>CM068375.1:365901842-367101842 GCA_034769895.1 Magicicada septendecula
GTGTTCAGCGTACAAGCTGTGATCTTCTCATAAAATTCTAACACTGTTCTACATCACAAAACATTTATAAAAAATTTGTTCCTGTCACATAAGGTGAGTAAACTGGTTTATCTCACTTTTCATTAGTGATTATACAGTAACTTCCACTGAAAGTTGTTAATGGTAAAATTTTACTTGACAATCTGGATAGGTTCTCTCGCAACCTGCTGTAGCTGGTCGCAACGGGTGCGTGTTCCTCAGTTCATGCCCTGGACCGCTGCTGTGTCCACGCTGGAAGAACGTGTGAAGAAAAACTACATGGATTCCATATTCTCGTATCCTCACTCCGGTATGTTGAACCAAGCTTTGAACTGAAAGTTCCACATCTTTTAGTATACTTTATGCACCCACATCGTTTGATTAGCACGCACACATACATTCATACAGTGCGTAATCACAATTTACAAAATTACATTACAAAGTTACAACTTCAAATTATATATACAACAAGTACTGACATTGAACTTTACATATCTTTGCTCTTTTTCTTTAAATTGACTGACTGAAAATTGGTTTTAGTCGATGCTGACTATTACAAACAAGATACGTCTTGGTAGATTACACGTTACAAATTTTTACAAAATACAAGTTTTTATTTTACAAATGTTACAGACGAACACAGTTCGTCACCAGCATTGATTTATGAAATTTAGGATACTTAGAAAACATAATTACCTTGGTAATCGAGGCTTCCAACCAAGGTACCCACCAGGAGACAAAGGGCGACTCTGCTCACAGTGCAGTTTGATGGGAGATTGACAGAACTTGTTGAGCGAAAAGCTTTACTAGAAAAGGGGCGGAGGGGATCTGACGTCAGGGAATGCCGACCAAAGTACAAATAATTCTCTGTCACGCGACTATTTAAACTCATTTTAACTCAAATGGAATTAACGCTTGTTGTATTCGGCAAGGGGCGCCGAATAACTGCAACATCAGATCGCAGCTACCTTTAGTTAGTTCTTCGTTCGACCTACAGACATTTTATCCAAAAGTACAGTTCTTCCTCACGAAGGTTGAGGATAGTCTTAATCCACCTGACATGGTGTTACCATTTTAGCTGATACGTAATTTCTTCAGAACTCAAGCATCCACTTATTTAATTAATATTTAAATGATTTTAAATATAAATTTTAGTACATGGAAGTCATGTATGGTTCTCCATGCCGATTTTTCAATTTCCTGCATTAGAATCTGATTCGAATACTTCATACTTTTTATGTAACGTTGTTATACATATTTGTGAAAAACTGTCAAAATTTTTAACCACAGTGGATAAATAGCAGTTTTTTAACAGTTTAGTACATACAAGATCAATAAATTAAAATTAAATGTTTAATAAGTCAAAATGCTGTGTAATTAATTGTAATCACACAATTGTAATCTGTCTACAGTTTCACATGCAAGCGGCTCTCAGCAACTGAGCTGCCGTGTGATCATTGCTGTCCAGGTTTCTGTACTCATACTTGTGATGCTAGTGGAGCTACAATGCTATAACCACATAATCACAATGAGCGCTGACATGGAGAAAGTATTACAGAAAGCTTTTAGTGAATTTAATATACATCAACAAACTGTGTGAATGCTTCCAAGATAGTCCTGAATAAATTGAACACAACAATAGTAAAATGAAATTTATGATATCCTCTTATATGAGTTTATCCTAACTGTTGCAAATAATAAGTAATTCTATTAATGTACTTTGTCATTTGTGTGAAGCTATTCATATAAAATGGCCAGATTTACATAAGGATACCTACGGAAATTGTGCAATGATAGTGGACCCTCTCATACGTAATTGTTTTTAGAATGTTTAGCTAAAAATAACACAGTAACCAAAATGATACTGCATTAACCAGGTACAGCCTCATTTGACTTTTACCTCTCCCCAAGAATTAAAAAATAAAATCGTGAAAAGATAATGTTTCACTGCTGATGGATAATTAAACAAGAACTGCTTCAGTTCAAGGTTATACTGGAACCATCCAGTACATTCCAGGAAGGTTATTCTGGTACATTCCAGAAATATGATGGAGACACTTAAAACATTGATGTATATGTGTTACATGTGTCCTTTAATGAAGATTACACTGAAGGGAATAATATAAATATATATAATAGAAGTTATCACTTTTTAAATAAACAAAAATTTTATGAACTTTATGATCACACCTCATATATAAACTGCAGTCATATGAGAAGTTTGCTAAAAAAAGTAATGGGGCTGAATTTTCTCCTCATGAAATGGCAACACTGTGAGACCATGGTTTGCATTAGCTGGTAGGTATAACATTTTTTGTTACTGTCATAAAAATTTTCAGCTTATTAATCTTAACCACGTAACGTGCGATAGTTTTTGTATTTTTTTTTTATGTCACAAAAATTGAGCTCAATAACATGTGGCAGCATTAACCAATCATAGTATGTGTAACTTCAGAATGCACCCTTTCTTGCTATGCCTTCATGGTGCACGTATGTAATGGACTTTCCAGAACTAAGATTTTGAATGTTGAAAACATTTACCCAATACATCTTGTACAGGTACCCATGGGAGAGGCACATTATGCATAAAGTCAAAGTATCATTAGAGTACATTTTAATTTTTGGGGGCCTCATCTCTTTGCTCTGCTGCATGTTAGTACAAAATTTCTTGACTCTGCGCTTACAAACCATTAGTTCAGCAGTAGCCAGAATAGTTTGTGTATTCAAAACCAAATATGCTACTTTTTTATAATTTTAAACTTGTATCTTTAATGATTTTTAACCCATTTTCCTTTTTTCCTACATTATATAATCAACAGACTCTACTTTTTATTAGTATAATAATCTGAGGTTTTTTACTGTTTAGATTCTCAAAACTACCATCCGTCGGCAAGCAAGGTCAGTTTTGAAGTTAAGCCATTTCAAAAATGAATGCTATTTTAGACACATTGCGATTTGTGTTATGTAAGATAGAATTGAGTCCTTTAGTACAGAATGATGTTTCTACATATCATAAGGACAATACATATCTAAAAACAACGAGACTGATTATACAAAATTAGTTCTAGATGCATTAACTGCAGTTTTATCCCCTTCAAAATAGTTCCCTTGAGAAGACATTAGGGAACGATTGAAACAGTATTTGAAGCCTTCAACTGTCAGTGTCTGTTACAATTTTATATACATTCTTCATGCTTTCAAAGGATCAGCCCCTGCAATTGGCAGTAATGACATGAACTGAAACCAGGGAGTTTAGGACGGCTGGATTACCCCAGTCAAATAACGTATACCAAATAAATTGTTCACAGAAAACATGCTGGGACTCAAACTATGCTCCAGGATTTCAGGAAGAGTGTAATGATTTAAATTTAATTTACAACTAATCATTGTTAGCATCAATGATCAGGCTGGAGAACTACTCTCACTTTTGCATTAGTTTGTGCTATGCTGAGTCATCCAGAACAGAATTTATCGTCCCAGTTGTATTGCCTTCCGAAAACGTAAACCTGTTTCAACATGTTAAATGTTACTGTTGGACTGTGTTGAAGTTTGATACAAGCTTGAATAAAACAGCTTAATATTACAAAGGTCTGTTTTTGTGATGTGAGGCAACAGACACTAACAAAACCTATGGCATAATCAGATCTGAAAGGTTGGAAAGTTGAAGGTTTTTATGAATCTAAACAAATGTTATAACTATCAACTGATTTCAAAGTGTTCCCATTTTGTTGAAAAGTATTCAGTTCCATTATTGTTCTGCAAACCGCATAGGTGTTACACCTGTAACAGTGGAATGACCCTGGATAAATGCATCGTACATTTTGATTATAATTTTAAATTATTTACTAACTCAAAACAAAATGTGTGCACACACACATATGCATATGTATGTGCTTGTGTATGTTATTGTTTATTAAAATAAAAAGTATTACAATCAAATTAATTCTACAGAAGCAAATAATATGTTTGTGTATTTGTTAACAGAAAAAATGTAAACGGTTTATTTCCGGGGAACATTGCTGTGAATTTGTGTGCCTTGACGACAATGATATTGTTACTGATGATGAAGATAACAGAAATATATTTGATATCACTGGCAGCTCAGCCACTGCTCAATGTCTTCATGACTTTTACGTGACGTTTCTAACATCGTCTGCATTCATCATTTACCTTCACCTACCATCTTCGTAAGGACGACATATCTTTCGCTGGATGATATTTTAACACAGATTTATATAATATACATATATATATATATATATTTAATATATTTTTTGTATTATTGGTAACATGATGATTAACGTTCAGCAATCTTTTAATAACTCAGTTTTGTTTTGCAGTACACATCGTTTTCCTCTTAGCCGTAACAAATAAAATAAGATGCAATACATGTGGTGATAACATAATATAAACATACAAATTTTAGTAAATTTAATAAGTTACATATACACATGCTTATATATACATGTGTACAGTTGCATCTGAAAAGTAAATTCACCGATTTCTAATACAAATGTAGGATCCATTTGTTTTGTAATGTCAATTATTACTCTTTCCATGTACAAATTAAACAACAAAACAGAGATGATGCACATTGGTAACATGAATCTGTTATTCTCAGTGTTCTTTTAGATTTTCTGTTATTATACAAGACTGCTATGACTTTTTAACGCATGTAGTAGCATTAATCAAGTGTTATGTAGCATTTCTGTTTGTCTTCTAACACGACTTCTGAAACAGAATTTAAAGGGGTAAAGTGTATCTTTTCTAGTATTAGCCATCCATCTACTCTCATCACTACACCCCATGTAGAACATGGTCTTCTTTCACAATGCACCCCCATTCCCTTCTGTCATCCGTCACTCATCTCAACACACAGACACCGAGTCTTCTGAGGTCCTCTTTAATGTCCAGCCATTAAGCCAATGATAGATTGTACAGCCACTTTTCTTTGGTTTTCCTTTCAGCTTCCTTCTGACTTCTTGTAATCCAGATATTTTCTATGATGACTTTTAAGGTCCTGGTCATGCCAGTAACTGTATATTCTATGTGGCCATTATCATATCCTTCTCTCATTTTCTTTGCCCTTTAATTCGCTGTGTCCAGCCAATTGCAAGGCAGTTGTATTCACAGCAAAACTTTTTCCAACTTAAGGCTGTTAACCTTACGCTCAACAACTAACCTGGAGGATAAGTTTATGATCAGATTTCCTACCTCCTAGACCAGTTTCTTGCACTACTGCTTCAGGAGCCAAATCTGCCCCTTTGTTTTTCTTCAGAGTGACCTTCTCTTAGCCTTTGGGGAACCAAACCCTATCCAGGAAAGACGTGATCATACTTGAAATGTCTTGCAGATGTAACAAACTTATGTTACTGGTCGCAGCTTACAAAGTAGCGTCAATTTGGGTGAAAGTTGACTGTCCTAAAGGCGGTATTACAAAATGTGAATAAGAATTCCTTGTCTTTATACTTTATAGATTACAGAGTTTAAAGAGCCCACAGTTAAAATTCAGATATAAATGTAATGCCACGGTATCTATTTGCTATTTTAGAAACCACAACAAAAGCTAATGCCAGCACATTGTGACAAAGCTAATAAAACAATATTAACATCATTACAGTGAATGTAAATGAATAGCAGCCACTAATATGAATTTGGTGTCACTAAGCATCCACCTGTGTGTGGTACACATTCAACACTTATAGTAGTCCTGTCTAATGGAACAAATAAGTGTTTGGTGTAAAAGACATACAGATTTGTTTGTTGTGTAAATTAATGTACAATCAAATAGTCATATCGGTTTTTTTTATATCAACTGAAGTGCCACTGTATACATGTGTATTGATATTTGATTGAGCTCTTTTCCTATAATAATTATAACTTTTAACACTTTGGCTGTCTGCATCACCATCACAGTGACTGTCCTTCGATAACAGTATGGTTATACATTAATTTAATTATAAAATGGTATCAAATAATCGATTCATTTCTTGTAATGTTAGTTAATGATCAAACAATTGGACAGCAGCTAAATCTAACAAACAAAATTACAGCTCATTCTAAGCTTGCTGTATGTTTGTGCTGTATATTGTTCATTCAACTTTAAACAAGAAAAGTGTTGAATTATAAAATGATTACTGATGACTATATATATCTATATATATATATATATTCTATAGAGTAAAAAAACTCTTCAGACTCATGTATTCAAAATGATAAGGCAGGGGGCAGGTTAAAGATGTCAAATTTAATTTAGTAACATGTGGTCCTAAAAACTAAAAGAAGAAAAAGTGTAAAATGTATAGCAATTTTCTACTTCAGTTCCAGTTTTTTTTTTTTAATTCACTCTCTTCAAGTGTATATTTCAAAGGCTGATGTTCTTTTTGAAAATGTAGTGGGGTTTTTGGTATTGATGTTCCTGTTTATATGTGAAGTGGGAAAGGGATACATATTTATAGTCCTTGTGAAGATCAGACCTATTTCATGAGATTACCTTATCCTGGTCATATGAATTTATGGTGAACCATATGTTTCATCCCAGTATTTCATTTCCTTTTCCCTTTTTCAAGCTTGCCAACCCACAGTTGGATAGCAGACTATTTTAAATAAAAATTGTTTTAAACTCATTGCAATATATATTAAATATAGAATGTATATAATATATAGCTATGCATTATCAATATTCTATTTTATGTAGAAATGTAATGACAATTTCTCTGTATTGTGTAGACTAACAATATTCCAATAAAGTTATTTATAAAAAAAGGGGTTAGCAACTTGAAAATAAGACATATGTATGGTTGAGCAGCAGCCAAAGTATGTTTGTTAATATAGTACACATTATCTGATATTATGTATTATGAGTCGAAGCGTAAATATCCCTTGAATTTTATAAATAATTTTAAAATTATTCATACCATTTTAAATCTTTGTATTAAAAATAGACTTTTAAACTACAATAAGAATATTTTTTATTGTACAAGTTTTAACTCTTACCATTTTATCCTCACTGTCTTTCCAGGAAAAAATTAAACAGTACTATTTGTTTATCTCCATCATATTGTCTCTTACCTGTAGGTGCCTATATAGATATAGATACATTTTTATGTATTACGCTAAGTTTTTATCTGATGATCATTTAAAGCCTACAAAAACAGTCCAGATAAACATTTTGTATTACAGTGTGGGAGATGTACATAGTATACTTTATCCTAGTATAATATAATATATATAAATCATGCATTTTCAATCATTCCATTTATATAATATGATGACTATCATGATGACTTAACAAAAAATTCTTTCTATTTCTTTTATGAATTTGCTAACTGCTATAATTTTTTTATTGTTCGACTAAGCTTTTCGTCATTACTGACATCTTCAGGTCTTAAACAACCTGAAGATGTCAGTCTTAGTCGAACAATAAAAAAATTATAGCAGTTAGCAAATTCATAAAAGAAATAGTAAGGATGGCTGCTAATTTAAACAATACGAAAAAAAAAAATTCTTTATTATTCTTTGTTCCAAAAAACAATCTTATGGTTAATCATAATTAATTATAGTAATCATTGATTATGTTAGTCGTAGTTGATTCGTAACTGTAATTATTTTTATTTTCAAAGGCTCGTTTTGCTTGATGTTGTTGAGCTGCATTTGAACTTTTAAGGCAGTGGACAGGTTCAAGAGGTAGTTAATTGGAGGGGGAGGTTGAATGCAGTTCAACAACACATGGTCCTTAGCACTAAAGGAAGAAAAGTGTGAAATATAAACATAAACCTGTTATCGACTATACAAAAGTCAGTCAAATTTGGTAGTTTTGAAATATTGTAGTAGTGCGTCATTTATCTGAAACAGCCAGTATCAGCACTTTTCTGGATAATTGAACATAATTCTTGCAAAATTATAATACTGTAGTAACTGTATGAATATCGGTCAAACAGCTGAGGATAAACACAATGCTGTCAAAACTGTAACATTAACTTATACTTAAATAACTGTATTTATCAATAGTTTCAACGTGTTTATCAAAATCTATGGATGAAAATTACAGTTATAACTGTTCTTGTTATTTAAAAACATTTTATTGTTTAAAATGGTAAAAATTTATGATACTGTATAAGACATTAAATCAAGTTTGATTAGAGCAATTATTTTAAGACAAAATAATCATATCGTTTGTATTATCAGAGTAAATCAAGACATAAGCTTGTCATTTGAAATTCTTACGAAAAATAGCATGATGTCTGAAATGAGTAGGAAACTGTACCCAGTTAAATAATTTATACTGGTTTCTAGAATTTAGAAGAGTTAGAAGACTGTATAATGGATGTATATATTTTGTAGATTACATATCTCTGAATACCAAATGTAAAGGGTGTTATAATTATACTTCTCCCGAAGTTGTTTAGAAAATAAATATTTTAGTCTTTCCGCATATGTGCATGAGCGTTGTTTCGATTTTGAAAAGTATCGATTTTGAATATAGATATCAACATATCTGTAGATTATATAAACCTGTTAAATTTATATAATTGTAGTGCTAAATTTGTATACAATTAGGAATCATACAGATATACAGTAGAATGTACTGTCTATAGATCACTACTGTACTGTATTACTCTTGTTAATATTGAAACATTACATTTATATTTCTGAATATATATAGAATAAAATTGTATGATAATTGTTGCAATTTGACCTTGTGAAATAGGTCATGGTTTCAGAATATCTGTTTTTAATGAACAGAGAGTGTAGAATTTTGGCAGAAACCTTATATAAAACTGTTGTTTGGTTACTTCTGACAAAAACTGTTGAGTTAATCTTTACTTCTTGGATTTCGTTGTCCATGACGTGTCCGTTACTTAACTAAATACAACTTTTATATTAACGACTCGGAACACAAAGTTTTTTATGAGTAAAAACATAAAGTTTTACCTTACAACCTGAACCGGTTTTCACTTTTAAAAAGCTTCTACAGAGGTTGCCGCTGGTAGCGCTGTCTGTCCTGTTGTGGGCGACGGAATTGAATTTTGAAAGATCGATGTTGTGTGTGTGGGGTGAGATATGTTCGAATAATGCGTGCGATTTGAATTGTGTCTGTTCGTTTAGGATGTCGTTTTTATTTGTTTTCTTGTGTTTGTATATTTCCAATTGTTCTAGAGTGCCTAGTTTTCGGCAACAAATTCTACATAGGCCAGACAGGACGTAGCTTCAAACAGAGATACATTGAACATACAAAGGCACTCCACTCCACTACAGAATCCACCTTTGCAAACCACCTCATTGAAGCAAACCACACATACAAAAACATCGACAATAACATGAACATTCTACACGTACACACAAAAGGCCGAAAACTAGACACTCTAGAACAATTGGAAATATACAAACACACGAAAACAAATAAAAACAACATCCTAAACGAACAGACACAATTCAAATCGCACGCATTATTCGAACATATCTCACCCCACACACACAACATCGATCTTTAGAAATTTGATTCCGTCGCCCACAACAGGACGGACAGCGCTACCAGCGGCAACCTCTGAAGAAGCTTTTTAAAAGTGGAAACCGGTTCAGGTCGTAAGGTAAAACTTTATGTTTTTACTCATAAAAAACTTTGTGTTCTGAGTCGTTAATATAATAGTTGTATTTAGTTAATCTTTACAGTGATCCAACATTAATGATGTTGTGTGTTCAAACTTCATCACTTCAGAAACTTTGTCCAAACTTTGTACATCAGAAACAGTTCTGTTCTCTGGAAATGAGTTTGAGCTGAACAGACAAATCTTAATTTTGATCAGTTTTAATATATAATTAAATATAAAACTGCACAATAGTGATAACTTTGTATTGAACTTTTGCATTGAAACAGTTGTATAAACATTAAGTTTATAAACTTATCATGTAATTTGGTGTACACAAGATAATGTAACTTTCCATGTACTGTAAGTCTGATACTTCTAAAAAAGTCTGATCAGAAAGTTCATGCAGTTTTAGTTTATTTGAAAAATTATGTCTTTATTCTTATATATTTGCATCGCCCCCTTCAAAGTAATCCCCATCAGATTGATCATACTTATACCAACATTTTTTCAAGTCTTCAAAACATTTTTGGAACTAACTTTGTGGTATAGCCTTGAGTTTGTTTAACAATTTTTGTTTTACGTTATCAACAGTCCTGAAACGTTATTCTGTCAAGATTGTTTTTAGACTTGGAAAGTGGGGAATGTTGCACAGTGCCATATCTGATGAATGTAGAGGTTATGATGTCACTGGGGTGTTATTATTTTTGCCAATAATTCTTAAACAAGAAATGACGTGTGGACTGTGGTACATTATTGAGGTGCAATTTCCATAAATTATTGTTCCATAAATGTGGCAGTTTATTTTGAATAGCTTCATGCGTTGATAAATAAAACTCTTTATACACTGTTTACCACTGTGATAAAAATTAAGGGAACATAGTACCACAATCTTCATCTCACTACAATGATCTTTAGTTCAACTTTCTTTGAAGCATTTGTACCATTTATAAGCCTCTCGTTCGTGCATACCAGACTCACTAAACACTATGTCCAACAAATCAAAGTGCAACTCACCCAGTTAGCATAAAAACCAAACTACTGATCAAATTGTGTAAATAGTAAGATGTTATAATAGGTAAGTTGTGTAAAAATATTGAGCAGCAAACTTGAATTTAATTTGATAATAATTCTATATTGATGCAGGAAGAAGAATGAAGTATTATGTAAACGATTGTTCAAAGACAGATATGTAGAATTAAATGGCTATATATACCACATATTATAAGTGATTATATCAGGTATGTCGTAAATTGCTTTTATATCTATAATTTTTATATACAAATAAATATGTTAAAGTAATATGTTAGGATAATTAAAAATATTTCAATTTTCTATTTTCAAAAGTATATTTATACTATTCTAGTGAATATTTTGAATAATATTAATGTGTGAGGAATGTAGGTGACTTTTGTATTTAAATTATCTATTTTTAAAAATATTTTGTTATAACTTATAATATTACGAATCATGTTGTATTGTTATAAAATCCTCTCAAATTGGGGACCTAAATAAGAAAAAAAATACTTAATATTAATATTCGTGTTAATATATTTACTATCAAAGTAAACAATTGATATTTATATTAATCACAAAAAATTATAAAATTGTTACAATAATTATTTCAATGTCATATTTATTGTTTCAACATTACAAAAGATCTATAACCTTTAATGAATACAGTAGTGTTAAAGAGATTATACATTAGTGGTATATGTACATTATTAGTGATATGTTCTGAAAATAAATTCAGTATTTCACTCAAATCAGTTTGAAAATTGTGCAAACTGTACTTGACTCTACATATCAGCTGATGTGTTTCAGCTAATGTCAGCTGACTTTTGCTAACATGTGGTTGTGTATTTTTTTTTTATGTGACTTTTATATTGTCAGATCATTCCAACTTTTATGTCCAAATGTGCAAACACCATTCTTTGATATCTCCTTGAATACAAAATCAGAAAAGATATTTTTATTATAACTAAAATCTCACTCAACTATTTTTGCTTCTTAAATTTAAATAACCATAAAAGAAGAAAGTATAATTTACATTTAACAAACTAAATTTTGTATTTAAATTTTACATCAGGAAATTTGCAATTTTTGGCAGTTTGACAATTAAATTACAATAAAAGCCACTATATTACCTAATACAGTTTGTTTTTCTGTTTCAACCTGTACAGTCTGCCACCAGTATAAAAGAACGCTAATTAAAATAAGTGTCCACACCACAGCATAAGTGGTGATTATGGGAGATAGGTCAAGATAGAAAATTATATTTTTGAAGAGATCAAAAGATACTCATGCGCCATTCATTAACAGCGTTCATAGAAGTAACTGTATTTGTTAAAAAATTTGAATTTTTAAATTAAAGTGTTGGCAAGTTAGTACTTTTTATTTTAAAAAATCGTCTTTATGAAAAACAATACAATTTTTGCTAGATATTTAAATCTTAAAATTGTGAACATTTATTGTTGCAAAGGGGGTGTTTCTTTTTCTAGTTACATCTGTGTACCGTATCAGAAATATGATCTGTATCTATTAAAAATGTTATAATATTTACTGTAAATGCTGAGGAGTGTGTGCCTATAAAATAGGATATTATTATAAAACTAGATGAAATAAAAACACTGTTTCCAACTATTGAAACAATGAAAGAGACTTAGCTAGAATTTTAAAAGGCGATAGCTGTACTGGTGGGATAGCTCTATGGATCCGAAAATTGGGTTCTGATGAACCCAATCTAACTCTTAAATAGATTAGAGGCATCAGAGATGAGATTCATGCAATTTGTTATAGGCTCCACACAAAGGGATAGCCTCTCCAGTGATAAAACGTATAAAGGGTTAAAACATTTTAACATTCGAGACTTCATTTTGTCGTGTTTCCTACCATTTAGTTAATTACAAAATGATCTTAAACTCCCACTTACCTTCTATTTGTCACTCTCTGGCCAGATCGTCTAGTGGTGTAACCCTATTTCGTATAGCGAATTTACCAGCACAGAAAATGAAATTAGGTACTTGAAATTATTATTCTAACACACATATATCAAGTGAAATAAAGTATTAATTTATTGTTTTAGGTTGTGACATTCTCTGTTCTCCTTTCTTTCTAATCAACTACAATTATGACTTCTCACTCGATTCTCCAACATTTAAATTAACTGTATTCAATATTGAGGTGAAGCCCCTTTTTACCAACAACAAATTTTAACATATTCTATTTCTTATATCTAGATTATAATACTAACGAATTAATTAAAGACAACCCAGCATTTTGCTCACACACACACACTCATTCTGTTACACCCCATTTATGTTAATGAGCTCAAAAAAAAATGTTATAATCGATTAAAATGGATTTACGTGTGGCTACTTCCTTAATGTGTATCCGAACGCCAAAGGTTGTAGTTCTGTCATTTTGATGGCGTATTGTTTTGTCCAAAAAAGTTTTCGTAATTAAAATTTTGACTCGTTCTTACTTTACACTTTCACTGTATTCGGTAAAAAAAATCAACGTTTCGAATTATTACCCCTGAGTAACCTCCCTTTCCACACACACTATGACCCCCCCTGGACTGTGGCATCCACAAGGACTGAAATTTTGGAGGAATTTTGTCATCTCCTTGTCCTTGCTTCTGCGTTACATTTTTTAAAAGGGTCAGATATCATAATATCTGATTTTACATACCCTTAATGCGGGTCTATCACCTTTTTTTACCGTGAACAGAGTGATAGCCGCTGTTCCATAATTTGGTGATTCCCCTGAATTACCCACCTGTCAATTTCTAAATTCACCTTTACAACGATAACAGCTATGGCCAGTTAAGGCAGAATGTGACGCAATGAGCCCCGACCATAGCTGTCAAAGCTAAACCAATTCCACGGTCAGGGTTCGATGAGGCCGTGACCGCCCGAAAAGTTGGGGAATCACAAGTAAAAGATATCTTTGTTTATGAATTAGTTACATTTAAATTTACAATTTACATTACATGACATTTCTAGTCTTGGTTGTGTGTTTTAACCACATACATTTCTTTCTTAACTTTCCCTACCTTGACCTTCATTAACATAAAATAGTAAGTACAACAAAATATTTACTTAGTCACTCAAACTAATCTATTCACACTTAACATTGTTGTCATCACATGAAAATAAACAATTCACATTTAAGATTTACCAAAATTACACAACTTACAATTTTAATTTTATTTTCAAATTCTATTTACTCGTGACCTTGTTACATTTTATTATTACAAATCAACTATGAACTTCCATTCATCATTTTCACAGACGACACTAGTAAATTTTGTTTGAACACACTGCCTCACTAATTATTTACTTACACGCCTAGGCAATGTTGGTACGTGGTGTGTTGCACCTTGTCTATGCACCTTGAGTGCAAAGTATTTTGTACCATGTACCTTAGGGGTCCCCCTCCCCGTTCAATAAGATGCTGAAATTTCTAGTCTATACCAATTTTGGTGGAGCCGGACCATCGTCGTTTCACTGCCCAAAGGAAGTTCTGCCAACCATGGTCCGCCTCCAATTTCCGAAACCAACGGCCAGGACTGGTAAGGTCGTGACCGCCCGAAAATGGGGGAGGATCCCTTCTGAAAACAAACAAAGCACATTAAAATTCAAATTTCTACCTTGACCAATATAATTTCAGATTTGTAGCATTCTGTGTACCCATTATTTCTCGTGTCTCCCGATTCTGCAAAACATACGAATTATTCATTTTAATTTCTATTATCTCGTAAGGCCCTTCGTAGAGTAAGAAGAACTTCTTGATTTCTTTGTCCTGAGCACTCGACAAATCATGTTGTCGTACTAATACCAGCTGTCCTATCTCATACTTCATCCACTTACCTTTCATATCATGCCTCCGTTTTCGCTTCTCTCCCTTCGTTAATAAACTTTCATTCGCCAGCCTAAGTTTTACATCACAATCAATAATATTGGTTTCTAGTGGATCCTCAAATAGTTGCTCCAAAATCCTCGGTGGACGTGTCCCTCGTATTAACTCGTAAGGTGTGAACCCCGTCGACTCGTGGGTGGTGCAGTTTAGCCAGTCTTCAATCTTCTGAACATATAATGGCCACTCGCAGTGTTTTGCGTGAGAGTATGCCCTTAAGATCCGGCCTATTTCTCTCACGACTCTCTCTGCCTAGTTGGATTGTGGATGATAGACGGCGGTGTGCTTTGGGATGATTCCTTCCCATCCAAGAGTCTGGCGCCACTTTCCACTGATGAACTGCTGTCCATGGTCAGATAGTACCACCTTCGGCTTTCCCACGTTGATCATGTAGTCGCGTGTGATCTTTTCGCTCAGCACCTTGCTCGTCACTCGCTTCACGCTATGCAACCTTACATATTTGGAAAATGTATCTAGCACTACAAAAATATACATTACTCCTCCCCTACCCTTTGGCAAAGGCCCATACAGATCTGCTGCTACTAAGTCGAATGGTTTTGCTACTTTAATATAGTTTAATTCACCTTCCAATCGATAATTTACTACTTTAGATTTCTGACACAGTACACAACTTTTCAATATTTTTCTTACTCTTCTCTCCATATTCTTAAATATACAAGACTCTCTTAATACACACACACATTTCTTGGCTCCGAAATGGCCATATCTATAATGACAGTCCCACACTATTTTGTCGATCAACCCTTCAGGTATAACTAACCTCCAACCCGTTCTCTCTCCTCTACTTTTTTAAACAAGCTCCCCTTGAAAACCTGAAAATACTGCCTATAACCTAACGCATCTAACTCTGACTCTACACTAGTTATTATCTTATTTAATTTAGCATCTTCCCTCTGCATTACATTTATATTTTTTAGTTCCTCCCCAAACAGTCTATCCTCCCTTGATAACCAGTAAATTTCAATTTCTTTTATGTCTCTACCCGTTCTATTCCCCTCTGTATCTACCCGTGATAATGTGTCAGGTATCCTGTTCTCTACCCCTTTTATATATTCCCAAGAAAAATTGTACTCTTGGAGAGCTAACACCCACCTGGTTATCCGGCTGTGTGTGAGTTTACATGTGTTCAGGAACGATAACGCTTTATGGTCGGTCCTGATGATGGTGCTACTGCCCATGAGATAGGTCCGGAACTTCTTTATGGCAAACACTTTGCTGAGGAGCTCCTTCTCTGTAGTTGTATAGTTGTGTTCTGATGCTAGCAACGTCCGGCTGGCGAAAGCAATGGTATGATGTTCTCTCGCCTCGTCCTCTTGATATAGTTCGGCTCCTAGTGCTATATTACTCGCATCTGTCTGTAAATAAAAATTATTTTTGAAATTTGGGTGGTTCATTAAGATCATATCTGAGAACTTATTTTTGATTTCGCAGAACGCCTCCCTCTCATTTTCCCCCCTCCTCCATTGTTTGTTCTTCTGCAACACGGCGCTAAGTCTCGCCGTCGTCTGGGCGTAGTTTCACTGGAACTTTCTGTAAAAATTACATAGGCCAAGAAAACTTTGTAATTGTTTTGTTTTTTGGATCCGGGAATGTCATGATGGATTCTACTTTGTCGGATTAGCCCGTATTCCTGTAGGTGTTATGATGAATCCTAGAAAATGTATTTCCGTCTGTAAAAATTTAGATTTATATAAGGTATAAGGTATAACTTCTCCAACACATACTCTAAATGTTCTACATGCTCCTCCAATGTTCTGGAAGCTATCAGAATGTCATCCACATATATAGTCAAAAAATCTAAATTATGAGGCTGTAAAATTTCATCAAGACACTTAACAAAACTAGCTACGCTGGTGTTAAGTCCGAACGGTAAGCGAGTAAACTGATAATTTTTTCCGTTAAATAAAAATGCGGTATACTTGCAACTATTTTCGGCTAGCGTTACCTGCCAGTAACCTGCCGTCAAGTCTAACGACGTCATATATTTCACCCCACTGAACTTCTGGAAAATTTCCTCAATAGCTTAGGGTGATTCCCGGTCTGGAATAATTATTTGATTAATTTTGTGGGCATCTAAACATAGCCTGACTCTCCCATCTTTTTTAATCACTACTACTAAAGGGTTAGAATATGGTGATACAGATCGCTCAATTATATCTCCCTCTAACATTTTATCTAACTCAATCTGAACCGCTCTTCTCTTCGAATATGGTACCGGATAACTTCTTTGTACGTAGGGTGCGTGTTCCCTTACCTTTAATTCGCATTCATAGTTTCTTGCCCTCCCTGGTACATCGGCAAACACTCCTCTAAAATCTGCTACTACCCGCCACAACGATTCTCGTTGAGAACTCCCTATTACGCCACCCTCACTACAAAATTTAAGTGCCCTCTCATCCCATATTTGCTCTACACTTTCATCACACTCTATTTTACTCTCACTACATGCATTCATACTAACTTCCGCTTCTTGTTCATTAACCCGATTATGTATCACCTTACACCCGAAATTCTTACCGCATCTACTACCCGCTCAAAATTAATCCGAACTGGTTCTATTTCATTGTTTAATTCTAACACCCGTTTCTGAAAATCAATCTCCGCCTTATGCTTAATCAGAAAATCATTTCCCAATATAACTTTAAGATTTAATCCACGCACGACTAGAAATGTATTATCGTACCCTACACCGTTAATTACCATATTTAAATGTACTTGTTTAGTGACCCTTTTACTCCTAACGCCCGTAATGCCCACAATAGTCACTCCCGCAACTGGCAAAGATGGAATATTTTTATTTAATTCTTTCAATTTATCTAGTATGTGTTCGGAAATAACAGAGATTTCACTACCTGTGTCTATCAAAGTTTTTATCTCCTTACCTTCAATGTTGATTTTCACCTCGGTCAGTCCATTCATACATCTAACTGCTTCGACGTCTTCCTCCATTAACTCCTCAGACAAATCGGTTATGATGATGTTGTTTTGATAGCTGTCATTTATTTGGACCCCAGAATCCTCCGTTGACAACGGTCGGGTCCGGTTCTCCATTGTATCTATTAGTTTACCACCGATGTGCTCGCCACTCCGGGGTTGTACCCACCTCCGCTCCGGTTCACCTGTTTGTTACCTCTCGGCGCTTCTCCTTGGCCCTCTCCCCTTCTCTGGTATGCATGGTTATTCTGCTCGGGTTGTGTTCCCTGTCGCTGATCAGGTCTCTCTCTCCTACATCTAAAACAAAAATTTTGTGATGCATAATTTTCCTGCGAACACGCCGGACAAGTCCATATTGGGCGTCGATTATTTTGTTCTCGTCTGGGGTATGCTGGTCCATGTGGCGGTCCCTGGTTCCCTCCGTTGTTCATATTCTGTTGGTTGTGATGACCGACTCATTTCTTGGTCACGGATGTTCTGAAACACATCTAAAATGTTTTCTAACTCGCTAATAGTTGCTACCTCCCGCATCATCAATGTTATTTGCACCTCCCTTGGCAAGTGCTTACTTATATGCCTCACGAAGGATCTGAATGGCAATGGCGGTTCTAGGTATTTCGCCTCACTAAATATTTTCATTACATACCCTGTTATGTTATTATTGGGTCCCCCAAAATTCCCGGTTCCCATAATTCTGCTACACAACACTTCTTGGTCTTCTTCAGACCAATAGTTATTTCTGAATGCGGCCTCGAAACTTTCGAAACACCCCCACTCTGTTTTGTGTACCTCAGCCCATATCTCCGAACTACCTTTGAAACATTTTAAAATTTTTAATAATTGTACCTCCCAGCTACTAGTATTAAATTTATTAAACTCCCTCACTCTATTAAGGAATTGCATTGGGTGTACTCTCCTATTATCGCAACTAAAAGGTTCTAATTCGACTTCACTGCTTACGTCGCGAGTCATAATTACTCGTTCGGTAACAGTGTTTACTTGTTGGCTGATGGCCATACTCAATTCATTTTTTACATTCATAATATTCTTTTCAACATTTATAAATTTCTTACAATTAGCATTTTCAAAGTCACTTATTGTATTTTGTATGGTTTGGAATTCGCTCTTACAACTATTTTCTACCTCACTTATTTTATGGTCATTACTTTCAATTTTATTCATAGCATAACTAATTTTATATTCAGTATTAGCACTGCATTCATTCATCTGTTTCTCAACAATTGTGTTTATTACACTATATTGTTCAGTGATTTGTTTTTCTACTTTATTTGTTATCTCATTTTTTATATCAGAAACACGGCACTCTAATTGCTCATTCATAGATTCTGTCAATTGTTCTTTGACATGTTCACAACGTTCGTCAATACGTTTACATAATACGTTACTCAGGTAATCAAACTTTACATTAATCTCTTTAAAATTATCGTCATTTTTAATATTCTGTTGTTCACATTTTATTTTCTGTTCTTTAATGTCATTACTTAAAATCTCAAATTTTTCGTCATTTGCATCAAAACGTTTACTCATAAAATTCATTATATCGGCCAATGACGGTTCTCTTATTTTTGTAATTACAGGAGTTGAATTCGCTTCTGCGTGATTTATTATAATTGATTCGGTTAGGTCAGCGTTAGTTACTGATTGAACGCTCAAGTCAGCTGTTGGCATTGACTGACTTAATTCGCCCACACTTGGTGACGGGTCCATTGACCCAAGGCCACTCTCACTCATACCTGAGTCTATCAAATTATTTTCTTTTTTGTTGTCAGACATTTTATACTGTTCTATTAAATACTTATTAAATTTTACTTGTACTCTAACATGCACAATTTCTCAACACCTCGTAATTTTATTTTGCGTATGTTATGTAAATTTTATGTAAGTTATTTTCGGCTTCCGCCAACCCTATTCCATTCTCTGTGCTTTAAAATAGGCCAATTTGGAATAAATACATTATTTATTCCAAATCCTGGTCACGCGGTACCATTTGTCGTGTTTCCTACGATTTAATTAATTACAAAATGATCTTAAACTCCCACTTACCTTCTATTTGTCACTCTCTGGCCAGATCGTCTAGTGGTGTAACCCTATTTCGTATAGCGAATTTACCATCACGGAAAATGAAATTAGGTACTTGAAATGATTATTCTAACACACATATATCAAGTGAAATAAAGTATTAATTTATTGTTTTAGGTTGTGACATTCTCTGTTCTCCTTTCTTTCTAATCAACTACAATTATGACTTCTCACTTGATTCTCCAACATTTAAATTAACTGTATTCAATATTGAGGTGAAGCCCCTTTTTACCAACAACAAATTTTAACATATTTTATTTCTTATATCTAGATTATAATACTAACGAATTAATTAAAGACAACCCAGCGTTTTGCTCACACACACACTCATTCTGTTACACCCCATTTATGTTAATGAGCTCAAAAAAAAATGTTATAATCGATTAAAATGGATTTACGTGTGGCTACTTCCTTAATGTGTATCCGGACGCCAAAGGTTGTAGTTCTGTTATTTTGATGGCTTATTGTTTCGTCCAAAAAAGTTTTCATAATTAAAATTTAGACTCGTTCTTACTTTACACTTTCACTGTATTCGGTCCAAAAAAAAATTAACGTTTCGAATTATTACTTCATTGCATTAGCATTGCTTCTACCTTTCTTTGTATCACTCTCTAGTCCATATTTTGGAAGTTTTAATAAGTTTTGGCCTGCAGGCCTTTGACTGAGAACCACGCGGTTCACTTGCTGGGATGCAACAGACGTTGTTTTCTGCGCACACTGCGCGAAGGTATTTCTGAAACGTGCCATTAGCATGAGAAACTTGGCCGACTGTGTGCGCGGTTGTTCGGAAGTTCATTGATGCCCTATGCTCCACTTAGGAGATGCAGGAATAATGATGATGATGTGCGCGGTTGATAGCGCGGGCGCGCCTTCCTTGCAATCTACGCATACCAATGCCAATTCACACCCGTCTCGACGCTACAGTCTATTCACCACACGTATTTGGTTGCAAATAATATTGAAAAGATTTAATTTCCAAAGCCCTATAGGTCTGTACCGTTACAATTTGTGGAGAACAAACAAATTTCTTGTCTGAAGAAATTTCAGATGGCAGGTTACCTAAGGAAGTTTGGCTCATTGAAACAGTCAGTTCGCCTTTGTCCTGATGGAAAAAGAAGAAGACTAATAATTAATGCATAGGTAGCTGCATGTAAAATTGAAATACAAAATACAAAATGACTGTCAGATAACTAGCACAAGTAAGTTGACATGAATGGCATATTCACTATTGTGCTGAAATTTGGTTTCTTCCTTATCAACAGTCATACAGGAAACATGAGATAAGTGTGTTAAAATTTTAACTGTACATAACAAACTGGAACTGGTTAATCTTCATCAGCTTAAAAACGTTCGGATTCAGAGGTATTTTTTGTTAAAAAAAAATCCAGTTTTTTTTTTTTGGTAATTTTTATCTTAAAATTTAAAATGCTTATAAGTTACGGTTGTTCTTCAGAAAAGACTAAACAGAATGTCTCAGCAGACTGGACTTTCTTTCTTATTCACAAACAAGACTACAAACTCAGGTTACACCAATATTGGATTCCAGTCATGCTTAAACTTGTAAGATCTGACGTACCATATGACTTACATATAAATTACAAAAATCTTTGTGTTAACTAAAAACAACTAACTGTCCGACATTATCAGGAAATTATTACAAACTTTATAGCCGTGTTAGAAGCTGAAGAGTTAGAGTGGTCGTTACAACAAGATGATAATGTTGTAAGTAGCCAATGTTGATGTTACGTTTTCCACACTTTCCTGTGCATATGGGCTCCATGGCCACCAGACTTTTCATAATTTTATTTTTGTGGTCATCTGAAAGAAAGTATGTTCAAGATAAACCCACATACTTTTGATGAATTAAAAAAAAATATATATGTTACGATGGTCTACTCGATCATCGTAGGTACAGTGGAAACAACGGCCGGGAAAATTCAAACCCCGGCACACCCTCACCCCAAAAGGCCAACATGGTTGCCCAAAAACCAAGTAATCACAACTGCATCTGGTTGCTGCCTCGGGAGTCTCAGAAAAGTAAAGACCGCTCTCAGGAAGACAGAGGCTCAGGGGAAAACGAAACAAGAAGAAGGTAGAATTGGACTGTGTGAGTGCCTGTATACTTGGATGTGTAAGTGTGCGGTAACTGCATGCTGACTTGATCAGGGTCAGCATACAGAGATGAGAGACAGACGAATAATAAGAAGAAAGACAAGGATTCGTGCTAGCACTAGAGCTCTGACCTCCTAAGGCTTCCCAAACTCACAGACTGAGAACCCAAGGGCCAAACTAATACCTTAACCAGGACAACCTTTCTACCACCACTCACATACTTATGCCCTATGGCAAAACTTCAACTTAGATATGTGAGTGGTCAACTTCTCTATCTCACTGTTGGGATCTCCCAACTTCACTGTCGCTGGTGACACAAACCTCAGAATGCGGTATAGACCGGACCAACGATAACACAACTTGGCAGCTCTTTTGTCCACGGCTGAGCTGATCGGGTGGCGTTTGGCAGTAGATATAATCTCCAACCTTAAAGGGATTAGGAGTTCGCCCCTGATTGTAACGGACACGCTCGTGCGCACGAAGCAAATTCTTCCGGGCCTCTTTCCACTTGTCTGCTGTCCTAATGTCAGGAGTATTAGGCAGAAGATCTTTGATTTTCCACAAGTTGGCCATTGGAAGTGTGGGCGAGAATCCAAACATCACCTCAAAGGGAACGGCCTTATGACTCATGGAGGGCCATATTGAAGGCTAACTGTAACCACTTGAGATTCTGGTCCCAACAATTCTGTTGCTTTGCGTGGTAAGCAATCAGAGCAGACCTAAGATTCCTGTTGAATCTTTCCGCGTGGGACGGCTGAGGGTAGTATGGGGAAGTGGTTACATGTTGGATACCATTTGCGAAACACATTCTCCGGAATTCGCCTGAAATTAATTGTGGACCATTGTCAGAGACAATGATGGCCGGAAGCCCGAAATGCTGAAAAATATTGGCCTGGAGTGCTAGATTAGTTAATCAACCGTTTGCCTGCCATAAGGACAATAGCCAGACAAACTTAGAGAAATCATCCACACAAACAAGCAGGAAAGAATTACCTGACTTGCTACGTGGGAGAGGTCCCATGTAGTCTATGAATAACTTCTCCATTGGTCTGCTCGCCACGTCCGATGACAAGAAACCTAACTTGGTGTTTTGGGCAGGCTTGCTTAAACCACAAAGATGACCCACCTTAACTCCAGCCGCAATATCCCTATCCATGCCCTTGTGTTTCCTAATGCTGGAAATGGTCTTTGAAATCCCCTTATGTCCACCTACTGGGGAATTATGGTAGTAGCTGAAGACCATGGGCACTAACTTGCTAGGCAGCACGATTTTAGGGAATCGTCCTTTTCTTTCTTTGCAACACAGGACGCCCTTGGACAAGAAATATGGGACCTGTACGTTACTTATGGATGATCGGACCCAACTCTTCATCATTTAACTGATGGGGTAACACATCAGTAAAGGCTAGTGGAAAGTCTTAACAATAATGCACAGGGTTGCTCAGATTGAACTTCACTGGGTTGGGAAAACATGCGGGACAAAGCGTCAGCAACCACATTTTGAGTTCCCCTAATGTGTTGCACTTTGAAGGATGAAATCTTCGCCACCCATCTTCCAAGTTTACCCAGTTGCCGGGGATGAGCAAGAAGCCAAGAGTGAGCCTGATTATCGGTCTCAACTAGTAACTCAGCATGTTCCAAGAAACGCCTGAACTTATCTAGAGCGTATACCACAGCCAAACACTCTAGTTCATAAACAGATGACTTCTTTTCTTGTTGGATCAAGGTCCGCGATATAAAAGCCACTGGCTGCCTAGCACCATCAACAACTTGGGAAAGAACAGCTCCGAGCGCGAGCGAATTCCAAACTCTAGATCATCTTAACATAATAGTCTACATTAATTGGACACATTCCCAAAACGTAGGACGGATAATAAAGACATCAGACTTATAATGAAATTGGTGGGAGGTCTCCATGGACTGCTCATTTCTCAGCCGCCAGAAATTACATAATTAACGGGCACAGATAACAATTCAACACAAACACATGACAGAAGAAGGAAAAAACTTGACTTCCTACAAGTGGCCTCAGGGTCCCCTAACGAAGCAAAAGAAAGGGGTGAAGACGAAAGGCAGAGCGAGCTCCCCAAATTCATTGTACAAACAACAACACACAACAACAATAACACTAAAATAAATACCATAACACGACATCCAATAAACAAATACAATCCATTAAATATATTGGCCAAGCAATTCTTATTCTAGAGAATTTAAAATACTCAAGGATCATCCAAAATCCAAGACTCCAAGTCAATAACGAGGGTGCATGGTCCGACCATAACCGCATTCTCCAAAAAAAAATTATTCATATATATATATATTATAACACCCTTTTTCTCTATCAATCTACTTTCTATATATAATGATAGAACAAATGTTAATTACCCGTGACTTTTTCTTTACCTGGGCGCCAGAACAAATCCCAGATACAAATGACACGGATTCAGCTTAGCTCAGAGCACAGAGACACTATCTCAGGATTCGTTCAGTGAGTGAGGAATTTAAGGGGAATCGTTACAAATAACTCTTAAAATTTGTTGAAGTTTGTTTAATTAGCGATTCTGTTATTGTATTAATTTCTTTAAAAGCTAAGTTAATGACTTATTGCTTACCTAAATCTTATTGGTTAATGAGTGTGCTTGAAAAGTGAAGATTAAAACGTCCAAATGACCAATTGCTCTTATCTGGTTTATTTAGGGAATTTATATCTCCGAAACCGGTGCTAAAGAACGGGTCTGCAATAATTTGCACGTTCAATACTACACCTCACTCTCCATTCAACACTCCTATATTACTTTATATCTAATCTTAATAATTAAATACAGAATTTGAATTTATATAGTGTCTTTTTAAAAATTGTTTATTGATTTAATTATTTATTTTGTTATTTATGTTCATTGATCAATGAATATATTTCTTATCTGATTGATGCGTCGACCGTAGATAGTAATCAGTAGAGATACTCCTTTTGATGGTTCGGCTCAGAAGAAATGATGTTGACCAATAACGTTGACTGATGATCCTGGACAATTACAGATGCTGTAGCTACTCTGGTGCACAGGTCACTTCACTGTTACTTAATTATTTAATTAATTAATTTGTTATTACACAGCGAGCTTATTTATTGAACCTTACTAGTTCCTCTACTACTTCGGACCACTTCGCGAACTGTTTATTTAAATAAATGCTTTGCGTTGTTTGTGCAATTTAGCTCGTATTTAACACACGTCTTGCTTATTTAATGCCCGAACGAAGAGTGCTCAGTTCCCTCATTCTGAGTTGGCGTCTCCTCTAAATACAGGATTCTGATTGGTTGTTCCAAATAAATCATGTGTTTTCCACTTGAAACAATGACGAACAAGTCGGTCAAACGCTCCTTAACAAGTTTGAGATGGTAGAGAATTATTGGCTAATTTCATACTTCCTCTGTTTGCAAATCGTTTGATTACAGGTATTTGCAAACGTGATTTCAAAGATCTGACCACAGAATATTATTGCTTTGGTCTTTCTCTGTATGTGTGTGAAAACACCTATTTCGTACCTAGCCTAATTCTCTAGTTATATCTCTTGGCGTTCTTCTTCTGTATAACTTCTTTAAATGTTAATTATATTAGTTGATATTTTGGCTACTTATAGAGCTTTAATTTCTGAACACTATGCAGGTTTCAGAATTGCCGTATATTTATTAGTTTTGAAGATATTGCAGTTTTAATAAATAAAATTAATTGAATAAAATTTCATGTCTGTGCCCGCATCAGTAGTAGCAGTGCCGATGTTAGACAGAGATGGCTGCGATTATTCCCTCTCTCTCTTGCTTACGTCGCTAGACTAGCACAGTTTGACACTTTCATATAACGATCTGATAGGTCGACTATATGAATCGTTATTATATATATATATATTATAACTCTATTATACTTTGCTTTTGTACATACGCTTTATTTATTTTTATCAATATAAGCATATAATTGAGTGTAGTGTGAAATGACCTACCTGCTGTGGGTTCTTGCGACTTCTTCCGACTAAGGGCGTAGGAATATGTGTTTTGAATTCGCAAGTAGATTAATTCAAGTGTACAAAAAAAACCAATAATATCGTTATAATTATTTTGGATGGTTTTGTGATGTTGGTAGGCTCGTAGTACAGCAATAAAAATACAGTGTTGGGTATAAAATTGGGGTTTATTACTCTAATAACACATATGAATGAAAAACTTATAGCTAGAGCAATCCTTATGTACTAAAACAGTAATTAGTATCTTGTATAATGTTTTCTGAATGGGTATTAGCATTCAGAAAACGAGCTTTTTTTTTTTTTTTACATGAATTATATTTTTATTGATTTCAAAAAGTTAAATTTAAAATAATTTAATTTATGAATTTGCAATGCTTTTATACTGATTTTATTACTTTAAGATGCTTTTAAAATACTTTGAAATAAATTAGCCGTGAATCTAGTTCAACGTGCTTTTTATTTACTTGTGATTTGTTTCACGTATACTGCAGTATAAGTCTCTTAAGTAATTCAATGTTAATATTTATATAGCTCTTGTTATCTACGTCTAATTCTTATCTATTGATTATTACTTAACCTTATACGTTTTATACAGATTATCACAATATGAATGTTCTTATTAATTTAGAGTCTGTTTTATCGGCATCTGAATTAATTTAACTTTACAATGATGTAAAAAGAAAAAGAAAAATAATCTTTTGAGAAGTGTATAAATTGTTTTTACTTTCCTGGTACTGAAGATCGTGATGAGGTCCTCCTGGAATCCCTCGGTGTCCTGGTCCAATTGGCTAGTGGCGATGATTTCCTCTGCATCTTGGGTTCCCAGCAAAGAGTTCGGGAATCAGCACACTCCTCCTTCTGCAACTGTTGATGGTTTAACGTTTGTGGTTTTAACGGCTGCAACTGCTTCAGGGCCTCGGTCCGGTACACGCTGCACTCCTGGTGTGTGTATCTCGTCTCGGGTGTCGCTCTGCTACGTCAGTTCTTCAGCTCGTACCACGTACTAGACGGCCTCATTCCGTTGTACTCTTGATGTGACTTCATGTAGTATATACTTGATCTCTTACATGCGTACGCCAACAGGTTAATGTATTGAGCTGTACGCTTATTTGTTGACAAATAAGAGTATCGTAAGTAGACATCTTCAAAGTTCGAGTCGTTACAGTCGAGTTAAATAAGACTGTCGTGAGTATACGTGTTCACTGGTTGAGTCGTTGCAGATGAGTTAACTAAGACGATCATAGGTAGACGTCTTCACACGTCGAGTCTTTTTAGATGAGTGTCTGTGTTCAGCCCGAATCTAACGGTTCGTCCAAATTTTTAGAATGATCTGATTGGCTGAAACACTCCCCCTGCTACTTGTAATTTAATCACCTCACTTCGTGAGAACGAAAAATAATTTCCACAGTTTGAGAATTGTTATTATTCTTAATATTCTGAAAAACACCGGATTCAATTTGTCGTTCCGGATGTCCGGTTGCAATTTGTATTGCGATTATCTTGGCTGCAAGCCAAGTTATGCTTATTCTAAAATATACATCTGATCGATAATTTTTATAACTATAACATATTCAAAGCTCTACCCCGTAGCTCATTCACTATGGGAGTTATTTAAATAAAATTAATTATCTCGTTTAATCTTTAATTATATGCATTGAAATTTGCACACCCTATTACTAATATTTCGGCAAACATTTTGGTTTTTGCCTATATTTATCGGTTTCCGAAATATTAATAATTTTAAAATTAGGGTGTGTCCCTAATTGTTATAACGGTGTGTGCTTACGTAACGCCACCAGACATTGCCGTTGGTCGCTGTACAATTCATTTGAATGCTCGCTACAGCACGAGACATGATTCTAACGATTTAAATTTATTTTACATTTGATTTTGAAAACCTTTTACATATAACTCCAAATCTATGAGATTTGGTAACGTTATAATATATACATATATATATATATTTTTTTTTTCAATCACTTTCTGCTACAGTTCGTTTCTTGATATATATAAAGTATTTAAAATTTATAATTATATTACCTCAAGAGGTTCTTTTCCTTATTTGGAACATGTTTCGAGAGTTCCTGTTCTCTCATCTTCAGCCTTCGCCATCTTGTTTCTGGTTAAGTATTTGTGTGTTGGCTGCTGGATGTTATTAAGGTAGTTTGTTGGTCTTTGGTCTTTTAAAGTTGTATTATTGTGTGTGGTTGTGGTATATGTTTTTGTATTTTGTGTATTTTCGATATTGAGTGCTTTGAATATTGTGTCATGTTTTGTATTGATTTGTATTTGTTCTGGTATTAGTTTGTTTTACACAAAACAAACTAATACCAGAACAAATACAAATCAATACAAAACATGACACAATATTCAAAGCACTCAATATCGAAAATACAAAAACATATACCACAACCACACACAATAATACAACTTTAAAAGACCAAAGACCAACAAACTACCTTAATAACATCCAGCAGCCAACACACAAATACTTAACCAGAAACAAGATGGCGAAGGCTGAAGATGAGAGAACAGGAACTCTCAAAACATGTTCCAAATAAGGAAAAGAACATCTTGAGGTAATATAATTATAAATTTTAAATACTAATATATATATATATATATTACATTTAATATTTATACTAAATTTACCTCAAGATGTTTTTTCTATTTGGGACATGTTTCGAGAGTTCCTGTTCTCTCATCTTCAGCCTTCGCCATCTTGTTTCTGGTGAAGTATTTGTGTGTTGGCTGCTGGATGTTATTAAGGTTGTTTGTTGGTCTTTGGTCTTTTAAAGTTGTATTATTGTGTGTGGTTGTGGTATGTTTTTGTATTTTGTGTATTTTCGATGTTGAGTGCTTTGAATATTGTGTCATGTTTTGTATTGATTTGTATTTGTTCTGGTATTAGTTTGTTTTGTGTTTTATGTTTGTATATCTGTAAATTTTCCCAAATGTTCATTATGGTGTCTTTGTGTGGTATATGTTTTATTAGTGATACATTGGTTATGTTTGGGAATTCGTGTCCTGTGTTTATTGCATGTGTGGCTAAATTGGATTTATATATTTCTGGTTTTTTGTATGCGTTTAGGTGTTCAAAATAACGTTTTTTCAGCTGTTTTTTTGTTTGTCCTATGTAACATTTATTGCAATCTTGGCATTCAATTTTGTATATACCATTAGTT
Organism: Magicicada septendecula; assembly: GCA_034769895.1. Classification (NCBI taxonomy): domain Eukaryota; kingdom Metazoa; phylum Arthropoda; class Insecta; order Hemiptera; family Cicadidae; genus Magicicada; species Magicicada septendecula. The sequence continues at coordinate 365,930,737 of CM068375.1, forward strand.
GTTGTATTATCTTTGTTGTGTGAGCTATTTAGAATTTGTAATTTATTTTTATTAGTTTTGTATGCTATTTTTATATCTGTGTTTTTAAATAGTTTTGTTAGTTTTTTTCATTTTATTATTTATGTATGTGAATGTGGCCCATTTTTTGTTGTTGTTATTATTTATGTGTTGTTCATTTTGATTAAGTCTTAATTGTTCAGTTTTTATTTTGTATTTGATTTTATTTGCTATTTTGATCATAGTATTTTTATTGTATCCATTTTCATAACCAATTTGGTATATTATATTTCTTTCTTTGTCAGTTTCTTGTTTGTTTAGGGGTATTTTGTACATTCTGTTAAATAACGAATAAAATGCTGCCATTTTATGTTGTGGTGGGTGGTCAGAATGGTTAGGTATAATGATGTTAGTGGAAGTTGGTTTTCTATATATTGCATATTGTATGTGTTTGTTGTATCTTGTGATGGTTATGTCTAAATAGTTGATTTTGTTATGTTTTTCTTTTTCTTCTGTGAATTGTATTTTGGGATGTATGTTATTGATTTGTTTCAATATGTTCTCTGCATTTGTGTTTTTGTTATTTGATACATATAGTCCATCATCTACATATCTTATCCATATGCCATTTGGGTCATGTGTTTTTATGATATTTTGTATTTTGGTGTCTGTGTGTTGTAGGAATATTTCTGCTATTATGCTTGATAATGGTGATCCCATTGCTAAACCTTCTTTCTGTTGATAAATTTTGCTATTAAATTCAAAGTAATTTTGTTTTAGTATTAGTTGGAGACTATTTTTTATTTCGGTTATATATTGTTTGTTTTCATTTTGTTCTTTAAGTTTGTTTATTATTATGTCAATTGTTTCTTCTACTGGGATATTGGTGTGTTTTTATGATATTTTGTATTTTGGTGTCTATGTGTTGTAGGAATATTTCTGCTATTATGCTTGATAATGGTGATCCCATTGCTAAACCTTCTTTCTGTTGATAAATTTTGCTATTAAATTCAAAGTAATTTTGTTTTAGTATTAGTTGGAGACTATTTTTTATTTCGGTTATATATTGTTTGTTTTCATTTTGTTCTTTAAGTTTGTTTATTATTATGTCAATTGTTTCTTCTACTGGGATATTGGTGTTATGATATTTTGTATTTTGGCTTCTACGTCTTGTAGGAATATTTCTGCTATTATGCTTGAAAAAACAGCTGAAAAAACGTTATTTTGAACACCTAAACGCATACAAAAAACCAGAAATATATAAATCCAATTTAGCCACACATGCAATAAACACAGGACACGAATTCCCAAACATAACCAATGTATCACTAATAAAACATATACCACACAAAGGCACCATAATGAACATTTGGGAAAATTTACAGATATACAAACATAAAACACAAAACAAACTAATACCAGAACAAATACAAATCAATACAAAACATGACACAATATTCAAAGCACTCAACATCGAAAATACACAAAATACAAAAACATATACCACAACCACACACAATAATACAACTTTAAAAGACCAAAGACCAACAAACAACCTTAATAACATCCAGCAGCCAACACACAAATACTTCACCAGAAACAAGATGGCGAAGGCTGAAGATGAGAGAACAGGAACTCTCGAAACATGTCCCAAATAGAAAAAACATCTTGAGGTAAATTTAGTATAATATTAAATGTATTATATACATCAAGAAATGGACTGTAGCAGAAAGTGATTGAAATATATATATATATATATATAGTTCAGGGTAATTCCCATATCGCGATCCAATAACTCAACAATTAAATTAAAACCATCAGTGCAGTCACTTCAGAGCTGGGAGATCATTAGATCACATGGTATCCTTCAACAATTTAGGTCAAGACCCAACAGGGTGGAACAGGTTATAACCAACTCCGACAAGGTCTGACAGAACCTTACTTCAGCTCAGCAACTTTTGCCGTAGAAACAACACTCATGTGAGATCATGTAGTTGATCCAGTAGGTTAGCACAGTACTCTCCATTTACTGCTTTACCCTTTTCAAGATAGTCTATTAACAGTATTCCCTTAAGCATCTCAGAAAATTGAAGCCATACACTTCCCATCAGACAACATTGACTTCGCCCTTTTTGGAGGCAGATAATTGTGCATTATGCATCCATTGTTTCGATTGTTGTGTTGAAAATCTTTCTTCTTCTTCTTCTTCTTCCGTACAAGTATAAGGCTCAAAGCTTATTACATTGTCTGTTGTTACAACTGATCTCTCCATCTTTTCAATGGCCATCCCAGACTTCTTTCAACTTTACCCATATATTTTGCACTTTGTGTGGTATTCTTGATGCGTCCATATGCGCTACATGATCAAACCATTTCTGTCTATATTCCCTCACCATGTCATTAACTGATCAGACAGCTAACTCATGACCTTTTCCTATCTAACTTTCATGTGCATTTGTAATTCTCCATGTCATAATTTCCTTAAATAATAATAAAATTGGTCCAAATATTCCCGAGAAGCTTGCATGCAAATCCATTTTAGATGAGTTGTCAATAAACGCAGCACTCATTTTGCATCTTGCAGACAGCTTTCTCATGCCAGATTCTTCAGTAAGAATGAACGAGATGCCCACAGTCTTAACGTCAGACACCTTCAAATGGTAATCTTCCAAAACAGTAATCTCGCACTTTATTGATTGTTTCTGGTATAGTGGCACCTTTTGGACACCCATTTTTCCAAACGTAGCACTTTTTCAGGTCATTTTCCAAACTTGCATGGTCACGTTTAATTTCAGCAGCCATTTTTTGACTGTACTAAATGAAGGTACAGCATGATCCCGCACATCTTTCATCTCATTACAAATTTTTGTTGGTGTTAAATCTATAGGCATACCATTATGAAATTGAACACATAAATAGGCAACATTAAAGTTACAAAAACCTATGCCTGTCCCGATTTTAATACACTGCAATATGGGTTACTACAAAGTGAGGAAGTATAAAAATACAAGCAGCTGGATAGAGTGAAGAACTACACACTGTTAGGAAAATACATAATGGTAAACCAATTGAATAGACAATTACAAATAACATATTCTGCAAATCATTGGGCGAACATGGCATTAGATGGGAACAAATTTAATACAGTATGACTGTGTGAAGACAGAACAGGCACAGATAAGAAGAAAATTACCAGAAATGACTAGTGAAACCATTACAAAAGCAAATACCTGATTCGATGCTATAGGGAAGACAAATACATGTAAGATCTGATACAGCAGTCACCAAAAACCATTTGGTGGTGGCAGTACTCACAACCATCGATCAAATAATTTGATGAACCAATAATAACATATATAGTAGCAAACCTAATAAGACAAGCACTGTCTCTGGAATGCTGGCCAAGGAAAAAGGAGTACTGCAGACAGAACAACTAGCTGAGGACACTTATAATAGATGGCCATAACACTAAGAAAACAAAAACAGACTGGACAGCAAACAAGTGGACATCAACCGAGAAAATATTTGCAGAAACTCTGAAAACATTGACAACCCCCCCCCCCCCCACTCATATCGATATCAAACATTGTGAGCTGTTAACCATGATTATAAGTAACCAACCAGTAGTGAGTTCACAGTTGCTGTTACCAAGGTTTCAAATCGGCTACTACAGATTTAGCCAGAACACTAGTTGAAGAAACTTATAACAATAAAAATCAAAAGTAATCAGTACGAATTTATATCATCACACTTGAAGTTCTGAAAAGTTAAAACATAAACAATCCAAACCTTATTACCTTTGGGAAAATCATAATCAAACCTCTTAGGTCAACAGCTTGTGAGTTAGATACTGTGTATTGGTCTTTTGAGACAATTTTCAGCCAGCAAAAACAGTTTTGTGTGAATCATCCTCCCTATTGATTGAATGTGCTCTGAAGGACTTTTCCTGTTCCCAAAGGTAAAGGGAAAAACCAAAACTATATTGAAGGGTCGAGAAGACAGAGACACCAGAATGTAACTTTTCAAAGGGATCACAATGATATTTGTAAAAGTAATACATCAGCTTTATGAACTATTGTCAGATCTTCAAAATGTCAACATATGAAAGTTAAAAATGTGAATTTCAACCACATATCTGTATGCATGCACAATTGTAAAGCTGTTTCAAATTTTAAATACTCGTTATATATTTATATTTAAAAAAATATATCCAATTAAAATATACCGTATATTTCTCACATGCTAAAGTTTAAATAATTTATGTTTTATGTAAGGTATTGTAAGTGTGTAAAGTAAAAAAAAATAATAATTTAAGTGCGTGTAAGTCTAAGTGCCCCTGGTTCTTTTTCTGTACAGCAAGGTATTATGGATCAGTTTTTTGTATGATTTGAAACAAAGATAACTTGGTCATTTCTGTAAAATATCAATAAATCAACAAACATAGTTTTTGATGGTATCTTACAGTTCACCAGGGTTTCAACAAAAATAAAATAATTATTTAAAATTAAGGCCTAGATAACTGTCAGAAAACATATTATAAAGAAGATTTGCTGTTATTGGCAATGACTTTCAGAAAGACTAGCTTGACTAAAAGGGAAAAATCCATTACTTGTGTGTTTCTAAGTCAACACATGTAATTCATATAGCTTTTTTTACCTGCTAATGCTTTTACTTAGTAAGAACTAATTAATTAGTAAGATAAAGAGAGAGAGAAAAGTGATTGATGCATTTATAACCTATTGGAATCAAAACACAGAATTGTAAAATGGAGACTTTCTAACTGATAAGGTATGACTCAATGACACTACATTACATTGAGTTTGTTTATTGTTATTTACTGACAGTTAATGTGGGCTGTCCTGTAAATGATAATTTATAGACAATTTTTTTTTTTAATTTATGTATTTTTTTTTTTTAACAGCTATTAACATTATTTTTCATCAGGTAGTGGCTACATTTCAAATGATATTGCCCAATCCATTTTAATACAGTGATATCTGGGTTTACATTTGCCTGTTCACGAGAACTGAAGTCAAACAGTTGGATAAAATATAATCTTAGCATCTAGGATTTGAATTGTGTCTTTGCAGACTTGCACCTTGCACATCAACAAAACATGATTATATGTTCTCAGCTATTTGTACTCCGCATACTGATAATAACTTTGTAAATTTTACTACTGGTATTTCTCTTATTTTTAGCCAACTGACTGAATTATTAGTTAATGCTTGCTCATTTCATTAGGCCTATTAAAGCGTCCTGTTTTTAATAAAGCAAATTGTACTGAATGTTCTCAGCTGGACTCAACATTAATGTTTATGACCTCTATTCACTGTTCTATAGTCTTCCTATCCTAAGCTGGTATATAGCAGAATTTAATAATATCATTTTATACAACTTAACAGTATACTGTATTTACTCATACAATAATCAATAAAACTACCATATATAAACCAGTACCTATTTTCATATGATAAATTCCTGAAGTCACTGATGGAAGTTGCATTTTCAGTTGAAAAAAATATTATGCTCAATAAGAATCTCGTATATCGTTTTATAGACAAGAACAATCAGTTTCTCTTGGTAGATTTTGAGGCATGTTATGGAGTACATTTTATTTTACATAAATGAGGTAGTAACTACAGGGTGGCTAGACTAGCAAATGTCCAGGGTTCCACAAGATAAAGGGGAACTGCCTTCTTTTTCATCCTACATTTATATATTTATGTACGTAAGAGTAAATAGACTAATATACAGTGTTAAACTTATGTATACTCTGCCCTTTTTATTTAAATCAGTGTGTTGAAGAAGGAAACCATACCATTGTAATGGACATTCATTATGTTGTTAAGGTTATTTGTGTAAAACAACCTCACAAAAGTGATAGGTGATAGGTGACAAAAAACAGCTTTATAGACATCTGCAGAATATACCATTCAAAGTCTAGGAATAGTTTTCTTTTTAAACTCGCCGATACCAAATCAACACAAGAGTGTTGACTTCACTGAAAGTATAAGGAAAAGTGTTTCATTACTTTGGCCCATTGTGGCTCCTACCCTGAGCCGGCTGTTGCCTCCAAACATGTTAATGATGTTAATGAATGTTAACAGATCTGTTTTAATATAGAATGTATTTGGACATCACGAAACTAGTAGTGGTGACAATTTATAGGAATCAAAAGTGGTCCAGCTTGAAGTTTTGCTAAGCCTGTAGTGATGTCACTTTATATATAAACGTTTGTGATCTTAATCTTTAATTAAAAAACAATTACTTCATTTTTAACAATACAGTAGTCTTCACTTTAATGAACTACTGGGGAGAAATTGGGTTTGCTTTATGTCCCATGTTTCAGAGCCCATTCCAAGTTGATTTTTAGATTTCATCCATTTTTTTCCATTCAAATGCAATTCCGGGTGCTTAACTTCAGTCTTTGTATGTTTGGATGTCGTCTATCATTTATAGTAACCTGTGGGCAAGAGAAATTGTTTCAAAGTGAAAGTAATTTGCTAGGTATCGATTTTTTTGGAATTTACTTAGATTTTTCACTGCTTAAACCAATCTAGAAATAGATTAGGATGGTTTACAAAGATTGCATGCTTTATTGGAGTGTAATCAAAGAAGGAATATAATGCCAGTAGAACTCGGCTGGACGATTTACTGAATAGCGTGCTCGGTTCCAGTGAAAAGATACAATCAAATAATTTTGTTTTATTATATTGGGGTCTACTGTATTGTTTCAGATACCTCACATTTTTTTTATCAGTGGTTAAACATGAAAAGTTAAATTTGTTTCATTTTTTTCTTTTAACATAACTCATATTTAACCATTCATGATAGCCAATGTGTAAATTTTTTGTGTTATAAAAACAAAATATATTTGTTTAAAATAAAATGTCACTTTCTACTTTAAGACTGTATACATAAATATATTTAAATCAAACTGTAGAGTGGTTTCCATTTGTAAGTTGCACTTAGTATCTGGAACTATCATAAACTGCACTCTAATTATATCGTACCGACATTAAGTTACCATTTTTTAGCTCTGTGTGTGTGTGTGTGTGTGTGTGTGTGTGTGTGTGTGACTTAATATAATTTGTTATATGATGATAATAATATAACGTAGATATTTATTTAACATAGATTCTTGACAGTATATAAATCTGCTTTGGACCAATTATATTTATAATATATAAACTATAATTGTTATTTGTGTGTTACATTTAAACTTAGTAATATTTATTACCATTTTTACTGATCAGGAAATTTTTATGTTTATATACCGTATCTATTAACCTATACTTATCTCTGTTAATAAGCGTGTGAACTTAGCTTTAAAATAATATTATATAAACTGATAAACTTTTAGTTGTGGTGTCAGCTAAATTTAGCTTTAGAGTCATGAGCCCAAGACAACTGAATCATATGTGCATTATTTAGTAAGCAGTGATAATTTTCTTAAATTTTCAACACGTATTTCAATCAGGCCATTGGATCTAGGATAGCAGAAAGCGACTGTAACATGTAAACCAATTTTGGGCACAGAAGTTTTTAAAAACATATACTGTTAGATGTGTATCATTATCTCTCATTATGTTCTTAGGAAGGCCAAAGTGTGCGATCAGAGTGGTGTTAGACATGCTGTGTTCACTGTCTATTATTCCTGATATGATGTACTATCAAAAAAGACAGTTCAGTCAAAAACCAGTGATTTTTCTTCAGTAAGGCCAAGCAGAAGGTTTTCCTCCTAATGTACCAGAAGGAGCTTGACGTGTCCTCAGCACCACTTACAAAACATTTATCACAAGCAACCACTGCGTAATAAATATAACAGACTTATAATTCAGCTGTCTTGGGATCAAGACTGCAAATATAAATATTTTATGGAATCAGTATCTGATGTGTCTACAGTAGAATCTCTGTTAACTGAAATAAAGAAAAGGTTAAATAGTTTCAGATAACTAATATTAGGATAATAAATAAATAATGACTTTTTTAAACAAAGAGCAAATGTTCTTTTGAAAAAAATACCATTTCGTCAAATGGTATTTCAGTTAAAGAGGTTTTACTCGCACACACGGATGTATTTGTGTGTGTATGTTTTAATTTATTATAATATAATTTTTGTACATTTCACTTAACCATTTTGTTCAATATTGTCAGAGTCATGGGCATAGGGAGAACATGGGCATGAGTTTATTTGGGGAGGGGGAGTCAACAAAAAGTAGAGTGGTTAAACATTATTGGTTATCTATCTTCTAACAAACAAAAACAGAATTAATTATTATTGCTTAATATAAATAATATTTAGACCTATCTTAAAAGAAGTGTATCCCTGCCTAAACACTTCAAAGAACCGCTCCATCACACTGTCTACGTCTAGAGAAATATTGCAGTGCAGTGAGAGAAGAGCAAGACCAAGACTAATCTGTTCTGATTAGTTGTGTTCTGTAAGTAATTTTTTTGGGCATTTCAGAGTTGAAAATGATCTCTCAGGGGTAGCTATAGAAACTGGGAGTGTTGTTAAAGTTTGAAGTAAATTTTTCATATTGGGAAAAAGATGGGGTTGCATGAAATGAATGCATCCAGTGCATTGTGTTGTCTTGAACTTGGGTCTTCTTTTCCCATTTCTCCTTCCACACACTGAATTCTGCAACAACTGTAACTGGCTCAGGTAACAATTTCTGATAAAATTCCACTAGTGATGTTATATTTTATGTATTTGAATTTATACATTTTGCTGGTATTATTTTTTCTAGGGACACTATTAAGCTTTCATGAAATGTAAACTTATCTTTAAGGTAACAGTAACATGGTTCAGAAAAAGCAAGGGCATGTTTCTACGGTAGTCTCATGCATCTGGAGTCTCAGCAGGAGTGTTGTCACGATGTTTCATTGAAGAAATATTCCTTGGTTTTGTTATTGAAAAAAAAACCTCTTCCACAAGTTTTGATGCATAACTGAATACGAGGGGGGACCCAAAAGTAACGAGAATTTTTCTCTGGCAGTTGGTAGAACGCTAGTTCCGACTTCTCCCGCTAGGTGCCTTCACTAGACACCATTTTGTATCAGTTGCCCTAGTGGCATTGTTGTGGAAACATTAGTGCGGTCAGTGTGACTATTTTTATAAGCACTGTTTCACATTTTCGGCAATTTGTCAATGGCAGACATTAAATACCAACATGCTAACATCAGGTTCTGCTTCCTGTTAGGGAAATCAGCAGCAGAAACTGTCACAATGCTTCGGACATCTTATGGGGAGTAAGCTTTGAGCCAGGCAAGGATTTACGAGTGGTTTTCTCATTTTAAAAGTGGTCAAATGTCAATTGAAGACAAACCACGACCGGGACGTCCCTCGACTTCCAAAAAGGACGAAAACATTGAAAAAATCCGTGTTGTGATCATGTTTGATCGTCGTAGAACAATCGATGAATTGGAGGAAATGACTGGAATATCCTGGAGTTCATGCCAACGAATTTTGACTGAAGATCTGAAGATGAAACGGTGATGAAGCAGTCTTCCACTGGCTGGATTGTTGCTTGGTTTCTGGGTCATGTCCATAACACCACGATTCGTCGCCCGTGATGACTTTTGCGTAAAAATCCGGATCAATTTATGACTGTTCTTTCAATTCCCGGCACACACTCAAACGATTGGCTCTCTGGTCGTCAGAAAGCACACGCGGAACGAATTTTGCTGCAACATGTTTCATCTTCAGTCAAAATTCGTTGGCATGAGCTCCAGGATATTCCAGTCATTGTTACTTTTTGTAAAATTTGTAAAGAATGTTCCCACCAATTGTATTGTTCCCAAACAATTTCTGACCGTTTGGGTAGAACACAAATATGCCAGAACAAGATTTAGAGAATGTCCACTACAATGTACATAGAGAGCAATCGGGTTTTCGTGCTGTAAGTAAGCTTGTGCACCGTGTAAATTGCCACTCATTGCTGCTGTCCCATCATATCCCTGACCAGTCAATACCTCACAATCTATATTAAGTAATTTTAAATTTGAGACTATTAAGTGAGCCAGACCTCGACCTGTTAGTTCAATGGCAGGCACAAACATAAGAAAATCCTCACAGTTCTTACTTTCTTCTGAATCTACAGAACAAACACAATTACACTTTATTAATTGATGACTCATTGGGCACTTGGTGAAACATATTAATAAAGGTTTTGTAAAATATATAAAAACAATTACACTTCCTCTATCCCTGCAATATCTGTTGTTTTGTCATCAAAAAAGGCAAAGCACGTTGACCTTTTCACTCTTTCAACAATCTGTTTACTTAAGATGTTACCGCAGATCTCAAAAATCTGATTTTGAATGGTGGAACTTGTAAACTGTGCATTCCTAGAACCACTTTCAAGGTGTTTTTCTAAAACTAAGTCACCAGATTGCGTATGAAACCTCAAAAGAGCACAAAAACCACCATCATTAATCTAAATGTCCTGTGACATAACATTACCAGAGTCGTGTTTCCATGAAGAGCAATGTCTTGCCTACCACAGAGAATCATAGTATGGAAAACCCTTAGAATGTTTAGATTTTCAGCATTATGACGAGCTTTCTCCTTGTGGTGTACCACGGGTTGCTGTTTTGCTTCTGCTATCAGCACGTTCAACACTTCTTTGATGGTAAGGTGTCTTTTCATGATGGGTAAAATCTTCCAAGGCATTCTCCCAGTTGGTATGGGAATGGAAAACCAGAAGTCCAAGATGCTGATGACTTCCGTTACTGGCAGTGTACCAAGAGAAAAGAACACAACACCTACAGAAAGCCCCTTGGCGATGTTCTGAATACACTAGCCAGAAGAGCTTGAGAAACCACAATTCTTGAAACCAAAGAATTCTTTTTGAATGCACCAGGAATACATAATTTGGGGTTGAACCCTTCAAAACCCCCCTCTTCCTATGCCCGTGGTCAGAGTTAATATTTTATTTTTATAACATACAATTTTATTACCAAATTTAAATAATGAAATACAATATTTATTACAGTGACGTTGAACAAATTGATTTGACAGAATGTATATTACAAATTGAAACAAGAAGAAATACATATAAACTTTATATTACAATAAAATAAAATAGTTTACACCATAAATGTGTTGAAGACACTTTTACATTTATACAAAACATTATAAATTACAGTAATGTTGAACGAAATGATTCAACAGAATGTACAGTAGAACTCCAGTTATCCGAATCATTATCAGGAAATTAGAAAAAATGCAATTTCTAAAAAGAAAGTTTATTCAAATTGCAGTTGCCGTACTAACAAAAAAACAGCAAATGAAATATATAAAAGACTGTGTTAACTATGCATCATAGTTTATGTACTGATCAGTACAATGTTTTCTAGCCTACTGCTCGCCTAAAATTATAATTATGTGTATTATTTTTAATTTTTTGTAGTAAAAGAACATTTTTCAAAACACGTGTGACCTGGTTTTTATTAAGATACTGTATTCATGTAATAAAAGTAAACAAAAGTGATTTTTGAGCAATTTTCGCGTTTTATTTCACAACATAACCTTTTTCTTATGTTTGTCCCAATTATCCGAATTTCTGCATATCCGAATTACGTCTGTAACTCATTAGTTCAGATAAATGGAGTTCTACTGTATATTACAAATTGAAACAAAAAGAAATACATTGAAACTTTATATTACAATTAAAAAAAAATAGAGTTCACACCATAAATGTCTAGAAGACAGTTTTATGTTTATACAAAACATTATAAAGCAATCAGTGATAATTTGAGGGTAAACAATGGTATAGAATAACAATTATTTTTATTTTATATTTAATAGTAAAGTATACGTACTATGGCCAAACTTGATGATAGTGTTTTACAGAATTGCTAATACATCATAGTCTTTTTTTTTCCTAGAATCCTCTTCATATTTTTTCCGTCCAGTTACAATCAGTCGTCCCAAATAACAAAAGCTCCATTTAATATATTATAATATGCTAAATGCTTGCAACTTATTTAAAGCTTGGTGTAAATTCTTTACACTATATAATTAATGAATACAGATATGAGTTTTTTTAACTTGGTTCCAAAAATATTTTTAATGCAGACCAGAAGTTTTATTACCTTTTTATATAAATAAATTTGTATATACATAAATATAAACCTAAATGATTTTTTATCTTTTAATCTTGTGAAGGTAGCGTACAATAAATTATAATGTTATATGATGATGATAAAAAATAATAAATTGTATAATTCAAAACTGTTGTTACTATGTTTTGTACTTCACCTTGGTCCTTCTTGTAATCAGTTATTTCTATACAGCAGGGGTCTCCAAACTACGGCCTGCGGCAACCCGGCCGATGGTGCATGCAGTTTTGAAATAGATCATCAAAATACTTCAAATATTATAACATTTTACTAAATAAGTAACTAAGAAATATGTTCAGTAAAATGTTATAATATTTTTCAAGTTTAAAACATTTACGTGGTTAATGTGCTTGTTCGTCTGGCCATCTTGAATGAATCAAATGAATCACGCTTTTCAAACTAAGCGAAGATACCTGTTCCCCCCCCCCCATGAGCTCGGCTCTAACTCCCCCCCATAGTATGCATGACTCATTGTCGCCGTTTTAAAAAATGAACTTTGTAAAATCAAAGTACAGGGCTAACTTGTCAGATGAACACTTGAAACCCATTCTAGTGATAGGAGCATCAAAATTTGACCCAAAATGGACAGACATTATCTGTCAGAAACAACTCTACACATTCCATACATAAAGCAACTCCACATAAGAAAGCCAAAAAGTAATACATAAGAAATATCTTTGAATGGTATTTTTCCTTACTTTTATTTACATTAATTCGAATACATGAATTTTTTTTAATAAGTCTGCTTAATTTTTATTTGAATGCCTATTTTATTGACTTGATTATTCCGTAAACTTAAAAAAAAAATAAGTGTGTGTGTGTGTTGTTGGCCCGCCTGATTTCCAAGCTTTTTCAATTCAGCCCTCAAGTAAAAAAGTTTGGAGACCCCTGCTATACAGGATAAACCTCATAATTTGAATTAATTGGAGGGTCGGATCATAAAACATGTTTCTTGCCTTTAATGATGGGCATAACTTTAGGGGGGAGGTGAAGGCAGAGTGAAGCTTTAAAAATGTGGAAATGCTAAGTGTACAGTGACATTACCTGTATAATAGAATGTACTTTTTACAAAATTTAACAGTTCATAAACGATTCTCAATCAGAAAAAGAGGATACATTTCATTTTTAATGACCACCAGGAGTTACTCCTGTGCATTTCTTACGCTCCATTTACCAGCAGTTAGATGACCAAACTAAATAATGTCAACAATAAGGAATTAATGAAATGTGTATACTTTTAATGGACTGTCTACTGTTCCCAACAACCAGCCATCTGGCACTTATATTAGTAATTCTTAGGAAATAATAGTTACAAATGGCATTCTGACAATCAACGGACTGAATAGGAATGTAGAGAGGTAGATATTACCAAAGGAAGTAGCTGTGGTGATATAACAGTGGCAGTTTCAGTATCAAACATTTGTCTAATACAAAAAAATTATACATAGTAAGATGACTCGGAATGTGTATGACAAAGGGAGAAGAAGAAAGGGTAAAGAGAAACGCTTTGGAGAAGTACAACTGTCCTGGTTATCATTTTAATATGAAAGTGTTCCAAGTTTCAAGCATGTCATATCTTTGTTTACAGCGCCAACATTATAATACTTAATATTTATTATAATTTGCTCTAAAAAATTGGTAGTTTTGGGAAAAAACTGTAAACAATTAAACATCTAAATATATAACAAGAAACTACAAACATGATATATATCTAAATGTAATTTATGTTCTATACTTTGTATACTGATAATTTTTAAGGGGCCAACTTGAAAAAGTTTCATTAAATATTTTATTCGAATAAATATTTTATGTACAAAACAAAACCATTATTTTTAACTTTTAAAAATTTTGCAGTCAGTTTGTGACGGTACAAAAGGGGTAGAATCATTTTAATATTATGCAATAATACGATCTATGTAATCCATAGTAAAATACAACTTTAAGAGATCTGAATGGTATGAATCAGCCAGTGTGACGTAGGAATTGCCGTCTCAAGACTAAATAACCGAACCTTATAAGGTAAGGAATTTTGTGTCCTGTCTGACGTCACGATAATATCACGAATGGAACACGTGTTTTACAATAACGAAACGCAGTTCTGACTTTTAGAAACGTCTAGATTCTTCGATGGATCCTAATGAGAAGGGTAGTGGGGAGCGAAGGGAACCACGTGACCAGCCCATATAGTATACGATCACCGATCGCCATTTGCCTAGTCTACAAACAACTCAAATTCGTCTAATAGTGTCGGGAGGTCTACGCGGACAAAAATCAGTGTGGACCTACAAAAAAGTATGAAAATGAATATAAAACAGTGGTAAATAAATCTCTTCAAGTGTAAATGCAATTGACAAAATTAATCAACCATGTGGAACAGTTTTGGTGAGTGTTGGAGCAAAAGTGAATTGAACGAGTAATGACACAACATTGGAATAGCATCCACAGCTAAGTAGTATCAAAACTAGGTCAACTAAACAAATTTTAATAACCAGTGGGCTATTATAAAATTACTCCATTCAGAAAATAATGAGATCTCAAATTTAAGGGGGTTTTTAGAGAGGGAGTGAATGCGAGGTACTGGTTCGCCTTAATAGAATTGAGCAAGTTTATTTTGTTCAAATAATAATTATGTGTGTTCGCTGTTGGGTGATTTTTTAATCACAAGATAAATAGGGTTAGCACCCTTTGAATTTCTAAATGAAAATAAATGCAAATTTCAATGTCACAATGACCACGTGTTCAGTGTAATAATTGCGCCGAAACCTAACCTATTTTCTACGTCAAAATCTCGCCTAAACGAGCCTGTAGGATCTTCTGAGTCCAGGGAACTAAAGTATTTAAACTATGCAAGTGTTATTTAATGCAAAGACTGAAAGGTTAACCTCAAAATATGTTGGCGACCCTGGAATATGTGATGAAGAGTAAGGTAAGTACAAAGAATAGATCGCGGAGTAAGTATAATAAAGGTGGGTATGGTTGGTAAAAAAGTGGGTGAGTTTACAAGTTTAATTTTTTTATAATGAATTTACCTCAAGATATTTTTTTCCTCATTAGGAACATGTTTCGGGAACCATTGTGTTCACATCCCCAGCCTTTGTGATTTTGAGTCTGGTGAAGTACTTGTGTGTTGGCTGGTTGTTATTGTGGTTTCCTGTTGGCCTCTGGTACTTTAAATTGGCATTATTGTGTGTGATTGTAGTGTATGTATTAGTATTTTGTGTATTTTCGATGTTGAGTGCTTTGAAAATTGTGTCATGTTTTGTATTGATTTGTATTTGTTCAGGTATTATTTTCATTTTGTTTTATTTGTCTCCAAGTCACGTTTATTAACTAATTAGAATTAATATTGTGCTGTAACTAGGACAGGCATTACGGCAACATACAAATTTTGTTTAAGTCGAATCTGGGCAATAGATGCATTCATCTATGTAGTTGCGCGATATTGGACGCTCACTCTATCTATGAGAGACTTTAGACAAATTGACTTTTCGTTCCCGCGGCGTGGAGCGGTGTTGTCGTTGAGTAGACGGGGAGCGTGTGGGAGACTGGTGGTGGTTGTCAGCTGTTCATGCCACGAGCTGTCTTACAGGTCTGGAAAAATATTGTGGTTTTTTTTTATGCTGGGGTTTTTTTAAATTGATTATGGAAGGCTAAGTAAAAAGTGTGCCAAGGGGTCTTAGGGCCTGGCAGCCGTGATCCTGTGTGAGACCAAGATGTAATGTGTAAGATTGAGGAACTCCGTCCGAGCATGTGCTCGGCCAAAATCGGACAGGTATGCAAAAATGAAAATTATTAAATTTTTCCTAGGAGGTGCGTTTGCACTACTTGTGTTCCGGGTCAAGTGTGGGCCTGGCTAGTTCTTAACAAAAAAAAAAAAGAAAAACAGTGGCTTTAATTCTGGATGTGTTTTTTTTTACTTCACTGAATACCTGGAATATTCAGGTTACTGTAGTCATTGCAAACTCTTTCCTGAACGCAAGTTTTTTTTAAAAAAAGAAAAAATCTGTTGAACTTGACTGGCTTCTCATGCTGCTAGTAGTGACAGTAATAACTTATGTGCAAAACCTTTTTTTACTCTCAAAAAAAACAAAAAACAAACAAAAAAATATACAAAAAACTTAAGAAAATGTGTTAGGATTTGGCCATGTGCCTGGTGAAGTGAAATCTAGCCGAGTTCCTTAATCTCTCTCAGTATTATTCAGTGTTGTTCATATAAATGTCTTGTGTTTGAATTGTGAAAAGCATGTAATGTCCAGTATACATTTTGTCTATAATCGGTGTTGAACTTATATTGTTTCTGCCTTTTATTAGAAAGTATGAATTTGTTTATGAAAAGAGCTGCAGATCACATACAGTTGCCATAATATGTACTAGAACTGTAATTCAGAAGTATTCATCATGTTAATAGAAATGACTGAACTTTTGTACAAGATGAAATTTCCACTTTGGGATTTAGTATTTATTTTAATTCTCTATCAATGTACAGTCACTGTTAAAATTCGTTTGTATATGTATATACTCATAATTCTATGCACAAAACATGTTTACATTTTTGAGAGAGATATACCTGATTATTTGATAGTTTTTTTTAATAAGGGTGTGCACTGTGAAATCAGCAAGCCATTGTGCTACACAAGTTTAAGGAAAATTGAGCACACACACTTGTGGATTCCACACCAAGTATATAATTACCTACCTTATGTTTACATTATACTTTACTAATTATATGATTCTCCTTCCTGGCTTTTGATTGAGATTTCAGAGCGCGCATGTTGTTGTGTAATATAATTGTTCAAATTGTTGTGGCTGTAATAATTGTTGTAGGATAAAATTGTTCGTTAAATGGTTTATAAAATTGTTTATATTATTAAAAGTGTTTATAGTACAACCAGAGGGGGGGCTGAAAAGAAAAACAAAAAGACTTAGTGTTATTAAAGGTATTATATTTCGAAGACCTCTGGATTTACTCTTTGTATTTATTAATGTTAATATAATTATTTCCAAATAGGGAAATTCTATTTGGTGAAGGTTAAAAATGTACTGTCGAGGCTTGTTGCATGTCATGGTTATTTTGAATACCATGTAATATATTTTATATATTTCTAATAGAATACTTTCACAGCCTGGATACTATGAAATCTCTCATTGCAAGAAAAACAAAATTTTATAGAATCAATAAATTTGTTATTTGCGGAATTTTAAAATTGAGGTCACCTCATTGGTTCAATTACCTAATGGTTACCCAGCATGTGGCCATTCTTCCACTAGGAGGCCTCTCCTGGTTCAAGTGAACAAGTGAGCCGGTCATCCAGGTAAGTTGTAGGTTTTTTTTATATTTTTTTTTAAGGAAGTCAAACTTGTAAAATGTGTTAAATTCGGAAAGTTGAAATTTGTGTTGTGATGTCATTGGTGATGAGCGGCTCACAAATGGTAGCAGAGCGTGGTTGGACGTAGGCCTGGCCACATCTGAACCGAAATTTGGAAATGGATGCGGTGACCTCAATATCTTAGTTGGACATGTTCTGTCAGTTGTGATGTGTTCACTATTGTTGTAAATCTTGGTCTTTGGGTGCGGTTGCCGGGCCGGGACACCTGGGGGGGGTGAGCACAGCTTGGTGATTCCTGATTGTATCTTGGGGTGTTGTTAAGTGTTTATCTGTTTGTTTGTGTTCTTGTTTTGTCTTTGTCTTTGTTGTCTTCTAGCACATGATCTTGGTCTTGGTTGTTGGTCCGGTGTCGGGTCGGGGACCCTGAGGTACCTTGATTTTAATCACTTGGTTGTATTCAGATCCTTGTTGTGTGAAACTATGGCAGGGGCGGGGCAGAGTAGTGGTCGGCGTGAAGGTCGCGGTCTGGTGCCCGAGTATTTTACGAAAGACGAGCTCCAGTTCGAGATACGCTTGCGGGGTGGGGTTCCCCAGAGGGATGTGGCGTCCTTGAGGAGACAGCTGCGGGAGCTGCTGGTGGGGGACCCCCCCCTGGAGAGTCGAAATTGCGGATTTGGAGGAGGAGCTGGCCTTGTGTGCGGACAAGTGGACCGAGTTCTCCACCTTGATGGAGGACTCGGAATATATGGGGAGTTCCACCCGTGTTTGGCAGCGGGTGACCCAAAGAATGCACCACTTGTCCGCTCGTCTCAGTAATTTGCTGTTGCAGGACGAGCTGGAGGAGGAGGTTAGGCGGACTGCGTCGGCCTTGCAGTCAAAACTTGGCCTACCTGGGGAGGCTCCAGAAAGTCCTGGTGAACCTAAGGAGATGCTCGCGCGCCAGACCGTGGCCACTGAGCGGGTGGGTCTCCTGGGGGAGGCCTGTAGTGCTCTGGTGGAGGAACGTCCTTCTATTTCGGTGGGCAGTCGCCCCCAGGGATTTCAGGGGAATCATGTGGAAGTCCCTCGATGGTTTGGTACAGCCCTTGCCAGCGTAAAGTATGAGTCATTGCCGAACCCCATTTATGACCTCCTCCGTCGGCTTCCAGTGGTCGACGGGCTGGACCTTGACCAGCTTGTGAAATTCTTTGAGGGGATTTTCGGCATTTATGATTTCCCTGGGGTGACTGGTGTTTCGTTGTTAAATATGATCTACCCGTATTGTCGGGCGCCCCTGCTGGATCGTGTGGTCTGGCATCTAGGCGCGGGCGGGGATTTTGAGGCGTTCCACAGGGATGTTCTGGAACTGTTTATGCCCGGGAGGCTGCGTGACCAGATGCGGCAAAGATTATTTTACAGAGTTCAGGGGCACGGGGAAAAGTTAAACGTGTTTATTAATTCTATCAAAAGTGCTGCGGGTGGACGTGTCGGAGGCTGAGGTGGTGCGGGTTATTTTGGAGGGCGTCAATCCTCAGGAGAGGTCAAGGTTGGTGTTTTTGGAGAGACCGCGTAGCTTCGCTGATCTTAGCGGAGTTTGTGTCTTCGCCCGCACCATCCAGATGAACGATGAGGCTCGCTCCGGCAGTTCCGAATTCCCTGTCCCCTGTTCCCCATCTGGTCAGCAGCGGCCTACCCGGGAGCAACGTGGTGGCAACTCTGAGAGGAAAGAATACCGTTGTTATACCTGTGGTAAGATGGGGCACTTGGCCCGGAATTGCCCTCTCAAACGGTCGGAGGTCTCGCGGGAGAACCGTCCTTCAAAAAATGGCCTGCGTGGGGGGGATTGAGGGGACGCCGGTCCCTCCCCACGTGTGGTAGCGTTAGCGCATCCCAGGTCCCGTTATGTGCTGTTGAAACAGGACACCCATCCGGGGAGTCCTATCCTAAGCCGATTCGTCCTGGCCTCTCCGGGTGTCCATATTTGCAGCTGGAGGTTGGGAAGGGCCGTATTAGGGCCCTGGTGGACTCCGGATCGGCACGGTGTCTGATCTCCTCCCGGGTTTACCAGCAGTTGGTCAGGGAGTCTTTGATTCGGTCAAGTGCTCTTTCGTCGGTTGTGTGTTGGACGGCCTCGAGGGAGGTTTTGCCGACCTCCAAATTGGTGGCCTTTAAATTTAAAATAAATTATTTTTCGTGGGTGTGGGAGTTTCTTGTTGCTCCGAATCTGAGCGTAGATTGTATTGTGGGTGCGGACTTTATAGTGAAAAGTGGTCTGGTCCTCGATATCCAGGGGCACGTATGCTTCTTTAAGTTTAACCGTGCCGTACGCATTCCTTTTTTTGGATATCGGGATGAGGCGGGGGAAGGACTTGAAGAACTTCAACCCACGGCGTCCATTAATAATTTGAGCCAATCCCAACAGACCACTTTCCGTCAATTGTGTGAGGAGTTCCCCGAGGTGCTGACTGCCAACCTCGGACTCACTCACAATTTGGAGTATCGTATCCGTCTTTGCGACTCCTCGGTTGTCCGTTCGCACCCGTATAAATTCGCTCCGCCCAAAATGACCATTTTGCGTGAGAAGGTGCAAGAATTGTTGGACCAGGGGGTTATTGAACCTTCCACGTCGGCCTATGCCAATCCAGCATTCCTGGTGCCTAAACCGGGAGGGAAGCATAGGCTGGTTATTGATTACCGGAAATTAAACCAGAAGTTGAGTCGGTGCCCCTCCCGGACCTGCATTCGGCCTTTGACTGGTTTTCGCAGGCCCGATATTTCAACATTATTTTTCACCTGAATTCGGCTTACCACCAGATTCCCTTACACAGGGATTCTCGGCCGTACACTGCCTTTTGCGTACCGTGGAACCTGTACCAATATAAGAGAGTCCCCATGGGACTGGCGGTTGGTGCTCAGACGTTAACACGTCTACTAGACTCTGTGTTCCACGATGTTAAATTCCAGTACGTGTTCAATTATCTCGATGAGCTGCTCATTTACAGCTCTACCCTAGAGGAACACATGAAACATCTCCGAGAGGTGTTGTGTCGCTTGAGGCTTACGGTAAACCCCGACAAGGTGAAATTCGCCCAGGAGGAAATTTCTTTCCTCGGTCACCTTGTGTCTCATAAAGGGGTCACGGTTGACCCAGAGAGGACGCAGGCAATTCGGGATTTTCCTCCTCCACGGGATGCTAAAGGGGTGGCCCGCTTCGTGGGTATGGTAAATTTTTATCGGCGGTTCATCCCGGGGGCTGCCGAGATTGCGACTCCCCTAAATTCCTTAAGGAAGAAAGGCGCCAAATTTGTGTGGGGCGACGAGCAACAGCGTGCCTTTGAGGCCCTGAAGGAGTCCATTCTGTCGCCGCCCGTGCTTCGGATGCCTGATTTCACGAAGCCCTTTGTTGTGCAATCTGACGCCAGCTCAGTGGCGATCGGGGCCGTGCTCTCGCAGGAGGTGGATGGTGCTCGGCAGCCAGTCGCCTTTGTATCTAGGACCCTCACCGACACTGAAAAGAAATCCTCGGTGTATGAGTTGGAGTGTTTGGCGGTAGTCTTCGCCCTGGACAAGTTTAGGAGGTATTTGGAACATCCTGAGTTCCTATTAGAGACCGACAATCAGGCTCTCTCTTGGCTTCTGGCGCACCCCCGTCAACTGGGTAAACTTGGCCGCTGGGTGGTCAAAATTTCATCTTTTAAGTTTAGGGCACAGCATATACGGGGGACCCAAAATGTTGTTGCCGATGCTCTGTCCCGTATGTATCATCTACCCAGTGAGGAGCCAATAAATGAACCCTGCGCCTTACTCTTGGAGTTTCCCCTCGCCTTTACTGAGGTTATCCCTCATCAGCGTGATGATGAGGTGTTGGGTCCCATTATCGATAAAATTAGATCAGGCGAGATGAAGGCTCCCTATCATCTGTCCAAGGGCGTCCTCTGCTGCAAGGAACGTAGAGGACGGGTTCCTAAGATAGTGCTGCCGAGCAAGCTGGTACCCATGGTCTTCCAGTATTATCATGATTCCCCGGTAGGAGGCCATTTGGGTGTTTCAAAGACCATCGCCGCGATCAGAAAGAACTTCATCTGGAAAGGCATGGACCGGGACATCGCCACCCGGGTGAAGTGTTGTCATCTGTGTAGTCTGAGCAAGCCCGCTCAGAACACCAAGTTGGGGTTGCTGTCTTCTGAGGTGGCTGGCAGACCGATGGAGAAGGTTTTCATCGACTACGTGGGAAAGGCCGGGAATTCGTTCCTCCTTGTTTGTGTGGACGCCTTCTCTAAGTATGTCTGGCTACTTCCCTTGCGTCAGGCTAGTGCTGCCACTACCATCATAGCCCTTCAGACCAGTATCTTTCAGCATTTCGGGCTTCCCTCCATCATTGTCTCAGACAATGGCCCCCAATTCATCTCGAGGCAGTTCCGGAACATGTGTTTCAGGCACGGCATTCGGCATGTAACCACTTCCCCTTATCACCCGCAACCTTCCCACGCTGAGCGATTCAATCGCAACCTTAGATCCGCTCTCGTCGCCTACCACGCGGAACAGCAGAACACGTGGGACCAGAATCTTCAGTGGTTACAAATGGCCTTTAATTCTTCTCTTCATGAAAGCCATAGAGCCGTGCCTTTTAAGGTCATGTTTGGTTTCTCCCCCGCTCATCCCCTTAGCAATTTGTGGAGATTGGAGGATCTTCTCCCGGATTCGCCGAACGAGGGGGTCCCTCACAGGTGGAAAGAGGTGAGGAGAGCCCTGCTCCGATCCCACGAGCGCTTGCGGCGTCGTTATAACGCGGGGAGGGTCCCCAACCCTTTCAAGGTGGGCCAGTTAGTATATTGCAGGAGCCACCCGCTCAGCTCTAAGGTGGAGGGTCGCGCCGCCAAGCTTTGCTATAGATGGTTGGGACCCTTCCGGATTTCTGAGTTTGTCTCGCCTGTTACTGCCAGCCTGGTGGGTCTGGAGGATGGGATGATGGTGGGGGTGGCCCATGTGTCACATTTGAAGGCGTGTGCTCAGGTGGAGCTTCCTTGAGTGAAGGATTGGTATTGTTTACCCCAGTTAGGTTAATTAGGGTCCTCGGGTTTGGTTTTCGGGGGGCTTCTCTGGAGGAATTGGATTTTAATGTTTTACTTTTTAGTGTTTTATTGTTTTAGGTGGGGTTAATTGGGGTTTTAATCTTTTATCGGTATTTTAACTCTTCTCCTTTCCTTTCTTCTTTCTTTTGCTTTAGGTCGCGACCGCTCACACTCCCCGTATCTTCTACACTTACACACACCCACACACACCGTGTCCTTCCTTCTGGTGTCCTTTCGTTTTCAACTTTCGCCGGATTTTATCTTTTTATTGGTTTTTAGTTAGTCCCCGCTTTTCCTCCAGGGGTGGCAGTCCCATTGTCATCCAACCCGTTGGACTCCTTTTGTTGTGGGGGTGTGCCGTAACTAGTACAGGCGTTACGGCAACATACGAATTTTGTTTAAGTCGAATCTGGGCAATAGATGCATTCATCTATGTAGTTGCGCGATATTGGACGCTCACTCTATCTATGAGAGACTTTCGACAACTTGACTTTTCGTTCCCGCGGCGTGGAGCGGTGTTGTCGTTGAGTAGACGGGGAGCGTGTGGGAGACTGGTGGTGGTTGTCAGCTGTTCATGCCACGACCTGTCTTACAGGTCTGGAAAAATATTGTGGTTTTTTTAATGCCGGGGTTTTTTTAAATTGATTATGGAAGGCTAAGTAAAAAGTGTGCCAAGGGGTCTTAGGGCCTGGTGTAACATTTTTTGCCACGTTACAAATCCAGGGAACCCATCCTAATTGACACCAGCCAATTATATGGGCTGCCTACGTTGTAACGAACTGAAATTAAACTCAACACAATTAACAAAATTAATTAAGCTAATTATTAGGAAACAAGGGAAGGTATTTCACTGATGTATGCACTCATTTAAACGTGTAATAAGATGACTTCTCTTTATTAACAAATGATATTAAAAGATCCCATAACATAATTAATTAGATTAAAATATTCAAAGGGTTTTCTGAAAAACTAGGGATCATAATGATCATGTACTTTTTACCTCGGATCCGAGTTTACTTCAAATATATTGCAAAGACGTCTGAGTATTACTATGTTCATCTAGGTGCTTGCAAGACTGCTTTTACCGTTTGAAGAATGGTATTATCTATTAAAGAGATTATAATTAACATTTACATATTACCGTTACAACGTATGATATACAATATTACAGTATACTCTTAGTTGGTCTCATTTATAGTTTAAAGAAAATTATTGTCTTTGAAAAGTCTCTTTCATCTGTAAGTTATGTCTCAAATATAATTAACTCTCGATAGGCAAGCTATCGAGTCACCTTTACAAGAAGTCGTGGTGACCTCGTCCTGGGGTGTCACTCTTGGGAATTCTGGAAGTCGGCGTCGTCATCTGTCGTGTCTTCGGCGAGTACTAGATAGCTGGTTCACTGAGTAGACTGAAGTTATTCTGGTTAAAGTTGGTGTAGATCCACGTAGGTCCTAGTCAGCGTCGTATGGCTCGTATACGTTATAATAAAACAGTGGATTAATAAATAAATAAAAGGTTGATGTATGAGAATTGTTCTCTCCTGTAAGTCCCACTGGTTGTGCTAGTCGATTTTGTAATATTACTCGTTTTATCAATGTATGAATGTGTGTAGTAACGTAGTTAATATTTTCTTGTCTTCTAAGCTCTCACCGTTGATCTTCGCTTTTGTAATACAACCATAATATAATTGTAATTGTATAGTTTTCTGGTACAATATTACCCAGGATAATTTTTATGGTGTGTATGTGTAGTAGTGACGTTCCGCTCTGGGAATCGTCGATTTGGTAAAGTTCCTGGTCTTTGTTATTATCAAAGAAACTCAGTGTATTTTGCTGTGGTAGCAAATTGAAATAAAATATAAATTTAAAATTTATATTTATAAAAAAAAATAATTTCGGAAAAAATATTTTCGGTGTATTTATGTGCTTAATATTTAGGAATAAATCAAGGTTGTTGATCGTAATTATAATTATAATAGTATGGTGTTTAATTTGGTAATAAATTTCTGTTCGGTAAATTTGTTAAAAAAAATAATCCAATTAACTTCAAGTTAGGCGAAAACGGCTCTCTTCTTCTTACTCTTGAAATGTTGTAGTTTCGCATATACTGCTTTTAAAGATTATCTAGTTTTCTTGGTTAATTAATGATTATGTCCTTTTATAAGAGAAATCAACTCCGATTTACCAAAAAACAAACAAAAACGTTTATTAAACACAATAATAAGGTTGGTCGATTAATTAATCGAGGTTACAAAGCCATATCGACTCGCTCAGGGTCGGTCGATATTAGAAGTTTTACAGTTGTATTATTTAAACAGGTTCTTTGAACGGTTATTTATATAAAAAGCCAGAGAAGGTCAGGGACATGAAAGTATAACACTTACAATTCAAAAAATGTCTTAAATTTAAACAATATAATGGTAATTATTAATAATAAAAGTTTATATATAATTTTGTTCAAACCAGAAAGCAGTCTAGTCGTGTCTTATTGTGGTGACGATCCTGGATCAAAATGGCCGCCTGACGCATGCGCGTTGATAGCTTCTAATGTAAACAAAGTACTTGTTGAGATAATATGTCCCTTCTTCGGTTAAATGTTCTTCGCAATGGTATATGATCTTCTGGGGTATAGTTTATTGTCACTGGTGTATCATGGAATAGTTCACTTTGTGTAAAAATGTTGTTAAATGGGTATATCTACTGGTGTTTATGCGTGTCAGTTAACCTCGAATTTTCACTTAGTGTTTGGTGCGATTTCAGTGTTATTTCATTTAATTAGTTATATGTGATTTCGTTTATAGGTGTTATGTAGTTCATGGGTCAACTTCACCACTTCACTTTCCTTAAAATAGTTAAAAATTTAGTTTTACATAAAATGATTCCGAACTCCGTTATAACGTAACGGCCATTAAAGGTTGGTTCTATCAAATATTCACATGAAGTGCTCTCTTCGAGGTATAATAATGAACTGTCTGTATTTCCTTCGTCTCATGAAAATCTTAGCCTATATAATATATCTCATACATTGTTTCAAATTGCCATAACTTCCGACACACTTTAAAAATGTACATTATGCTCATAAAATAAATTCGTTATTAGTTAACTGTTTGAAATATAAAATACATATTCGTTTTCACTATTCTATTCTACTTATTTTGATAGTAATTAAGTTAGTATTACAAAGTTTTATCTGAAAATTATATTTCTTATAATTTTTGGGAGGTAGGCCTAAAATTATACTTCCTGTCTTCTAAGTAAATAATAGCCATTTTCCCTAATATAATTATTATTCTATTAAATCTGAAATTTGTATAATTATCAATTCTCACTTATTTTATTGCAATTTAGTATATTAATGATGGTTTTTTAATACAATTCATTTGTATATGACTCCCCTTAGGATAATGTCATTGAATCTATTTCAGTTTTAATGGTATTTTATTAGACAATTCAATAATTTTACTCATATAATGACCATATCTTCAGAAAGCCTTATTTACATAGTATTTAATATGTTGAGTTTATCTTGCTTAAATATTGTCATTTTATCTGGTTTATAAGACTAGGTTTGTTAATTATTCTGCAGTTTAAATTTATTCTTTGGCCTAGATCTGATGTGTGGCTAATTTACAAATGTTTTATTAATGTAGTTATTTTATATCCTTCTCTGACTGGTATAACATAAATAATTGATTATATAATTAACATATAACATCTATATATCAAAACTGGTGTTCTGAATAACATTGCTTAGTATATTACCTAATAACATAAATAAAAAATATTCTATAACATTGGAATGGTATCTAATTTTAGATATGTCATTCCTAAATTAAAATGAACAATAAAATAACAAATTATAACACTAACATTTCTTATGGATAATTCTTACTTATCTAATTACTATCTGTAATAGGAATCTGACATCCTGGTTACATATAATGGTTAACATCTTATACTACTCAACATTAACAATTTGTTTTGTAATTCCCCATTTTACAAGATTTATGCCCCCTCTTTAAGTATAACCCTGGCTATCTAAGTTATATTCCATTCTATGGAATGTTCATACAGCTTTAGTAGCTTTTTATTAGTAACATTACTATTTCATTATCAAAGTAGACACTGTTCATAAAACTTGAAGTTTATTGCTTTGTACTGTAACTCATGCACCTTCTAAAAGTTTATTATTTATAATTTGATCACTTGCACTTGTCTATGGTGAATTATCAATATATTTACTAGTCTTTCTCTAGTTTTTAACATGAAATATTCAACCATGGGGGAACTGTGAAGATTTGTTTATACAAACTAAACAATAACTTTTTGAATGCACTAATATTTAATACTACTAACACTTTTAGTTTTTTGTCAGTTTTACAGTGATATGGTTTTTTAGGGTGTTATACTTTCTCTTTGGACATTCATTGATTTTGGGGTTTTTTGGGGGTTCTTTCCCTATGGGGTTTTTGTTTTATATGGGTCGTCTTAATTATTCTTCTTTCTTCTTTGAGTTTGGTTATTCTTCTTTCTTCCTTCTTCTGTAGTAGTAGTTTTAATTATTCTTCTTTCTTCAGTTGTAGTAGTTTTAATTAGTTCTTCTTTCTTCTCTAGTTTTAATTATTCTTCTTTCTTCTTTCTTCTGTGGTTTTTATTTTGATTATTCTTCCTTCTTCAGTAGTTTTAGCTTTGGTTATTCTTCTTTCTTCAGTAATAGTAGTTTTAATTAGTCTTCTTTCTTCTTTCTTCGGTAGTTTTAATTATTCTTCTTTCTTCTTTCTTCAGTAGATTTAGTTTGGGATTATTCTTCTTTCTTCTTTGAGTTTTAATTGTTCTTCTTTCCTCTTTAGCTTTGATTGTTCTTCTTTCTTCTTTCTTTTGTAGTAGTAGTTTTAATTAGTTCTTCTTTCTTCTCTAGTTTTAATTATTCTTCTTTCTTCTGTCTTCAGTAGCTTTGATTGTTCTTCTTTCTTCTTTCTTCAGTAGTTTTAGTTTTGGTTATTCTTCTTTCTTCAGTAATAGTAGTTTTAATTAGTCTTCTTTCTTCTTTCTTCGGTAGTTTTAATTATTCTTCTTTCTTATTTCTTCAGTAATAGTAGTTTTAATTAGTCTTCTTTCTTCTGTAGTTTTTATTTTTATTATTCTTCTTTCTTCTTTCTTCTCTCGTTTTAATTAGTTTTCTTTCTTCTTTGAGTTTGGTTCTTCTTCCTTCTTCTGTAGTAGTAGTTTTAATTATTCTTCTTTCTTCTGTCTTCAGTAGTTTTTCGCTGTGTATGCCTTTGTTTCTTCTAGTCTGGTTTCCTTGTCGGGGTATATTAATTGCCTGCTTCTATCTTACCTGGGTAATTTTGTTGTTATCATTTTTAGTTTCCTGGGTTTTTAAATTTGTATTATATTATATTATTTGCAGAATTTTTCTTTATTTAACCTTTCTTGTGAATATATTAGTAAATAGTGCATTTTAATTAATTCTCATCTGGATATTCCATATATAAGAGCTTTATTAATGATCATTGAGTAATGCATTTGTGTGGATTATCTGTCACGCTACAGATTGCTCTCTTCCAGAAGTGATTAGTTCAGATCATACTTAGTTTGTCTGAAGTAATTGCTTATGACATTATATTATAAATTATATTTCTTTACTTCCTTCACATTTCTAAAATTTTTTCTCCTATATTTTTGAGCTTATCTGTATTTCATTATTAACTGGATTCTTACTGATAGTAATAGTCATCTGAGGTTCGTTGTTTTTTATTTTTCCATTTTCTTCTTAACTCGTTTCTTTATCCTTGGGATATTTATTCCCTAAAATTCCCTAACACGTTAGCTGGGGCAGTGTCCAGAGGGGCTCTGTAGGCTTCACACTCTGCTGGCCATACTACGTCATTTATTGATTACAGAGGTAAATCATCTCTGATCAATACATAATAATACTGCTGGACTTATCTCAGACAGTCATTAATAAAAATTATATAAGAATAGTCCACCTTATGACTATAAAAAAAAAATTAAATATCTTTGGATATTTCACTTCGTATACGAACAGATCTATTAATATTTCTATCTTAGTGAATTTCTATCTCAGTTATTTTTCTCAATGGTTAGCTCTGCTGGCATTTTATTTCTCCTTGTGGTTGGAAGCTGGTATAATATAATCATCACTTATTATTCAGTGTAAAGTTTTTTATTCTCTGTCATTTTTTGACTGTTATCACAATCTCCTTCTGGTCATTGGTAGCATACATTTTGTATTATATTTTTGTTCCTTTCTTAATTCTTGTGAATCGTTCCACTAGTATTATGTTTTTTCAATTACTCTTTTAATGGTCTTTCTTACAACTGACATTTATTATATGATCATCTTTTTCTTATGGATTTATTTATATATAGTTTTTCCTTTCTTTTTCAAGATTTTATTCTGCTCTTGCTTTTTATCCGAATGCACTCCTTTATTATTAATGCCATATGTTTAATATTTCTGTTTATTTGACATAAAATTCTCATTAATTTTACTTCACAATAAGTTTATTCATTTAAATTGTATCAGTGGTTTGTACTGCCATTTCTTTATTCTTGAAAGTTTTCCAGAATTGGTCCCCTATATAATTGTTTGTAATGTTTTATCCAAATTCTTTTTCTTCTTGTTCATCTCTAAAAGTTGTTTTTAAGATAAGGTATTAATTTGGTTTTACTTGGGTTTTTGAATTTTGTGGTTTAATTCAAAATTCATTTTCTTTTGTCCATAAATTGTTTTCTAAATAATAGGTAGTAAGTAGTCATTACTTCATTTTTGAATTTTGGTGGTTTAATTCAAAATTCATTTTCTTCTTGATTCATAAATTGTTTTCTAAATAATAGGTAGTAAGTATTCATTACTTCATTTTTGAATTTAGTGATTTAATTCAAAATTCATTTTCTTTTTGATTCATAAATTGTTTTTTAAATAATAGGTAGTAAGTAGTCATTACTTCATTTTAGAATTTTGGGGATTTAATTCAAAATTCATTTTCTCTTGTCCATAAAGTTTTTTCATAAATATTTGGTAGTAAGTAGTCATTACTTCATTTTTGAATTTTGTGAATTAATTCAAAATTAATTTTCTCTTGTCCATAAAGTTTTTTCATAAATATTTGGTAGTAAGTAGTCATTACTTCATTTTTAGAATTTTGGTGATTTAATTCAAAATTCATTTTCTTTTGTCCATAAATTGTTTTTTTAAATAATAGGTAGTAAGTAGTCATTACTTCTTTTTAGAATTTAGTGATTTAATTCAAAATTCCTTTTCTTTTTGATTTATAAATGGTTTTCTAAATAATAGGTATTAAGTAGTCATTACTTCATTTTTGAATTTAGTGGTTTAATTCAAAATTCATTTTCTTCTTGATTCATAAATTGTTTTCTAAATAATAGGTAGTAAGTAGTCATTACTTCATTTTTGAATTTAGTGATTTAATTCAAAATTCATTTTCTTTTGATTCATAAATTGTTTTCTAAATAATAGGTAGTAAGTAGTCATTACTTCATTTTTGAATTTAGTGATTTAATTCAAAATTCATTTTCTCTTGTCCATAAAGTTTTTTCATAAATATTTGGTAGTAAGTAGTCATTACTTCATTTTTAGAATTTTGGTGATTTAATTCAAAATTCATTTTCTTTTGTCCATAAATTGTTTTTTTAAATAATAGGTAGTAAGTAGTCATTACTTCTTTTTAGAATTTAGTGATTTAATTCAAAATTCCTTTTCTTTTTGATTTATAAATGGTTTTCTAAATAATAGGTAGTAAGTAGTCATTACTTCATTTTTGAATTTAGTGATTTAATTCAAAATTCATTTTCTTTTGATTCATCAATTGTTTTTTAAATAATAGGTAGTAAGTAGTCATTACTTCATTTTTGAATTTTTACGATTTTTCTTTCTTCCATACATTCAATTACTCATAATATTTTTTCATGGAAGCCTGGTTATATACTCCCTTTATCCTTTCTGAATCGATTTCTTTGATTTCATAGGTATTATTATTTTTCACATTGGATATTATATATGGTCCGATGTATAATAGCAATAACTTCTTCGTTATTCCTTCCAGTGTGCTGGGTAATTCACGATTTCTTAACAAAATTTTTTCTCCCTTTTCATATATTATTAATTTACCACTAGCCTTTTGATACTTATTTTGCCGTTTCAATTGGTCTTCTGCCACCTTGTTATAGAATTTAGCTTTATCAAATCTGTACACATGGTTACTGGGGAACTCGAGGATATCTGTGATCTCTCGTGGGGGTGGTTTCTCGTACATCGCAGAGTATGGGGTATCCCTATAGCTGGATGGTATGCTAAGTTGAGGAATTCCTCCGTGGCTTCTAGATAGTCTTGCCACCTTTTTTGTTGATGGTGACAATAAGTCCTGAGGATCCTCCCCACTTCTCGCAACACTCGCTCTGCCGGATTACTGCTCGGATGGTAGACCGAGGTCTTGTATGTACGGATGCCCATTGACAATAATGTATCCCGCCATTTTCCACCCTTAAACTGGGTTCCATGATCAGTAATGATCGAAGATGGTTTCCCCAGGTGTGGGATATACTGTTCAGTTAGTATCCCCAGAATTTTCCGGGTAGTCGCTCGATTAGTAGGGTATAGCTTAACATATTTGGTGAAGTGGTCCATTATGATGGTTAGGTATCGATATTGGTGTCGACCTCCACTACGGGGAAATGGTCCGCAAATGTCTAGGAACACCTTCTCCAATTTTGCTTGGGAAGTGATTGGGATCATCACACCCTCCTTCTTCTCATTATTAGTTTTCACCAGCTGGCAGATTTTACAACTCTTTATATACATTTGGACCTTTCTATTGATGTTTTTTATTAGCAGCTCTCCTCCAGAGCTTCTATTACCTTGAGGGCGCCCATACGCCCGTAACGTATGTGGTAATTCACTATCAATTCCTTTTCGATCTGTGTCGGAATAATTACCTTCCAGATCTCTTCCTTCAAGGAGGTTTTAACGAACAATATTTGTTTATTCATCTGGTAATATTGGGCAACGGTTTCATCCCCCTCTTCTAACCGAAGTTTGAGGTTTCTCAATTTTGGGTCCGCTTGTTGGTGGGTGCTCATGTTGGTCAATATTGTTGTTAAATCGGCTCTGGTGCTAAGAAGATGATATATTTTCAGCACGCTTTCTTTCTCCCCTTCGAAAGTTTGTTCTTCCACATTGACCCGGGATAACACATCCGCTACTATATTCTTTTTACCAGGGATGTACTCCCATTGTAGATGGTATTCTTGAAGGGCAAGTATCCACCTCGTTAGTCTGCCATGGTTCAGTTTGCAGCTTTTTAAGAATGAAATTGATTTATGGTCCGTTCGGATAGTAACGGGGTATCCCAGAATGTAAGTGCGGAACTTACCGCAAGCAAATACCACGCTCAGTAATTCTTTTTCCGTCACCGTGTAATTCCTTTCGCGTTGGTTCAAAGACCTGCTTGCGAAGCTAATTACTTGAGGTTGACCCTTCTCGTCCTCTTGATACAGTGTCGTTCCCAGACTGGTGTTGCTGGCATCGCAATTCATGAAGAACGGTAACTTAAAGTTTGGGTGGCGAAGTATTATAGTAGCCAGAAATTTGTCCTTAATTTGTTGAAAAATCCCCTCTTGTTCCTTACACCATACCCACTTGTTTTTAGATGATAATTGAGGTTGAAACCTCGCAGTTAACTCTGAATATTGTTCCTGGAACTTTCTATAATAATTGCAGAGTCCCAGGAATGACTGCAATTGCTTCCTGTTTTTGGGTGCCGGGAACTTCTGGATGGCTTCTACCTTTTCTGCCGACGGTGAGATTCCTTGATCGTCCAAGTTAAATCCTAAAAATTGCACTTCTCTGGCAATAAACTTGGATTTTTCCAACTTCAGCGTGACGTTACTGGCAGATAATTTTTCTAGCACATGTTCCACACGGTAACAGTGTTCCTCCCACGTCTCAGATGTTATCAGTAGGTCGTCGACGTACACCGTTGTAAACTGAAGTGCTTCTTGTCCCAATATCTGGTCCATGCAGGTCACAAAGATGGCAACTGAGTTTACCAATCCGAAGGCCAATCTTTTGAATTGGTAATTACGCCCCTCGAATATGAAAGCCAGATATTGGCGACTCCGTGGGTGCAACTCTACCTGCCAGTATCCGCACACCGTATCCCAAGTGCTGAAGTATTGGGTACCATGGAAGCGTTTCAGGATTTCCTCAATCTCACCGGGCGATGTTCTATCATTAATGATTTTCTTGTTTATTTCCCGTGCATCCAAACAAAGCCGGACTTCGCCGTTTTTCTTGGGAATTGCGACAATAGGGCTGGTGTATGGGGATTGACTAGGTTCTATAATATCGTTATTAATCATTCGATTAATTTCCGCTCTTACTGCCTCTTTTCGAGAATGTGCGATAGGGTAGGATTTCTTATTAAACTCTACTGTATCTCGGAATTGAAGGGTACATTGATAATTTCTTACCTTGCCTGGCTCATCGGAAAATACTGAGCGGTATCTTTCATAAATTTGTATTAGCTGATTCGCTTGAGTATTGGGTAATTTTTCTCTATTAATTCCGCTTCGGAAATCCCTTATCTCCTGTATTTTCTGGGACCATAAATCCTCGTCTGTAAGTTCATATACTATAGTGTTAGGAATGGTGTTAGTATTGGTATAATTTATGCTACGTATTTGCTGGTGGATACTGCTGGAAAGTGTCATCTCACTACCGACTAAATCGGCCGTCCAGGTTAGATCTCCGGTAAAGAGTGATACCTTCTCCATTCGTAAATCAATAATAGCCGAGTTCCTTCTCAGTACATCACATCCCACTAATATGTTGAAGGGTAATCCTGCTGCAATTAAGAAGACCATATTCATAGCTATACCCTTACTAACGACATTCAATGATACTTGTTTTCTGATTGTCTTGTTTTGGCGACCCGTGGCACCGATTAATATAATGTTATTTATAGGTAAGGTTGGCAATAGCTTACCACATTTTCCTTCGATTCTCTCCAATTCTGTAGTGTTAATTATGGATACATTCGCACCGGTATCGATCATTAGTTGTGCGAATGTTCCTTCAACTTCTGCATTGATGTATATTATTTCATTATTTATTATAGGGAGGCGAGTGTTGTCCTCCTCCAGTAATTCATTTCGAATATTTTTCAAATAATTACATCGAATGATTGTAATTTTATTGGGATTATTTACTATCGGCAATTCTTTTACATACCCAGGCGATAGAAGCAGCAAAAGGTCCTTATGGTTTATCACTGCCTCCTCCCGTTTAAATTCTCCTCATCTTGGTTATTAATAGGACCAACAGAGGCATCAGTGGGGAAACCTTGAGTAGGTTCCAGTCTTTCAGTTCTCGGTTCGTAGGTTGGTTCCCTATTTGTACGCCGCTCCGGGTCATCTAGGCTAGTACTTCGCCTTGGCAGATTATAATTAGAGTTGTCCCGTTCTCGGCTTCTGTTTCGATCTTCATACTCGTGTACGCTGCTCCGTCGTTGCTGGTTATATCTGCGATGGTTGTTTCCTTCCGCTCGTATAAAATTTACCCGTGGTCGGGAGAACCGGTTGTTGTTGTTATTAGGATTAGGGTAACCACTATTGTTATTGTCAAACCGCTCGGTGTTATTGGTAGGATTGGTGTTTCTTTGTCTATTTACGTAATTATTCGGGTAATAATTACCTCGATTACCGGAGAACCCGTTATTATTTCTGTTATTATTCGGGTTTATATTCCCGTGGTTATTATTGTTGTTGTTTACATTCGTGGGGTGTTGATTATGATAATTCGGATTATATCTATTTCCTTGGTACCCACTGTTGACCGGTTGACTATTATTGTTTGATGACGGATTATTTCGAACTTCTGGCCGCTCATTTCTTCTTCTGCTCTGCCTGTAATATTTTTCATTCTCATAGTTCTCCAATAGCTCCGTCATTGCCTGTATGGTCTTTATCTGACTACCTCTTCGAGCTCTTATGACCTCTTCGTCGTAATGATAAGAGAGCTTGTTCACCAGGCATTCCTCTGGTATGGCTGGTTCCAGGTGCTTGGCCAGGCACACCTTCCCAAGAAAGTACGCAGTCATGGTACTGCCAAACTGAGTTCTATATCGGCCATTGCAGATGTTGTCCCTTATTAAATTCTGGGTGGTCTCTGACCAATACTTAGACGTGAACAAACTTTTGAACTGCGGATAATCGGTTATTTCGCTCCTGTTCGCCACCCACCAATTATCTGTCATATCACGGAATGATTCGTCTAATAGTTCACGATTATTGGACCATCGATTACTTTTATGTTTGGCCATATATTCCTCGATACGGGCCAAGAACTCCATTGGCTTCCTTTTATATTGGCGGAAGTTAAGCCACTCTCTGTTCTCGTTGATTGGGATATTAGTAAAGCTGGTTGGTCGGCTCCGAATGGCTTCCATGTCCTCCTGGTTCTGCCTCACTTGACCCGTGATGTTAGTCATCGCTTCCTCCATTCCGTCACATCTTTCCGTAATTCGAGATCGTACCTTGCTGAGTTCTTCCTGGCTTTCCTTTCGGTTTTCTTCTGCCTTCTTGCGAGTAGATTCTTCAAGATTTGTGACCTTGGTGTTCACCACTTCCTTGAACTCTTGTACCTCCACTTCCGTCATTCGACATCTTCCATCAACTTCTCTTATCTGTCGATTTATAGTTATGGTTTCGTCTTCCAGCCTTTTGGTCATAGATTTCTTATTTTCCTTGAGTTCCTGGTTCATTTCCTTTCTTAATAGCTCCATTCGTTCGTCTAATTTGTCTAAATTCTCTTGGTTAACTTCTCGTAACTCTTCTCGTAATAGTTGATTATCCTCTCTTAACTCTTCCAACCTCTCCCCCATCTTCTCTTCCATTTTCTTGTTATTCTCCTCCAATTTTTCTTCCATCTTTTTGCTGGTTTCCTCCATTTTCTGATTAGTTTCATCAATTTTCCGGCTTAAAGATCGGTTGTCCTTCTTCATTTCCTTATTGGTTTCTTCCATCTTGTCTTCCAAATTCTTCTTATTTTCTTCCATTTTCTTTTCCACCTTCTTGCTGGTTTCCTCAATTCTCTTATGGGTGTCTTCAATCTTTTTACTTAATTCTTCCTTTGTTTCTTGGTTGTCCTTCTTCAATTCTTCTTTTGTTGCTTGGTTGTCCTTCTTCAATTCTTCTTTTGTTGCTTGGTTGTCCTTCTTCAATTCCTCTATGTTTTTATTTATATCACTTAATTCTTCCTTGGTTGAATCCATTTTCTTACTGGTCTCTCCTATGTCCTTTTTCAATTCTTCCTTCGTTGAATGGTTGGTGTCATCCATTTTTTTATGCAAACTTTCTTCCATTCTCTTGCTGTTTTCTTCCATGTCCTTTTTCATTTGCATGAACATTTCCATCATTTTCTCTAAAATCGGATCTTCTGTTGTTTTGGATTTCTCCTGGTCTTGGACATGGACGTCCCCTGTTTGAGTGGGTATTTCGGGTTGTTTCTCTGGTGGTGCTGGTTGTTGATGTTCTACCCGTTCTAGTATCTTTTCCACGTCCTCCACTGGGGTCGCCTCCTTATCCTCCATATCGAGTTCTTTCTCGGCCTCCGCCGCTCTCTTCTTTGATGTGGCACGACGCATCATCTTCCCTGATTCCCTGGCTGACTAACCGCTGCCAAGCTGAATTAGGAATTGGGTAAGTAATTACCACCTTTCAACCCCTAATTACAGCCCTTTAGTTGGACGCCAATTTTGTAATAGTACGGGACGTCCGCCTCGTTCAAGCCCCGCGATGGAAGCCAATTTTGTAATATTACGGGACGTCCGCCTCGTTCAAGCCCCGCGATGGAAGCCAATTTTGTAATATTACCGTGATAGTGGTGGGAATAATAAAACAAATATCGATGTATGAGAATTGTTCTCTCCTGTAAGTCCCACTGGTTGTGCTAGTCGATTTTGTAATATTACTCGTTTTATCAATGTATGAATGTGTGTAGTAACGTAGTTAATATTTTCTTGTCTTCTAAGCTCTCACCGTTGATCTTCGCTTTTGTAATACAACCATACTATAATTGTAATTGTATAGTGTTCTGGTATAATATTACCCAGGATAATT
This sequence comes from Magicicada septendecula, assembly GCA_034769895.1. Classification (NCBI taxonomy): domain Eukaryota; kingdom Metazoa; phylum Arthropoda; class Insecta; order Hemiptera; family Cicadidae; genus Magicicada; species Magicicada septendecula. The sequence goes on from CM068375.1 coordinate 365,967,406, forward strand.
TTTATGGTGTGTATGTGTAGTAGTGACGTTCCGCTCTGGGAATCGTCGATTTGGTAAAGTTCCTGGTCTTTGTTATTATCAAAGAAACTCAGTGTATTTTGCTGTGGTAGCAAATTGAAATAAAATATAAATTTAAAATTTATATTTATAAAAAAAAATAATTTCGGAAAAAATATTTTCGGTGTATTTATGTGCTTAATATTTAGGAATAAATCAAGGTTGTTTATCGTAATTATAATTATAATAGTATGGTGTTTAATTTGGTAATAAATTTCTGTTCGGTAAATTTGTTAAAAAAAATAATCCAATTAACTTCAAGTTAGGCGAAAACGGCTCTCTTCTTCTTACTCTTGAAATGTTGTAGTTTCGCATATACTGCCTTTAAAGATTATCTAGTTTTCTTGGTTAATTAATGATTATGTCCTTTTATAAGAGAAATCAACTCCGATTTACCAAAAAACAAACAAAAACGTTTATTAAACACAATAATAAGGTTGGTCGATTAATTAATCGAGGTTACAAAGCCATATCGACTCGCTCAGGGTCGGTCGATATTAGAAGTTTTACAGTTGTATTATTTAAACAGGTTCTTTGAACGGTTATTTATATAAAATGCCAGAGAAGGTCAGTGACATGAAAGTATAACACTTACAATTCAAAAAATGTCTTAAATTTAAACAATATAATGGTAATTATTAATAATAAAAGTTTATATATAATTTTGTTCAAACCAGAAAGCAGTCTAGTCGTGTCTTATTGTGGTGACGATCCTGGATCAAAATGGCCGCCTGACGCATGCGCGTTGATAGCTTCTAATGTAAACAAAGTACTTGTTGAGATAATATGTCCCTTCTTCGGTTAAATGTTCTTCGCAATGGTATATGATCTTCTGGGGTATAGTTTATTGTCACTGGTGTATCATGGAATAGTTCACTTTGTGTAAAAATGTTGTTAAATGGGTATATCTACTGGTGTTTATGCGTGTCAGTTAACCTCGAATTTTCACTTAGTGTTTGGTGCGATTTCAGTGTTATTTCATTTAATTAGTTATATGTGATTTCGTTTATAGGTGTTATGTAGTTCATGGGTCAACTTCACCACTTCACTTTCCTTAAAATAGTTAAAAATTTAGTTTTACATAAAATGATTCCGAACTCCGTTATAACGTAACGGCCATTAAAGGTTGGTTCTATCAAATATTCACATGAAGTGCTCTCTTCGAGGTATAATAATGAACTGTCTGTATTTCCTTCGTCTCATGAAAATCTTAGCCTATATAATATATCTCATACATTGTTTCAAATTGCCATAACTTCCGACACACTTTAAAAATGTACATTATGCTCATAAAATAAATTCGTTATTAGTTAACTGTTTGAAATATAAAATACATATTCGTTTTCACTATTCTATTCTACTTATTTTGATAGTAATTAAGTTAGTATTACAAAGTTTTATCTGAAAATTATATTTCTTATAATTTTTGGGAGGTAGGCCTAAAATTATACTTCCTGTCTTCTAAGTAAATAATAGCCATTTTCCCTAATATAATTATTATTCTATTAAATCTGAAATTTGTATAATTATCAATTCTCACTTATTTTATTGCAATTTAGTATATTAATGATGGTTTTTTAATACAATTCATTTGTATATGACTCCCCTTAGGATAATGTCATTGAATCTATTTCAGTTTTAATGGTATTTTATTAGACAATTCAATAATTTTACTCATATAATGACCATATCTTCAGAAAGCCTTATTTACATAGTATTTAATATGTTGAGTTTATCTTGCTTAAATATTGTCATTTTATCTGGTTTATAAGACTAGGTTTGTTAATTATTCTGCAGTTTAAATTTATTCTTTGGCCTAGATCTGATGTGTGGCTAATTTACAAATGTTTTATTAATGTAGTTATTTATATCCTTCTCTGACTGGTATAACATAAATTATTGATTATATAATTAACATATAACATCTCTCTATATCAAAACTGGTGTTCTGAATAACATTGCTTAGTATATTACCTAATAACATAAATAAAAAATATTCTATAACATTGGAATGGTATCTAATTTTAGATATGTCATTCCTAAATTAAAATGAACAATAAAATAACAAATTATAACACTAACATTTCTTATGGATAATTCTTACTTATCTAATTACTATCTGTAATAGGAATCTGACATCCTGGTTACATATAATGGTTAACATCTTATACTACTCAACATTAACAATTTGTTTTGTAATTCCCCATTTTACAAGATTTATGCCCCCTCTTTAAGTATAACCCTGGCTATCTAAGTTATATTCCATTCTATGGAATGTCCATACAGCTTTAGTAGCTTTTTATTAGTAACATTACTATTTCATTATCAAAGTAGACACTGTTCATAAAACTTGAAGTTTATTGCTTTGTACTGTAACTCATGCACCTTTTTAAAGTTTATTATTTATAATTTGATCACTTGCACTTGTCTATGGTGAATTATCAATATATTTACTAGTCTTTCTCTAGTTTTTGACATGAAATATTCAACCATGGGGGAACTGTGAAGATTTGTTTATACAAACTAAACAATAACTTTTTGAATGCACTAATATTTAATACTACTAACACTTTTAGTTTTTTGTCAGTTTTACAGTGATATGGTTTTTTAGGGTGTTATACTTTCTCTTTGGACATTCATTGATTTTGGGGTTTTTTGGGGGTTCTTTCCCTATGGGGTTTTTGTTTTATATGGGTCGTCTTAATTATTCTTCTTTCTTCTTTGAGTTTGGTTATTCTTCTTTCTTCCTTCTTCTGTAGTAGTAGTTTTAATTATTCTTCTTTCTTCTGTGGTTTTTATTATGATTATTCTTCCTTCTTCCTTCTTCAGTAGTTTTAGTTTTGGTTATTCTTCTTTCTTCAGTAATAGTAGTTTTAATTAGTCTTCTTTCTTCTTTCTTCGGTAGTTTTAATTATTCTTCTTTCTTCTTTCTTCAGTAGATTTAGTTTGGGATTATTCTTCTTTCTTCTTTGAGTTTTAATTGTTCTTCTTTCCTCTTTAGCTTTGATTGTTCTTCTTTCTTCTTTCTTTTGTAGTAGTAGTTTTAATTAGTTCTTCTTTCTTCTCTAGTTTTAATTATTCTTCTTTCTTCTGTCTTCAGTAGCTTTGATTGTTCTTCTTTCTTCTTTCTTCAGTAGTTTTAGTTTTGGTTATTCTTCTTTCTTCAGTAATAGTAGTTTTAATTAGTCTTCTTTCTTCTTTCTTCGGTAGTTTTAATTATTCTTCTTTCTTATTTCTTCAGTAATAGTAGTTTTAATTAGTCTTCTTTCTTCTGTAGTTTTTATTTTTATTATTCTTCTTTCTTCTTTCTTCTCTCGTTTTAATTAGTTTTCTTTCTTCTTTGAGTTTGGTTCTTCTTCCTTCTTCTGTAGTAGTAGCTTTAATTATTCTTCTTTCTTCTGTCTTCAGTAGTTTTTCGCTGTGTATGCCTTTGTTTCTTCTAGTCTGGTTTCCTTGTCGGGGTATATTAATTGCCTGCTTCTATCTTACATGGGTAATTTTGTTGTTATCATTTTTAGTTTCCTGGGTTTTTAAATTTGTATTATATTATTTGCAGAATTTTTCTTTATTTAACCTTTCTTGTGAATATATTAGTAAATAGTGCATTTTAATTAATTCTCATCTGGATATTCCATATATAAGAGCTTTATTAATGATCATTGAGTAATGCATTTGTGTGGATTATCTGTCACGCTACAACGTCCACATGTGAAGTTTATGCAGGTCACATCTTCATATGTAAAGTGGTACTGGAATTTACCTCTTGAGGGGAGACGTCATCTTGCTTACGTGTTGTTAGATTTTTTTTGTTTAACTGATTACATTTCTTAACACAACTTTCTACATTTTCTATATTAAAACTTGCTCGCCACGTTTAGTAGTGGTAGCTAACTGTTAACTTAAAATTAATCAATGCATTTCTGCAGAGCTCTCGCTCGTAGGTGTGTACGGTCTGACGGCTGCATTGTCACTCTTTTCTCGATTCGACTGGCACATTACAACGGAGCGGAGCGAGTACTCCGCGATAATATAGTCCCTATTTTTATTTAAAGTGACATTATTATTACAAGAAACAATACATTAATTATACATATATAATTTAAGTGAATTATTTTAACTACTACTCGTGCCTTCAAGTTACTAATTACAAACATTATGATTTTTATACTTTTATAAGTTACAGACGACTCGCTAAACACGTTGAGTCCGGAATTAAACAGGTCAACGCATGATGACTTGCAAAGGGTTAACTGTGATATTAATTGCCTTTTTACCATTCGATTTTTTATTAATTGTTTAGTTAGATTTTCCATTTACATCTCATACTTATTCTGTGTGTTTTAAATATACTTAATTGCTAGTAAATTAATTTTTTATTTAATAAAGATTTTATTATCAATTAAATCGTCACATACTCCACCGCTTAAAATCCACATTAAGAATTTTAGTCAGCCTAACGCAAAATTGGGGACTTGGAGTATGCTTGGTGTCAATGTGTGGAATTTCTCTCACATAGTTATTGGCAAGCGTTATACCCATTTATTTCTTCTCTACTATACAATATACATATATATTTTCTTATAAACTACCCTTTTTTTTACATACTATTCACACTGAATATCTACATTTTAAAACACAAAACTTTGTCTTATGTCTACTACTTAAATCTACTCCCGGTTTTTTCTTTGGGTTATAGTTACTCTCTTCATAGAGTAATTTTCTAAATATTTGTTATTTAGAACTCAGTTTAGTGGTCGTTGAGTACTCATTTTCTTATCTTTCGCTGAACTGGATGTCAGGTTGATCAGGCCTCATTTCCAAATTCTACGATTAACACTTAGCACGGTTACTAAGGTATAATATACTTCACTACCTAGTATTACCTTTTCTATTTTTGGCTATGCTATTTCCTCTTTTCTTCTTATACAATTTTATCTGCGAAATATGTGTTCTCCGCACATATTTCCGAGTCGCAGGTTCGTACAGGGCTACTGTAACTGGAGTTAAGTACTTCTGGATTTGGTAAGGGCCACACCATCGGTATGATAGTTTAGAGGTGGTCTTATCAATTGCACTACTCGTCGGGTGAGTCTTGTACATTACTAGGTCACCGACTTGGTACCTAACTGAATTGTTATGAATATTTCTCTCGTGGTATTTTCTGGATTTCTCTAAGTTCGCTCTTAAATTAGCGCGAGCTTTATTCCATATTTGCTTAATCTGCTTATCCTTTATTTGCGGAGGTAGCAGGTCGTGTATTTCCCATTTAGTGGACAAGTGGTGGTTTGGTTTGTATTTATACAGTAACTCAAACGGGGTCGACTTGTGACCTTCGTGATAAGCTGAATTAAAGGCGTATTGTATCCAGGATAGGTTTTGGTCCCAAGACGTATGATCTTTCGCATGGTAGGCGATTAAAGCAGATTTGAGGTTTCGTAGATACCTTTCAGCAATATTGCCTTGCGGTCGATACTCCGTAGTGGTAATATGGTCTATTCCTAACTTGAAACACATATTCTTAAATTCTTTCGCTTTAAACTGTGATCCATTATCTGACACTATACGTACAGGTGTACCGTAGTCTTTAAATAATCTTTCCTGTAATATTTTTACAGTCGTCGACGCTAATGCTCGTCGCATGGGATACATCCAAACAAATTTGGTGAACGAATCTACACAGATGAGTAACATAGTATTACCTGATTTCGATCGTGGATAAGGACCTGAAAAGTCTAGATAAAGTTTAGAGAAAGGGGTCTTTGGGATTTCTGAAATTAATTGGCTTACCTGATTATTTCTTGCCGGTTTACTGAGAGCACATAAATTACTTTTCTTTACGAAACTAGCTATTTCGCTGTTCATATTGTTCCAATGATATTCTTTTCGAACACGATGTATAGTTTTATTGATTCCCATATGGGCTCCAATGGTAGATGAATGGAAGTACTCCATCAGCATGGGCTTAATCACATCAGGGGCGATTATTCTTAATTCCATTCCGTTTCTTATTTTGTGGCATAGTACACTTTTACTTAATACGTATTTCTCGGATTTAATACCTTGCGCAAGTTGTTCTATAATCGGTTTCAGAAAAGGGTCTTGTTGTTTATACAGGGCATTGTTTGTAAAGGCAAGGGGGAATTCAGTAATTACGGCGTTAGTAAGTGCTGTTTCCGGATTCTCCTTGTTTCCGGGAGTATTAGTGCGCGACTGGAACATACGGGACAGGGTATCAGCGACTACGTTTTGTGTACCTTTAGTATGCTGCACTTTGAATTTATAGCAGTTTAACCTCAATACCCATCTTCCAATACGTCCTAACTGTTTAGGGTGATTCAGTAACCAAGATAATGCTTGATTATCAGTTTCCAAAAGGAATTCTTTATGTTCTAGGAAGGGTTTAAACTTCTAAAATGCAAAAACAATGGCTAAACATTCTAATTCATATGCGGAATATTTTCTTTCTTGGTCGCTCAAGGTTCGCGATGCATAACTAATAGGTAGTCTACTGTTTTCTATCTCTTGATAGATAACTGCACCCAACGCTACACTAGAACTGTCGGTCTGCACTACGAAAGGTTTCGTGAAATCGGCTAGTTGCAAAACTGGGGGAGATATGATACTTTCTTTGAGTTGTTCAAACGCATTTTGATGTTGTGCACTCCATTCAAACTTCGCTCCCTTCTTTCTTAAGGAATTTAGCGGTGCTGCTATTTCGGCAAGATGGGGAATATACTTGTGGAAATAATTTACCATTCCCAAAAATCGGGCTATACCTTTTGCATCTCGTGGGGGTGAAAATTCTCTAATAGCGCGGGTTCGTTCGGGGCCAATGCTTACTTTTCCATTCGCTTTCACGATGTGACCTAAGAATGAAAATTGTGGGACGGCAAAATTTACTTTTTTGGGGTTAACAGTTAATCCTGCTTTTTGTAACCGAGATAACACTTCACGTAGGTGTTTAAGATGTTGTTCCATTGATTCGCTATAGATAACGATGTCGTCCAAATAGTGATACACATATTTAAATTTAATATCGTGAAATATCCTTTCTAATAATCTACTACATGCGGAACTTCCTTGAGATATTCCAAAGGGTACTCTAGTAAATTGGTACAAGTTAAAAGGAACGGCAAACGCGGTTAGACGTTTTGATTCTTCCGAAAGGGGTATTTGGTGAAAAGCTTGATTCAGATCCATTACCGTAAAGACTTTCGCTTTCGTGAAGTAATGAAAAGCACTATGGATGTCTGGAAGAGGGATAGATTCAAATTCTACTCGTTTGTTTAATTGCCGGTAGTCCACAACTAGTCTGTGTTTATCGTGACCTTTCGGTACTAAAAAGGAGGGTGATGAATATGGGAACATAGAGGGTTCAATGACTCCTTGTTGCAACAACTTGATATGGTTTCTCATCACTTCCATCTTGGGAGGCGACAACTTGTATGGGGGTAGGCGTATTACTTTCTGATCGCTCAGATTGATTTTATATTCTATTAGTTTCGTAAGTCCTAGCTTAGGTGTAAGAACTGAGGAAAATTCTTTTATTAATTTCTGTATTCTCATTCTATCTCTACTTTCTAGATGAGATAATTCAGACTCTTGGTGTATTACGTGTGCAATAGATGATCTAGTTTTTTCTGGTTTGTCATCATTACAATCAAATCTATATTTCCGTGTACGGTCGAATCGAAAATAATATTTCTGCTCATAGATGTCAAGAATCATTCCCGTTTTACTAATAAAGTCTGCTCCCAATATTAAGTCGGGTCCTAATTTATTACATACTAACATAGTAAAAACCCAGGTTAGGTTCTTGATTTTAACTTTAACGGTAATGCTCAGTTTTATTATTATATTTCGTTTATTGGCGGTAGCACATTTTATATTCACCGCTTGACTCCGTTTTACTAGATGGTGTTTCGATAATTTATCTGCTAACTCTTGACTGATTAAGGTTCTGGTAGATCCCGAATCAATTAATGCGATTGTGGAGGTAACACCTAGGTCAACTTGTATTAAGGGTAATAGACTTTTAGTCCAGTTACATTTATTTATCGCGTTACATTTTTCAAGAAACTTTCTTACGTAGGGATCTATTTCTTTAGAGCTTCTTTTCCTTCCTCTTTTGTTATAAACATTTTTTTTTTATACGTTTCTTTAGGTTCACCAGATTTCGAGTTGCTGCGGAAGACACAGGATTTCGGGTCTCCCTGCCTTACATGTTTTTTGGATCAGGGTGTTTACGTTCCAATTGCTTGCTGTTACAGTTTTTTCTTATGTGTCCATATTTGCCGCAATTTTAACACATGTGCTTATTGCGAGGAGGGTACCTTGTTTCCGTTTTAGATGGTGTTACATTTAACTTACCAGGGCTGCGCACATTGTGAGGTCTATTGAATACTTGCCTTTCATGCAGGGTTGTTACACCGGGCTCTAGGGCTCGCAATTCATTTCTATTTGCTTCTGCTGATTTCATCGTATGTCTATTCTGATCGGAGTACCATACATTCGAAGAATGGATACTGCATTGTTCTAGATCCGCAAAGGTGTTAGGTCGATTTATCAAAGCTAAACGAGATCTTTCCTCTGGTGACAATCCTACTAAAATGGTGTCGACCATCTGTGTCTCATTCCAATCTACACGTAGTAGTCGAGATGACTCCCTGATATCTGAGATGTAATGAGCTAATCTCTCGTGATTTCCTTGTACTCGTAGTACGGTCTTTCTTTTAAGTTCTTCATAAATTCCGGTGGGAATAAAGTACTTTATTATTGAGGTATGCAGGTCTTCTACTGTAAGTGTAGAGCTTAATGCTTCTATCACACGATTCTTTAACGGGGGTTTACATTTCGGTAGCAGAACTTGCAAAATTTGCCAATCATTCAGCTGCTGTAGATCTTTTATCTGCAGGAGATATTTGATGAAATTTAGTAGTTTGGAGACATTTAATCCATCAGTGTAAGGGGTTTCAGTTAAAAGTTTCTCCACAGGATGAGTGATTTTTCCATATAGGTCTGCGTTATAGTTCAAGGTTGGCATCCCTTTAGGAGGACGATATGATGCATTCGGGGTGGTCAATTCGTGCGTTCCGGGGTGAATCTGGAAACGATTGGGAGGAGGGGCATTTAAATCTCTATCAGGATATTGCTCGTGAATAGCTTGTATTTGCGATACGGCGGGTGAGTCGCGATCAGTGTTAGGTGGAGGTAGATCTGTAGTAGGGGATTGAACTGGGGAGATGTGTAGTTTCTTCAAGGACTTTTCAATTTCATCCATTCGGAACGAGTCGGATTTTCTTCTTAACTCATTGATAATAGTGGGTAATCGACGTAAAGCTTCGTCAGCAAAGTTTTGGACTTCAGGAGGTATTTCCGTAAGATTAGGCCAGATCAACAAATTTTTCATACGCCTGGTTAAATGCTCTATTCTCTGAGTAGTCCGCAAAATTATCGCCGGAGATTTCTCGTCTTGGAGGGTTTGAGACAATAAGGTTAGCTCACTATACTTGGCATTACAAATTTCTCTCTCGCTCTCATAATCGAGTCCGCATAGGTTGCTAAATTGCGCGGGTGCATCAAATCCACATTCGCGTATTCACTTACGCAATTCCGCGACTGTTACATTCGCATGGGGTAGACCACGCAAAAGAGCTTCGTAAGACAGCTCGTCCTTCAATAGTAAATCCGGATTAAATTGGGCCATTATTATCTTATTTCTAACACATTAAAACGTACTTAAAATTGATTTTACAACACTATACACTAACTACATAGACAAGGTGCATTCTTGGGTAAATCATTTGCATAATTCAGAAGAGAATAATTTCTCTTCTAAGGGAGAGACAGAAATTCCACACACACATATTTCAACGTTAAATCACCGATCAGCTGTTTGCTGGAATGTAGGTCACCCTCTTTTATTTAGTAAACAAAGACAAGGTAGGTGTATGCGTGGGAACGAGGGGATTACGCACACGTATTGTTCTCTACACAATGCATCAGCCTAACTTTCTCGATCGGTTTTAACTGGAGAAGCCAGTCGGACGCATAGGGTGAATCTTATTCAACAAAACACGCTTTACAAGTTACAGGTGTATTACGGTTATAACAGTCTGAGTTTAGTAATTAATTCTCGTACTTTCCACCATTAAATTATTTTTTCGTTTCGTTTTGGTAACAACTTTAAGTTACGAAATTCATTACACGTAATTAACCGGGTCTACTTTACGCAGGAGTATATGTTTTTATTTTTACCGTGACGACAGACATACACTGACATACTATGCAGGCATATTCAAGAAACTACAGGTCTTGAATTGTCACAATATAAACCTGTCAAAGTCTGAACAGATCAACAAGCATTAAAATTCATGTACATACTTGCATTTGGCTTCATACAATGATATTTCAAGTTATACTGACTATCATTGTATTAATTTACGTATCTTAAAATAAATTCATTTTATGAAAATTAATGTTACATAAAATACAGTAACTGAGTGCATAGATCAGATAACTGATTGCCGAAAGTTATCTATTTTACTAAGTAACAATTGTTTTAATTATCAGCGTGATGTATTTTTTTTGTTAGTGTCACGATGCTTACAACCTTTTTTATTAATAAGCAGAGTGGCGCATTTTTGTAACGTTTTTTGCCACGTTACAAATCCAGGGAACCCATCCTAATTGACACCAGCCAATTATATGGGCTGCCTACGTTGCAACGAACTGAAATTAAACTCAACACAATTAACAAAATTAATTAAGCTAATTATTAGGAAACAAGGGAAGGTATTTCACTGATGTATGCACTCATTTAAACGTGTAATAAGATGACTTCTCTTTATTAACAAATGATATTAAAAGATCCCATAACATAATTAATTAGATTAAAATATTCAAAGGGTTTTCTGAAAAACTAGGGATCATAATGATCATGTACTTTTTACCTCGGATCCGAGTTTACTTTAAATATATTGCAAAGACGTCTGAGTATTACTATGTTCATCTAGGTGCTTGCAAGACTGCTTTTACCATTTGAAGAATGGTATTATCTATTAAAGAGATTATAATTAACATTTACATATTACCGTTACAACGTATGATATACAATATTACAGTATACTCTTAGTTGGTCTCATTTATAGTTTAAAGAAAATTATTGTCTTTGAAAAGTCTCTTTCATCTGTAAGTTATGTCTCAAATATAATTAACTCTCGATAGGCAAGCTATCGAGTCACCTTTACAATAAGTCGTGGTGACCTCGTCCTGGGGTGTCACTCTTGGGAATTCTGGAAGTCGGCGTCGTCATCCGTCGTGTCTTCGGCGAGTACTAGATAGCTGGTTCACTGAGTAGACTGAAGTTATTCTGGTTAAAGTTGGTGTAGATCCACGTAGGTCCTAGTCAGCGTCGTATGGCTCGTATACGTTATAATAAAACAGTGGATTAATAAATAAATAAAAGGTTGATGTATGAGAATTGTTCTCTCCTGTAAGTCCCACTGGTTGTGCTAGTCGATTTTGTAATATTACTCGTTTTATCAATGTATGAATGTGTGTAGTAACGTAGTTAATGTTTTCTTGTCTTCTAAGCTCTCACCGTTGATCTTCGCTTTTGTAATACAACCATAATATAATTGTAATTGTATAGTTTTCTGGTACAATATTACCCAGGATAATTTTTATGGTGTGTATGTGTAGTAGTGACGTTCCGCTCTGGGAATCGTCGATTTGGTAAAGTTCCTGGTCTTTGTTATTATCAAAGAAACTCAGTGTATTTTGCTGTGGTAGCAAATTGAAATAAAATATAAATTTAAAATTTATATTTATAAAAAAAAATAATTTCGGAAAAAATATTTTCGGTGTATTTATGTGCTTAATATTTAGGAATAAATCAAGGTTGTTGATCGTAATTATAATTATAATAGTATGGTGTTTAATTTGGTAATAAATTTCTGTTCGGTAAATTTGTTAAAAAAAATAATCCAATTAACTTCAAGTTAGGCGAAAACGGCTCTCTTCTTCTTACTCTTGAAATGTTGTAGTTTCGCATATACTGCCTTTAAAGATTATCTAGTTTTCTTGGTTAATTAATGATTATGTCCTTTTATAAGAGAAATCAACTCCGATTTACCAAAAAACAAACAAAAACGTTTATTAAACACAATAATAAGGTTGGTCGATTAATTAATCGAGGTTACAAAGCCATATCGACTCGCTCAGGGTCGGTCGATATTAGAAGTTTTACAGTTGTATTATTTAAACAGGTTCTTTGAACGGTTATTTATATAAAAAGCCAGAGAAGGTCAGGGACATGAAAGTATAACACTTACAATTCAAAAAATGTCTTAAATTTAAACAATATAATGGTAATTATTAATAATAAAAGTTTATATATAATTTTGTTCAAACCAGAAAGCAGTCTAGTCGTGTCTTATTGTGGTGACGATCCTGGATCAAAATGGCCGCCTGACGCATGCGCGTTGATAGCTTCTAATGTAAACAAAGTACTTGTTGAGATAATATGTCCCTTCTTCGGTTAAATGTTCTTCGCAATGGTATATGATCTTCTGGGGTATAGTTTATTGTCACTGGTGTATCATGGAATAGTTCACTTTGTGTAAAAATGTTGTTAAATGGGTATATCTACTGGTGTTTATGCGTGTCAGTTAACCTCGAATTTTCACTTAGTGTTTGGTGCGATTTCAGTGTTATTTCATTTAATTAGTTATATGTGATTTCGTTTATAGGTGTTATGTAGTTCATGGGTCAACTTCACCACTTCACTTTCCTTAAAATAGTTAAAAATTTAGTTTTACATAAAATGATTCCGAACTCCGTTATAACGTAACGGCCATTAAAGGTTGGTTCTATCAAATATTCACATGAAGTGCTCTCTTCGAGGTATAATAATGAACTGTCTGTATTTCCTTCGTCTCATGAAAATCTTAGCCTATATAATATATCTCATACATTGTTTCAAATTGCCATAACTTCCGACACACTTTAAAAATGTACATTATGCTCATAAAATAAATTCGTTATTAGTTAACTGTTTGAAATATAAAATACATATTCGTTTTCACTATTCTATTCTACTTATTTTGATAGTAATTAAGTTAGTATTACAAAGTTTCATCTGAAAATTATATTTCTTATAATTTTTGGGAGGTAGGCCTAAAATTATACTTCCTGTCTTCTAAGTAAATAATAGCCATTTTCCCTAATATAATTATTATTCTATTAAATCTGAAATTTGTATAATTATCAATTCTCACTTATTTTATTGCAATTTAGTATATTAATGATGGTTTTTTAATACAATTCATTTGTATATGACTCCCCTTAGGATAATGTCATTGAATCTATTTCAATTTTAATGGTATTTTATTAGACAATTCAATAATTTTACTCATATAATGACCATATCTTTAGAAAGCCTTATTTACATAGTATTTAATATGTTGAGTTTATCTTGCTTAAATATTGTCATTTTATCTGGTTTATAAGACTAGGTTTGTTAATTATTCTGCAGTTTAAATTTATTCTTTGGCCTAGATCTGATGTGTGGCTAATTTACAAATGTTTTATTAATGTAGTTATTTTATATCCTTCTCTGACTGGTATAACATAAATTATTGATTATATAATTAACATATAACATCTCTCTATATCAAAACTGGTGTTCTGAATAACATTGCTTAGTATATTACCTAATAACATAAATAAAAAATATTCTATAACATTGGAATGGTATCTAATTTTAGATATGTCATTCCTAAATTAAAATGAACAATAAAATAACAAATTATAACACTAACATTTCTTATGGATAATTCTTACTTATCTAATTACTATCTGTAATAGGAATCTGACATCCTGGTTACATATAATGGTTAACATCTTATACTACTCAACATTAACAATTTGTTTTGTAATTCCCCATTTTACAAGATTTATCCCCCCTCTTTAAGTATAACCCTGGCTATCTAAGTTATATTCCATTCTATGGAATGTTCATACAGCTTTAGTAGCTTTTTATTAGTAACATTACTATTTCATTATCAAAGTAGACACTGTTCATAAAACTTGAAGTTTATTGCTTTGTACTGTAACTCATGCACCTTTTTAAAGTTTATTATTTATAATTTGATCACTTGCACTTGTCTATGGTGAATTATCAATATATTTACTAGTCTTTCTCTAGTTTTTGACATGAAATATTCAACCATGGGGGAACTGTGAAGATTTGTTTATACAAACTAAACAATAACTTTTTGAATGCACTAATATTTAATACTACTAACACTTTTAGTTTTTTGTCAGTTTTACAGTGATATGGTTTTTCAGGGTGTTATACTTTCTCTTTGGACATTCATTGATTTTGGGGTTTTTTGGGGGTTCTTTCCCTATGGGGTTTTTGTTTTATATGGGTCGTCTTAATTATTCTTCTTTCTTCTTTGAGTTTGGTTATTCTTCTTTCTTCCTTCTTCTGTAGTAGTAGTTTTAATTATTCTTCTTTCTTCAGTTGTAGTAGTTTTAATTAGTTCTTCTTTCTTCTCTAGTTTTAATTATTCTTCTTTCTTCTTTCTTCTGTGGTTTTTATTTTGATTATTCTTCCTTCTTCCTTCTTCAGTAGTTTTAGTTTTGGTTATTCTTCTTTCTTCAGTAATAGTAGTTTTAATTAGTCTTCTTTCTTCTTTCTTCGGTAGTTTTAATTCTTCTTCTTTCTTCTTTCTTCAGTAGATTTAGTTTGGGATTATTCTTCTTTCTTCTTTGAGTTTTAATTGTTCTTCTTTCCTCTTTAGCTTTGATTGTTCTTCTTTCTTCTTTCTTTTGTAGTAGTAGTTTTAATTAGTTCTTCTTTCTTCTCTAGTTTTAATTATTCTTCTTTCTTCTGTCTTCAGTAGCTTTGATTGTTCTTCTTTCTTCTTTCTTCAGTAGTTTTAGTTTTGGTTATTCTTCTTTCTTCAGTAATAGTAGTTTTAATTAGTCTTCTTTCTTCTTTCTTCGGTAGTTTTAATTATTCTTCTTTCTTATTTCTTCAGTAATAGTAGTTTTAATTAGTCTTCTTTCTTCTGTAGTTTTTATTTTTATTATTCTTCTTTCTTCTTTCTTCTCTCGTTTTAATTAGTTTTCTTTCTTCTTTGAGTTTGGTTCTTCTTCCTTCTTCTGTAGTAGTAGTTTTAATTATTCTTCTTTCTTCTGTCTTCAGTAGTTTTTCGCTGTGTATGCCTTTGTTTCTTCTAGTCTGGTTTCCTTGTCGGGGTATATTAATTGCCTGCTTCTATCTTACCTGGGTAATTTTGTTGTTATCATTTTTAGTTTCCTGGGTTTTTAAATTTGTATTATATTATATTATTTGCAGAATTTTTCTTTATTTAACCTTTCTTGTGAATATATTAGTAAATAGTGCATTTTAATTAATTCTCATCTGGATATTCCATATATAAGAGCTTTATTAATGATCATTGAGTAATGCATTTGTGTGGATTATCTGTCACGCTACAGATTGCTCTCTTCCAGAAGTGATTAGTTCAGATCATACTTAGTTTGTCTGAAGTAATTGCTTATGACATTATATTATAAATTATATTTCTTTACTTCCTTCACATTTCTAAAATTTTTTCTCCTATATTTTTGAGCTTATCTATATTTCATTATTAACTGGATTCTTACTGATAGTAATAGTCATCTGAGGTTCGTTGTTTTTTATTTTTCCATTTTCTTCTTAACTCGTTTCTTTATCCTTGGGATATTTATTCCCTAAAATTCCCTAACACGTTAGCTGGGGCAGTGTCCAGAGGGGCTCTGTAGGCTTCACACTCTGCTGGCCATACTACGTCATTTATTGATTACAGAGGTAAATCATCTCTGATCAATACATAATAATACTGCTGGACTTATCTCAGACAGTCATTAATAAAAATTATATAAGAATAGTCCACCTTATGACTATAAAAAAAAAATTAAATATCTTTGGATATTTCACTTAGTATACGAACAGATCTATTAATATTTCTATCTTAGTGAATTTCTATCTCAGTTATTTTTCTCAATGGTTAGCTCTGCTGGCATTTTATTTCTCCTTGTGGTTGGAAGCTGGTATAATATAATCATCACTTATTATTCAGTGTAAAGTTTTTTATTCTCTGTCATTTTTTGACTGTTATCACAATCTCCTTCTGGTCATTGGTAGCATACATTTTGTATTATATTTTTGTTCCTTTCTTAATTCTTGTGAATCGTTCCACTAGTATTATGTTTTTTCAATT
The DNA here is from genome assembly GCA_034769895.1 of Magicicada septendecula. Taxonomy (NCBI): domain Eukaryota; kingdom Metazoa; phylum Arthropoda; class Insecta; order Hemiptera; family Cicadidae; genus Magicicada; species Magicicada septendecula. Next base: position 365,983,740 of record CM068375.1, read on the forward strand.
ACTCTTTTAATGGTCTTTCTTACAACTGACATTTATTATATGATCATCTTTTTCTTATGGATTTATTTATATATAGTTTTTCCTTTCTTTTTCAAGATTTTATTCTGCTCTTGCTTTTTATCCGAATGCACTCCTTTATTATTAATGCCATATGTTTAATATTTCTGTTTATTTGACATAAAATTCTCATTAATTTTACTTCACAATAAGTTTATTCATTTAAATTGTATCAGTGGTTTGTACTGCCATTTCTTTATTCTTGAAAGTTTTCCAGAATTGGTCCCCTATATAATTGTTTGTAATGTTTTATCCAAATTCTTTTTCTTCTTGTTCATCTCTAAAAGTTGTTTTTAAGATAAGGTAGTAAGTTGTTTTTACTTGGGTTTTTGAATTTTGTGGTTTAATTCAAAATTCATTTTCTTTTGTCCATAAATTGTTTTCTAAATAATAGGTAGTAAGTAGTCATTACTTCATTTTTGAATTTTGGTGGTTTAATTCAAAATTCATTTTCTTCTTGATTCATAAATTGTTTTCTAAATAATAGGTAGTAAGTATTCATTACTTCATTTTTGAATTTAGTGATTTAATTCAAAATTCATTTTCTTTTTGATTCATAAATTGTTTTTTAAATAATAGGTAGTAAGTAGTCATTACTTCATTTTAGAATTTTGGGGATTTAATTCAAAATTCATTTTCTCTTGTCCATAAAGTTTTTTCATAAATATTTGGTAGTAAGTAGTCATTACTTCATTTTTGAATTTTGTGAATTAATTCAAAATTAATTTTCTCTTGTCCATAAAGTTTTTTCATAAATATTTGGTAGTAAGTAGTCATTACTTCATTTTTAGAATTTTGGTGATTTAATTCAAAATTCATTTTCTTTTGTCCATAAATTGTTTTTTTAAATAATAGGTAGTAAGTAGTCATTACTTCTTTTTAGAATTTAGTGATTTAATTCAAAATTCCTTTTCTTTTTGATTTATAAATGGTTTTCTAAATAATAGGTAGTAAGTAGTCATTACTTCATTTTTGAATTTAGTGGTTTAATTCAAAATTCATTTTCTTCTTGATTCATAAATTGTTTTCTAAATAATAGGTAGTAAGTAGTCATTACTTCATTTTTGAATTTAGTGATTTAATTCAAAATTCATTTTCTTTTGATTCATAAATTGTTTTCTAAATATTTGGTAGTAAGTAGTCATTACTTCATTTTTAGAATTTTGGTGATTTAATTCAAAATTCATTTTCTTTTGTCCATAAATTGTTTTTTTAAATAATAGGTAGTAAGTAGTCATTACTTCTTTTTAGAATTTAGTGATTTAATTCAAAATTCCTTTTCTTTTTGATTTATAAATGGTTTTCTAAATAATAGGTAGTAAGTAGTCATTACTTCATTTTTGAATTTAGTGATTTAATTCAAAATTCATTTTCTTTTGATTCATAAATTGTTTTTTAAATAATAGGTAGTAAGTAGTCATTACTTCGTTTTTGAATTTTTACGATTTTTCTTTCTTCCATACATTCAATTACTCATAATATTTTTTCATGGAAGCCTGGTTATATACTCCCTTTATCCTTTCTGAATCGATTTCTTTGATTTCATAGGTATTATTATTTTTCACATTGGATATTATATATGGTCCGATGTATAATAGCAATAACTTCTTCGTTATTCCTTCCAGTGTGCTGGGTAATTCACGATTTCTTAACAAAATTTTTTCTCCCTTTTCATATATTATTAATTTACCACTAGCCTTTTGATACTTATTTTGCCGTTTCAATTGGTCTTCTGCCACCTTGTTATAGAATTTAGCTTTATCAAATCTGTACACATGGTTACTGGGGAACTCGAGGATATCTGTGATCTCTCGTGGGGGTGGTTTCTCGTACATCGCAGAGTATGGGGTATCCCTATAGCTGGATGGTATGCTAAGTTGAGGAATTCCTCCGTGGCTTCTAGATAGTCTTGCCACCTTTTTTGTTGATGGTGACAATAAGTCCTGAGGATCCTCCCCACTTCTCGCAACACTCGCTCTGCCGGATTACTGCTCGGTTGGTAGACCGAGGTCTTGTATGTACGGATGCCCATTGACAATAATGTATCCCGCCATTTTCCACCCTTAAACTGGGTTCCATGATCAGTAATGATCGAAGATGGTTTCCCCAGGTGTGGGATATACTGTTCAGTTAGTATCCCCAGAATTTTCCGGGTAGTCGCTCGATTAGTAGGGTATAGCTTAACATATTTGGTGAAGTGGTCCATTATGATGGTTAGGTATCGATATTGGTGTCGACCTCCACTACGGGGAAATGGTCCGCAAATGTCTAGGAACACCTTCTCCAATTTTGCTTGGGAAGTGATTGGGATCATCACACCCTCCTTCTTCTCATTATTAGTTTTCACCAGCTGGCAGATTTTACAACTCTTTATATACATTTGGACCTTTCTATTGATGTTTTTTATATAGCAGCTCTCCTCCAGAGCTTCTATTACCTTGAGGGCGCCCATATGCCCGTAACGTATGTGGTAATTCACTATCAATTCCTTTTCGATCTGTGTCGGAATAATTACCTTCCAGATCTCTTCCTTCAAGGAGGTTTTAACGAACAATATTTGTTTATTCATCTGGTAATATTGGGCAACGGTTTCATCCCCCTCTTCTAACCGAAGTTTGAGGTTTCTCAATTTTGGGTCCGCTTGTTGGTGGGTGCTCATGTTGGTCAATATTGTTGTTAAATCGGCTCTGGTGCTAAGAAGATGATATATTTTCAGCACGCTTTCTTTCTCCCCTTCGAAAGTTTGTTCTTCCACATTGACCCGGGATAACACATCCGCTACTATATTCTTTTTACCAGGGATGTACTCCCATTGTAGATGGTATTCTTGAAGGGCAAGTATCCACCTCGTTAGTCTGCCATGGTTCAGTTTGCAGCTTTTTAAGAATGAAATTGATTTATGGTCCGTTCGGATAGTAACGGGGTATCCCAGAATGTAAGTGCGGAACTTACCGCAAGCAAATACCACGCTCAGTAATTCTTTTTCCGTCACCGTGTAATTCCTTTCGCGTTGGTTCAAAGACCTGCTTGCGAAGCTAATTACTTGAGGTTGACCCTTCTCGTCCTCTTGATACAGTGTCGTTCCCAGACTGGTGTTGCTGGCATCGCAATTCATGAAGAACGGTAACTTAAAGTTTGGGTGGCGAAGTATTATAGTAGCCAGAAATTTGTCCTTAATTTGTTGAAAAATCCCCTCTTGTTCCTTACACCATACCCACTTGTTTTTAGATGATAATTGAGGTTGAAACCTCGCAGTTAACTCTGAATATTGTTCCTGGAACTTTCTATAATAATTGCAGAGTCCCAGGAATGACTGCAATTGCTTCCTGTTTTTGGGTGCCGGGAACTTCTGGATGGCTTCTACCTTTTCTGCCGACGGTGAGATTCCTTGATCGTCCAAGTTAAATCCTAAAAATTGCACTTCTCTGGCAATAAACTTGGATTTTTCCAACTTCAGCGTGACGTTACTGGCAGATAATTTTTCTAGCACATGTTCCACACGGTAACAGTGTTCCTCCCACGTCTCAGATGTTATCAGTAGGTCGTCGACGTACACCGTTGTAAACTGAAGTGCTTCTTGTCCCAATATCTGGTCCATGCAGGTCACAAAGATGGCAACTGAGTTTACCAATCCGAAGGCCAATCTTTTGAATTGGTAATTACGCCCCTCGAATATGAAAGCCAGATATTGGCGACTCCGTGGGTGCAACTCTACCTGCCAGTATCCGCACACCGTATCCCAAGTGCTGAAGTATTGGGTACCATGGAAGCGTTTCAGGATTTCCTCAATCTCACCGGGCGATGTTCTATCATTAATGATTTTCTTGTTTATTTCCCGTGCATCCAAACAAAGCCGGACTTCGCCGTTTTTCTTGGGAATTGCGACAATAGGGCTGGTGTATGGGGATTGACTAGGTTCTATAATATCGTTATTAATCATTCGATTAATTTCCGCTCTTACTGCCTCTTTTCGAGAATGTGCGATAGGGTAGGATTTCTTATTAAACTCTACTGTATCTCGGAATTGAAGGGTACATTGATAATTTCTTACCTTGCCTGGCTCATCGGAAAATACTGAGCGGTATCTTTCATAAATTTGTATTAGCTGATTCGCTTGAGTATTGGGTAATTTTTCTCTATTAATTCCGCTTCGGAAATCCCTTATCTCCTGTATTTTCTGGGACCATAAATCCTCGTCTGTAAGTTCATATACTATAGTGTTAGGAATGGTGTTAGTATTGGTATAATTTATGCTACGTATTTGCTGGTGGATACTGCTGGAAAGTGTCATCTCACTACCGACTAAATCGGCCGTCCAGGTTAGATCTCCGGTAAAGAGTGATACCTTCTCCATTCGTAAATCAATAATAGCCGAGTTCCTTCTCAGTACATCACATCCCACTAATATGTTGAAGGGTAATCCTGCTGCAATTAAGAAGACCATATTCATAGCTATACCCTTACTAACGACATTCAATGATACTTGTTTTCTGATTGTCTTGTTTTGGCGACCCGTGGCACCGATTAATATAATGTTATTTATAGGTAAGGTTGGCAATAGCTTACCACATTTTCCTTCGATTCTCTCCAATTCTGTAGTGTTAATTATGGATACATTCGCACCGGTATCGATCATTAGTTGTGCGAATGTTCCTTCAACTTCTGCATTGATGTATATTATTTCATTATTTATTATAGGGAGGCGAGTGTTGTCCTCCTCCAGTAATTCATTTCGAATATTTTTCAAATAATTACATCGAATGATTGTAATTTTATTGGGATTATTTACTATCGGCAATTCTTTTACATACCCAGGCGATAGAAGCAGCAAAAGGTCCTTATGGTTTATCACTGCCTCCTCCCGTTTAAATTCTCCTCATCTTGGTTATTAATAGGACCAACAGAGGCATCAGTGGGGAAACCTTGAGTAGGTTCCAGTCTTTCAGTTCTCGGTTCGTAGGTTGGTTCCCTATTTGTACGCCGCTCCGGGTCATCTAGGCTAGTACTTCGCCTTGGCAGATTATAATTAGAGTTGTCCCGTTCTCGGCTTCTGTTTCGATCTTCATACTCGTGTACGCTGCTCCGTCGTTGCTGGTTATATCTGCGATGGTTGTTTCCTTCCGCTCGTATAAAATTTACCCGTGGTCGGGAGCACCGGTTGTTGTTGTTATTAGGATTAGGGTAACCCCTATTGTTATTGTCAAACCGCTCGGTGTTATTGGTAGGATTGGTGTTTCTTTGTCTATTTACGTAATTATTCGGGTAATAATTACCTCGATTACCGGAGAACCCGTTATTATTTCTGTTATTATTCGGGTTTATATTCCCGTGGTTATTATTGTTGTTGTTTACATTCGTGGGGTGTTGATTATGATAATTCGGATTATATCTATTTCCTTGGTACCCACTGTTGACCGGTTGACTATTATTGTTTGATGACGGATTATTTCGAACTTCTGGCCGCTCATTTCTTCTTCTGCTCTGCCTGTAATATTCTTCATTCTCATAGTTCTCCAATAGCTCCGTCATTGCCTGTATGGTCTTTATCTGACTACCTCTTCGAGCTCTTATGACCTCTTCGTCGTAATGATAAGAGAGCTTGTTCACCAGGCATTCCTCTGGTATGGCTGGTTCCAGATGCTTGGCCAGGCACACCTTCCCAAGAAAGTACGCAGTCATGGTACTGCCAAACTGAGTTCTATATCGGCCATTGCAGATGTTGTCCCTTATTAAATTCTGGGTGGTCTGTGACCAATACTTAGACTTGAACAAACTTTTGAACTGCGGATAATCGGTTATTTCGCTCCTGTTCGCCACCCACCAATTATCTGTCATATCACGGAATGATTCGTCTAATAGTTCACGATTATTGGACCATCGATTACTTTTATGTTTGGCCATATATTCCTCGATACGGGCCAAGAACTCCATTGGCTTCCTTTTATATTGGCGGAAGTTAAGCCACTCTCTGTTCTCGTTGATTGGGATATTAGTAAAGCTGGTTGGTCGGCTCCGAATGGCTTCCATGTCCTCCTGGTTCTGTCTCACTTGACCCGTGATGTTAGTCATCGCTTCCTCCATTCCGTCACATCTTTCCGTAATTCGAGATCGTACCTTGCTGAGTTCTTCCTGGCTTTCCTTTCGGTTTTCTTCTGCCTTCTTGCGAGTAGATTCTTCAAGATTTGTGACCTTGGTGTTCACCACTTCCTTGAACTCTTGTACCTCCACTTCCGTCATTCGACATCTTCCATCAACTTCTCTTATCTGTCGATTTATAGTTATGGTTTCGTCTTCCAGCCTTTTGGTCATAGATTTCTTATTTTCCTTGAGTTCCTGGTTCATTTCCTTTCTTAATAGCTCCATTCGTTCGTCTAATTTGTCTAAATTCTCTTGGTTAACTTCTCGTAACTCTTCTCGTAATAGTTGATTATCCTCTCTTAACTCTTCCAACCTCTCCCCCATCTTCTCTTCCATTTTCTTGTTATTCTCCTCCAATTTTTCTTCCATCTTTTGGCTGGTTTCCTCCATTTTCTGATTAGTTTCATCAATTTTCCGGCTTAAAGATCGGTTGTCCTTCTTCATTTCCTTATTGGTTTCTTCCATCTTGTCTTCCAAATTCTTCTTATTTTCTTCCATTTTCTTTTCCACCTTCTTGCTGGTTTCCTCAATTCTCTTATGGGTGTCTTCAATCTTTTTACTTAATTCTTCCTTTGTTTCTTGGTTGTCCTTCTTCAATTCTTCTTTTGTTGCTTGGTTGTCCTTCTTCAATTCTTCTTTTGTTGCTTGGTTGTCCTTCTTCAATTCCTCTATGTTTTTATTTATATCACTTAATTCTTCCTTGGTTGAATCCATTTTCTTACTGGTCTCTCCTATGTACTTTTTCAATTCTTCCTTCGTTGAATGGTTGGTGTCATCCATTTTTTTATGCAAACTTTCTTCCATTCTCTTGCTGTTTTCTTCCATGTCCTTTTTCATTTGCATGAACATTTCCATCATTTTCTCTAAAATCGGATCTTCTGTTGTTTTGGATTTCTCCTGGTCTTGGACATGGACGTCCCCTGTTTGAGTGGGTATTTCGGGTTGTTTCTCTGGTGGTGCTGGTTGTTGATGTTCTACCCGTTCTAGTATCTTTTCCACGTCCTCCACTGGGGTCGCCTCCTTATCCTCCATATCGAGTTCTTTCTCGGCCTCCGCCGCTCTCTTCTTTGATGTGGCACGACGCATCATCTTCCCTGATTCCCTGGCTGACTAACCGCTGCCAAGCTGAATTAGGAATTGGGTAAGTAATTACCACCTTTCAACCCCTAATTACAGCCCTTTAGTTGGACGCCAATTTTGTAATAGTACGGGACGTCCGCCTCGTTCAAGCCCCGCGATGGAAGCCAATTTTGTAATATTACGGGACGTCCGCCTCGTTCAACCCCCGCGATGGAAGCCAATTTTGTAATATTACCGTGATACTGGTGGGAATAATAAAATAAATATCGATGTATGAGAATTGTTCTCTCCTGTAAGTCCCACTGGTTGTGCTAGTCGATTTTGTAATATTACTCGTTTTATCAATGTATGAATGTGTGTAGTAACGTAGTTAATATTTTCTTGTCTTCTAAGCTCTCACCGTTGATCTTCGCTTTTGTAATACAACCATACTATAATTGTAATTGTATAGTGTTCTGGTATAATATTACCCAGGATAATTTTTATGGTGTGTATGTGTAGTAGTGACGTTCCGCTCTGGGAATCGTCGATTTGGTAAAGTTCCTGGTCTTTGTTATTATCAAAGAAACTCAGTGTATTTTGCTGTGGTAGCAAATTGAAATAAAATATAAATTTAAAATTTATATTTATAAAAAAAAATAATTTCGGAAAAAATATTTTCGGTGTATTTATGTGCTTAATATTTAGGAATAAATCAAGGTTGTTTATCGTAATTATAATTATAATAGTATGGTGTTTAATTTGGTAATAAATTTCTGTTCGGTAAATTTGTTAAAAAAAATAATCCAATTAACTTCAAGTTAGGCGAAAACGGCTCTCTTCTTCTTACTCTTGAAATGTTGTAGTTTCGCATATACTGCCTTTAAAGATTATCTAGTTTTCTTGGTTAATTAATGATTATGTCCTTTTATAAGAGAAATCAACTCCGATTTACCAAAAAACAAACAAAAACGTTTATTAAACACAATAATAAGGTTGGTCGATTAATTAATCGAGGTTACAAAGCCATATCGACTCGCTCAGGGTCGGTCGATATTAGAAGTTTTACAGTTGTATTATTTAAACAGGTTCTTTGAACGGTTATTTATATAAAATGCCAGAGAAGGTCAGTGACATGAAAGTATAACACTTACAATTCAAAAAATGTCTTAAATTTAAACAATATAATGGTAATTATTAATAATAAAAGTTTATATATAATTTTGTTCAAACCAGAAAGCAGTCTAGTCGTGTCTTATTGTGGTGACGATCCTGGATCAAAATGGCCGCCTGACGCATGCGCGTTGATAGCTTCTAATGTAAACAAAGTACTTGTTGAGATAATATGTCCCTTCTTCGGTTAAATGTTCTTCGCAATGGTATATGATCTTCTGGGGTATAGTTTATTGTCACTGGTGTATCATGGAATAGTTCACTTTGTGTAAAAATGTTGTTAAATGGGTATATCTACTGGTGTTTATGCGTGTCAGTTAACCTCGAATTTTCACTTAGTGTTTGGTGCGATTTCAGTGTTATTTCATTTAATTAGTTATATGTGATTTCGTTTATAGGTGTTATGTAGTTCATGGGTCAACTTCACCACTTCACTTTCCTTAAAATAGTTAAAAATTTAGTTTTACATAAAATGATTCCGAACTCCGTTATAACGTAACGGCCATTAAAGGTTGGTTCTATCAAATATTCACATGAAGTGCTCTCTTCGAGGTATAATAATGAACTGTCTGTATTTCCTTCGTCTCATGAAAATCTTAGCCTATATAATATATCTCATACATTGTTTCAAATTGCCATAACTTCCGACACACTTTAAAAATGTACATTATGCTCATAAAATAAATTCGTTATTAGTTAACTGTTTGAAATATAAAATACATATTCGTTTTCACTATTCTATTCTACTTATTTTGATAGTAATTAAGTTAGTATTACAAAGTTTTATCTGAAAATTATATTTCTTATAATTTTTGGGAGGTAGGCCTAAAATTATACTTCCTGTCTTCTAAGTAAATAATAGCCATTTTCCCTAATATAATTATTATTCTATTAAATCTGAAATTTGTATAATTATCAATTCTCACTTATTTTATTGCAATTTAGTATATTAATGATGGTTTTTTAATACAATTCATTTGTATATGACTCCCCTTAGGATAATGTCATTGAATCTATTTCAGTTTTAATGGTATTTTATTAGACAATTCAATAATTTTACTCATATAATGACCATATCTTCAGAAAGCCTTATTTACATAGTATTTAATATGTTGAGTTTATCTTGCTTAAATATTGTCATTTTATCTGGTTTATAAGACTAGGTTTGTTAATTATTCTGCAGTTTAAATTTATTCTTTGGCCTAGATCTGATGTGTGGCTAATTTACAAATGTTTTATTAATGTAGTTATTTTATATCCTTCTCTGACTGGTATAACATAAATTATTGATTATATAATTAACATATAACATCTCTATATATCAAAACTGGTGTTCTGAATAACATTGCTTAGTATATTACCTAATAACATAAATAAAAAATATTCTATAACATTGGAATGGTATCTAATTTTAGATATGTCATTCCTAAATTAAAATGAACAATAAAATAACAAATTATAACACTAACATTTCTTATGGATAATTCTTACTTATCTAATTACTATCTGTAATAGGAATCTGACATCCTGGTTACATATAATGGTTAACATCTTATACTACTCAACATTAACAATTTGTTTTGTAATTCCCCATTTTACAAGATTTATGCCCCCTCTTTAAGTATAACCCTGGCTATCTAAGTTATATTCCATTCTATGGAATGTTCATACAGCTTTAGTAGCTTTTTATTAGTAACATTACTATTTCATTATCAAAGTAGACACTGTTCATAAAACTTGAAGTTTATTGCTTTGTACTGTAACTCATGCACCTTTTTAAAGTTTATTATTTATAATTTGATCACTTGCACTTGTCTATGGTGAATTATCAATATATTTACTAGTCTTTCTCTAGTTTTTAACATGAAATATTCAACCATGGGGGAACTGTGAAGATTTGTTTATACAAACTAAACAATAACTTTTTGAATGCACTAATATTTAATACTACTAACACTTTTAGTTTTTTGTCAGTTTTACAGTGATATGGTTTTTTAGGGTGTTATACTTTCTCTTTGGACATTCATTGATTTTGGGGTTTTTTGGGGGTTCTTTCCCTATGGGGTTTTTGTTTTATATGGGTCGTCTTAATTATTCTTCTTTCTTCTTTGAGTTTGGTTATTCTTCTTTCTTCCTTCTTCTGCAGTAGTAGTTTTAATTATTCTTCTTTCTTCAGTTGTAGTAGTTTTAATTAGTTCTTCTTTCTTCTCTAGTTTTAATTATTCTTCTTTCTTCTTTCTTCTGTGGTTTTTATTTTGATTATTCTTCCTTCTTCCTTCTTCAGTAGTTTTAGTTTTGGTTATTCTTCTTTCTTCAGTAATAGTAGTTTTAATTAGTCTTCTTTCTTCTTTCTTCGGTAGTTTTAATTCTTCTTCTTTCTTCTTTCTTCAGTAGATTTAGTTTGGGATTATTCTTCTTTCTTCTTTGAGTTTTAATTGTTCTTCTTTCCTCTTTAGCTTTGATTGTTCTTCTTTCTTCTTTCTTTTGTAGTAGTAGTTTTAATTAGTTCTTCTTTCTTCTCTAGTTTTAATTATTCTTCTTTCTTCTGTCTTCAGTAGCTTTGATTGTTCTTCTTTCTTCTTTCTTCAGTAGTTTTAGTTTTGGTTATTCTTCTTTCTTCAGTAATAGTAGTTTTAATTAGTCTTCTTTCTTCTTTCTTCGGTAGTTTTAATTATTCTTCTTTCTTATTTCTTCAGTAATAGTAGTTTTAATTAGTCTTCTTTCTTCTGTAGTTTTTATTTTTATTATTCTTCTTTCTTCTTTCTTCTCTCGTTTTAATTAGTTTTCTTTCTTCTTTGAGTTTGGTTCTTCTTCCTTCTTCTGTAGTAGTAGTTTTAATTATTCTTCTTTCTTCTGTCTTCAGTAGTTTTTCGCTGTGTATGCCTTTGTTTCTTCTAGTCTGGTTTCCTTGTCGGGGTATATTAATTGCCTGCTTCTATCTTACCTGGGTAATTTTGTTGTTATCATTTTTAGTTTCCTGGGTTTTTAAATTTGTATTATATTATATTATTTGCAGAATTTTTCTTTATTTAACCTTTCTTGTGAATATATTAGTAAATAGTGCATTTTAATTAATTCTCATCTGGATATTCCATATATAAGAGCTTTATTAATTATCATTGAGTAATGCATTTGTGTGGATTATCTGTCACGCTACAGATTGCTCTCTTCCAGAAGTGATTAGTTCAGATCATACTTAGTTTGTCTGAAGTAATTGCTTATGACATTATATTATAAATTATATTTCTTTACTTCCTTCACATTTCTAAAATTTTTTCTCCTATATTTTTGAGCTTATCTATATTTCATTATTAACTGGATTCTTACTGATAGTAATAGTCATCTGAGGTTCGTTGTTTTTTATTTTTCCATTTTCTTCTTAACTCGTTTCTTTATCCTTGGGATATTTATTCCCTAAAATTCCCTAACACGTTAGCTGGGGCAGTGTCCAGAGGGGCTCTGTAGGCTTCACACTCTGCTGGCCATACTACGTCATTTATTGATTACAGAGGTAAATCATCTCTGATCAATACATAATAATACTGCTGGACTTATCTCAGACAGTCATTAATAAAAATTATATAAGAATAGTCCACCTTATGACTATAAAAAAAAAATTAAATATCTTTGGATATTTCACTTCGTATACGAACAGATCTATTAATATTTCTATCTTAGTGAATTTCTATCTCAGTTATTTTTCTCAATGGTTAGCTCTGCTGGCATTTTATTTCTCCTTGTGGTTGGAAGCTGGTATAATATAATCATCACTTATTATTCAGTGTAAAGTTTTTTATTCTCTGTCATTTTTTGACTGTTATCACAATCTCCTTCTGGTCATTGGTAGCATACATTTTGTATTATATTTTTGTTCCTTTCTTAATTCTTGTGAATCGTTCCACTAGTATTATGTTTTTTCAATTACTCTTTTAATGGTCTTTCTTACAACTGACATTTATTATATGATCATCTTTTTCTTATGGATTTATTTATATATAGTTTTTCCTTTCTTTTTCAAGATTTTATTCTGCTCTTGCTTTTTATCCGAATGCACTCCTTTATTATTAATGCCATATGTTTAATATTTCTGTTTATTTGACATAAAATTCTCATTAATTTTACTTCACAATAAGTTTATTCATTTAAATTGTATCAGTGGTTTGTACTGCCATTTCTTTATTCTTGAAAGTTTTCCAGAATTGGTCCCCTATATAATTGTTTGTAATGTTTTATCCAAATTCTTTTTCTTCTTGTTCATCTCTAAAAGTTGTTTTTAAGATAAGGTAGTAAGTTGTTTTTACTTGGGTTTTTGAATTTTGTGGTTTAATTCAAAATTCATTTTCTTTTGTCCATAAATTGTTTTCTAAATAATAGGTAGTAAGTAGTCATTACTTCATTTTTGAATTTTGGTGGTTTAATTCAAAATTCATTTTCTTCTTGATTCATAAATTGTTTTCTAAATAATAGGTAGTAAGTATTCATTACTTCATTTTTGAATTTAGTGATTTAATTCAAAATTCATTTTCTTTTTGATTCATAAATTGTTTTTTAAATAATAGGTAGTAAGTAGTCATTACTTCATTTTAGAATTTTGGGGATTTAATTCAAAATTCATTTTCTCTTGTCCATAAAGTTTTTTCATAAATATTTGGTAGTAAGTAGTCATTACTTCATTTTTGAATTTTGTGAATTAATTCAAAATTCATTTTCTCTTGTCCATAAAGTTTTTTCATAAATATTTGGTAGTAAGTAGTCATTACTTCATTTTTAGAATTTTGGTGATTTAATTCAAAATTCATTTTCTTTTGTCCATAAATTGTTTTTTTAAATAATAGGTAGTAAGTAGTCATTACTTCTTTTTAGAATTTAGTGATTTAATTCAAAATTCCTTTTCTTTTTGATTTATAAATGGTTTTCTAAATAATAGGTAGTAAGTAGTCATTACTTCATTTTTGAATTTAGTGGTTTAATTCAAAATTCATTTTCTTCTTGATTCATAAATTGTTTTCTAAATAATAGGTAGTAAGTAGTCATTACTTCATTTTTGAATTTAGTGATTTAATTCAAAATTCATTTTCTTTTGATTCATAAATTGTTTTCTAAATAATAGGTAGTAAGTAGTCATTACTTCAGTTTTGAATTTAGTGATTTAATTCAAAATTCATTTTCTCTTGTCCATAAAGTTTTTTCATAAATATTTGGTAGTAAGTAGTCATTACTTCATTTTTAGAATTTTGGTGATTTAATTCAAAATTCATTTTCTTTTGTCCATAAATTGTTTTTTTAAATAATAGGTAGTAAGTAGTCATTACTTCTTTTTAGAATTTAGTGATTTAATTCAAAATTCCTTTTCTTTTTGAGTTATAAATGGTTTTCTAAATAATAGGTAGTAAGTAGTCATTACTTCATTTTTGAATTTTTACGATTTTTCTTTCTTCCATACATTCAATTACTCATAATATTTTTTCATGGAAGCCTGGTTATATACTCCCTTTATCCTTTCTGAATCGATTTCTTTGATTTCATAGGTATTATTATTTTTCACATTGGATATTATATATGGTCCGATGTATAATAGCAATAACTTCTTCGTTATTCCTTCCAGTGTGCTGGGTAATTCACGATTTCTTAACAAAATTTTTTCTCCCTTTTCATATATTATTAATTTACCACTAGCCTTTTGATACTTATTTTGCCGTTTCAATTGGTCTTCTGCCACCTTGTTATAGAATTTAGCTTTATCAAATCTGTACACATGGTTACTGGGGAACTCGAGGATATCTGTGATCTCTCGTGGGGGTGGTTTCTCGTACATCGCAGAGTATGGGGTATCCCTATAGCTGGATGGTATGCTAAGTTGAGGAATTCCTCCGTGGCTTCTAGATAGTCTTGCCACCTTTTTTGTTGATGGTGACAATAAGTCCTGAGGATCCTCCCCACTTCTCGCAACACTCGCTCTGCCGGATTACTGCTCGGATGGTAGACCGAGGTCTTGTATGTACGGATGCCCATTGACAATAATGTATCCCGCCATTTTCCACCCTTAAACTGGGTTCCATGATCAGTAATGATCGAAGATGGTTTCCCCAGGTGTGGGATATACTGTTCAGTTAGTATCCCCAGAATTTTCCGGGTAGTCGCTCGATTAGTAGGGTATAGCTTAACATATTTGGTGAAGTGGTCCATTATGATGGTTAGGTATCGATATTGGTGTCGACCTCCACTACGGGGAAATGGTCCGCAAATGTCTAGGAACACCTTCTCCAATTTTGCTTGGGAAGTGATTGGGATCATCACACCCTCCTTCTTCTCATTATTAGTTTTCACCAGCTGGCAGATTTTACAACTCTTTATATACATTTGGACCTTTCTATTGATGTTTTTTATATAGCAGCTCTCCTCCAGAGCTTCTATTACCTTGAGGGCGCCCATATGCCCGTAACGTATGTGGTAATTCACTATCAATTCCTTTTCGATCTGTGTCGGAATAATTACCTTCCAGATCTCTTCCTTCAAGGAGGTTTTAACGAACAATATTTGTTTATTCATCTGGTAATATTGGGCAACGGTTTCATCCCCCTCTTCTAACCGAAGTTTGAGGTTTCTCAATTTTGGGTCCGCTTGTTGGTGGGTGCTCATGTTGGTCAATATTGTTGTTAAATCGGCTCTGGTGCTAAGAAGATGATATATTTTCAGCACGCTTTCTTTCTCCCCTTCGAAAGTTTGTTCTTCCACATTGACCCGGGATAACACATCCGCTACTATATTCTTTTTACCAGGGATGTACTCCCATTGTAGATGGTATTCTTGAAGGGCAAGTATCCACCTCGTTAGTCTGCCATGGTTCAGTTTGCAGCTTTTTAAGAATGAAATTGATTTATGGTCCGTTCGGATAGTAACGGGGTATCCCAGAATGTAAGTGCGGAACTTACCGCAAGCAAATACCACGCTCAGTAATTCTTTTTCCGTCACCGTGTAATTCCTTTCGCGTTGGTTCAAAGACCTGCTTGCGAAGCTAATTACTTGAGGTTGACCCTTCTCGTCCTCTTGATACAGTGTCGTTCCCAGACTGGTGTTGCTGGCATCGCAATTCATGAAGAACGGTAACTTAAAGTTTGGGTGGCGAAGTATTATAGTAGCCAGAAATTTGTCCTTAATTTGTTGAAAAATCCCCTCTTGTTCCTTACACCATACCCACTTGTTTTTAGATGATAATTGAGGTTGAAACCTCGCAGTTAACTCTGAATATTGTTCCTGGAACTTTCTATAATAATTGCAGAGTCCCAGGAATGACTGCAATTGCTTCCTGTTTTTGGGTGCCGGGAACTTCTGGATGGCTTCTACCTTTTCTGCCGACGGTGAGATTCCTTGATCGTCCAAGTTAAATCCTAAAAATTGCACTTCTCTGGCAATAAACTTGGATTTTTCCAACTTCAGCGTGACGTTACTGGCAGATAATTTTTCTAGCACATGTTCCACACGGTAACAGTGTTCCTCCCACGTCTCAGATGTTATCAGTAGGTCGTCGACGTACACCGTTGTAAACTGAAGTGCTTCTTGTCCCAATATCTGGTCCATGCAGGTCACAAAGATGGCAACTGAGTTTACCAATCCGAAGGCCAATCTTTTGAATTGGTAATTACGCCCCTCGAATATGAAAGCCAGATATTGGCGACTCCGTGGGTGCAACTCTACCTGCCAGTATCCGCACACCGTATCCCAAGTGCTGAAGTATTGGGTACCATGGAAGCGTTTCAGGATTTCCTCAATCTCACCGGGCGATGTTCTATCATTAATGATTTTCTTGTTTATTTCCCGTGCATCCAAACAAAGCCGGACTTCGCCGTTTTTCTTGGGAATTGCGACAATAGGGCTGGTGTATGGGGATTGACTAGGTTCTATAATATCGTTATTAATCATTCGATTAATTTCCGCTCTTACTGCCTCTTTTCGAGAATGTGCGATAGGGTAGGAT
Source organism: Magicicada septendecula (assembly GCA_034769895.1). Lineage (NCBI taxonomy): Eukaryota > Metazoa > Arthropoda > Insecta > Hemiptera > Cicadidae > Magicicada > Magicicada septendecula. Next base: position 366,000,142 of record CM068375.1, read on the forward strand.
TTCTTATTAAACTTTACTGTATCTCGGAATTGAAGGGTACATTGATAATTTCTTACCTTGCCTGGCTCATCGGAAAATACTGAGCGGTATCTTTCATAAATTTGTATTAGCTGATTCGCTTGAGTATTGGGTAATTTTTCTCTATTAATTCCGCTTCGGAAATCCCTTATCTCCTGTATTTTCTGGGACCATAAATCCTCGTCTGTAAGTTCATATACTATAGTGTTAGGAATGGTGTTAGTATTGGTATAATTTATGCTACGTATTTGCTGGTGGATACTGCTGGAAAGTGTCATCTCACTACCGACTAAATCGGCCGTCCAGGTTAGATCTCCGGTAAAGAGTGATACCTTCTCCATTCGTAAATCAATAATAGCCGAGTTCCTTCTCAGTACATCACATCCCACTAATATGTTGAAGGGTAATCCTGCTGCAATTAAGAAGACCATATTCATAGCTATACCCTTACTAACGACATTCAATGATACTTGTTTTCTGATTGTCTTGTTTTGGCGACCCGTGGCACCGATTAATATAATGTTATTTATAGGTAAGGTTGGCAATAGCTTACCACATTTTCCTTCGATTCTCTCCAATTCTGTAGTGTTAATTATGGATACATTCGCACCGGTATCGATCATTAGTTGTGCGAATGTTCCTTCAACTTCTGCATTGATGTATATTATTTCATTATTTATTATAGGGAGGCGAGTGTTGTCCTCCTCCAGTAATTCATTTCGAATATTTTTCAAATAATTACATCGAATGATTGTAATTTTATTGGGATTATTTACTATCGGCAATTCTTTTACATACCCAGGCGATAGAAGCAGCAAAAGGTCCTTATGGTTTATCACTGCCTCCTCCCGTTTAAATTCTCCTCATCTTGGTTATTAATAGGACCAACAGAGGCATCAGTGGGGAAACCTTGAGTAGGTTCCAGTCTTTCAGTTCTCGGTTCGTAGGTTGGTTCCCTATTTGTACGCCGCTCCGGGTCATCTAGGCTAGTACTTCGCCTTGGCAGATTATAATTAGAGTTGTCCCGTTCTCGGCTTCTGTTTCGATCTTCATACTCGTGTACGCTGCTCCGTCGTTGCTGGTTATATCTGCGATGGTTGTTTCCTTCCGCTCGTATAAAATTTACCCGTGGTCGGGAGCACCGGTTGTTGTTGTTATTAGGATTAGGGTAACCCCTATTGTTATTGTCAAACCGCTCGGTGTTATTGGTAGGATTGGTGTTTCTTTGTCTATTTACGTAATTATTCGGGTAATAATTACCTCGATTACCGGAGAACCCGTTATTATTTCTGTTATTATTCGGGTTTATATTCCCGTGGTTATTATTGTTGTTGTTTACATTCGTGGGGTTTTGATTATGATAATTCGGATTATATCTATTTCCTTGGTACCCACTGTTGACCGGTTGACTATTATTGTTTGATGACGGATTATTTCGAACTTCTGGCCGCTCATTTCTTCTTCTGCTCTGCCTGTAATATTCTTCATTCTCATAGTTCTCCAATAGCTCCGTCATTGCCTGTATGGTCTTTATCTGACTACCTCTTCGAGCTCTTATGACCTCTTCGTCGTAATGATAAGAGAGCTTGTTCACCAGGCATTCCTCTGGTATGGCTGGTTCCAGATGCTTGGCCAGGCACACCTTCCCAAGAAAGTACGCAGTCATGGTACTGCCAAACTGAGTTCTATATCGGCCATTGCAGATGTTGTCCCTTATTAAATTCTGGGTGGTCTGTGACCAATACTTAGACTTGAACAAACTTTTGAACTGCGGATAATCGGTTATTTCGCTCCTGTTCGCCACCCACCAATTATCTGTCATATCACGGAATGATTCGTCTAATAGTTCACGATTATTGGACCATCGATTACTTTTATATTTGGCCATATATTCCTCGATACGGGCCAAGAACTCCATTGGCTTCCTTTTATATTGGCGGAAGTTAAGCCACTCTCTGTTCTCGTTGATTGGGATATTAGTAAAGCTGGTTGGTCGGCTCCGAATGGCTTCCATGTCCTCCTGGTTCTGTCTCACTTGACCCGTGATGTTAGTCATCGCTTCCTCCATTCCGTCACATCTTTCCGTAATTCGAGATCGTACCTTGCTGAGTTCTTCCTGGCTTTCCTTTCGGTTTTCTTCTGCCTTCTTGCGAGTAGATTCTTCAAGATTTGTGACCTTGGTGTTCACCACTTCCTTGAACTCTTGTACCTCCACTTCCGTCATTCGACATCTTCCATCAACTTCTCTTATCTGTCGATTTATAGTTATGGTTTCGTCTTCCAGCCTTTTGGTCATAGATTTCTTATTTTCCTTGAGTTCCTCGTTCATTTCCTTTCTTAATAGCTCCATTCGTTCGTCTAATTTGTCTAAATTCTCTTGGTTAACTTCTCGTAACTCTTCTCGTAATAGTTGATTATCCTCTCTTAACTCTTCCAACCTCTCCCCCATCTTCTCTTCCATTTTCTTGTTATTCTCCTCCAATTTTTCTTCCATCTTTTTGCTGGTTTCCTCCATTTTCTGATTAGTTTCATCAATTTTCCGGCTTAAAGATCGGTTGCCCTTCTTCATTTCCTTATTGGTTTCTTCCATCTTGTCTTCCAAATTCTTCTTATTTTCTTCCATTTTCTTTTCCACCTTCTTGCTGGTTTCCTCAATTCTCTTATGGGTGTCTTCAATCTTTTTACTTAATTCTTCCTTTGTTTCTTGGTTGTCCTTCTTCAATTCTTCTTTTGTTGCTTGGTTGTCCTTCTTCAATTCTTCTTTTGTTGCTTGGTTGTCCTTCTTCAATTCCTCTATGTTTTTATTTATATCACTTAATTCTTCCTTGGTTGAATCCATTTTCTTACTGGTCTCTCCTATGTCCTTTTTCAATTCTTCCTTGGTTGAATGGTTGGTGTCATCCATTTTTTTATGCAAACTTTCTTCCATTCTCTTGCTGTTTTCTTCCATGTCCTTTTTCATTTGCATGAACATTTCCATCATTTTCTCTAAAATCGGATCTTCTGTTGTTTTGGATTTCTCCTGGTCTTGGACATGGACGTCCCCTGTTTGAGTGGGTATTTCGGGTTGTTTCTCTGGTGGTGCTGGTTGTTGATGTTCTACCCGTTCTAGTATCTTTTCCACGTCCTCCACTGGGGTCGCCTCCTTATCCTCCATATCGAGTTCTTTCTCGGCCTCCGCCGCTCTCTTCTTTGATGTGGCACGACGCATCATCTTCCCTGATTCCCTGGCTGACTAACCGCTGCCAAGCTGAATTAGGAATTGGGTAAGTAATTACCACCTTTCAACCCCTAATTACAGCCCTTTAGTTGGACGCCAATTTTGTAATAGTACGGGACGTCCGCCTCGTTCAAGCCCCGCGATGGAAGCCAATTTTGTAATATTACGGGACGTCCGCCTCGTTCAACCCCCGCGATGGAAGCCAATTTTGTAATATTACCGTGATAGTGGTGGGAATAATAAAATAAATATCGATGTATGAGAATTGTTCTCTCCTGTAAGTCCCACTGGTTGTGCTAGTCGATTTTGTAATATTACTCGTTTTATCAATGTATGAATGTGTGTAGTAACGTAGTTAATATTTTCTTGTCTTCTAAGCTCTCACCGTTGATCTTCGCTTTTGTAATACAACCATACTATAATTGTAATTGTATAGTGTTCTGGTATAATATTACCCAGGATAATTTTTATGGTGTGTATGTGTAGTAGTGACGTTCCGCTCTGGGAATCGTCGATTTGGTAAAGTTCCTGGTCTTTGTTATTATCAAAGAAACTCAGTGTATTTTGCTGTGGTAGCAAATTGAAATAAAATATAAATTTAAAATTTATATTTATAAAAAAAAATAATTTCGGAAAAAATATTTTCGGTGTATTTATGTGCTTAATATTTAGGAATAAATCAAGGTTGTTGATCGTAATTATAATTATAATAGTATGGTGTTTAATTTGGTAATAAATTTCTGTTCGGTAAATTTGTTAAAAAAAATAATCCAATTAACTTCAAGTTAGGCGAAAACGGCTCTCTTCTTCTTACTCTTGAAATGTTGTAGTTTCGCATATACTGCCTTTAAAGATTATCTAGTTTTCTTGGTTAATTAATGATTATGTCCTTTTATAAGAGAAATCAACTCCGATTTACCAAAAAACAAACAAAAACGTTTATTAAACACAATAATAAGGTTGGTCGATTAATTAATCGAGGTTACAAAGCCATATCGACTCGCTCAGGGTCGGTCGATATTAGAAGTTTTACAGTTGTATTATTTAAACAGGTTCTTTGAACGGTTATTTATATAAAAAGCCAGAGAAGGTCAGGGACATGAAAGTATAACACTTACAATTCAAAAAATGTCTTAAATTTAAACAATATAATGGTAATTATTAATAATAAAAGTTTATATATAATTTTGTTCAAACCAGAAAGCAGTCTAGTCGTGTCTTATTGTGGTGACGATCCTGGATCAAAATGGCCGCCTGACGCATGCGCGTTGATAGCTTCTAATGTAAACAAAGTACTTGTTGAGATAATATGTCCCTTCTTCGGTTAAATGTTCTTCGCAATGGTATATGATCTTCTGGGGTATAGTTTATTGTCACTGGTGTATCATGGAATAGTTCACTTTGTGTAAAAATGTTGTTAAATGGGTATATCTACTGGTGTTTATGCGTGTCAGTTAACCTCGAATTTTCACTTAGTGTTTGGTGCGATTTCAGTGTTATTTCATTTAATTAGTTATATGTGATTTCGTTTATAGGTGTTATGTAGTTCATGGGTCAACTTCACCACTTCACTTTCCTTAAAATAGTTAAAAATTTAGTTTTACATAAAATGATTCCGAACTCCGTTATAACGTAACGGCCATTAAAGGTTGGTTCTATCAAATATTCACATGAAGTGCTCTCTTCGAGGTATAATAATGAACTGTCTGTATTTCCTTCGTCTCATGAAAATCTTAGCCTATATAATATATCTCATACATTGTTTCAAATTGCCATAACTTCCGACACACTTTAAAAATGTACATTATGCTCATAAAATAAATTCGTTATTAGTTAACTGTTTGAAATATAAAATACATATTCGTTTTCACTATTCTATTCTACTTATTTTGATAGTAATTAAGTTAGTATTACAAAGTTTTATCTGAAAATTATATTTCTTATAATTTTTGGGAGGTAGGCCTAAAATTATACTTCCTGTCTTCTAAGTAAATAATAGCCATTTTCCCTAATATAATTATTATTCTATTAAATCTGAAATTTGTATAATTATCAATTCTCACTTATTTTATTGCAATTTAGTATATTAATGATGGTTTTTTAATACAATTCATTTGTATATGACTCCCCTTAGGATAATGTCATTGAATCTATTTCAGTTTTAATGGTATTTTATTAGACAATTCAATAATTTTACTCATATAATGACCATATCTTCAGAAAGCCTTATTTACATAGTATTTAATATGTTGAGTTTATCTTGCTTAAATATTGTCATTTTATCTGGTTTATAAGACTAGGTTTGTTAATTATTCTGCAGTTTAAATTTATTCTTTGGCCTAGATCTGATGTGTGGCTAATTTACAAATGTTTTATTAATGTAGTTATTTTATATCCTTCTCTGACTGGTATAACATAAATTATTGATTATATAATTAACATATAACATCTCTCTATATCAAAACTGGTGTTCTGAATAACATTGCTTAGTATATTACCTAATAACATAAATAAAAAATATTCTATAACATTGGAATGGTATCTAATTTTAGATATGTCATTCCTAAATTAAAATGAACAATAAAATAACAAATTATAACACTAACATTTCTTATGGATAATTCTTACTTATCTAATTACTATCTGTAATAGGAATCTGACATCCTGGTTACATATAATGGTTAACATCTTATACTACTCAACATTAACAATTTGTTTTGTAATTCCCCATTTTACAAGATTTATGCCCCCTCTTTAAGTATAACCCTGGCTATCTAAGTTATATTCCATTCTATGGAATGTTCATACAGCTTTAGTAGCTTTTTATTAGTAACATTACTATTTCATTATCAAAGTAGACACTGTTCATAAAACTTGAAGTTTATTGCTTTGTACTGTAACTCATGCACCTTCTAAAAGTTTATTATTTATAATTTGATCACTTGCACTTGTCTATGGTGAATTATCAATATATTTACTAGTCTTTCTCTAGTTTTTAACATGAAATATTCAACCATGGGGGAACTGTGAAGATTTGTTTATACAAACTAAACAATAACTTTTTGAATGCACTAATATTTAATACTACTAACACTTTTAGTTTTTTGTCAGTTTTACAGTGATATGGTTTTTTAGGGTGTTATACTTTCTCTTTGGACATTCATTGATTTTGGGGTTTTTTGGGGGTTCTTTCCCTATGGGGTTTTTGTTTTATATGGGTCGTCTTAATTATTCTTCTTTCTTCTTTGAGTTTGGTTATTCTTCTTTCTTCCTTCTTCTGTAGTAGTAGTTTTAATTATTCTTCTTTCTTCTTTCTTCAGTAGTAGTAGTTTTAATTAGTTCTTCTTTCTTCTCTAGTTTTAATTATTCTTCTTTCTTCTTTCTTCTGTGGTTTTTATTTTGATTATTCTTCCTTCTTCCTTCTTCAGTAGTTTTAGTTTTGGTTATTCTTCTTTCTTCAGTAATAGTAGTTTTAATTAGTCTTCTTTCTTCTTTCTTCGGTAGTTTTAATTATTCTTCTTTCTTATTTCTTCAGTAATAGTAGTTTTAATTAGTCTTCTTTCTTCTGTAGTTTTTATTTTTATTATTCTTCTTTCTTCTTTCTTCTCTCGTTTTAATTAGTTTTCTTTCTTCTTTGAGTTTGGTTCTTCTTCCTTCTTCTGTAGTAGTAGTTTTAATTATTCTTCTTTCTTCTGTCTTCAGTAGTTTTTCGCTGTGTATGCCTTTGTTTCTTCTAGTCTGGTTTCCTTGTCGGGGTATATTAATTGCCTGCTTCTATCTTACATGGGTAATTTTGTTGTTATCATTTTTAGTTTCCTGGGTTTTTAAATTTGTATTATATTATTTGCAGAATTTTTCTTTATTTAACCTTTCTTGTGAATATATTAGTAAATAGTGCATTTTAATTAATTCTCATCTGGATATTCCATATATAAGAGCTTTATTAATGATCATTGAGTAATGCATTTGTGTGGATTATCTGTCACGCTACAACGTCCACATGTGAAGTTTATGCAGGTCACATCTTCATATGTAAAGTGGTACTGGAATTTACCTCTTGAGGGGAGACGTCATCTTGCTTACGTGTTGTTAGATTTTTTTTGTTTAACTGATTACATTTCTTAACACAACTTTCTACATTTTCTATATTAAAACTTGCTCGCCACGTTTAGTAGTGGTAGCTAACTGTTAACTTAAAATTAATCAATGCATTTCTGCAGAGCTCTCGCTCGTAGGTGTGTACGGTCTGACGGCTGCATTGTCACTCTTTTCTCGATTCGACTGGCACATTACAACGGAGCGGAGCGAGTACTCCGCGATAATATAGTCCCTATTTTTATTTAAAGTGACATTATTATTACAAGAAACAATACATTAATTATACATATATAATTTAAGTGAATTATTTTAACTACTACTCGTGCCTTCAAATTACTAATTACAAACATTATGATTTTTATACTTTTCTAAGTTACAGACGACTCGCTAAACACGTTGAGTCCGGAATTAAACAGGTCAACGCATGATGACTTGCAAAGGGTTAACTGTGATATTAATTGCCTTTTTACCATTCGATTTTTTATTAATTGTTTAGTTAGATTTTCCATTTACATCTCATACTTATTCTGTGTGTTTTAAATATACTTAATTGCTAGTAAATTAATTTTTTATTTAATAAAGATTTTATTATCAATTAAATCGTCACATACTCCACCGCTTAAAATCCACATTAAGAATTTTAGTCAGCCTAACGCAAAATTGGGGACTTGGAGTATGCTTGGTGTCAATGTGTGGAATTTCTCTCACATAGTTATTGGCAAGCGTTATACCCATTTATTTCTTCTCTACTATACAATATACATATATATTTTCTTATAAACTACCCTTTTTTTTACATACTATTCACACTGAATATCTACATTTTAAAACACAAAACTTTGTCTTATGTCTACTACTTAAATCTACTCCCGGTTTTTTCTTTGGGTTATAGTTACTCTCTTCATAGAGTAATTTTCTAAATATTTGTTATTTAGAACTCAGTTTAGTGGTCGTTGAGTACTCATTTTCTTATCTTTCGCTGAACTGGATGTCAGGTTGATCAGGCCTCATTTCCAAATTCTACGATTAACACTTAGCACGGTTACTGAGGTATAATATACTTCACTACCTAGTATTACCTTTTCTATTTTTGGCTATGCTATTTCCTCTTTTCTTCTTATACAATTTTATCTGCGAAATATGTGTTCTCCGCACATATTTCCGAGTCGCAGGTTCGTACAGGGCTACTGTAACTGGAGTTAAGTACTTCTGGATTTGGTAAGGGCCACACATCGGTATGATAGTTTAGAGGTGGTCTTATCAATTGCACTACTCGTCGGGTGAGTCTTGTACATTACTAGGTCACCGACTTGGTACCTAACTGTATTGTTATGAATATTTCTCTCGTGGTATTTTCTGGATTTCTCTAAGTTCGCTCTTAAATTAGCGCGAGCTTTATTCCATATTTGCTTAATCTGCTTATCCTTTATTTGCGGAGGTAGCAGGTCGTGTATTTCCCATTTAGTGGACAAGTGGTGGTTTGGTTTGTATTTATACAGTAACTCAAACGGGGTCGACTTGTGACCTTCGTGATAAGCTGAATTAAAGGCGTATTGTATCCAGGATAGGTTTTGGTCCCAAGACGTATGATCGTTCGCATGGTAGGCGATTAAAGCAGATTTGAGGTTTCGTAGATACCTTTCAGCAATATTGCCTTGCGGTCGATACTCCGTAGTGGTAATATGGTCTATTCCTAACTTGAAACACATATTCTTAAATTCTTTCGCTTTAAACTGTGATCCATTATCTGATACTATACGTACAGGTGTACCGTAGTCTTTAAATAATCTTTCCTGTAATATTTTTACAGTCGTCGACGCTAATGCTCGTCGCATGGGATACATCCAAACAAATTTGGTGAACGAATCTACACAGATGAGTAACATAGTATTACCTGATTTCGATCGTGGATAAGGACCTGAAAAGTCTAGATATAGTTTAGAGAAAGGGGTCTTAGGGATTTCTGAAATTAATTGGCTTACCTGATTATTTCTTGCCGGTTTACTGAGAGCACATAAATTACATTTCTTTACGAAACTAGCTATTTCGCTGTTCATATTGTTCCAATGATATTCTTTTCGAACACAATGTATAGTTTTATTGATTCCCGTATGGGCTCCAATGGTAGATGAATGGAAGTACTCCATCAGCATGGGCTTAATCACATCAGGGGCGATTATTCTTAATTCCATTCTGTTTCTTATTTTGTGGCATAGTACACTTTTACTTAATACGTATTTCTCGGATTTAATACATGGCGCAAGTTGTTCTATAATCGGTTTCAGAAAAGGGTCTTGTTGTTGATACAGGGCATTGTTTGTAAAGGCAAGGGGGAATTCAGTAATTACGGCGTTAGTAAGTGCTGTTTCCGGATTCTCCTTGTTTCCGGGAGTATTAGTGCGCGACTGGAACATACGGGACAGGGTATCAGCGACTACGTTTTGTGTACCTTTAATATGCTGCACTTTGAATTTATAGCAGTTTAACCTCAATACCCATCTTCCAATACGTCCTAACTGTTTAGGGTGATTCAGTAACCAAGATAATGCTTGATTATCAGTTTCCAAAAGGAATTCTTTATGTTCTAGGAAGGGTTTAAACTTCTCAAATGCAAAAACAATGGCTATACATTCTAATTCATATGCGGAATATTTTCTTTCTTGGTCGCTCAAGGTTCGCGATGCATAACTAATAGGTAGTCTACTGTTTTCTATCTCTTGATAGATAACTGCACCTAACGCTACACTAGAACTGTCGGTCTGCACTACGAAAGGTTTCGTGAAATCGGCTAGTTGCAAAACTGGGGGAGATATGATACTTTCTTTGAGTTGTTCAAACGCATTTTGATGTTGTGCACTCCATTCAAACTTCGCTCCCTTCTTTCTTAAGGAATTTAGCGGTGCTGCTATTTCGGCAAGATGGGGAATATACTTGTGGAAATAATTTACCATTCCCAAAAATCGGGCTATACCTTTTGCATCTCGTGGGGGTGAAAATTCTCTAATAGCGCGGGTTCGTTCGGGGCCAATGCTTACTTTTCCATTCGCTTTCACGATGTGACCTAAGAATGAAAATTGTGGGACGGCAAAATTTACTTTTTTGGGCTTAACAGTTAATCCTGCTTTTTGTAACCGAGATAACACTTCACGTAGGTGTTTAAGATGTTGTTCCATTGATTCGCTATAGATAACGATGTCGTCCAAATAGTGATACACATATTTAAATTTAATATCGTGAAATATCCTTTCTAATAATCTACTACATGCGGAACTTCCTTGAGATATTCCAAAGGGTACTCTAGTAAATTGGTACAAGTTAAAAGGAACGGCAAACGCGGTTAGACGTTTTGATTCTTCCGAAAGGGGTATTTGGTGAAAAGCTTGATTCAGATCCATTACCGTAAAGACTTTCGCTTTCGTGAAGTAATGAAAAGCACTATGGATGTCTGGAAGAGGGATAGATTCAAATTCTACTCGTTTGTTTAATTGCCGGTAGTCCACAACTAGTCTGTGTTTATCGTGACCTTTCGGTACTAAAAAGGAGGGTGATGAATATGGGAACATAGAGGGTTCAATGACTCCTTGTTCCAACAACTTGTTGATATGGTTTCTCATCACTTCCATCTTGGGAGGCGACAACTTGTATGGGGGTAGGCGTATTACTTTCTGATCGCTCAGATTGATTTTATATTCTATTAGTTTCGTAAGTCCTAGCTTAGGTGTAAGAACTGAGGAAAATTCTTTTATTAATTTCTGTATTCTCATTCTATCTCTACTTTCTAGATGAGATAATTCAGACTCTTGGTGTATTACGTGTGCAATAGATGATCTAGTTTTTTCTGGTTTGTCATCATTACAATCAAATCTATATTTCCGTGTACGGTCGAATCGAAAATAATATTTCTGCTCATAGATGTCAAGAATCATTCCCGTTTTACTAATAAAGTCTGCTCCCAATATTAAGTCGGGTCCTAATTTATTACATACTAACATAGTAAAAACCCAGGTTAGGTTCTTGATTTTAACTTTAACGGTAATGCTCAGTTTTATTATTATATTTCGTTTATTGGCGGTAGCACATTTTATATTCACCGCTTGACTCCGTTTTACTAGATGGTGTTTCGATAATTTATCTGCTAACTCTTGACTGATTAAGGTTCTGGTAGATCCCGAATCAATTAATGCGATTGTGGAGGTAACACCTAGGTCAACTTGTATTAAGGGTAATAGACTTTTAGTCCAGTTACATTTATTTATCGCGTTACATTTTTCAAGAAACTTTCTTACGTAGGGGTCTATTTCTTTAGAGCTTCGTTTCCTTCCTCTTTTGTTATAAACATTTTTTTTTTATACGTTTCTTTAGGTTCACCAGATTTCGAGTTGCTGCGGAAGACACAGGATTTCGGGTCTCCCTGCCTTACATGTTTTTTGGATCAGGGTGTTTACGTTCCAATTGCTTGCTGTTACAGTTTTTTCGTATGTGTCCATATTTGCCGCAATTTTAACAGATGTGCTTATTGCGAGGAGGGTACCTTGTTTCCGTTTTAGATGGTGTTACATTTAACTTACCAGGGCTGCGCACATTGTGAGGTCTATTGAATACTTGCCTTTCATGCAGGGTTGTTACACCGGGCTCTAGGGCTCGCAATTCATTTCTATTTGCTTCTGCTGATTTCATCGTATGTCTATTCTGATCGGAGTACCATACATTCGAAGAATGGATACTGCATTGTTCTAGATCCGCAAAGGTGTTAGGTCGATTTATCAAAGCTAAACGAGATCTTTCCTCTGGTGACAATCCTACTAAAATGGTGTCGACCATCTGTGTCTCATTCCAATCTACACGTAGTAGTCGAGATGACTCCCTGATATCTGAGATGTAATGAGCTAATCTCTCGTGATTTCCTTGTACTCGTAGTACGGTCTTTTTTCAAGTTCTTCATAAATTCCGGTGGGAATAAAGTACTTTATTATTGAGGTATGCAGGTCTTCTACTGGAAGTGTAGAGCTTAATGCTTCTATCACACGATTCTTTAACGGGGGTTTACATTTCGGTAGCAGAACTTGCAAAATTTGCCAATCATTCAGCTGCTGTAGATCTTTTATCTGCAGGAGATATTTGATGAAATTTAGTAGTTTGGAGACATTTAATCCATCAGTGTAAGGGGTTTTAGTTAAAAGTTTCTCCACAGGATGAGTGATTTTTCCATATAGGTCTGCGTTATAGTTCAAGGTTGGCATCCCTTTAGGAGGACGATATAATGCATTCGGGGTGGTCAATTCGTGCGTTCCGGGGTGAATCTGGAAACGATTGGGAGGAGGGGCATTTAAATCTCTATCAGGATATTGCTCGTGAATAGCTTGTATTTGCGATACGGCGGGTGAGTCGCGATCAGTGTTAGGTGGAGGTAGATCTGTAGTAGGGGATTGAACTGGGGAGATGTGTAGTTTCTTCAAGGACTTTTCAATTTCATCCTTTCGGAACGAGTCGGATTTTCTTCTTAACTCATTGATAATAGTGGGTAATCGACGTAAAGCTTCGTCAGCAATGTTTTGGACTTCAGGAGGTATTTCCGTAAGATTAGGCCAGATCAACAAATTTTTCATACGCCGGGTTAAATGCTCTATTCTCTGAGTAGTCCGCAAAATTATCGCCGGAGATTTCTCGTCTTGGAGGGTTTGAGACAATAAGGTTAGCTCACTATACTTGGCATTACAAATTTCTCTCTCGCTCTCATAATCGAGTCCGCATAGGTTGCTAAATTGCGCGGGTGCATCAAATCCACATTCGCGTATTGACTTACGCAATTCCGCGACTGTTACATTCGCATGGGGTAGACCACGCAAAAGAGCTTCGTAAGACAGCTCGTCCTTCAATAGTAAATCCGGATTAAATTGGGCCATTATTATCTTATTTCTAACACATTAAAACGTACTTAAAATTGATTTTACAACACTATACACTAACTACATAGACAAGGTGCATTCTTGGGTAAATCATTTGCATAATTCAGAAGAGAATAATTTCTCTTCTAAGGGAGAGACAGAAATTCCACACACACATATTTCAACGTTAAATCACCGATCAGCTGTTTGCTGGAATGTAGGTCACCCTCTTTTATTTAGTAAACAAAGACAAGGTAATTGTATGCGTGGGAACGAGGGGATTACTCACACGTATTGTGCTCTACACAATGCATCAGCCTAACTTTCTCGATCGGTTTTAACTGGAGAAGCCAGTCGGACGCATAGGGTGAATCTTATTCAACAAAACACGCTTTACAAGTTACAGGTGTATTACGGTTATAACAGTCTGAGTTTAGTAATTAATTCTCGTACTTTCCACCATTAAATTATTTTTTCGTTTCGTTTTGGTAACAACTTTAAGTTACGAAATTCATTACACGTAATTAACCGGGTCTACTTTACGCAGGAGTATATGTTTTTATTTTTACCGTGACGACAGACATACACTGACATACTATGCAGGCATATTCAAGAAACTACAGGTCTTGAATTGTCACAATATAAACCTGTCAAAGTCTGAACAGATCAACAAGCATTAAAATTCATGTACATACTTGCATTTGGCTTCATACAATGATATTTCAAGTTATACTGACTACCATTGTATTAATTTACGTATCTTAAAATAAATTCATTTTATGAAAATTAATGTTACATAAAATACAGTAACTGAGTGCATAGATCAGATAACTGATTGCCGAAAGTTATCTATTTTACTAAGTAACAATTGTTTTAATTATCAGCGTGATGTATTTTTTTTGTTAGTGTCACGATGCTTACAACCTTTTTTATTAATAAGCAGAGTGGCGCATTTTTGTAACGTTTTTTGCCACGTTACAAATCCAGGGAACCCATCCTAATTGACACCAGCCAATTATATGGGCTGCCTACGTTGTAACGAACTGAAATTAAACTCAACACAATTAACAAAATTAATTAAGCTAATTATTAGGAAACAAGGGAAGGTATTTCACTGATGTATGCACTCATTTAAACGTGTAATAAGATGACTTCTCTTTATTAACAAATGATATTAAAAGATCCCATAACATAATTAATTAGATTAAAATATTCAAAGGGTTTTCTGAAAAACTAGGGATCATAATGATCATGTACTTTTTACCTCGGATCCGAGTTTACTTTAAATATATTGCGAAGACGTCTGAGTATTACTATGTTCATCTAGGTGCTTGCAAGACTGCTTTTACCATTTGAAGAATGGTATTATCTATTAAAGAGATTATAATTAATATTTAAATATTAACGTTACAACGTATGATATACAATATTACAGTATACTCTTAGTTGGTCTCATTTATAGTTTAAAGAAATTTATTGTCTTTGAAAAGTCTCTTTCATCTGTAAGTTATGTCTCAAATATAATTAACTCTCGATAGGCAAGCTATCGAGTCACCTTTACAATAAGTCGTGGTGACCTCGTCCTGGGGTGTCACTCTTGGGAATTCTGGAAGTCGGCGTCGTCATCTGTGTCGTGTCTTCGGCGAGTACTAGATAGCTGGTTCACTGAGTAGACTGAAGTTATTCTGGTTAAAGTTGGTGTAGATCCACGTAGGTCCTAGTCAGCGTCGTATGGCTCGTATACGTCCACATGTGAAGTTTATGCAGGTCACATCTTCATATGTAAAGTGGTACTGGAATTTACCTCTTGAGGGGAGACGTCATCTTGCTTACGTGTTGTTAGATTTTTTTGTTTAACTGATTACATTTCTTAACACAACTTTCTACATTTTCTATATTAAAACTTGCTCGCCACGTTTAGTAGTGGTAGCTAACTGTTAACTTAAAATTAATCAATGCATTTCTGCAGAGCTGTCGCTCGTAGGTGTGTACGGTCTGACGGCTGCATTGTCACTCTTTTCTCGATTCGACTGGCACATTACAATGGAGCGGAGCGAGTACTCCGCGATAATATAGTCCCTATTTTTATTTAAAGTGACATTATTATTACAAGAAACAATACATTAATTATACATATATAATTTAAGTGAAGTATTTTAACTACTACTCGTGCCTTCAAATTACTAATTACAAACATTATGATTTTTATACTTTTCTAAGTTACAGACGACTCGCTAAACACGTTGAGTCCGGAATTAAACAGGTCAACGCATGATGACTTGCAAAGGGTTAACTGTGATATTAATTGCCTTTTTACCATTCGATTTTTTATTAATTGTTTAGTTAGATTTTCCATTTACATCTCATACTTATTCTGTGTTCGTACAGGGGCTTTAGGTTTAATAGTGCGATTTAAATATACTTAATTGCTAGTAAATTAATTTTTTATTTAATAAAGATTTTATTATCAATTAAATCGTCACATACTCCACCGCTTAAAATCCACATTAAGAATTTTAGTCAGCCTAACGCAAAATTGGGGACTTGGAGTATGCTTGGTGTCAATGTGTGGAATTTCTCTCACATAGTTATTGGCAAGCGTTATACCCATTTATTTCTTCTCTACTATACAATATACATATATATTTTCTTATAAACTACCCTTTTTTTTACATACTATTCACACTGAATATCTACATTTTAAAACACAAAACTTTGTCTTATGTCTACTACTTAAATCTACTCCCGGTTTTTTCTTTGGGTTATAGTTACTCTCTTCATAGAGTAATTTTCTAAATATTTGTTATTTAGAACTCAGTTTAGTGGTCGTTGAGTACTCATTTTCTTATCTTTCGCTGAACTGGATGTCAGGTTGATCAGGCCTCATTTCCAAATTCTACGATTAACACTTAGCACGGTTACTGAGGTATAATATACTTCACTACCTAGTATTACCTTTTCTATTTTTGGCTATGCTATTTCCTCTTTTCTTCTTATACAATTTTATCTGCGAAATATGTGTTCTCCGCACATATTTCCGAGTCGCAGGTTCGTACAGGGCTACTGTAACTGGAGTTAAGTACTTCTGGATTTGGTAAGGGCCACACCATCGGTATGATAGTTTAGAGGTGGTCTTATCATTTGCACTACTCGTCGGGTGAGACTTGTACATTACTAGGTCACCGACTTGGTACCTAACTGAATTGTTATGAATATTTCTCTCGTGGTATTTTCTGGATTTCTCTAAGTTCGCTATTAAATTAGCGCGAGCTTTATTCCATATTTGCTTAATCTGCTTATCCTTTATTTGCGGAGGTAGCAGGTCGTGTATTTCCCATTTAGTGGACAAGGGGTGGTTTGGTTTGTATTTATACAGTAACTCAAACGGGGTCGACTTGTGACCTTCGTGATGAGCTGAATTAAAGGCGTATTGTATCCAGGATAGGTTTTGGTCCCAAGACGTATGATCGTTCGCATGGTAGGCGATTAAAGCAGATTTGAGGTTTCGTAGATACCTTTCAGCAATATTGCCTTGCGGTCGATACTCCGTAGTGGTAGTATGGTCTATTCCTAACTTGAAACACATATTCTTAAATTCTTTCGCTTTAAACTGTGATCCATTATCTGACACTATACGTACAGGTGTACCGTAGTCTTTAAATAATCTTTCCTGTAATATTTTTACAGTCGTCGACGCTAATGCTCGTCGCATGGGATACATCCAAACAAATTTGGTGAACGAATCTACACAGATGAGTAACATAGTATTACCTGATTTCGATCGTGGATAAGGACCTGAAAAGTCTTGATAAAGTTTAGAGAAAGGGGTCTTAGGGATTTCTGAAAATAATTGGCTTACCTGATTATTTCTTGCCGGTTTACTGAGAGCACATAAATTACTTTTCTTTACGAAACTAGCTATTTCGCTGTTCATATTGTTCCAATGATATTCTTTTCGAACACGATGTATAGTTTTATTGATTCCCATATGGGCTCCAATGGTAGATGAATGGAAGTACTCCATCAGCATGGGCTTAATCACATCAGGGGCGATTATTCTTAATTCCTTTCCGTTTCTTATTTTGTGGCATAGTACACTTTTACTTAATACGTATTTCTCGGATTTAATACCTTGCGCAAGTTGTTCTATAATCGGTTTCAGAAAAGGGTCTTGTTGTTGATACAGGGCAATGTTTGTAAAGGCAAGGGGGAATTCAGTAATTACGGCGTTAGTAAGTGCTGTTTCCGGATTCTCCTTGTTTCCGCGAGTATTAGTGGGCGACTGGAACATACGGGACAGGGTATCAGCGACTACGTTTTGTGTACCTTTAATATGCTGCACTTTGAATTTATAGCAGTTTAACCTCAATACCCATCTTCCAATACGTCCTAACTGTTTAGAGTGATTCAGTAACCAAGATAATGCTTGATTATCAGTTTTCAAAAGGAATTCTTTATGTTCTAGGAAGGGTTTAAACTTCTCAAATGCAAAAACAATGGCTATACATTCTAATTCATATGCGGAATATTTTCTTTCTTGGTCGCTCAAGGTTCGCGATGCATAACTAATAGGTAGTCTACTGTTTTCTATCTCTTGATAGATAACTGCACCTAACGCTACACTAGAACTGTCGGTCTGCACTACGAAAGGTTTCGTGAAATCGGCTAGTTGCAAAACTGGGGGAGATATGATACTTTCTTTGAGTTGTTCAAACGTATTTTGATGTTGTGCACTCCATTCAAACTTCGCTCCCTTCTTTCTTAAGGAATTTAGCGGTGCTGCTATTTCGGCAAGATGGCGAATATACTTGTGGAAATAATTTACCATTCCCAAAAATCGGGCTATACCTTTTGCATCTCGTGGGGGTGAAAATTCTCTAATAGCGCGGGTTCGTTCGGGGCCAATGCTTACTTTTCCATTCGCTTTCACGATGTGACCTAAGAATGAAAATTGTGGGACGGCAAAATTTACTTTTTTGGGGTTAACAGTTAATCCTGCTTTTTGTAACCGAGATAACACTTCACGTAGGTGTTAAAAATGTTGTTCCATTGATTCGCTATAGATAACGATGTCGTCCAAATAGTGATACACATATTTAAATTTAATATCGTGAAATATCCTTTCTAATAATCTACTACATACGGAACTTCCTTGAGATATTCCAAAGGGTACTCTAGTAAATTGGTACAAGTTAAAAAGGAACGGCAAACGCGGTTAGACGTTTTGATTCTTCCGAAAGGGGTATTTGGTGAAAAGCTTGATTCAGATCCATTACCGTAAAGACTTTCGCTTTCGTGAAGTAATGAAAAGCACTATGGATGTCTGGAAGAGGGATAGATTCAAATTCTACTCGTTTGTTTAATTGCCGGTAGTCCACAACTAGTCTGTGTTTATCGTGACCTTTCGGTACTAAAAAGGAGGGTGATGAATATGGGAACATAGAGGGTTCAATGACTCCATGTTCCAACAACTTGTTGATATGGTTTCTCATCACTTCCATCTTGGGAGGCGACAACTTGTATGGGGGTAGGCGTATTACTTTCTGATCGCTCAGATTGATTTTATATTCTATTAGTTTCGTAAGTCCTAGCTTAGGTGTAAGAACTGAGGAAAATTCTTTTATTAATTTCTGTATTCTCATTCTATCTCTACTTTCTAGATGAGATAATTCAGACTCTTGGTGTATTACGTGTGCAATAGATGATCTAGTTTTTTCTGGTTTGTCATCATTACAATCAAATCTATATTTCCGTGTACGGTCGAATCGAAAATAATATTTCTGCTCATAGATGTCAAGAATCATTCCCGTTTTACTAATAAAGTCTGCTCCCAATCTTAAGTCATGTCCTAATTTATTACATACTAACATAGTAAAAACCCAGGTTAGGTTCTTGATATTAACTTTAACGGTAATGCTCAGTTTTATTATTATATTTCGTTTATTGGCGGTAGCACATTTTATATTCACCGCTTGACTCCGTTTTACTAGATGGTGTTTCGATAATTTATCTGCTAACTCTTGACTGATTAAGGTTCTGGTAGATCCCGAATCAATTAATGCGATTGTGGAGGTAACACCTAGGTCAACTTGTATTAAGGGTAATAGACTTTTAGTCCAGTTACATTTATTTATCGCGTTACATTTTTCAAGAAACTTTCTTACGTAGGGATCTATTTCTTTAGAGCTTCTTTTCCTTCCTCTTTTGTTATAAACATTTTTTTTTATACGTTTCTTTAGGTTCACCAGATTTCGTGTTGCTGCGGAAGACACAGGATTCCGGGTCTAGGGAGATTCCGGGCCTTACATGTTTTTTGGATCAGGGTGTTTACGTTCCAATTGCTTGCTGTTACAGTTTTTTCTTATGTGTCCATATTTGCCGCAATTATAACAGATGTGCTTATTGCGAGGATGCTACCTTGTTTCCGTTTTAGATGGTGTTACATTTAACTTACCAGGGCTGCGCACATTGTGAGGTCTATTGAATACTTGCCTTTCATGCAGGGTTGTTACACCGGGCTCTAGGGCTCGCAATTCATTTCTATTTGCTTCTGCTGATTTCATCGTATGTCTATTCTGATCGGAGTACCATACATTCGAAGAATGGATACTGCATTGTTCTAGATCCGCAAAGGTGTTAGGTCGATTTATCAAAGCTAAACGAGATCTTTCCTCTGGTGACAATCCTACTAAAATGGTGTCGACCATCTGTGTCTCATTCCAATCTACACGTAGTAGTCGAGATGACTCCCTGATATCTGAGATGTAATGAGCTAATCTCTCGTGATTTCCTTGTACTCGTAGTACGGTCTTTCTTTAAGTTCTTCATAAATTCCGGTGGGAATATAGTACTTTATTATTGAGGTATGCAGGTCTTCTACTGGAAGTGTAGAGCTTAATGCTTCTATCACACGATTCTTTAACGGGGGTTTACATTTCGGTAGCAGAACTTGCAAAATTTGCCAATCATTCAGCTGCTGTAGATCTTTTATCTGCAGGAGATATTTGATGAAATTTAGTAGTTTGGAGACATTTAATCCATCAGTGTAAGGGGTTTCAGTTAAAAGTTTCTCCACAGGATGAGTGATTTTTCCATATAGGTCTGCGTTATAGTTCAAGGTTGGCATCCCTTTAGGAGGACGATATAATGCATTCGGGGTGGTCAATTATTGCGTTCCGGGGTGAATCTGGAAACGATTGGGAGGAGGGGCATTTAAATCTCTATCAGGATATTGCTCGTGAATAGCTTGTATTTGCGATATGGCGGGTGAGTCGCGATCAGTGTTAGGTGGAGGTAGATCTGTAGTAGGGGATTGAACTGGGGAGATGTGTAGTTTCTTCAAGGACTTCTCAATTTCATCCATTCGGAACGAGTCGGATTTTCTTCTTAACTCATTGATAATAGTGGGTAATCGACGTAAAGCTTCGTCAGCAAAGTTTTGGACTTCAGGAGGTATTTCCGTAAGATTAGGCCAGATCAACAAATTTTTCATACGCCTGGTTAAATGCTCTATTCTCTGAGTAGTCCGCAAAATTATCGCCGGAGATTTCTCGTCTTGGAGGGTTTGAGACAATAAGGTTAGCTCACTATACTTGGCATTACAAATTTCTCTCTCGCTCTCATAATCGAGTCCGCATAGGTTGCTTAATAGGATGCATTGGGTGCATCAAATCCACATTCGCGTATTGACTTACGCAATTCCGCGACTGTTACATTCGCATGGGGTAGACCACGCAAAAGAGCTTCGTAAGACAGCTCGTCCTTCAATAGTAAATCCGGATTAAATTGGGCCATTATTATCTTATTTCTAACACATTAAAACGTACTTAAAATTGATTTTACAACACTATACACTAACTACATAGACAAGGTGCATTCTTGGGTAAATCATTTGCATAATTCAGAAGAGAATAATTTCTCTTCTAAGGGAGAGACAGAAATTCCACACACACATATTTCAACGTTAAATCACCGATCAGCTGTTTGCTGGAATGTAGGTCACCCTCTTTTATTTAGTAAACAAAGACAAGGTAGGTGTATGCGTGGGAACGAGGGGATTACGCACACGTATTGTTCTCTACACAATGCATCAGCCTAACTTTCTCGATCGGTTTTAACTGGAGAAGCCAGTCGGACGCATAGGGTGAATCTTATTCAACAAAACACGCTTTACAAGTTACAGGTGTATTACGGTTATAACAGTCTGAGTTTTGTAATTAATTCTCGTACTTTCCACCATTAAATTATTTTTTCGTTTCGTTTTGGTAACAACTTTAAGTTACGAAATTCATTACACGTAATTAACCGGGTCTACTTTACGCAGGAGTATATGTTTTTATTTTTACCGTGACGACAGACATACACTGACATACTATGCAGGCATATTCAAGAAACTACAGGTCTTGAATTGTCACAATATAAACCTGTCAAAGTCTGAACAGATCAACAAGCATTAAAATTCATGTACATACTTGCATTTGGCTTCATACAATGATATTTCAAGTTATACTGACTATCATTGTATTAATTTACGTATCTTAAAATAAATTCATTTTATGAAAATTAATGTTACATAAAATACAGTAACTGAGTGCATAGATCAGATAACTGAGTGCCGAAAGTTATCTATTTTACTAAGTAACAATTGTTTTAATTATCAGCGTGATGTATTTTTTTTGTTAGTGTCACGATGCTTACAACCTTTTTTATTAATAAGCAGAGTGGCGCATTTTTGTAACGTTTTTTGCCACTTTACAAATCCAGGGAACCCATCCTAATTGACACCAGCCAATTATATGGGCTGCCTACGTTGTAACGAACTGAAATTAAACTCAACACAATTAACAAAATTAATTAAGCTAATTATTAGGAAACAAGGGAAGGTATTTCACTGATGTATGCACTCATTTAAACGTGTAATAAGATGACTTCTCTTTATTAACAAATGATATTAAAAGATCCCATAACATAATTAATTAGATTAAAATATTCAAAGGGTTTTCTGAAAAACTAGGGATCATAATGATCATGTACTTTTTACCTCGGATCCGAGTTTACTTTAAATATATTGCGAAGACGTCTGAGTATTACTATGTTCATCTAGGTGCTTGCAAGACTGCTTTTACCATTTGAAGAATGGTATTATCTATTAAAGAGATTATAATTAACATTTACATATTAACGTTACAACGTATGATATACAATATTACAGTATACTGTTAGTTGGTCTCATTTATAGTTTAAAGAAAATTATTGTCTTTGAAAAGTCTCTTTCATCTGTAAGTTATGTCTCAAATATAATTAACTCTCGATAGGCAAGCTATCGAGTCACCTTTACAATAAGTCGTGGTGACCTCGTCCTGGGGTGTCACTCTTGGGAATTCTGGAAGTCGGCGTCGTCATCTGTGTCGTGTCTTCGGCGAGTACTAGATAGCTGGTTCACTGAGTAGACTGAAGTTATTCTGGTTAAAGTTGGTGTAGATCCACGTAGGTCCTAGTCAGCGTCGTATGGCTCGTATACGTCCACATGTGAAGTTTATGCAGGTCACATCTTCATATGTAAAGTGGTACTGGAATTTACCTCTTGAGGGGAGACGTCATCTTGCTTACGTGTTGTTAGATTTTTTTTGTTTAACTGATTACATTTCTTAACACAACTTTCTACATTTTCTATATTAAAACTTGCTCGCCACGTTTAGTAGTGGTAGCTAACTGTTAACTTAAAATTAATCAATGCATTTCTGCAGAGCTCTCGCTCGTAGGTGTGTACGGTCTGACGGCTGCATTGTCACTCTTTTCTCGATTCGACTGGCACATTACAACGGAGCGGAGCGAGTACTCCGCGATAATATAGTCCCTATTTTTATTTAAAGTGACATTATTATTACAAGAAACAATACATTAATTATACATATATAATTTAAGTGAATTATTTTAACTACTACTCGTGCCTTCAAATTACTAATTACAAACATTATGATTTTTATACTTTTCTAAGTTACAGACGACTCGCTAAACACGTTGAGTCCGGAATTAAACAGGTCAACGCATGATGACTTGCAAAGGGTTAACTGTGATATTAATTGCCTTTTTACCATTCGATTTTTTGTTAATTGTTTAGTTAGATTTTCCATTTACATCTCATACTTATTCTGTGTTCGTACAGGGGCTTTAGGTTTAATAGTGCGATTTAAATATACTTAATTGCTAGTAAATTAATTTTTTATTTAATAAAGATTTTATTATCAATTAAATCGTCACATACTCCACCGCTTAAAATCCACATTAAGAATTTTAGTCAGCCTACCGCAAAATTGGGGACTTGGAGTATGCTTGGTGTCAATGTGTGGAATTTCTCTCACATAGTTATTGGCAAGCGTTATACCCATTTATTTCTTCTCTACTATACAATATACATATATATTTTCTTATAAACTACCCTTTTTTTTTACATACTATTCACACTGAATATCTACATTTTAAACACAAAACTTTTTCTTATGTCTACTACTTAAATCTACTACCGGTTTTTTCTTTGGGTTATAGTTACTCTCTTCATAGAGTAATTTTCTAAATATTTGTTATTTAGAACTCAGTTTAGTGGTCGTTGAGTACTCATTTTCTTATCTTTCGCTGAACTGGATGTCAGGTTGATCAGGCCTCATTTCCAAATTCTACGATTAACACTTAGCACGGTTACTGAGGTATAATATACTTCACTACCTAGTATTACCTTTTCTATTTTTGGCTATGCTATTTCCTCTTTTCTTCTTATACAATTTTATCTGCGAAATATGTGTTCTCCGCACATATTTCCGAGTCGCAGGTTCGTACAGGGCTACTGTAACTGGAGTTAAGTACTTCTGGATTTGGTAAGGGCCACACCATCGGTATGATAGTTTAGAGGTGGTCTTATCAATTGCACTACTCGTCGGGTGAGACTTGTACATTACTAGGTCACCGACTTGGTACCTAACTGAATTGTTATGAATATTTCTCTCGTGGTATTTTCTGGATTTCTCTAAGTTCGCTCTTAAATTAGCGCGAGCTTTATTCCATATTTGCTTAATCTGCTTATCCTTCATTTGCGGAGGTAGCAGGTCGTGTATTTCCCATTTAGTGGACAAGGGGTGGTTTGGTTTGTATTTATACAGTAAATAAAACGGGGTCGACTTGTGACCTTCGTGATAAGCTGAATTAAAGGCGTATTGTATCCAGGATAGGTTTTGGTCCCAAGACGTATGATCGTTCGCATGGTAGGCGATTAAAGCAGATTTGAGGTTTCGTAGATACCTTTCAGCAATATTGCCTTGCGGTCGATACTCCGTAGTGGTAATATGGTCTATTCCTAACTTGAAACACATATTCTTAAATTCTTTCGCTTTAAACTGTGATCCATTATCTGACACTATACGTACAGGTGTACCGTAGTCTTTAAATAATCTTTCCTGTAATATTTTTACAGTCGTCGACGCTAATGCTCGTCGCATGGGATACATCCAAACAAATTTGGTGAACGAATCTACACAGATGAGTAACATAGTATTACCTGATTTCGATCGTGGATAAGGACCTGAAAAGTCTAGATAAAGTTTAGAGAAAGGGGTCTTAGGGATTTCTGAAATTAATTGGCTTACCTGATTATTTCTTGCCGGTTTCCTGAGAGCACATAAATTACTTTTCTTTACGAAACTAGCTATTTCGCTGTTCATATTGTTCCAATGATATTCTTTTCGAACACGATGTATAGTTTTATTGATTCCCATATGGGCTCCAATGGTAGATGAATGGAAGTACTCCATCAGCATGGGCTTAATCACATCAGGGGCGATTATTCTTAATTCCTTTCCGTTTCTTATTTTGTGGCATAGTACACTTTTACTTAATACGTATTTCTCGGATTTAATACCTTGCGCAAGTTGTTCTATAATCGGTTTCAGAAAAGGGTCTTGTTGTTGATACAGGGCAATGTTTGTAAAGGCAAGGGGGAATTCAGTAATTACGGCGTTAGTAAGTGCTGTTTCCGGATTCTCCTTGTTTCCGCGAGTATTAGTGGGCGACTGGAACATACGGGACAGGGTATCAGCGACTACGTTTTGTGTACCTTTAATATGCTGCACTTTGAATTTATAGCAGTTTAACCTCAATACCCATCTTCCAATACGTCCTAACTGTTTAGAGTGATTCAGTAACCAAGATAATGCTTGATTATCAGTTTTCAAAAGGAATTCTTTATGTTCTAGGAAGGGTTTAAACTTCTCAAATGCAAAAACAATGGCTATACATTCTAATTCATATGCGGAATATTTTCTTTCTTGGTCGCTCAAGGTTCGCGATGCATAACTAATAGGTAGTCTACTGTTTTCTATCTCTTGATAGATAACTGCACCTAACGCTACACTAGAACTGTCGGTCTGCGCTACGAAAGGTTTCGTGAAATCGGCTAGTTGCAAAACTGGGGGAGATATGATACTTTCTTTGAGTTGTTCAAACGCATTTTGATGTTGTGCACTCCATTCAAACTTCGCTCCCTTCTTTCTTAAGGAATTTAGCGGTGCTGCTATTTCGGCAAGATGGGGAATATACTTGTGGAAATAATTTACCATTCCCAAAAATCGGGCTATACCTTTTGCATCTCGTGGGGGTGAAAATTCTCTAATAGCGCGGGTTCGTTCGGGGCCAATGCTTACTTTTCCATTCGCTTTCACGATGTGACCTAAGAATGAAAATTGTGGGACGGCAAAATTTACTTTTTTGGGCTTAACAGTTAATCCTGCTTTTTGTAACCGAGATAACACTTCACGTAGGTGTTAAAGATGTTGTTCCATTGATTCGCTATAGATAACGATGTCGTCCAAATAGTGATACACATATTTAAATTTAATATCGTGAAATATCCTTTCTAATAATCTACTACATACGGAACTTCCTTGAGATATTCCAAAGGGTACTCTAGTAAATTGGTACAAGTTAAAAGGAACGGCAAACGCGGTTAGACGTTTTGATTCTTCCGAAAGGGGTATTTGGTGAAAAGCTTGATTCAGATCCATTAACGTAAAGACTTTCGCTTTCGTGAAGTAATGAAAAGCACTATGGATGTCTGGAAGAGGGATAGATTCAAATTCTATTCGTTTGTTTAATTGCCGGTAGTCCACAACTAGTCTGTGTTTATCGTGACCTTTCAGTACTAAAAAGGAGGGTGATGAATATGGGGACGTAGAGGGTTCAATGACTCCTTGTTCCAACAACTTGATATGGTTTCTCATCACTTCCATCTTGGGAGGCGACAACTTGTATGGGGGTAGGCGTATTACTTTCTGATCGCTCAGATTGATTTTATATTCTATTAGTTTCGTAAGTCCTAGCTTAGGTGTAAGAACTGAGGAAAATTCTTTTATTAATTTCTGTATTCTCATTCTATCTCTACTTTCTAGATGAGATAATTCAGACTCTTGGTGTATTACGTGTGCAATAGATGATCTAGTTTTTTCTGGTTTGTCATCATTACAATCAAATCTATATTTCCGTGTACGGTCGAATCAAAAATAATATTTCTGCTCATAGATGTCAAGAATCATTCCCGTTTTACTAATAAAGTCTGCTCCCAATATTAAGTCGGGTCCTAATTTATTACATACTAACATAGTAAAAACCCAGGTTAGGTTCTTGATTTTAACTTTAACGGTAATGCTCAGTTTTATTATTATATTTCTTTTATTGGCGGTAGCACATTTTATATTCACCGCTTGACTCCGTTTTACTAGATGGTGTTTCGATAATTTATCTGCTAACTCTTGACTGATTAAGGTTCTGGTAGATCCCGAATCAATTAATGCGATTGTGGAGGTAACACCTAGGTCAACTTGTATTAAGGGTAATAGACTTTTAGTCCAGTTACATTTATTTATCGCGTTACATTTTTCAAGAAACTTTCTTACGTAGGGATCTATTTCTTTAGAGCTTCTTTTCCTTCCTCTTTTGTTATAAACATTTTTTTTTTTTATAGGTTTCTTTAGGTTCACCAGATTTCGAGTTGCTGCGGAAGACACAGGATTTCGGGTCTCCCTGCCTTACATGTTTTTTGGATCAGGGTGTTTACGTTCCAATTGCTTGCTGTTACAGTTTTTTCGTATGTGTCCATATTTGCCGCAATTATAACAGATGTGCTTATTGCGAGGAGGGTACCTTGTTTCCGTTTTAGATGGTGTTACATTTAACTTACCAGGGCTGCGCACATTGTGAGGTCTATTGAATACTTGCCTTTCATGCAGGGTTGTTACACCGGGCTCTAGGGCTCGCAATTCATTTCTATTTGCTTCTGCTGATTTCATCGTATGTCTATTCTGATCGGAGTACCATACATTCGCAGAATGGATACTGCATTGTTCTAGATCCGCAAAGGTGTTAGGTCGATTTATCAAAGCTAAACGAGATCTTTCCTCTGGTGACAATCCTACTAAAATGGTGTCGACCATCTCTGTCTCATTCCAATCTACACGTAGTAGTCGAGATGACTCCCTGATATCTGAGATGTAATGAGGTAATCTCTCGTGATTTCCTTGTACTCGTAGTACGGTCTTTCTTTTAAGTTCTTCATAAATTCCGGTGGGAATAAAGTACTTTATTATTGAGGTATGCAGGTCTTCTACTGGAAGTGTAGAGCTTAATGCTTCTATCACACGATTCTTTAACGGGGGTTTACATTTCGGTAGCAGAACTTGCAAAATTTGCCAATCATTCAGCTGCTGTAGATCTTTTATCTGCAGGAGATATTTGATGAAATTTAGTAGTTTGGAGACATTTAATCCATCAGTGTAAGGGGTTTCAGTTAAAAGTTTCTCCACAGGATGAGTGATTTTTCCATATAGGTCTGCGTTATAGTTCAAGGTTGGCATCCCTTTAGGAGGACGATATGATGCATTCGGGGTGGTCAATTCGTGCGTTCCGGGGTGAATCTGGAAACGATTGGGAGGAGGGGCATTTAAATCTCTATCAGGATATTGCTCGTGAGTAGCTCGTATTTGCGATACGCCGGGTGAGTCGCGATCAGTGTTAGGTGGAGGTAGATCTGTTGTAGGGGATTGAACTGGGGAGATGTGTAGTTTCTTCAAGGACTTCTCAATTTCGTCCATTCGGAACGAGTCGGATTTTCTTCTTAACTCATTGATAATAGTGGATAATCGACGTAAAGCTTCGTCAGCAAAGTTTTGGACTTCAGGAGGTATTTCCGTAAGATTAGGCCAGATCTACAAATTTTTCATACGCCGGGTTAAATGCTCTATTCTCTGAGTAGTCCGCAAAATTATCGCCGGAGATTTCTCGTCTTGGAGGGTTTGAGACAATAAGGTTAGCTCACTATACTTGGCATTACAAATTTCTCTCTCGCTCTCATAATCGAGTCCGCATAGGTTGCTTAATTGCGCAGGTGCATCAAATCCACATTCGCGTATTGACTTACGCAATTCCGCGACTGTTACATTCGCATGGGGTAGACCACGCAAAAGAGCTTCGTAAGACAGCTCGTCCTTCAATAGTAAATCCGGATTAAATTGGGCCATTATTATCTTATTTCTAACACATTAAAACGTACTTAAAATTGATTTTACAACACTATACACTAACTACATAGACAAGGTGCATTCTTGGGTTAATCATTTGCATAATTCAGAAGAGAATAATTTCTCTTCTAAGGGAGAGACAGAAATTCCACACACACATATTTCAACGTTAAATCACCGATCAGCTGTTTGCTGGAATGTAGGTCACCCTCTTTTATTTAGTAAACAAAGACAAGGTAGGTGTATGCGTGGGAACGAGGGGATTACGCACACGTATTGTTCTCTACACAATGCATCAGCCTAACTTTCTCGATCGGTTTTAACTGGAGAAGCCAGTCGGACGCATAGGGTGAATCTTATTCAACAAAACACGCTTTACAAGTTACAGGTGTATTACGGTTATAACAGTCTGAGTTTTGTAATTAATTCTCGTACTTTCCACCATTAAATTATTTTTTCGTTTCGTTTTGGTAACAACTTTAAGTTACGAAATTCATTACACGTAATTAACCGGGTCTACTTTACGCAGGAGTATATGTTTTTATTTTTACCGTGACGACAGACATACACTGACATACTATGCAGGCATATTCAAGAAACTACAGGTCTTGAATTGTCACAATATAAACCTGTCAAAGTCTGAACAGATCAACAAGCATTAAAATTCATGTACATACTTGCATTTGGCTTCATACAATGATATTTCAAGTTATACTGACTATCATTGTATTAATTTACGTATCTTAAAATAAATTCATTTTATGAAAATTAATGTTACATAAAATACAGTAACTGAGTGCATAGATCAGATAACTGAGTGCCGAAAGTTATCTATTTTACTAAGTAACAATTGTTTTAATTATCAGCGTGATGTATTTTTTTTGTTAGTGTCACGATGCTTACAACCTTTTTTATTAATAAGCAGAGTGGCGCATTTTTGTAACGTTTTTTGCCACTTTACAAATCCAGGGAACCCATCCTAATTGACACCAGCCAATTATATGGGCTGCCTACGTTGTAACGAACTGAAATTAAACTCAACACAATTAACAAAATTAATTAAGCTAATTATTAGGAAACAAGGGAAGGTATTTCACTGATGTATGCACTCATTTAAACGTGTAATAAGATGACTTCTCTTTATTAACAAATGATATTAAAAGATCCCATAACATAATTAATTAGATTAAAATATTCAAAGGGTTTTCTGAAAAACTAGGGATCATAATGATCATGTACTTTTTACCTCGGATCCGAGTTTACTTTAAATATATTGCGAAGACGTCTGAGTATTACTATGTTCATCTAGGTGCTTGCAAGACTGCTTTTACCATTTGAAGAATGGTATTATCTATTAAAGAGATTATAATTAACATTTACATATTAACGTTACAACGTATGATATACAATATTACAGTATACTCTTAGTTGGTCTCATTTATAGTTTAAAGAAAATTATTGTCTTTGAAAAGTCTCTTTCATCTGTAAGTTACGTCTCAAATATAATTAACTCTCGATAGGCAAGCTATCGAGTCACCTTTACAATAAGTCGTGGTGACCTCGTCCTGGGGTGTCACTCTTGGGAATTCTGGAAGTCGGCGTCGTCATCTGTGTCGTGTCTTCGGCGAGTACTAGATAGCTGGTTCACTGAGTAGACTGAAGTTATTCTGGTTAAAGTTGGTGTAGATCCACGTAGGTCCTAGTCAGCGTCGTATGGCTCGTATACGTCCACATGTGAAGTTTATGCAGGTCACATCTTCATATGTAAAGTGGTACTGGAATTTACCTCTTGAGGGGAGACGTCATCTTGCTTACGTGTTGTTAGATTTTTTTTGTTTAACTGATTACATTTCTTAACACAACTTTCTACATTTTCTATATTAAAACTTGCTCGCCACGTTTAGTAGTGGTAGCTAACTGTTAACTTAAAATTAATCAATGCATTTCTGCAGAGCTGTCGCTCGTAGGTGTGTACGGTCTGACGGCTGCATTGTCACTCTTTTCTCGATTCGACTGGCACATTACAACGGAGCGGAGCGAGTACTCCGCGATAATATAGTCCCTATTTTTATTTAAAGTGACATTATTATTACAAGAAACAATACATTAATTATACATATATAATTTAAGTGAATTATTTTAACTACTACTCGTGCCTTCAAATTACTAATTACAAACATTATGATTTTTATACTTTTCTAAGTTACAGACGACTCGCTAAACACGTTGAGTCCGGAATTAAACAGGTCAACGCATGATGACTTGCAAAGGGTTAACTGTGATATTAATTGCCTTTTTACCATTCGATTTTTTGTTAATTGTTTAGTTAGATTTTCCATTTACATCTCATACTTATTCTGTGTTCGTACAGGGGCTTTAGGTTTAATAGTGCGATTTAAATATACTTAATTGCTAGTAAATTAATTTTTTATTTAATAAAGATTTTATTATCAATTAAATCGTCACATACTCCACCGCTTAAAATCCACATTAAGAATTTTAGTCAGCCTAACGCAAAATTGGGGACTTGGAGTATGCTTGGTGTCAATGTGTGGAATTTCTCTCACATAGTTATTGGCAAGCGTTATACCCATTTATTTCTTCTCTACTATACAATATACATATATATTTTCTTATAAACTACCCTTTTTTTTTACATACTATTCACACTGAATATCTACATTTTAAACACAAAACTTTTTCTTATGTCTACTACTTAAATCTACTACCGGTTTTTTCTTTGGGTTATAGTTACTCTCTTCATAGAGTAATTTTCTAAATATTTGTTATTTAGAACTCAGTTTAGTGGTCGTTGAGTACTCATTTTCTTATCTTTCGCTGAACTGGATGTCAGGTTGATCAGGCCTCATTTCCAAATTCTACGATTAACACTTAGCACGGTTACTGAGGTATAATATACTTCACTACCTAGTATTACCTTTTCTATTTTTGGCTATGCTATTTCCTCTTTTCTTCTTATACAATTTTATCTGCGAAATATGTGTTCTCCGCACATATTTCCGAGTCGCAGGTTCGTACAGGGCTACTGTAACTGGAGTTAAGTACTTCTGGATTTGGTAAGGGCCACACCATCGGTATGATAGTTTAGAGGTGGTCTTATCAATTGCACTACTCGTCGGGTGAGACTTGTACATTACTAGGTCACCGACTTGGTACCTAACTGAATTGTTATGAATATTTCTCTCGTGGTATTTTCTGGATTTCTCTAAGTTCGCTCTTAAATTAGCGCGAGCTTTATTCCATATTTGCTTAATCTGCTTATCCTTCATTTGCGGAGGTAGCAGGTCGTGTATTTCCCATTTAGTGGACAAGGGGTGGTTTGGTTTGTATTTATACAGTAACTCAAACGGGGTCGACTTGTGACCTTCGTGATAAGCTGAATTAAAGGCGTATTGTATCCAGGATAGGTTTTGGTCCCAAGACGTATGATCGTTCGCATGGTAGGCGATTAAAGCAGATTTGAGGTTTCGTAGATACCTTTCAGCAATATTGCCTTGCGGTCGATACTCCGTAGTGGTAATATGGTCTATTCCTAACTTGAAACACATATTCTTAAATTCTTTCGCTTTAAACTGTGATCCATTATCTGACACTATACGTACAGGTGTACCGTAGTCTTTAAATAATCTTTCCTGTAATATTTTTACAGTCGTCGACGCTAATGCTCGTCGCATGGGATACATCCAAACAAATTTGGTGAACGAATCTACACAGATGAGTAACATAGTATTACCTGATTTCGATCGTGGATAAGGACCTGAAAAGTCTAGATAAAGTTTAGAGAAAGGGGTCTTAGGGATTTCTGAAATTAATTGGCTTACCTGATTATTTCTTGCCGGTTTACTGAGAGCACATAAATTACTTTTCTTTACGAAACTAGCTATTTCGCTGTTCATATTGTTCCAATGATATTCTTTTCGAACACGATGTATAGTTTTATTGATTCCCATATGGGCTCCAATGGTAGATGAATGGAAGTACTCCATCAGCATGGGCTTAATCACATCAGGGGCGATTATTCTTAATTCCTTTCCGTTTCTTATTTTGTGGCATAGTACACTTTTACTTAATACGTATTTCTCGGATTTAATACCTTGCGCAAGTTGTTCTATAATCGGTTTCAGAAAAGGGTCTTGTTGTTGATACAGGGCAATGTTTGTAAAGGCAAGGGGGAATTCAGTAATTACGGCGTTAGTAAGTGCTGTTTCCGGATTCTCCTTGTTTCCGCGAGTATTAGTGGGCGACTGGAACATACGGGACAGGGTATCAGCGACTACGTTTTGTGTACCTTTAATATGCTGCACTTTGAATTTATAGCAGTTTAACCTCAATACCCATCTTCCAAAACGTACTAACTGTTTAGAGTGATTCAGTAACCAAGATAATGCTTGATTATCAGTTTTCAAAAGGAATTCTTTATGTTCTAGGAAGGGTTTAAACTTCTCAAATGCAAAAACAATGGCTATACATTCTAATTCATATGCGGAATATTTTCTTTCTTGGTCGCTCAAGGTTCGCGATGCATAACTAATAGGTAGTCTACTGTTTTCTATCTCTTGATAGATAACTGCACCTAACGCTACACTAGAACTGTCGGTCTGCGCTACGAAAGGTTTCGTGAAATCGGCTAGTTGCAAAACTGGGGGAGATATGATACTTTCTTTGAGTTGTTCAAACGCATTTTGATGTTGTGCACTCCATTCAAACTTCGCTCCCTTCTTTCTTAAGGAATTTAGCGGTGCTGCTATTTCGGCAAGATGGGGAATATACTTGTGGAAATAATTTACCATTCCCAAAAATCGGGCTATACCTTTTGCATCTCGTGGGGGTGAAAATTCTCTAATAGCGCGGGTTCGTTCGGGGCCAATGCTTACTTTTCCATTCGCTTTCACGATGTGACCTAAGAATGAAAATTGTGGGACGGCAAAATTTACTTTTTTGGGCTTAACAGTTAATCCTGCTTT
The DNA here is from genome assembly GCA_034769895.1 of Magicicada septendecula. Lineage (NCBI taxonomy): Eukaryota > Metazoa > Arthropoda > Insecta > Hemiptera > Cicadidae > Magicicada > Magicicada septendecula. Next base: position 366,033,905 of record CM068375.1, read on the forward strand.
TTGCAACCGAGATAACACTTCACGTAGGTGTTAAAGATGTTGTTCCATTGATTCGCTATAGATAACGATGTCGTCCAAATAGTGATACACATATTTAAATTTAATATCGTGAAATATCCTTTCTAATAATCTACTACATACGGAACTTCCTTGAGATATTCCAAAGGGTACTCTAGTAAATTGGTACAAGTTAAAAGGAACGGCAAACGCGGTTAGACGTTTTGATTCTTCCGAAAGGGGTATTTGGTGAAAAGCTTGATTCAGATCCATTAACGTAAAGACTTTCGCTTTCGTGAAGTAATGAAAAGCACTATGGATGTCTGGAAGAGGGATAGATTCAAATTCTATTCGTTTGTTTAATTGCCGGTAGTCCACAACTAGTCTGTGTTTATCGTGACCTTTCAGTACTAAAAAGAAGGGTGATGAATATGGGGACGTAGAGGGTTCAATGACTCCTTGTTCCAACAACTTGATATGGTTTCTCATCACTTCCATCTTGGGAGGCGACAACTTGTATGGGGGTAGGCGTATTACTTTCTGATCGCTCAGATTGATTTTATATTCTATTAGTTTCGTAAGTCCTAGCTTAGGTGTAAGAACTGAGGAAAATTCTTTTATTAATTTCTGTATTCTCATTCTATCTCTACTTTCTAGATGAGATAATTCAGACTCTTGGTGTATTACGTGTGCAATAGATGATCTAGTTTTTTCTGGTTTGTCATCATTACAATCAAATCTATATTTCCGTGTACGGTCGAATCAAAAATAATATTTCTGCTCATAGATGTCAAGAATCATTCCCGTTTTACTAATAAAGTCTGCTCCCAATATTAAGTCGGGTCCTAATTTATTACATACTAACATAGTAAAAACCCAGGTTAGGTTCTTGATTTTAACTTTAACGGTAATGCTCAGTTTTATTATTATATTTCTTTTATTGGCGGTAGCACATTTTATATTCACCGCTTGACTCCGTTTTACTAGATGGTGTTTCGATAATTTATCTGCTAACTCTTGACTGATTAAGGTTCTGGTAGATCCCGAATCAATTAATGCGATTGTGGAGGTAACACCTAGGTCAACTTGTATTAAGGGTAATAGACTTTTAGTCCAGTTACATTTATTTATCGCGTTACATTTTTCAAGAAACTTTCTTACGTAGGGATCTATTTCTTTAGAGCTTCTTTTCCTTCCTCTTTTGTTATAAACATTTTTTTTTTTTATACGTTTCTTTAGGTTCACCAGATTTCGAGTTGCTGCGGAAGACACAGGATTTCGGGTCTCCCTGCCTTACATGTTTTTTGGATCAGGGTGTTTACGTTCCAATTGCTTGCTGTTACAGTTTTTTCGTATGTGTCCATATTTGCCGCAATTATAACAGATGTGCTTATTGCGAGGAGGGTACCTTGTTTCCGTTTTAGATGGTGTTACATTTAACTTACCAGGGCTGCGCACATTGTGAGGTGTATTGAATACTTGCCTTTCATGCAGGGTTGTTACACCGGGCTCTAGGGCTCGCAATTCATTTCTATTTGCTTCTGCTGATTTCATCGTATGTCTATTCTGATCGGAGTACCATACATTCGAAGAATGGATACTGCATTGTTCTAGATCCGCAAAGGTGTTAGGTCGATTTATCAAAGCTAAACGAGATCTTTCCTCTGGTGACAATCCTACTAAAATGGTGTCGACCATCTGTGTCTCATTCCAATCTACACGTAGTAGTCGAGATGACTCCCTGATATCTGAGATGTAATGAGCTAATCTCTCGTGATTTCCTTGTACTCGTAGTACGGTCTTTCTTTTAAGTTCTTCATAAATTCCGGTGGGAATAAAGTACTTTATTATTGAGGTATGCAGGTCTTCTACTGTAAGTGTAGAGCTTAATGCTTCTATCACACGATTCTTTAACGGGGGTTTACATTTCGGTAGCAGAACTTGCAAAATTTGCCAATCATTCAGCTGCTGTAGATCTTTTATCTGCAGGAGATATTTGATGAAATTTAGTAGTTTGGAGACATTTAATCCATCAGTGTAAGGGGTTTCAGTTAAAAGTTTCTCCACAGGATGAGTGATTTTTCCATATAGGTCTGCGTTATAGTTCAAGGTTGGCATCCCTTTAGGAGGACGATATGATGCATTCGGGGTGGTCAATTCGTGCGTTCCGGGGTGAATCTGGAAACGATTGGGAGGAGGGGCATTTAAATCTCTATCAGGATATTGCTCGTGAGTAGCTCGTATTTGCGATACGGCGGGTGAGTCGCGATCAGTGTTAGGTGGAGGTAGATCTGTTGTAGGGGATTGAACTGGGGAGATGTGTAGTTTCTTCAAGGACTTCTCAATTTCGTCCATTCGGAACGAGTCGGATTTTCTTCTTAACTCATTGATAATAGTGGATAATCGACGTAAAGCTTCGTCAGCAAAGTTTTGGACTTCAGGAGGTATTTCCGTAAGATTAGGCCAGATCTACAAATTTTTCATACGCCGGGTTAAATGCTCTATTCTCTGAGTAGTCCGCAAAATTATCGCCGGAGATTTCTCGTCTTGGAGGGTTTGAGACAATAAGGTTAGCTCACTATACTTGGCATTACAAATTTCTCTCTCGCTCTCATAATCGAGTCCGCATAGGTTGCTTAATTGCGCAGGTGCATCAAATCCACATTCGCGTATTGACTTACGCAATTCCGCGACTGTTACATTCGCATGGGGTAGACCACGCAAAAGAGCTTCGTAAGACAGCTCGTCCTTCAATAGTAAATCCGGATTAAATTGGGCCATTATTATCTTATTTCTAACACATTAAAACGTACTTAAAATTGATTTTACAACACTATACACTAACTACATAGACAAGGTGCATTCTTGGGTTAATCATTTGCATAATTCAGAAGAGAATAATTTCTCTTCTAAGGGAGAGACAGAAATTCCACACACACATATTTCAACGTTAAATCACCGATCAGCTGTTTGCTGGAATGTAGGTCACCCTCTTTTATTTAGTAAACTAAGACAAGGTAGGTGTATGCGTGGGAACGAGGGGATTACGCACACGTATTGTTCTCTACACAATGCATCAGCCTAACTTTCTCGATCGGTTTTAACTGGAGAAGCCAGTCGGACGCATAGGGTGAATCTTATTCAACAAAACACGCTTTACAAGTTACAGGTGTATTACGGTTATAACAGTCTGAGTTTTGTAATTAATTCTCGTACTTTCCACCATTAAATTATTTTTTCGTTTCGTTTTGGTAACAACTTTAAGTTACGAAATTCATTACACGTAATTAACCGGGTCTACTTTACGCAGGAGTATATGTTTTTATTTTTACCGTGACGACAGACATACACTGACATACTATGCAGGCATATTCAAGAAACTACAGGTCTTGAATTGTCACAATATAAACCTGTCAAAGTCTGAACAGATCAACAAGCACTAAAATTCATGTACATACTTGCATTTGGCTTCATACAATGATATTTCAAGTTATACTGACTATCATTGTATTAATTTACGTATCTTAAAATAAATTCATTTTATGAAAATTAATGTTACATAAAATACAGTAACTGAGTGCATAGATCAGATAACTGAGTGCCGAAAGTTATCTATTTTACTAAGTAACAATTGTTTTAAATATCAGCGTGATGTATTTTTTTTGTTAGTGTCACGATGCTTACAACCTTTTTTATTAATAAGCAGAGTGGCGCATTTTTGTAACTTTTTTGCCACGTTACAAATCCAGGGAACCCATCCTAATTGACACCAGCCAATTATATGGGCTGCCTACGTTGTAACGAACTGAAATTAAACTCAACACAATTAACAAAATTAATTAAGCTAATTATTAGGAAACAAGGGAAGGTATTTCACTGATGTATGCACTCATTTAAACGTGTAATAAAATGACTTCTCTTTATTAACAAATGATATTAAAAGATTCCATAACATAATTAATTAGATTAAAATATTCAAAGGGTTTTCTGAAAAACTAGGGATCATAATGATCATGTACTTTTTACCTCGGATCCGAGTTTACTTTAAATATATTGCAAAGACGTCTGAGTATTACTATGTTCATCTAGGTGCTTGCAAGACTGCTTTTACCATTTGAAGAATGGTATTATCTATTAAAGAGATTATAATTAACATTTACATATTAACGTTACAACGTATGATATACAATATTACAGTATACTCTTAGTTGGTCTCATTTATAGTTTAAAGAAAATTATTGTCTTTGAAAAGTCTCTTTCATCTGTAAGTTATGTCTCAAATATAATTAACTCTCGATAGGCAAGCTATCGAGTCACCTTTACAATAAGTCGTGGTGACCTCGTCCTGGGGTGTCACTCTTGGGAATTCTGGAAGTCGGCATCGTCATCTGTGTCGTGTCTTCGGCGAGTACTAGATAGCTGGTTCACTGAGTAGACTGAAGTTATTCTGGTTAAAGTTGGTGTAGATCCACGTAGGTCCTAGTCAGCGTCGTATGGCTCGTATACGTCCACATGTGAAGTTTATGCAGGTCACATCTTCATATGTAAAGTGGTACTGGAATTTACCTCTTGAGGAGAGACGTCATCTTGCTTACGTGTTGTTACATTTTTTTGTTTAACTGATTACATTTCTTAACACATCTTTCTACATTTTCTATATTAAAACTTGCTCGCCATGTTTAGTAGTGGTAGCTAATTGTTAACTTAAAATTAATCAATGCATTTCTGCAGAGCTCTCGCTCGTAGGTGTGTACGGTCTGACGGCTGCATTGTCACTCTTTTCTCGATTCGACTGGCACATTACAACGGAGCGGAGCGAGTACTCCGCGATAATATAGTCCCTATTTTTATTTAAAGTGACATTATTATTACAAGAAACAATACATTAATTATACATATATAATTTAAGTGAATTATTTTAACTACTACTCGTGCCTTCAAATTACTAATTACAAACATTATGATTTTTATACTTTTCTAAGTTACAGACGACTCGCTAAACACGTTGAGTCCGGAATTAAACAGGTCAACGCATGATGACTTGCAAAGGGTTAACTGTGGTATTAATTGCCTTTTTACCATTCGATTTTTTATTAATTGTTTAGTTAGATTTTCCATTTACATCTCATTCTTATTCTGTGTTCGTGCAGGGGCTTTAGGTTTAATAGTGCGATTTAAATATACTTAATTGCTAGTAAATTAATTTTTTATTTAATAAAGATTTTATTATCAATTAAATCGTCACATACTCCACTGCTTAAAATCCACATTAAGAATTTTAGTCAGCCTAACGCAAAATTGGGGACTTGGAGTATGCTTGGTGTCAATGTGTGGAATTTCTCTCACATAGTTATTGGCAAGCGTTATACCCATTTATTTCTTCTCTACTATACAATATACATATATATTTTCTTATAAACTACCCTTTTTTTTACATACTATTCACACTTAATATCTACATTTTAAAACACAAAACTTTTCTTATGTCTACTACTTAAATCTACTCCCGGTTTTTTCTTTGGGTTATAGTTACTCTCTTCATAGAGTAATTTTCTAAATATTTGTTATTTAGAACTCAGTTTAGTGGTCGTTGAGTACTCATTTTCTTATCTTTCGCTGAACTGGATGTCAGGTTGATCAGGCCTCATTTCCAAATTCTACGATTAACACTTAGCACGGTTACTGAGGTATAATATACTTCACTACCTAGTATTACCTTTTCTATTTTTGACTATGCTATTTCCTCTTTTCTTCTTATACAATTTTATCTGCGAAATATGTGTTCTCTGCACATATTTCCGAGTCGCAGGTTCGTACAGGGCTACTGTAACTGGAGTTAAGCACTTCTGGATTTGGTAAGGGCCACACCATCGGTATGATAGTTTAGAGGTGGTCTTATCAATTGCACTACTCGTCGGGTGAGTCTTGTACATTACTAGGTCACCGACTTGGTACTTAACTGAATTGTTATGAATATTTCTCTCGTGGTATTTTCTGGATTTCTCTAAGTTCGCTCTTAAATTAGCGCGAGCTTTATTCCATATTTGCTTAATCTGCTTATCCTTCATTTGCGGAGGTAGCAGGTCGTGTATTTCCCATTTAGTGGACAAGGGGTGGTTTGGTTTGTATTTATACAGTAAATAAAACGGGGTCGACTTGTGACCTTCGTGATAAGCTGAATTAAAGGCGTATTGTATCCAGGATAGGTTTTGGTCCCAAGACGTATGATCGTTCGCATGGTAGGCGATTAAAGCAGATTTGAGGTTTCGTAGATACCTTTCAGCAATATTGCCTTGCGGTCGATACTCCGTAGTGGTAATATGGTCTATTCCTAACTTGAAACACATATTCTTAAATTCTTTCGCTTTAAACTGTGATCCATTATCTGATACTATACGTACAGGTGTACCGTAGTCTTTAAATAATCTTTCCTGTAATATTTTTACAGTCGTCGACGCTAATGCTCGTCGCATGGGATACATCCAAACAAATTTGGTGAACGAATCTACACAGATGAGTAACATAGTATTACCTGATTTCGATCGTGGATAAGGACCTGAAAAGTCTAGATATAGTTTAGAGAAAGGGGTCTTAGGGATTTCTGAAATTAATTGGCTTACCTGATTATTTCTTGCCGGTTTCCTGAGAGCACATAAATTACTTTTCTTTACGAAACTAGCTATTTCGCTGTTCATATTGTTCCAATGATATTCTTTTCGAACACGATGTATAGTTTTATTGATTCCCATATGGGCTCCAATGGTAGATGAATGGAAGTACTCCATCAGCATGGGCTTAATCACATCAGCGGCGATTATTCTTAATTCCTTTCCGTTTCTTATTTTGTGGCATAGTACACTTTTACTTAATACGTATTTCTCGGTTTTAATACCTTGCGCAAGTTGTTCTATAATCGGTTTCAGAAAAGGGTCTTGTTGTTGATACAGGGCAATGTTTGTAAAGGCAAGGGGGAATTCAGTAATTACGGCGTTAGTAAGTGCTGTTTCCGGATTCTCCTTGTTTCCGCGAGTATTATTGGGCGACTGGAACATACGGGACAGGGTATCAGCGACTACGTTTTGTGTACCTTTAATATGCTGCACTTCGAATTTATAGCAGTTTAACCTCAATACCCATCTTCCAATACGTCCTAACTGTTTAGGGTGATTCAGTAACCAAGATAATGCTTGATTATCAGTTTCCAAAAGGAATTCTTTATGTTCTAGGAAGGGTTTAAACTTCTCAAACGCAAAAACAATGGCTAAACATTGTAATTCATATGCGGAATATTTTCTTTCTTGGTCGCTCAAGGTTCGCGATGCATAACTAATAGGTAGTCTACTGTTTTCTATCTCTTGATAGATAACTGCACCTAACGCTACACTAGAACTGTCGGTCTGCACTACGAAAGGTTTCGTGAAATCGGCTAGTTGCAAAACTGGGGGAGATATGATACTTTCTTTGAGTTGTTCAAACGTATTTTGATGTTGTGCACTCCATTCAAACTTCGCTCCCTTCTTTCTTAAGGAATTTAGCGGTGCTGCTATTTCGGCAAGATGGCGAATATACTTGTGGAAATAATTTACCATTCCCAAAAATCGGGCTATACCTTTTGCATCTCGTGGGGGTGAAAATTCTCTAATAGCGCGGGTTCGTTCGGGGCCAATGCTTACTTTTCCATTCGCTTTCACGATGTGACCTAAGAATGAAAATTGTGGGACGGCAAAATTTACTTTTTTGGGGTTAACAGTTAATCCTGCTTTTTGTAACCGAGATAACACTTCACGTAGGTGTTTAAGATGTTGTTCCATTGATTCGCTATAAATAACGATGTCGTCCAAATAGTGATACACATATTTAAATTTAATATCGTGAAATATCCTTTCTAATAATCTACTACATACGGAACTTCCTTGAGATATTCCAAAGGGTACTCTAGTAAATTGGTACAAGTTAAAAGGAACGGCAAACGCGGTTGGACGTTTTGACTCTTCCGAAAGGGGTATTTGGTGAAAAGCTTGATTCAGATCCATTACCGTAAAGACTTTCGCTTTCGTGAAGTAATGAAAAGCACTATGGATGTCTGGAAGAGGGATAGATTCAAATTCTATTCGTTTGTTTAATTGCCGGTAGTCCACAACTAGTCTGTGTTTATCGTGACCTTTCGGTACTAAAAAGGAGGGTGATGAATATGGGGACGTAGAGGGTTCAATGACTCCTTGTTCCAACAACTTGACATGGTTTCTCATCACTTCCATCTTGGGAGGCGACAACTTGTATGGGGGTAGGCGTATTACTTTCCCATCACTCAGATTGATTTTATATTCTATTAGTTTCGTAAGTCCTAGCTTAGGTGTAAGAACTGAGGAAAATTCTTTTATTAATTTCTGTATTCTCATTCTATCTCTACTTTCTAGATGAGATAATTCAGACTCTTGGTGTATTACGTGTGCAATAGATGATCTAGTTTTTTCTGGTTTGTCATCATTACAATCAAATCTATATTTCCGTGTACGGTCGAATCGAAAATAATATTTCTGCTCATAGATGTCAAGAATCATTCCCGTTTTACTAATAAAGTCTGCTCCCAATATTAAGTCGGGTCCTAATTTATTACATACTAACATAGTAAAAACCCAGGTTAGGTTCTTGATTTTAACTTTAACGGTAATGCTCAGTTTTATTATTATATTTCGTTTATTGGCGGTAGCACATTTTATATTCACCGCTTGACTCCGTTTTACTAGATGGTGTTTCGATAATTTATCTGCTAACTCTTGACTGATTAAGGTTCTGGTAGATCCCGAATCAATTAATGCGATTGTGGAGGTAACACCTAGGTCAACTTGTATTAAGGGTAATAGACTTTTAGTCCAGTTACATTTATTTATAGCGTTACATTTTTCAAGAAACGTTCTTACGTAGGGATCTATTTCTTTAGAGCTTCTTTTCCTTCCTCTTTTGTTATAAACATTTTTTTTTTATACGTTTCTTTAGGTTCACCAGATTTCGAGTTGTTGCGGAAGACACAGGATTTCGGGTCTCCCTGCCTTACATGTTTTTTGGATCAGGGTGTTTACGTTCCAATTGCTTGCTGTTACAGTTTCTTCTTATGTGTCCATATTTGCCGCAATTATAACAGATGTGCTTATTGCGAGGAGGGTACCTTGTTTCCGTTTTAGATGGTGTTACATTTAACTTACCAGGGCTGCGCACATTGTGAGGTGTATTGAATACTTGCCTTTCATGCAGGGTTGTTACACCGGGCTCTAGGGCTCGCAATTCATTTCTATTTGCTTCTGCTGATTTCATCGTATGTCTATTCTGATCGGAGTACCATACATTCGAAGAATGGATACTGCATTGTTCTAGATCCGCAAAGGTGTTAGGTCGATTTATCAAAGCTAAACGAGATCTTTCCTCTGGTGACAATCCTACTAAAATGGTGTCGACCATCTGTGTCTCATTCCAATCTACACGTAGTAGTCGAGATGACTCCCTGATATCTGAGATGTAATGAGCTAATCTCTCATGATTTCCTTGTACTCGTAGTACGGTCTTTCTTTTAAGTTCTTCGTAAATTCCGGTGGGAATAAAGTACTTTATTATTGAGGTATGCAAGTCTTCTACTGGAAGTGTAGAGCTTAATGCTTCTATCACACGATTCTTTAACGGGGGTTTACATTTCGGTAGCAGAACTTGCAAAATTTGCCAATCATTCAGCTGCTGTAGATCTTTTATCTGCAGGAGATATTTGATGAAATTTAGTAGTTTGGAGACATTTAATCCATCAGTGTAAGGGGTTTCAGTTAAAAGTTTCTCCACAGTATGAGTGATTTTTCCATATAGGTCTGCGTTATAGTTCAAGGTTGGCATCCCTTTAGGAGGACGATATGATGCATTCGGGGTGGTCAATTCGTGCGTTCCGGGGTGAATCTGGAAACGATTGGGAGGAGGGGCATTTAAATCTCTATCAGGATATTGCTCGTGAGTAGCTTGTATTTGCGATACGGCTGGTGAGTCGCGATCAGTGTTAGGTGGAGGTAGATCTGTAGTAGGGGATTGAACTGGGGAGATGTGTAGTTTCTTCAAGGACTTCTCAATTTCGTCCATTCGGAACGAGTCGGATTTTCTTCTTAACTCATTGATAATAGTGGGTAATCGACGTAAAGCTTCGTCAGCAAAGTTTTGGACTTCAGGAGGTATTTCCGTAAGATTAGGCCAGATCAACAAATTTTTCATACGCCGGGTTAAATGCTCTATTCTCTGAGTAGTCCGCAAAATTATCGCCGGAGATTTCTCGTCTTGGAGGGTTTGAGACAATAAGGTTAGCTCACTATACTTGGCATTACAAATTTCTCTCTCGCTCTCATAATCGAGTCCGCATAGGTTGCTTAATTGCGCGGGTGCAGCAAATCCACATTCGCGTATTGACTTACGCAATTCCGCGACTGTTACATTCGCATGGGGTAGACCACGCAAAAGAGCTTCGTAAGACAGCTCGTCCTTCAATAGTAAATCCGGATTAAATTGGGCCATTATTATCTTATTTCTAACACATTAAAACGTACTTAAAATTGATTTTACAACACTATACACTAACTACATAGACAAGGTGCATTCTTGGGTTAATCATTTGCATAATTCAGAAGAGAATAATTTCTCTTCTAAGGGAGAGACAGAAATTCCACACACACATATTTCAACGTTAAATCACCGATCAGCTGTTTGCTGGAATGTAGGTCACCCTCTTTTATTTAGTAAACAAAGACAAGGTAGGTGTATGCGTGGGAACGAGGGGATTACGCACACGTATTGTTCTCTACACAATGCATCAGCCTAACTTTCTCGACCGGTTTTAACTGGAGAAGCCAGTCGGACGCATAGGGTGAATCTTATTCAACAAAACACGCTTTACAAGTTACAGGTGTATTACGGTTATAACAGTCTGAGTTTAGTAATTAATTCTCGTACTTTCCACCATTAAATTATTTTTTCGTTTCGTTTTGGTAACAACTTTAAGTTACGAAATTCATTACACGTAATTAACCGGGTCTACTTTACGCAGGAGTATATGTTTTTATTTTTACCGTGACGACAGACATACACTGACATACTATGCAGGCATATTCAAGAAACTACAGGTCTTGAATTGTCACAATATAAACCTGTCAAAGTCTGAACAGATCAACAAGCACTAAAATTCATGTACATACTTGCATTTGGCTTCATACAATGATATTTCAAGTTATACTGACTATCATTGTATTAATTTACGTATCTTAAAATAAATTCATTTTATGAAAATTAATGTTACATAAAATACAGTAACTGAGTGCATAGATCAGATAACTGAGTGCCGAAAGTTATCTATTTTACTAAGTAACAATTGTTTTAATTATCAGCGTGATGTATTTTTTTTGTTAGTGTCACGATGCTTACAACCTTTTTTATTAATAAGCAGAGTGGCGTATTTTTGTAACGTTTTTTGCCACGTTACAAATCCAGGGAACCCATCCTAATTGACACCAGCCAATTATATGGGCTGCCTACGTTGTAACGAACTGAAATTAAACTCAACACAATTAACAAAATTAATTAAGCTAATTATTAGGAAACAAGGGAAGGTATTTCACTGATGTATGCACTCATTTAAACGTGTAATAAGATGACTTCTCTTTATTAACAAATGATATTAAAAGATCCCATAACATAATTAATTAGATTAAAATATTCAAAGGGTTTTCTGAAAAACTAGGGATCATAATGATCATGTACGTTTTACCTCGGATCCGAGTTTACTTTAAATATATTGCAAAGACGTCTGAGTATTACTATGTTCATCTAGGTGCTTGCAAGACTGCTTTTACCATTTGAAGAATGGTATTATCTATTAAAGAGATTATAATTAACATTTACATATTAACGTTACAACGTATGATATACAATATTACAGTATACTCTTAGTTGGTCTCATTTATAGTTTAAAGAAAATTATTGTCTTTGAAAAGTCTCTTTCATCTGTAAGTTATGTCTCAAATATAATTAACTCTCGATAGGCAAGCTATCGAGTCACCTTTACAATAAGTCGTGGTGACCTCGTCCTGGGGTGTCACTCTTGGGAATTCTGGAAGTCGGCGTCGTCATCTGTGTCGTGTCTTCGGCGAGTACTAGATAGCTGGTTCACTTAGTAGACTGAAGTTATTCTGGTTAAAGTTGGTGTAGATCCACGTAGGTCCTAGTCAGCGTCGTATGGCTCGTATACGTCCACATGTGAAGTTTATGCAGGTCACATCTTCATATGTAAAATAGGTACTGGAATTTACCTCTTGAGGAGAGACGTCATCTTGCTTACGTGTTGTTAGATTTTTTTGTTTAACTGATTACATTTCTTAACACAACTTTCTACATTTTCTATATTAAAACTTGCTCGCCATGTTTAGTAGTGGTAGCTGATTGTTAACTTAAAATTAATCAATGCATTTCTGCAGATCTCTCGCTGGTAGGTGTGTACGGTCTGACGGCTGCATTGTCACTCTTTTCTCGATTCGACTGGCACATTACAACGGAGCGGAGCGAGTACTCCGCGATAATATAGTCCCTATTTTTATTTAAAGTGACATTATTATTACAAGAAACAATACATTAATTATACATATATAATTTAAGTGAATTATTTTAACTACTACTCGTGCCTTCAAATTACTAATTACAAACATTATGATTTTTATACTTTTCTAAGTTACAGACGACTCGCTAAACACGTTGAGTCCGGAATTAAACAGGTCAACGCATGATGACTTGCAAAGGGTTAACTGTGATATTAATTGCCTTTTTACCATTCGATTTTTTATTAATTGTTTAGTTAGATTTTCCATTTACATCTAATTCTTATTCTGTGTTCGTACAGGGGCTTTAGGTTTAATAGTGCGATTTAAATATACTTAATTGCTAGTAAATTAATTTTTTATTTAATAAAGATTTTATTATCAATTAAATCGTCACATACTCCACCGCTTAAAATCCACATTAAGAATTTTAGTCAGCCTAACGCAAAATTGGGGACTTGGAGTATGCTTGGTGTCAATGTGTGGAATTTCTCTCACATAGTTATTGGCAAGCGTTATACCCATTTATTTCTTCTCTACTATACAATATACATATATATTTTCTTATAAACTACCCTTTTTTTTTACATACTATTCACACTTAATATCTACATTTTAAAACACAAAACTTTTTCTTATGTCTACTACTTAAATCTACTCCCGGTTTTTTCTTTGGGTTATAGTTACTCTCTTCATAGAGTAATTTTCTAAATATTTGTTATTTAGAACTCAGTTTAGTGGTCGTTGAGTACTCATTTTCTTATCTTTCGCTGAACTGGATGTCAGGTTGATCAGGCCTCATTTCCAAATTCTACGATTAACACTTAGCACGGTTACTGAGGTATAATATACTTCACTACCTAGTATTACCTTTTCTATTTTTGGCTATGCTATTTCCTCTTTTCTTCTTATACAATTTTATCTGCGAAATATGTGTTCTCCGCACATATTTCCGAGTCGCAGGTTCGTACAGGGCTACTGTAACTGGAGTTAAGCACTTCTGGATTTGGTAAGGGCCACACCATCGGTATGATAGTTTAGAGGTGGTCTTATCAATTGCACTACTCGTCGGGTGAGTCTTGTACATTACTAGGTCACCGACTTGGTACTTAACTGAATTGTTATGAATATTTCTCTCGTGGTATTTTCTGGATTTCTCTAAGTTCGCTCTTAAATTAGCGCGAGCTTTATTCCATATTTGCTTAATCTGCTTATCCTTTATTTGCGGAGGTAGCAGGTCGTGTATTTCCCATTTAGTGGACAAGGGGTGGTTTGGTTTGTATTTATACAGTAAATAAAACGGGGTCGACTTGTGACCTTCGTGATAAGCTGAATTAAAGGCGTATTGTATCCAGGATAGGTTTTGGTCCCAAGACGTATGATCGTTCGCATGGTAGGCGATTAAAGCAGATTTGAGGTTTCGTAGATACCTTTCAGCAATATTGCCTTGCGGTCGATACTCCGTAGTGGTAATATGGTCTATTCCTAACTTGAAACACATATTCTTAAATTCTTTCGCTTTAAACTGTGATCCATTATCTGACACTATACGTACAGGTGTACCGTAGTCTTTAAATAATCTTTCCTGTAATATTTTTACAGTCGTCGACGCTAATGCTCGTCGCATGGGATACATCCAAACAAATTTGGTGAACGAATCTACACAGATGAGTAACATAGTATTACCTGATTTCGATCGTGGATAAGGACCTGAAAAGTCTAGATAAAGTTTAGAGAAAGGGGTCTTAGGGATTTCTGAAATTAATTGGCTTACCTAATTATTTCTTGCCGGTTTACTGAGAGCACATAAATTACATTTCTTTACGAAACTAGCTATTTCGCTGTTCATATTGTTCCAATGATATTCTTTTCGAACACAATGTATAGTTTTATTGATTCCCGTATGGGCTCCAATGGTAGATGAATGGAAGTACTCCATCAGCATGGGCTTAATCACATCAGGGGCGATTATTCTTAATTCCTTTCCGTTTCTTATTTTGTGGCATAGTACACTTTTAATTAATACGTATTTCTCGGATTTAATACCTTGCGCAAGTTGTTCTATAATCGGTTTCAGAAAAGGGTCTTGTTGTTGATACAGGGCAATGTTTGTAAAGGCAAGGGGGAATTCAGTAATTACGGCGTTAGTAAGTGCTGTTTCCGGATTCTCCTTGTTTCCGCGAGTATTAGTGGGCGACTGGAACATACGGGACAGGGTATCAGCGACTACGTTTTGTGTACCTTTAATATGCTGCACTTCGAATTTATAGCAGTTTAACCTCAATACCCATCTTCCAATACGTCCTAACTGTTTAGGGTGATTCAGTAACCAAGATAATGCTTGATTATCAGTTTCCAAAAGGAATTCTTTATGTTCTAGGAAGGGTTTAAACTTCTCAAATGCAAAAACAATGGCTAACCATTGTAATTCATATGCGGAATATTTTCTTTCTTGGTCGCTCAAGGTTCGCGATGCATAACTAATAGGTAGTCTACTGTTTTCTATCTCTTGATAGATAACTGCACCTAACGCTACACTAGAACTGTCGGTCTGCACTACGAAAGGTTTCGTGAAATCGGCTAGTTGCAAAACTGGGGAGATATGATACTTTCTTTGAGTTGTTCAAACGCATTTTGATGTTGTGCACTCCATTCAAACTTCGCTCCCTTCTTTCTTAAGGAATTTAGCGGTGCTGCTATTTCGGCAAGATGGCGAATATACTTGTGGAAATAATTTACCATTCCCAAAAATCGGGCTTTTGCATCTCGTGGGGGTGAAAATTCTCTAATAGCGCGGGTTCGTTCGGGGCCAATGCTTACTTTTCCATTCGCTTTCACGATGTGACCTAAGAATGAAAATTGTGGGACGGCAAAATTTACTTTTTTGGGGTTAACAGTTAATCCTGCTTTTTGTAACCGAGATAACACTTCACGTAGGTGTTTAAGATGTTATTCCATTGATTCGCTATAGATAACGATGTCGTCCAAATAGTGATACACATATTTAAATTTAATATCGTGAAATATCTTTTCTAATAATCTACTACATACGGAACTTCCTTGAGATATTCCAAAGGGTACTCTAGTAAATTGGTACAAGTTAAAAGGAACGGCAAACGCGGTTAGACGTTTTGATTCTTCCGAAAGGGGTATTTGGTGAAAAGCTTGATTCAGATCCATTACCGTAAAGACTTTCGCTTTCGTGAAGTAATGAAAAGCACTATGGATGTCTGGAAGAGGGATAGATTCAAATTCTATTCGTTTGTTTAATTGCCGGTAGTCGACAACTAGTCTGTGTTTATCGTGACCTTTCGGTACTAAAAAGGAGTGTGATGAATATGGGGACGTAGAGGGTTCAATGACTCCTTGTTCCAACAACTTGATATGGTTTCTCATCACTTCCATCTTGGGAGGCGACAACTTGTATGGGGGTAGGCGTATTACTTTCTGATCGCTCAGATTGATTTTATATTCTATTAGTTTCGTAAGTCCTAGCTTAGGTGTAAGAACTGAGGAAAATTCTTTTATTAATTTCTGTATTCTCATTCTATCTCTACTTTCTAGATGAGATAATTCAGACTCTTGGTGTATTACGTGTGCAATAGATGATCTAGTTTTTTCTGGTTTGTCATCATTACAATCAAATCTATATTTCCGTGTACGGTCGAATCGAAAATAATATTTCTGCTTATAGATGTCAAGAATCATTCCCGTTTTACTAATAAAGTCTGCTCCCAATATTAAGTCGGGTCCTAATTTATTACATACTAACATAGTAAAAACCCAGGTTAGGTTCTTGATTTTAACTTTAACGGTAATGCTCAGTTTTATTATTATATTTCGTTTATTGGCGGTAGCACATTTTATATTCACCGCTTGACTCCGTTTTACTAGATGGTGTTTCGATAATTTATCTGCTAACTCTTGACTGATTAAGGTTCTGGTAGATCCCGAATCAATTAATGCGATTGTGGAGGTAACACCTAGGTCAACTTGTATTAAGGGTAATAGACTATTAGTCCAGTTACATTTATTTATCGCGTTACATTTTTCAAGAAACTTTCTTACGTAGGGATCTATTTCTTTAGAGCTTCTTTTCCTTCCTCTTTTGTTATAAACATTTTTTTTTTATACGTTTCTTTAGGTTCACCAGATTTCGAGTTGCTGCGGAAGACACAGGATTTCGGGTCTCCCTGCCTTACATGTTTTTTGGATCAGGGTGTTTACGTTCCAATTGCTTGCTGTTACAGTTTTTTCTTATGTGTCCATATTTGCCGCAATTATAACAGATGTGCTTATTGCGAGGAGGGTACCTTGTTTCCGTTTTAGATGGTGTTACATTTAACTTACCAGGGCTGCGCACATTGTGAGGTGTATTGAATACTTGCCTTTCATGCAGGGTTGTTACACCGGGCTCTAGGGCTCGCAATACATTTCTATTTGCTTCTGCTGATTTCATCGTATGTCTATTCTGATCGGAGTACCATACATTCGAAGAATGGATACTGCATTGTTCTAGATCCGCAAAGGTGTTAGGTCGATTTATCAAAGCTAAACGAGATCTTTCCTCTGGTGACAATCCTACTAAAATGGTGTCGACCATCTGTGTCTCATTCCAATCTACACGTAGTAGTCGAGATGACTTCCTGATATCTGAGATGTAATGAGCTAATCTCTCGTGATTTCCTTGTACTCGTAGTACGGTCTTTCTTTTAAGTTCTTCGTAAATTCCGGTGGGAATAAAGTACTTTATTATTGAGGTATGCAGGTCTTCTACTGGAAGTGTAGAGCTTAATGCTTCTATCACACGATTCTTTAACGGGGGTTTACATTTCGGTAGCAGAACTTGCAAAATTTGCCAATCATTCAGCTGCTGTAGATCTTTTATCTGCAGGAGATATTTGATGAAATTTAGTAGTTTGGAGACATTTAATCCATCAGTGTAAGGGGTTTCAGTTAAAAGTTTCTCCACAGGATGAGTGATTTTTCCATATAGGTCTGCGTTATAGTTCAAGGTTGGCATCCCTTTAGGAGGACGATATGATGCATTCGGGGTGGTCAATTCGTGCGTTCCGGGGTGAATCTGGAAACGATTGGGAGGAGGGGCATTTAAATCTCTATCAGGATATTGCTCGTGAGTAGCTTGTATTTGCGATACGGCGGGTGAGTCGCGATCAGTGTTAGGTGGAGGTAGATCTGTAGTAGGGGATTGAACTGGGGAGATGTGTAGTTTCTTCAAGGACTTCTCAATTTCGTCCATTCGGAACGAGTCGGATTTTCTTCTTAACTCATTGATAATAGTGGGTAATCGACGTAAAGCTTCGTCAGCAAAGTTTTGGACTTCAGGAGGTATTTCCGTAAGATTAGGCCAGATCAACATATTTTTCATACGCCGGGTTAAATGCTCTATTCTCTGAGTAGTCCGCAAAATTATCGCCGGAGATTTCTCGTCTTGGAGGGTTTGAGACAATAAGGTTAGCTCACTATACTTGGCATTACAAATTTCTCTCTCGCTCTCATAATCGAGTCCGCATAGGTTGCTTAATTGCGCGGGTGCATCAAATCCACATTCGCGTATTGACTTACGCAATTCCGCGAGTGTTACATTCGCATGGGGTAGACCACGCAAAAGAGCTTCGTAAGACAGCTCGTCCTTCAATAGTAAATCCGGATTAAATTGGGCCATTATTATCTTATTTCTAACACATTAAAACGTACTTAAAATTGATTTTACAACACTATACACTAACTACATAGACAAGGTGCATTCTTGGGTAAATCATTTGCATAATTCAGAAGAGAATAATTTCTCTTCTAAGGGAGAGACAGAAATTCCACACACACATATTTCAACGTTAAATCACCGATCAGCTGTTTGCTGGAATGTAGGTCACCCTCTTTTATTTAGTAAACAAAGACAAGGTAGGTGTATGCGTGGGAACGAGGGGATTACGCACACGTATTGTTCTCTACACAATGCATCAGCCTAACTTTCTCGACCGGTTTTAACTGGAGAAGCCAGTCGGACGCATAGGGTGAATCTTATTCAACAAAACACGCTTTACAAGTTACAGGTGTATTACGGTTATAACAGTCTGAGTTTAGTAATTAATTCTCGTACTTTCCACCATTAAATTATTTTTTCGTTTCGTTTTGGTAACAACTTTAAGTTACGAAATTCATTACACGTAATTAACCGGGTCTACTTTACGCAGGAGTATATGTTTTTATTTTTACCGTGACGACAGACATACACTGACATACTATGCAGGCATATTCAAGAAACTACAGGTCTTGAATTGTCACAATATAAACCTGTCAAAGTCTGAACAGATCAACAAGCACTAAAATTCATGTACATACTTGCATTTGGCTTCATACAATGATATTTCAAGTTATACTGACTATCATTGTATTAATTTACGTATCTTAAAATAAATTCATTTTATGAAAATTAATGTTACATAAAATACAGTAACTGAGTGCATAGATCAGATAACTGAGTGCCGAAAGTTATCTATTTTACTAAGTAACAATTGTTTTAAATATCAGCGTGATGTATTTTTTTTGTTAGTGTCACGATGCTTACAACCTTTTTTATTAATAAGCAGAGTGGCGCATTTTTGTAACTTTTTTGCCACGTTACAAATCCAGGGAACCCATCCTAATTGACACCAGCCAATTATATGGGCTGCCTACGTTGTAACGAACTGAAATTAAACTCAACACAATTAACAAAATTAATTAAGCTAATTATTAGGAAACAAGGGAAGGTATTTCACTGATGTATGCACTCATTTAAACGTGTAATAAAATGACTTCTCTTTATTAACAAATGATATTAAAAGATTCCATAACATAATTAATTAGATTAAAATATTCAAAGGGTTTTCTGAAAAACTAGGGATCATAATGATCATGTACTTTTTACCTCGGATCCGAGTTTACTTTAAATATATTGCAAAGACGTCTGAGTATTACTATGTTCATCTAGGTGCTTGCAAGACTGCTTTTACCATTTGAAGAATGGTATTATCTATTAAAGAGATTATAATTAACATTTACATATTAACGTTACAACGTATGATATACAATATTACAGTATACTCTTAGTTGGTCTCATTTATAGTTTAAAGAAAATTATTGTCTTTGAAAAGTCTCTTTCATCTGTAAGTTATGTCTCAAATATAATTAACTCTCGATAGGCAAGCTATCGAGTCACCTTTACAATAAGTCGTGGTGACCTCGTCCTGGGGTGTCACTCTTGGGAATTGTGGAAGTCGGCATCGTCATCTGTGTCGTGTCTTCGGCGAGTACTAGATAGCTGGTTCACTGAGTAGACTGAAGTTATTCTGGTTAAAGTTGGTGTAGATCCACGTAGGTCCTAGTCAGCGTCGTATGGCTCGTATACGTCCACATGTGAAGTTTATGCAGGTCACATCTTCATATGTAAAGTGGTACTGGAATTTACCTCTTGAGGAGAGACGTCATCTTGCTTACGTGTTGTTACATTTTTTTGTTTAACTGATTACATTTCTTAACACATCTTTCTACATTTTCTATATTAAAACTTGCTCGCCATGTTTAGTAGTGGTAGCTAATTGTTAACTTAAAATTAATCAATGCATTTCTGCAGAGCTCTCGCTCGTAGGTGTGTACGGTCTGACGGCTGCATTGTCACTCTTTTCTCGATTCGACTGGCACATTACAACGGAGCGGAGCGAGTACTCCGCGATAATATAGTCCCTATTTTTATTTAAAGTGACATTATTATTACAAGAAACAATACATTAATTATACATATATAATTTAAGTGAATTATTTTAACTACTACTCGTGCCTTCAAATTACTAATTACAAACATTATGATTTTTATACTTTTCTAAGTTACAGACGACTCGCTAAACACGTTGAGTCCGGAATTAAACAGGTCAACGCATGATGACTTGCAAAGGGTTAACTGTGGTATTAATTGCCTTTTTACCATTCGATTTTTTATTAATTGTTTAGTTAGATTTTCCATTTACATCTCATTCTTATTCTGTGTTCGTGCAGGGGCTTTAGGTTTAATAGTGCGATTTAAATATACTTAATTGCTAGTAAATTAATTTTTTATTTAATAAAGATTTTATTATCAATTAAATCGTCACATACTCCACTGCTTAAAATCCACATTAAGAATTTTAGTCAGCCTAACGCAAAATTGGGGACTTGGAGTATGCTTGGTGTCAATGTGTGGAATTTCTCTCACATAGTTATTGGCAAGCGTTATACCCATTTATTTCTTCTCTACTATACAATATACATATATATTTTCTTATAAACTACCCTTTTTTTTACATACTATTCACACTTAATATCTACATTTTAAAACACAAAACTTTTTCTTATGTCTACTACTTAAATCTACTCCCGGTTTTTTCTTTGGGTTATAGTTACTCTCTTCATAGAGTAATTTTCTAAATATTTGTAATTAGAACTCAGTTTAGTGGTCGTTGAGTACTCATTTTCTTATCTTTCGCTGAACTGGATGTCAGGTTGATCAGGCCTCATTTCCAAATTCTACGATTAACACTTAGCACGGTTACTGAGGTATAATATACTTCACTACCTAGTATTACCTTTTCTATTTTTGACTATGCTATTTCCTCTTTTCTTCTTATACAATTTTATCTGCGAAATATGTGTTCTCTGCACATATTTCCGAGTCGCAGGTTCGTACAGGGCTACTGTAACTGGAGTTAAGCACTTCTGGATTTGGTAAGGGCCACACCATCGGTATGATAGTTTAGAGGTGGTCTTATCAATTGCACTACTCGTCGGGTGAGTCTTGTACATTACTAGGTCACCGACTTGGTACTTAACTGAATTGTTATGAATATTTCTCTCGTGGTATTTTCTGGATTTCTCTAAGTTCGCTCTTAAATTAGCGCGAGCTTTATTCCATATTTGCTTAATCTGCTTATCCTTTATTTGCGGAGGTAGCAGGTCGTGTATTTCCCATTTAGTGGACAAGGGGTGGTTTGGTTTGTATTTATACAGTAAATAAAACGGGGTCGACTTGTGACCTTCGTGATAAGCTGAATTAAAGGCGTATTGTATCCAGGATAGGTTTTGGTCCCAAGACGTATGATCGTTCGCATGGTAGGCGATTAAAGCAGATTTGAGGTTTCGTAGATACCTTTCAGCAATATTGCCTTGCGGTCGATACTCCGTAGTGGTAATATGGTCTATTCCTAACTTGAAACACATATTCTTAAATTCTTTCGCTTTAAACTGTGATCCATTATCTGATACTATACGTACAGGTGTACCGTAGTCTTTAAATAATCTTTCCTGTAATATTTTTACAGTCGTCGACGCTAATGCTCGTCGCATGGGATACATCCAAACAAATTTGGTGAACGAATCTACACAGATGAGTAACATAGTATTACCTGATTTCGATCGTGGATAAGGACCTGAAAAGTCTAGATATAGTTTAGAGAAAGGGGTCTTAGGGATTTCTGAAATTAATTGGCTTACCTGATTATTTCTTGCCGGTTTCCTGAGAGCACATAAATTACTTTTCTTTACGAAACTAGCTATTTCGCTGTTCATATTGTTCCAATGATATTCTTTTCGAACACGATGTATAGTTTTATTGATTCCCATATGGGCTCCAATGGTAGATGAATGGAAGTACTCCATCAGCATGGGCTTAATCACATCAGCGGCGATTATTCTTAATTCCTTTCCGTTTCTTATTTTGTGGCATAGTACACTTTTACTTAATACGTATTTCTCGGTTTTAATACCTTGCGCAAGTTGTTCTATAATCGGTTTCAGAAAAGGGTCTTGTTGATACAGGGCAATGTTTGTAAAGGCAAGGGGGAATTCAGTAATTACGGCGTTAGTAAGTGCTGTTTCCGGATTCTCCTTGTTTCCGCGAGTATTATTGGGCGACTGGAACATACGGGACAGGGTATCAGCGACTACGTTTTGTGTACCTTTAATATGCTGCACTTCGAATTTATAGCAGTTTAACCTCAATACCCATCTTCCAATACGTCCTAACTGTTTAGGGTGATTCAGTAACCAAGATAATGCTTGATTATCAGTTTCCAAAAGGAATTCTTTATGTTCTAGGAAGGGTTTAAACTTCTCAAACGCAAAAACAATGGCTAAACATTGTAATTCATATGCGGAATATTTTCTTTCTTGGTCGCTCAAGGTTCGCGATGCATAACTAATAGGTAGTCTACTGTTTTCTATCTCTTGATAGATAACTGCACCTAACGCTACACTAGAACTGTCGGTCTGCACTACGAAAGGTTTCGTGAAATCGGCTAGTTGCAAAACTGGGGGAGATATGATACTTTCTTTGAGTTGTTCAAACGTATTTTGATGTTGTGCACTCCATTCAAACTTCGCTCCCTTCTTTCTTAAGGAATTTAGCGGTGCTGCTATTTCGGCAAGATGGCGAATATACTTGTGGAAATAATTTACCATTCCCAAAAATCGGGCTTTTGCATCTCGTGGGGGTGAAAATTCTCTAATAGCGCGGGTTCGTTCGGGGCCAATGCTTACTTTTCCATTCGCTTTCACGATGTGACCTAAGAATGAAAATTGTGGGACGGCAAAATTTACTTTTTTGGGGTTAACAGTTAATCCTGCTTTTTGTAACCGAGATAACACTTCACGTAGGTGTTTAAGATGTTGTTCCATTGATTCGCTATAAATAACGATGTCGTCCAAATAGTGATACACATATTTAAATTTAATATCGTGAAATATCCTTTCTAATAATCTACTACATACGGAACTTCCTTGAGATATTCCAAAGGGTACTCTAGTAAATTGGTACAAGTTAAAAGGAACGGCAAACGCGGTTGGACGTTTTGACTCTTCCGAAAGGGGTATTTGGTGAAAAGCTTGATTCAGATCCATTACCGTAAAGACTTTCGCTTTCGTGAAGTAATGAAAAGCACTATGGATGTCTGGAAGAGGGATAGATTCAAATTCTATTCGTTTGTTTAATTGCCGGTAGTCCACAACTAGTCTGTGTTTATCGTGACCTTTCGGTACTAAAAAGGAGGGTGATGAATATGGGGACGTAGAGGGTTCAATGACTCCTTGTTCCAACAACTTGACATGGTTTCTCATCACTTCCATCTTGGGAGGCGACAACTTGTATGGGGGTAGGCGTATTACTTTCCCATCACTCAGATTGATTTTATATTCTATTAGTTTCGTAAGTCCTAGCTTAGGTGTAAGAACTGAGAAAAATTCTTTTATTAATTTCTGTATTCTCATTCTATCTCTACTTTCTAGATGAGATAATTCAGACTCTTGGTGTATTACGTGTGCAATAGATGATCTAGTTTTTTCTGGTTTGTCATCATTACAATCAAATCTATATTTCCGTGTACGGTCGAATCGAAAATAATATTTCTGCTCATAGATGTCAAGAATCATTCCCGTTTTACTAATAAAGTCTGCTCCCAATATTAAGTCGGGTCCTAATTTATTACATACTAACATAGTAAAAACCCAGGTTAGGTTCTTGATTTTAACTTTAACGGTAATGCTCAGTTTTATTATTATATTTCGTTTATTGGCGGTAGCACATTTTATATTCACCGCTTGACTCCGTTTTACTAGATGGTGTTTCGATAATTTATCTGCTAACTCTTGACTGATTAAGGTTCTGGTAGATCCCGAATCAATTAATGCGATTGTGGAGGTAACACCTAGGTCAACTTGTATTAAGGGTAATAGACTTTTAGTCCAGTTACATTTATTTATAGCGTTACATTTTTCAAGAAACGTTCTTACGTAGGGATCTATTTCTTTAGAGCTTCTTTTCCTTCCTCTTTTGTTATAAACATTTTTTTTTTATACGTTTCTTTAGGTTCACCAGATTTCGAGTTGCTGCGGAAGACACAGGATTTCGGGTCTCCCTGCCTTACATGTTTTTTGGATCAGGGTGTTTACGTTCCAATTGCTTGCTGTTACAGTTTCTTCTTATGTGTCCATATTTGCCGCAATTATAACAGATGTGCTTATTGCGAGGAGGGTACCTTGTTTCCGTTTTAGATGGTGTTACATTTAACTTACCAGGGCTGCGCACATTGTGAGGTGTATTGAATACTTGCCTTTCATGCAGGGTTGTTACACCGGGCTCTAGGGCTCGCAATTCATTTCTATTTGCTTCTGCTGATTTCATCGTATGTCTATTCTGATCGGAGTACCATACATTCGAAGAATGGATACTGCATTGTTCTAGATCCGCAAAGGTGTTAGGTCGATTTATCAAAGCTAAACGAGATCTTTCCTCTGGTGACAATCCTACTAAAATGGTGTCGACCATCTGTGTCTCATTCCAATCTACACGTAGTAGTCGAGATGACTCCCTGATATCTGAGATGTAATGAGCTAATCTCTCGTGATTTCCTTGTACTCGTAGTACGGTCTTTCTTTTAAGTTCTTCGTAAATTCCGGTGGGAATAAAGTACTTTATTATTGAGGTATGCAAGTCTTCTACTGGAAGTGTAGAGCTTAATGCTTCTATCACACGATTCTTTAACGGGGGTTTACATTTCGGTAGCAGAACTTGCAAAATTTGCCAATCATTCAGCTGCTGTAGATCTTTTATCTGCAGGAGATATTTGATGAAATTTAGTAGTTTGGAGACATTTAATCCATCAGTGTAAGGGGTTTCAGTTAAAAGTTTCTCCACAGTATGAGTGATTTTTCCATATAGGTCTGCGTTATAGTTCAAGGTTGGCATCCCTTTAGGAGGACGATATGATGCATTCGGGGTGGTCAATTCGTGCGTTCCGGGGTGAATCTGGAAACGATTGGGAGGAGGGGCATTTAAATCTCTATCAGGATATTGCTCGTGAGTAGCTTGTATTTGCGATACGGCTGGTGAGTCGCGATCAGTGTTAGGTGGAGGTAGATCTGTAGTAGGGGATTGAACTGGGGAGATGTGTAGTTTCTTCAAGGACTTCTCAATTTCGTCCATTCGGAACGAGTCGGATTTTCTTCTTAACTCATTGATAATAGTGGGTAATCGACGTAAAGCTTCGTCAGCAAAGTTTTGGACTTCAGGAGGTATTTCCGTAAGATTAGGCCAGATCAACAAATTTTTCATACGCCGGGTTAAATGCTCTATTCTCTGAGTAGTCCGCAAAATTATCGCCGGAGATTTCTCGTCTTGGAGGGTTTGAGACAATAAGGTTAGCTCAATATACTTGGCATTACAAATTTCTCTCTCGCTCTCATAATCGAGTCCGCATAGGTTGCTTAATTGCGCGGGTGCAGCAAATCCACATTCGCGTATTGACTTACGCAATTCCGCGACTGTTACATTCGCATGGGGTAGACCACGCAAAAGAGCTTCGTAAGACAGCTCGTCCTTCAATAGTAAATCCGGATTAAATTGGGCCATTATTATCTTATTTCTAACACATTAAAACGTACTTAAAATTGATTTTACAACACTATACACTAACTACATAGACAAGGTGCATTCTTGGGTTAATCATTTGCATAATTCAGAAGAGAATAATTTCTCTTCTAAGGGAGAGACAGAAATTCCACACACACATATTTCAACGTTAAATCACCGATCAGCTGTTTGCTGGAATGTAGGTCACCCTCTTTTATTTAGTAAACAAAGACAAGGTAGGTGTATGCGTGGGAACGAGGGGATTACGCACACGTATTGTTCTCTACACAATGCATCAGCCTAACTTTCTCGACCGGTTTTAACTGGAGAAGCCAGTCGGACGCATAGGGTGAATCTTATTCAACAAAACACGCTTTACAAGTTACAGGTGTATTACGGTTATAACAGTCTGAGTTTAGTAATTAATTCTCGTACTTTCCACCATTAAATTATTTTTTCGTTTCGTTTTGGTAACAACTTTAAGTTACGAAATTCATTACACGTAATTAACCGGGTCTACTTTACGCAGGAGTATATGTTTTTATTTTTACCGTGACGACAGACATACACTGCCATACTATGCAGGCATATTCAAGAAACTACAGGTCTTGAATTGTCACAATATAAACCTGTCAAAGTCTGAACAGATCAACAAGCACTAAAATTCATGTACATACTTGCATTTGGCTTCATACAATGATATTTCAAGTTATACTGACTATCATTGTATTAATTTACGTATCTTAAAATAAATTCATTTTATGAAAATTAATGTTACATAAAATACAGTAACTGAGTGCATAGACCAGATAACTGAGTGCCGAAAGTTATCTATTTTACTAAGTAACAATTGTTTTAATTATCAGCGTGATGTATTTTTTTTGTTAGTGTCACGATGCTTACAACCTTTTTTATTAATAAGCAGAGTGGCGTATTTTTGTAACGTTTTTTGCCACGTTACAAATCCAGGGAACCCATCCTAATTGACACCAGCCAATTATATGGGCTGCCTACGTTGTAACGAACTGAAATTAAACTCAACACAATTAACAAAATTAATTAAGCTAATTATTAGGAAACAAGGGAAGGTATTTCACTGATGTATGCACTCATTTAAACGTGTAATAAGATGACTTCTCTTTATTAACAAATGATATTAAAAGATCCCATAACATAATTAATTAGATTAAAATATTCAAAGGGTTTTCTGAAAAACTAGGGATCATAATGATCATGTACGTTTTACCTCGGATCCGAGTTTACTTTAAATATATTGCAAAGACGTCTGAGTATTACTATGTTCATCTAGGTGCTTGCAAGACTGCTTTTACCATTTGAAGAATGGTATTATCTATTAAAGAGATTATAATTAACATTTACATATTAACGTTACAACGTATGATATACAATATTACAGTATACTCTTAGTTGGTCTCATTTATAGTTTAAAGAAAATTATTGTCTTTGAAAAGTCTCTTTCATCTGTAAGTTATGTCTCAAATATAATTAACTCTCGATAGGCAAGCTATCGAGTCACCTTTACAATAAGTCGTGGTGACCTCGTCCTGGGGTGTCACTCTTGGGAATTCTGGAAGTCGGCGTCGTCATCTGTGTCGTGTCTTCGGCGAGTACTAGATAGCTGGTTCACTTAGTAGACTGAAGTTATTCTGGTTAAAGTTGGTGTAGATCCACGTAGGTCCTAGTCAGCGTCGTATGGCTCGTATACGTCCACATGTGAAGTTTATGCAGGTCACATCTTCATATGTAAAATAGGTACTGGAATTTACCTCTTGAGGAGAGACGTCATCTTGCTTACGTGTTGTTAGATTTTTTTGTTTAACTGATTACATTTCTTAACACAACTTTCTACATTTTCTATATTAAAACTTGCTCGCCATGTTTAGTAGTGGTAGCTGATTGTTAACTTAAAATTAATCAATGCATTTCTGCAGATCTCTCGCTGGTAGGTGTGTACGGTCTGACGGCTGCATTGTCACTCTTTTCTCGATTCGACTGGCACATTACAACGGAGCGGAGCGAGTACTCCGCGATAATATAGTCCCTATTTTTATTTAAAGTGACATTATTATTACAAGAAACAATACATTAATTATACATATATAATTTAAGTGAATTATTTTAACTACTACTCGTGCCTTCAAATTACTAATTACAAACATTATGATTTTTATACTTTTCTAAGTTACAGACGACTCGCTAAACACGTTGAGTCCGGAATTAAACAGGTCAACGCATGATGACTTGCAAAGGGTTAACTGTGATATTAATTGCCTTTTTACCATTCGATTTTTTATTAATTGTTTAGTTAGATTTTCCATTTACATCTAATTCTTATTCTGTGTTCGTACAGGGGCTTTAGGTTTAATAGTGCGATTTAAATATACTTAATTGCTAGTAAATTAATTTTTTATTTAATAAAGATTTTATTATCAATTAAATCGTCACATACTCCACCGCTTAAAATCCACATTAAGAATTTTAGTCAGCCTAACGCAAAATTGGGGACTTGGAGTATGCTTGGTGTCAATGTGTGGAATTTCTCTCACATAGTTATTGGCAAGCGTTATACCCATTTATTTCTTCTCTACTATACAATATACATATATATTTTCTTATAAACTACCCTTTTTTTTTACATACTATTCACACTTAATATCTACATTTTAAAACACAAAACTTTTTCTTATGTCTACTACTTAAATCTACTCCCGGTTTTTTCTTTGGGTTATAGTTACTCTCTTCATAGAGTAATTTTCTAAATATTTGTTATTTAGAACTCAGTTTAGTGGTCGTTGAGTACTCATTTTCTTATCTTTCGCTGAACTGGATGTCAGGTTGATCAGGCCTCATTTCCAAATTCTACGATTAACACTTAGCACGGTTACTGAGGTATAATATACTTCACTACCTAGTATTACCTTTTCTATTTTTGGCTATGCTATTTCCTCTTTTCTTCTTATACAATTTTATCTGCGAAATATGTGTTCTCCGCACATATTTCCGAGTCGCAGGTTCGTACAGGGCTACTGTAACTGGAGTTAAGCACTTCTGGATTTGGTAAGGGCCACACCATCGGTATGATAGTTTAGAGGTGGTCTTATCAATTGCACTACTCGTCGGGTGAGTCTTGTACATTACTAGGTCACCGACTTGGTACTTAACTGAATTGTTATGAATATTTCTCTCGTGGTATTTTCTGGATTTCTCTAAGTTCGCTCTTAAATTAGCGCGAGCTTTATTCCATATTTGCTTAATCTGCTTATCCTTTATTTGCGGAGGTAGCAGGTCGTGTATTTCCCATTTAGTGGACAAGGGGTGGTTTGGTTTGTATTTATACAGTAAATAAAACGGAGTCGACTTGTGACCTTCGTGATAAGCTGAATTAAAGGCGTATTGTATCCAGGATAGGTTTTGGTCCCAAGACGTATGATCGTTCGCATGGTAGGCGATTAAAGCAGATTTGAGGTTTCGTAGATACCTTTCAGCAATATTGCCTTGCGGTCGATACTCCGTAGTGGTAATATGGTCTATTCCTAACTTGAAACACATATTCTTAAATTCTTTCGCTTTAAACTGTGATCCATTATCTGACACTATACGTACAGGTGTACCGTAGTCTTTAAATAATCTTTCCTGTAATATTTTTACAGTCGTCGACGCTAATGCTCGTCGCATGGGATACATCCAAACAAATTTGGTGAACGAATCTACACAGATGAGTAACATAGTATTACCTGATTTCGATCGTGGATAAGGACCTGAAAAGTCTAGATATAGTTTAGAGAAAGGGGTCATAGGGATTTCTGAAATTAATTGGCTTACCTGATTATTTCTTGCCGGTTTACTGAGAGCACATAAATTATTTTTCTTTACGAAACTAGCTATTTCGCTGTTCATATTGTTCCAATGATATTCTTTTCGAACACGATGTATAGTTTTATTGATTCCCATATGGGCTCCAATGGTAGATGAATGGAAGTACTCCATCAGCATGGGCTTAATCACATCAGCGGCGATTATTCTTAATTCCTTTCCGTTTCTTATTTTGTGGCATAGTACACTTTTACTTAATACGTATTTCTCGGATTTAATACCTTGCGCAAGTTGTTCTATAATCGGTTTCAGAAAAGGGTCTTGTTGTTGATACAGGGCAATGTTTGTAAAGGCAAGGGGGAATTCAGTAATTACGGCGTTAGTAAGTGCTGTTTCCGGATTCTCCTTGTTTCCGCGAGTATTAGTGGGCGACTGGAACATACGGGACAGGGTATCAGCGACTACGTTTTGTGTACCTTTAATATGCTGCACTTTGAATTTATAGCAGTTTAACCTCAATACCCATCTTCCAATACGTCCTAACTGTTTAGGGTGATTCAGTAACCAAGATAATGCTTGATTATCAGTTTCCAAAAGGAATTCTTTATGTTCTAGGAAGGGTTTAAACTTCTCAAATGCAAAAACAATGGCTAAACATTGTAATTCATATGCGGAATATTTTCTTTCTTGGTCGCTCAAGGTTCGCGATGCATAACTAATAGGTAGTCTACTGTTTTCTATCTCTTGATAGATAACTGCACCTAACGCTACACTAGAACTGTCGGTCTGCACTACGAAAGGTTTCGTGAAATCGGCTAGTTGCAAAACTGGGGGAGATATGATACTTTCTTTGAGTTGTTCAAACGTATTTTGATGTTGTGCACTCCATTCAAACTTCGCTCCCTTCTTTCTTAAGGAATTTAGCGGTGCTGCTATTTCGGCAAGATGGCGAATATACTTGTGGAAATAATTTACCATTCCCAAAAATCGGGCTATACCTTTTGCATCTCGTGGGGGTGAAAATTCTCTAATAGCGCGGGTTCGTTCGGGGCCAATGCTTACTTTTCCATTCGCTTTCACGATGTGACCTAAGAATGAAAATTGTGGGACGGCAAAATTTACTTTTTTGGGGTTAACAGTTAATCCTGCTTTTTGTAACCGAGATAACACTTCACGTAGGTGTTTAAGATGTTGTTCCATTGATTCGCTATAGATAACGATGTCGTCCAAATAGTGATACACATATTTAAATTTAATATCGTGAAATATCCTTTCTAATAATCTACTACATACGGAACTTCCTTGAGATATTCCAAAGGGTACTCTAGTAAATTGGTACAAGTTAAAAGGAACGGCAAACGCGGTTAGACGTTTTGATTCTTCCGAAAGGGGTATTTGGTGAAAAGCTTGATTCAGATCCATTACCGTAAAGACTTTCGCTTTCGTGAAGTAATGAAAAGCACTATGGATGTCTGGAAGAGGGATAGATTCAAATTCTATTCGTTTGTTTAATTGCCGGTAGTCCACAACTAGTCTGTGTTTATCGTGACCTTTCGGTACTAAAAAGGAGGGTGATGAATATGGGGACGTAGAGGGTTCAATGACTCCTTGTTCCAACAACTTGATATGGTTTCTCATCACTTCCATCTTGGGAGGCGACAACTTGTATGGGGGTAGGCGTATTACTTTCTGATCGCTCAGATTGATTTTATATTCTATTAGTTTCGTAAGTCCTAGCTTAGGTGTAAGAAGTGAAGAAAATTCTTTTATTAATTTCTGTATTCTCATTCTATCTCTACTTTCTAGATGAGATAATTCAGACTCTTGGTGTATTACGTGTGCAATAGATGATCTAGTTTTTTCTGGTTTGTCATCATTACAATCAAATCTATATTTCCGTGTACGGTCGAATCAAAAATAATATTTCTGCTCATAGATGTCAAGAATCATTCCCGTTTTACTAATAAAGTCTGCTCCCAATATTAAGTCGGGTCCTAATTTATTACATACTAACATAGTAAAAACCCAGGTTAGGTTCTTGATTTTAACTTTAACGGTAATGCTCAGTTTTATTATTATATTTCGTTTATTTGCGGTAGCACATTTTATATTCACCGCTTGACTCCGTTTTACTAGATGGTGTTTCGATAATTTATCTGCTAACTCTTGACTGATTAAGGTTCTGGTAGATCCCGAATCAATTAATGCGATTGTGGAGGTAACACCTAGGTCAACTTGTATTAAGGGTAATAGACTTTTAGTCCAGTTACATTTATTTATCGCGTTACATTTTTCAAGAAACTTTCATACGTAGGGATCTATTTCTTTAGAGCTTCTTTTCCTTCCTCTTTTGTTATAAACTTTTTTTTTTTATACGTTTCTTTAGGTTCACCAGATTTCGAGTTGCTGCGGAAGACACAGGATTTCGGGTCTCCCTGCCTTACATGTTTTTTGGATCAGGGTGTTTACGTTCCAATTGCTTGCTGTTACAGTTTCTTCTTATGTGTCCATATTTGCCGCAATTATAACAGATGTGCTTATTGCGAGGAGGGTACCTTGTTTCCGTTTTAGATGGTGTTACATTTAACTTACCAGGGCTGCGCACATTGTGAGGTGTATTGAATACTTGCCTTTCATGCAGGGTTGTTACACCGGGCTCTAGGGCTCGCAATTCATTTCTATTTGCTTCTGCTGATTTCATCGTATGTCTATTCTGATCGGAGTACCATACATTCGAAGAATGGATACTGCATTGTTCTAGATCCGCAAAGGTGTTAGGTCGATTTATCAAAGCTAAACGAGATCTTTCCTCTGGTGACAATCCTACTAAAATGGTGTCGACCATCTGTGTCTCATTCCAATCTACACGTAGTAGTCGAGATGACTCCCTGATATCTGAGATGTAATGAGCTAATCTCTCGTGATTCCCTTGTACTCGTAGTACGGTCTTTCTTTTAAGTTCTTCGTAAATTCCGGTGGGAATAAAGTACTTTATTATTGAGGTATGCAAGTCTTCTACTGGAAGTGTAGAGCTTAATGCTTCTATCACACGATTCTTTAACGGGGGTTTACATTTCGGTAGCAGAACTTGCAAAATTTGCCAATCATTCAGCTGCTGTAGATCTTTTATCTGCAGGAGATATTTGATGAAATTTAGTAGTTTGGAGACATTTAATCCATCAGTGTAAGGGGTTTCAGTTAAAAGTTTCTCCACAGTATGAGTGATTTTTCCATATAGGTCTGCGTTATAGTTCAAGGTTGGCATCCCTTTAGGAGGACGATATGATGCATTCGGGGTGGTCAATTCGTGCGTTCCGGGGTGAATCTGGAAACGATTGGGAGGAGGGGCATTTAAATCTCTATCAGGATATTGCTCGTGAGTAGCTTGTATTTGCGATACGGCTGGTGACTCGCGATCAGTGTTAGGTGGAGGTAGATCTGTAGTAGGGGATTGAACTGGGGAGATGTGTAGTTTCTTCAAGGACTTCTCAATTTCGTCCATTCGGAACGAGTCGGATTTTCTTCTTAACTCATTGATAATAGTGGGTAATCGACGTAAAGCTTCGTCAGCAAAGTTTTGGACTTCAGGAGGTATTTCCGTAAGATTAGGCCAGATCAACAAATTTTTCATACGCCGGGTTAAATGCTCTATTCTCTGAGTAGTCCGCAAAATTATCGCCGGAGATTTCTCGTCTTGGAGGGTTTGAGACAATAAGGTTAGCTCACTATACTTGGCATTACAAATTTCTCTCTCGCTCTCATAATCGAGTCCGCATAGGTTGCTTAATTGCGCGGGTGCATCAAATCCACATTCGCGTATTGACTTACGCAATTCCGCGACTGTTACATTCGCATGGGGTAGACCACGCAAAAGAGCTTTGTAAGACAGCTCGTCCTTCAATAGTAAATCCGGATTAAATTGGGCCATTATTATCTTATTTCTAACACATTAAAACGTACTTAAAATTGATTTTACAACACTATACACTAACTACATAGACAAGGTGCATTCTTGGGTTAATCATTTGCATAATTCAGAAGAGAATAATTTCTCTTCTAAGGGAGAGACAGAAATTCCACACACACATATTTCAACGTTAAATCACCGATCAGCTGTTTGCTGGAATGTAGGTCACCCTCTTTTATTTAGTAAACAAAGACAAGGTAGGTGTATGCGTGGGAACGAGGGGATTACGCACACGTATTGTTCTCTACACAATGCATCAGCCTAACTTTCTCGACCGGTTTTAACTGGAGAAGCCAGTCGGACGCATAGGGTGAATCTTATTCAACAAAACATGCTTTACAAGTTACAGGTGTATTACGGTTATAACAGTCTGAGTTTAGTAATTAATTCTCGTACTTTCCACCATTAAATTATTTTTTCGTTTCGTTTTGGTAACAACTTTAAGTTACGAAATTCATTACACGTAATTAACCGGGTCTACTTTACGCAGGAGTATATGTTTTTATTTTTACCGTGACGACAGACATACACTGCCATACTATGCAGGCATATTCAAGAAACTACAGGTCTTGAATTGTCACAATATAAACCTGTCAAAGTCTGAACAGATCAACAAGCACTAAAATTCATGTACATACTTGCATTTGGCTTCATACAATGATATTTCAAGTTATACTGACTATCATTGTATTAATTTACGTATCTTAAAATAAATTCATTTTATGAAAATTAATGTTACATAAAATACAGTAACTGAGTGCATAGATCAGATAACTGAGTGCCGAAAGTTATCTATTTTACTAAGTAACAATTGTTTTAATTATCAGCGTGATGTATTTTTTTTGTTAGTGTCACGATGCTTACAACCTTTTTTATTAATAAGCAGAGTGGCGTATTTTTGTAACGTTTTTTGCCACGTTACAAATCCAGGGAACCCATCCTAATTGACACCAGCCAATTATATGGGCTGCCTACGTTGTAACGAACTGAAATTAAACTCAACACAATTAACAAAATTAATTAAGCTAATTATTAGGAAACAAGGGAAGGTATTTCACTGATGTATGCACTCATTTAAACGTGTAATAAGATGACTTCTCTTTATTAACAAATGATATTAAAAGATCCCATAACATAATTAATTAGATTAAAATATTCAAAGGGTTTTCTGAAAAACTAGGGATCATAATGATCATGTACGTTTTACCTCGGATCCGAGTTTACTTTAAATATATTGCAAAGACGTCTGAGTATTACTATGTTCATCTAGGTGCTTGCAAGACTGCTTTTACCATTTGAAGAATGGTATTATCTATTAAAGAGATTATAATTAACATTTACATATTAACGTTACAACGTATGATATACAATATTACAGTATACTCTTAGTTGGTCTCATTTATAGTTTAAAGAAAATTATTGTCTTTGAAAAGTCTCTTTCATCTGTAAGTTATGTCTCAAATATAATTAACTCTCGATAGGCAAGCTATCGAGTCACCTTTACAATAAGTCGTGGTGACCTCGTCCTGGGGTGTCACTCTTGGGAATTCTGGAAGTCGGCGTCGTCATCTGTGTCGTGTCTTCGGCGAGTACTAGATAGCTGGTTCACTTAGTAGACTGAAGTTATTCTGGTTAAAGTTGGTGTAGATCCACGTAGGTCCTAGTCAGCGTCGTATGGCTCGTATACGTCCACATGTGAAGTTTATGCAGGTCACATCTTCATATGTAAAATAGGTACTGGAATTTACCTCTTGAGGAGAGACGTCATCTTGCTTACGTGTTGTTAGATTTTTTTGTTTAACTGATTACATTTCTTAACACAACTTTCTACATTTTCTATATTAAAACTTGCTCGCCATGTTTAGTAGTGGTAGCTGATTGTTAACTTAAAATTAATCAATGCATTTCTGCAGATCTCTCGCTGGTAGGTGTGTACGGTCTGACGGCTGCATTGTCACTCTTTTCTCGATTCGACTGGCACATTACAACGGAGCGGAGCGAGTACTCCGCGATAATATAGTCCCTATTTTTATTTAAAGTGACATTATTATTACAAGAAACAATACATTAATTATACATATATAATTTAAGTGAATTATTTTAACTACTACTCGTGCCTTCAAATTACTAATTACAAACATTATGATTTTTATACTTTTCTAAGTTACAGACGACTCGCTAAACACGTTGAGTCCGGAATTAAACAGGTCAACGCATGATGACTTGCAAAGGGTTAACTGTGATATTAATTGCCTTTTTACCATTCGATTTTTTATTAATTGTTTAGTTAGATTTTCCATTTACATCTAATTCTTATTCTGTGTTCGTACAGGGGCTTTAGGTTTAATAGTGCGATTTAAATATACTTAATTGCTAGTAAATTAATTTTTTATTTAATAAAGATTTTATTATCAATTAAATCGTCACATACTCCACCGCTTAAAATCCACATTAAGAATTTTAGTCAGCCTAACGCAAAATTGGGGACTTGGAGTATGCTTGGTGTCAATGTGTGGAATTTCTCTCACATAGTTATTGGCAAGCGTTATACCCATTTATTTCTTCTCTACTATACAATATACATATATATTTTCTTATAAACTACCCTTTTTTTTTACATACTATTCACACTTAATATCTACATTTTAAAACACAAAACTTTTTCTTATGTCTACTACTTAAATCTACTCCCGGTTTTTTCTTTGGGTTATAGTTACTCTCTTCATAGAGTAATTTTCTAAATATTTGTTATTTAGAACTCAGTTTAGTGGTCGTTGAGTACTCATTTTCTTATCTTTCGCTGAACTGGATGTCAGGTTGATCAGGCCTCATTTCCAAATTCTACGATTAACACTTAGCACGGTTACTGAGGTATAATATACTTCACTACCTAGTATTACCTTTTCTATTTTTGGCTATGCTATTTCCTCTTTTCTTCTTATACAATTTTATCTGCGAAATATGTGTTCTCCGCACATATTTCCGAGTCGCAGGTTCGTACAGGGCTACTGTAACTGGAGTTAAGCACTTCTGGATTTGGTAAGGGCCACACCATCGGTATGATAGTTTAGAGGTGGTCTTATCAATTGCACTACTCGTCGGGTGAGTCTTGTACATTACTAGGTCACCGACTTGGTACTTAACTGAATTGTTATGAATATTTCTCTCGTGGTATTTTCTGGATTTCTCTAAGTTCGCTCTTAAATTAGCGCGAGCTTTATTCCATATTTGCTTAATCTGCTTATCCTTTATTTGCGGAGGTAGCAGGTCGTGTATTTCCCATTTAGTGGACAAGGGGTGGTTTGGTTTGTATTTATACAGTAAATAAAACGGGGTCGACTTGTGACCTTCGTGATAAGCTGAATTAAAGGCGTATTGTATCCAGGATAGGTTTTGGTCCCAAGACGTATGATCGTTCGCATGGTAGGCGATTAAAGCAGATTTGAGGTTTCGTAGATACCTTTCAGCAATATTGCCTTGCGGTCGATACTCCGTAGTGGTAATATGGTCTATTCCTAACTTGAAACACATATTCTTAAATTCTTTCGCTTTAAACTGTGATCCATTATCTGACACTATACGTACAGGTGTACCGTAGTCTTTAAATAATCTTTCCTGTAATATTTTTACAGTCGTCGACGCTAATGCTCGTCGCATGGGATACATCCAAACAAATTTGGTGAACGAATCTACACAGATGAGTAACATAGTATTACCTGATTTCGATCGTGGATAAGGACCTGAAAAGTCTAGATATAGTTTAGAGAAAGGGGTCATAGGGATTTCTGAAATTAATTGGCTTACCTGATTATTTCTTGCCGGTTTACTGAGAGCACATAAATTATTTTTCTTTACGAAACTAGCTATTTCGCTGTTCATATTGTTCCAATGATATTCTTTTCGAACACGATGTATAGTTTTATTGATTCCCATATGGGCTCCAATGGTAGATGAATGGAAGTACTCCATCAGCATGGGCTTAATCACATCAGCGGCGATTATTCTTAATTCCTTTCCGTTTCTTATTTTGTGGCATAGTACACTTTTACTTAATACGTATTTCTCGGATTTAATACCTTGCGCAAGTTGTTCTATAATCGGTTTCAGAAAAGGGTCTTGTTGTTGATACAGGGCAATGTTTGTAAAGGCAAGGGGGAATTCAGTAATTACGGCGTTAGTAAGTGCTGTTTCCGGATTCTCCTTGTTTCCGCGAGTATTAGTGGGCGACTGGAACATACGGGACAGGGTATCAGCGACTACGTTTTGTGTACCTTTAATATGCTGCACTTTGAATTTATAGCAGTTTAACCTCAATACCCATCTTCCAATACGTCCTAACTGTTTAGGGTGATTCAGTAACCAAGATAATGCTTGATTATCAGTTTCCAAAAGGAATTCTTTATGTTCTAGGAAGGGTTTAAACTTCTCAAATGCAAAAACAATGGCTAAACATTGTAATTCATATGCGGAATATTTTCTTTCTTGGTCGCTCAAGGTTCGCGATGCATAACTAATAGGTAGTCTACTGTTTTCTATCTCTTGATAGATAACTGCACCTAACGCTACACTAGAACTGTCGGTCTGCACTACGAAAGGTTTCGTGAAATCGGCTAGTTGCAAAACTGGGGGAGATATGATACTTTCTTTGAGTTGTTCAAACGTATTTTGATGTTGTGCACTCCATTCAAACTTCGCTCCCTTCTTTCTTAAGGAATTTAGCGGTGCTGCTATTTCGGCAAGATGGCGAATATACTTGTGGAAATAATTTACCATTCCCAAAAATCGGGCTATACCTTTTGCATCTCGTGGGGGTGAAAATTCTCTAATAGCGCGGGTTCGTTCGGGGCCAATGCTTACTTTTCCATTCGCTTTCACGATGTGACCTAAGAATGAAAATTGTGGGACGGCAAAATTTACTTTTTTGGGGTTAACAGTTAATCCTGCTTTTTGTAACCGAGATAACACTTCACGTAGGTGTTTAAGATGTTGTTCCATTGATTCGCTATAGATAACGATGTCGTCCAAATAGTGATACACATATTTAAATTTAATATCGTGAAATATCCTTTCTAATAATCTACTACATACGGAACTTCCTTGAGATATTCCAAAGGGTACTCTAGTAAATTGGTACAAGTTAAAAGGAACGGCAAACGCGGTTAGACGTTTTGATTCTTCCGAAAGGGGTATTTGGTGAAAAGCTTGATTCAGATCCATTACCGTAAAGACTTTCGCTTTCGTGAAGTAATGAAAAGCACTATGGATGTCTGGAAGAGGGATAGATTCAAATTCTATTCGTTTGTTTAATTGCCGGTAGTCCACAACTAGTCTGTGTTTATCGTGACCTTTCGGTACTAAAAAGGAGGGTGATGAATATGGGGACGTAGAGGGTTCAATGACTCCTTGTTCCAACAACTTGATATGGTTTCTCATCACTTCCATCTTGGGAGGCGACAACTTGTATGGGGGTAGGCGTATTACTTTCTGATCGCTCAGATTGATTTTATATTCTATTAGTTTCGTAAGTCCTAGCTTAGGTGTAAGAAGTGAAGAAAATTCTTTTATTAATTTCTGTATTCTCATTCTATCTCTACTTTCTAGATGAGATAATTCAGACTCTTGGTGTATTACGTGTGCAATAGATGATCTAGTTTTTTCTGGTTTGTCATCATTACAATCAAATCTATATTTCCGTGTACGGTCGAATCAAAAATAATATTTCTGCTCATAGATGTCAAGAATCATTCCCGTTTTACTAATAAAGTCTGCTCCCAATATTAAGTCGGGTCCTAATTTATTACATACTAACATAGTAAAAACCCAGGTTAGGTTCTTGATTTTAACTTTAACGGTAATGCTCAGTTTTATTATTATATTTCGTTTATTTGCGGTAGCACATTTTATATTCACCGCTTGACTCCGTTTTACTAGATGGTGTTTCGATAATTTATCTGCTAACTCTTGACTGATTAAGGTTCTGGTAGATCCCGAATCAATTAATGCGATTGTGGAGGTAACACCTAGGTCA
Source organism: Magicicada septendecula (assembly GCA_034769895.1). NCBI lineage: Eukaryota > Metazoa > Arthropoda > Insecta > Hemiptera > Cicadidae > Magicicada > Magicicada septendecula. The sequence goes on from CM068375.1 coordinate 366,073,774, forward strand.
ACTTGTATTAAGGGTAATAGACTTTTAGTCCAGTTACATTTATTTATCGCGTTACATTTTTCAAGAAACTTTCATACGTAGGGATCTATTTCTTTAGAGCTTCTTTTCCTTCCTCTTTTGTTATAAACATTTTTTTTTTTATACGTTTCTTTAGGTTCACCAGATTTCGAGTTGCTGCGGAAGACACAGGATTTCGGGTCTCCCTGCCTTACATGTTTTTTGGATCAGGGTGTTTACGTTCCAATTGCTTGCTGTTACAGTTTCTTCTTATGTGTCCATATTTGCCGCAATTATAACAGATGTGCTTATTGCGAGGAGGGTACCTTGTTTCCGTTTTAGATGGTGTTACATTTAACTTACCAGGGCTGCGCACATTGTGAGGTGTATTGAATACTTGCCTTTCATGCAGGGTTGTTACACCGGGCTCTAGGGCTCGCAATTCATTTCTATTTGCTTCTGCTGATTTCATCGTATGTCTATTCTGATCGGAGTACCATACATTCGAAGAATGGATACTGCATTGTTCTAGATCCGCAAAGGTGTTAGGTCGATTTATCAAAGCTAAACGAGATCTTTCCTCTGGTGACAATCCTACTAAAATGGTGTCGACCATCTGTGTCTCATTCCAATCTACACGTAGTAGTCGAGATGACTCCCTGATATCTGAGATGTAATGAGCTAATCTCTCGTGATTCCCTTGTACTCGTAGTACGGTCTTTCTTTTAAGTTCTTCGTAAATTCCGGTGGGAATAAAGTACTTTATTATTGAGGTATGCAAGTCTTCTACTGGAAGTGTAGAGCTTAATGCTTCTATCACACGATTCTTTAACGGGGGTTTACATTTCGGTAGCAGAACTTGCAAAATTTGCCAATCATTCAGCTGCTGTAGATCTTTTATCTGCAGGAGATATTTGATGAAATTTAGTAGTTTGGAGACATTTAATCCATCAGTGTAAGGGGTTTCAGTTAAAAGTTTCTCCACAGTATGAGTGATTTTTCCATATAGGTCTGCGTTATAGTTCAAGGTTGGCATCCCTTTAGGAGGACGATATGATGCATTCGGGGTGGTCAATTCGTGCGTTCCGGGGTGAATCTGGAAACGATTGGGAGGAGGGGCATTTAAATCTCTATCAGGATATTGCTCGTGAGTAGCTTGTATTTGCGATACGGCTGGTGACTCGCGATCAGTGTTAGGTGGAGGTAGATCTGTAGTAGGGGATTGAACTGGGGAGATGTGTAGTTTCTTCAAGGACTTCTCAATTTCGTCCATTCGGAACGAGTCGGATTTTCTTCTTAACTCATTGATAATAGTGGGTAATCGACGTAAAGCTTCGTCAGCAAAGTTTTGGACTTCAGGAGGTATTTCCGTAAGATTAGGCCAGATCAACAAATTTTTCATACGCCGGGTTAAATGCTCTATTCTCTGAGTAGTCCGCAAAATTATCGCCGGAGATTTCTCGTCTTGGAGGGTTTGAGACAATAAGGTTAGCTCACTATACTTGGCATTACAAATTTCTCTCTCGCTCTCATAATCGAGTCCGCATAGGTTGCTTAATTGCGCGGGTGCATCAAATCCACATTCGCGTATTGACTTACGCAATTCCGCGACTGTTACATTCGCATGGGGTAGACCACGCAAAAGAGCTTTGTAAGACAGCTCGTCCTTCAATAGTAAATCCGGATTAAATTGGGCCATTATTATCTTATTTCTAACACATTAAAACGTACTTAAAATTGATTTTACAACACTATACACTAACTACATAGACAAGGTGCATTCTTGGGTTAATCATTTGCATAATTCAGAAGAGAATAATTTCTCTTCTAAGGGAGAGACAGAAATTCCACACACACATATTTCAACGTTAAATCACCGATCAGCTGTTTGCTGGAATGTAGGTCACCCTCTTTTATTTAGTAAACAAAGACAAGGTAGGTGTATGCGTGGGAACGAGGGGATTACGCACACGTATTGTTCTCTACACAATGCATCAGCCTAACTTTCTCGACCGGTTTTAACTGGAGAAGCCAGTCGGACGCATAGGGTGAATCTTATTCAACAAAACATGCTTTACAAGTTACAGGTGTATTACGGTTATAACAGTCTGAGTTTAGTAATTAATTCTCGTACTTTCCACCATTAAATTATTTTTTCGTTTCGTTTTGGTAACAACTTTAAGTTACGAAATTCATTACACGTAATTAACCGGGTCTACTTTACGCAGGAGTATATGTTTTTATTTTTACCGTGACGACAGACATACACTGCCATACTATGCAGGCATATTCAAGAAACTACAGGTCTTGAATTGTCACAATATAAACCTGTCAAAGTCTGAACAGATCAACAAGCACTAAAATTCATGTACATACTTGCATTTGGCTTCATACAATGATATTTCAAGTTATACTGACTATCATTGTATTAATTTACGTATCTTAAAATAAATTCATTTTATGAAAATTAATGTTACATAAAATACAGTAACTGAGTGCATAGATCAGATAACTGAGTGCCGAAAGTTATCTATTTTACTAAGTAACAATTGTTTTAATTATCAGCGTGATGTATTTTTTTTGTTAGTGTCACGATGCTTACAACCTTTTTTATTAATAAGCAGAGTGGCGTATTTTTGTAACGTTTTTTGCCACGTTACAAATCCAGGGAACCCATCCTAATTGACACCAGCCAATTATATGGGCTGCCTACGTTGTAACGAACTGAAATTAAACTCAACACAATTAACAAAATTAATTAAGCTAATTATTAGGAAACAAGGGAAGGTATTTCACTGATGTATGCACTCATTTAAACGTGTAATAAGATGACTTCTCTTTATTAACAAATGATATTAAAAGATCCCATAACATAATTAATTAGATTAAAATATTCAAAGGGTTTTCTGAAAAACTAGGGATCATAATGATCATGTACGTTTTACCTCGGATCCGAGTTTACTTTAAATATATTGCAAAGACGTCTGAGTATTACTATGTTCATCTAGGTGCTTGCAAGACTGCTTTTACCATTTGAAGAATGGTATTATCTATTAAAGAGATTATAATTAACATTTACATATTAACGTTACAACGTATGATATACAATATTACAGTATACTCTTAGTTGGTCTCATTTATAGTTTAAAGAAAATTATTGTCTTTGAAAAGTCTCTTTCATCTGTAAGTTATGTCTCAAATATAATTAACTCTCGATAGGCAAGCTATCGAGTCACCTTTACAATAAGTCGTGGTGACCTCGTCCTGGGGTGTCACTCTTGGGAATTCTGGAAGTCGGCGTCGTCATCTGTGTCGTGTCTTCGGCGAGTACTAGATAGCTGGTTCACTTAGTAGACTGAAGTTATTCTGGTTAAAGTTGGTGTAGATCCACGTAGGTCCTAGTCAGCGTCGTATGGCTCGTATACGTCCACATGTGAAGTTTATGCAGGTCACATCTTCATATGTAAAATAGGTACTGGAATTTACCTCTTGAGGAGAGACGTCATCTTGCTTACGTGTTGTTAGATTTTTTTGTTTAACTGATTACATTTCTTAACACAACTTTCTACATTTTCTATATTAAAACTTGCTCGCCATGTTTAGTAGTGGTAGCTGATTGTTAACTTAAAATTAATCAATGCATTTCTGCAGATCTCTCGCTGGTAGGTGTGTACGGTCTGACGGCTGCATTGTCACTCTTTTCTCGATTCGACTGGCACATTACAACGGAGCGGAGCGAGTACTCCGCGATAATATAGTCCCTATTTTTATTTAAAGTGACATTATTATTACAAGAAACAATACATTAATTATACATATATAATTTAAGTGAATTATTTTAACTACTACTCGTGCCTTCAAATTACTAATTACAAACATTATGATTTTTATACTTTTCTAAGTTACAGACGACTCGCTAAACACGTTGAGTCCGGAATTAAACAGGTCAACGCATGATGACTTGCAAAGGGTTAACTGTGATATTAATTGCCTTTTTACCATTCGATTTTTTATTAATTGTTTAGTTAGATTTTCCATTTACATCTAATTCTTATTCTGTGTTCGTACAGGGGCTTTAGGTTTAATAGTGCGATTTAAATATACTTAATTGCTAGTAAATTAATTTTTTATTTAATAAAGATTTTATTATCAATTAAATCGTCACATACTCCACCGCTTAAAATCCACATTAAGAATTTTAGTCAGCCTAACGCAAAATTGGGGACTTGGAGTATGCTTGGTGTCAATGTGTGGAATTTCTCTCACATAGTTATTGGCAAGCGTTATACCCATTTATTTCTTCTCTACTATACAATATACATATATATTTTCTTATAAACTACCCTTTTTTTTTACATACTATTCACACTTAATATCTACATTTTAAAACACAAAACTTTTTCTTATGTCTACTACTTAAATCTACTCCCGGTTTTTTCTTTGGGTTATAGTTACTCTCTTCATAGAGTAATTTTCTAAATATTTGTTATTTAGAACTCAGTTTAGTGGTCGTTGAGTACTCATTTTCTTATCTTTCGCTGAACTGGATGTCAGGTTGATCAGGCCTCATTTCCAAATTCTACGATTAACACTTAGCACGGTTACTGAGGTATAATATACTTCACTACCTAGTATTACCTTTTCTATTTTTGGCTATGCTATTTCCTCTTTTCTTCTTATACAATTTTATCTGCGAAATATGTGTTCTCCGCACATATTTCCGAGTCGCAGGTTCGTACAGGGCTACTGTAACTGGAGTTAAGCACTTCTGGATTTGGTAAGGGCCACACCATCGGTATGATAGTTTAGAGGTGGTCTTATCAATTGCACTACTCGTCGGGTGAGTCTTGTACATTACTAGGTCACCGACTTGGTACTTAACTGAATTGTTATGAATATTTCTCTCGTGGTATTTTCTGGATTTCTCTAAGTTCGCTCTTAAATTAGCGCGAGCTTTATTCCATATTTGCTTAATCTGCTTATCCTTTATTTGCGGAGGTAGCAGGTCGTGTATTTCCCATTTAGTGGACAAGGGGTGGTTTGGTTTGTATTTATACAGTAAATAAAACGGGGTCGACTTGTGACCTTCGTGATAAGCTGAATTAAAGGCGTATTGTATCCAGGATAGGTTTTGGTCCCAAGACGTATGATCGTTCGCATGGTAGGCGATTAAAGCAGATTTGAGGTTTCGTAGATACCTTTCAGCAATATTGCCTTGCGGTCGATACTCCGTAGTGGTAATATGGTCTATTCCTAACTTGAAACACATATTCTTAAATTCTTTCGCTTTAAACTGTGATCCATTATCTGATACTATACGTACAGGTGTACCGTAGTCTTTAAATAATCTTTCCTGTAATATTTTTACAGTCGTCGACGCTAATGCTCGTCGCATGGGATACATCCAAACAAATTTGGTGAACGAATCTACACAGATGAGTAACATAGTATTACCTGATTTCAATCGTGGATAAGGACCTGAAAAGTCTAGATATAGTTTAGAGAAAGGGGTCTTAGGGATTTCTGAAATTAATTGGCTTACCTGCTTATTTCTTGCCGGTTTCCTGAGAGCACATAAATTACTTTTCTTTACGAAACTAGCTATTTCGCTGTTCATATTGTTCCAATGATATTCTTTTCGAACACGATGTATAGTTTTATTGATTCCCATATGGGCTCCAATGGTAGATGAATGGAAGTACTCCATCAGCATGGGCTTAATCACATCAGGGGCGATTATTCTTAATTCCTTTCCGTTTCTTATTTTGTGGCATAGTACACTTTTACTTAATACGTATTTCTCGGTTTTAATACCTTGCGCAAGTTGTTCTATAATCGGTTTCAGAAAAAGGTCTTGTTGTTGATACAGGGCAATGTTTGTAAAGGCAAGGGGGAATTCAGTAATTACGGCGTTAGTAAGTGCTGTTTCCGGATTCTCCTTGTTTCCGCGAGTATTATTGGGCGACTGGAACATACGGGACAGGGTATCAGCGACTACGTTTTGTGTACCTTTAATATGCTGCACTTCGAATTTATAGCAGTTTAACCTCAATACCCATCTTCCAATACGTCCTAACTGTTTAGGGTGATTCAGTAACCAAGATAATGCTTGATTATCAGTTTCCAAAAGGAATTCTTTATGTTCTAGGAAGGGTTTAAACTTCTCAAATGCAAAAACAATGGCTAAACATTGTAATTCATATGCGGAATATTTTCTTTCTTGGTCGCTCAAGGTTCGCGATGCATAACTAATAGGTAGTCTACTGTTTTCTATCTCTTGATAGATAACTGCACCTAACGCTACACTAGAACTGTCGGTCTGCACTACGAAAGGTTTCGTGAAATCGGCTAGTTGCAAAACTGGGGGAGATATGATACTTTCTTTGAGTTGTTCAAACGTATTTTGATGTTGTGCACTCCATTCAAACTTCGCTCCCTTCTTTCTTAAGGAATTTAGCGGTGCTGCTATTTCGGCAAGATGGCGAATATACTTGTGGAAATAATTTACCATTCCCAAAAATCGGGCTATACCTTTTGCATCTCGTGGGGGTGAAAATTCTCTAATAGCGCGGGTTCGTTCGGGGCCAATGCTTACTTTTCCATTCGCTTTCACGATGTGACCTAAGAATGAAAATTGTGGGACGGCAAAATTTACTTTTTTGGGGTTAACAGTTAATCCTGCTTTTTGTAACCGAGATAACACTTCACGTAGGTGTTTAAGATGTTGTTCCATTGATTCGCTATAAATAACGATGTCGTCCAAATAGTGATACACATATTTAAATTTAATATCGTGAAATATCCTTTCTAATAATCTACTACATACGGAACTTCCTTGAGATATTCCAAAGGGTACTCTAGTAAATTGGTACAAGTTAAAAGGAACGGCAAACGCGGTTAGACGTTTTGATTCTTCCGAAAGGGGTATTTGGTGAAAAGCTTGATTCAGATCCATTACCGTAAAGACTTTCGCTTTCGTGAAGTAATGAAAAGCACTATGGATGTCTGGAAGAGGGATAGATTCAAATTCTATTCGTTTGTTTAATTGCCGGTAGTCCACAACTAGTCTGTGTTTATCGTGACCTTTCGGTACTAAAAAGGAGGGTGATGAATATGGGGACGTAGAGGGTTCAATGACTCCTTGTTCCAACAGCTTGATATGGTTTCTCATCACTTCCATCTTGGGAGGCGACAACTTGTATGGGGGTAGGCGTATTATTTTCTGATCTCTCAGATTGATTTTATATTCTATTAGTTTCGTAAGTCCTAGCTTAGGTGTAAGAACTGAGGAAAATTCTTTTATTAATTTCTGTATTCTCATTCTATCTCTACTTTCTAGATGAGATAATTCAGACTCTTGGTGTATTACGTGTGCAATAGATGATCTAGTTTTTTCTGGTTTGTCATCATTACAATCAAATCTATATTTCCGTGTACGGTCGAATCGAAAATAATATTTCTGCTCATAGATGTCAAGAATCATTCCCGTTTTACTAATAAAGTCTGCTCCCAATATTAAGTCGGGTCCTAATTTATTACATACTAACATAGTAAAAACCCAGGTTAGGTTCTTGATTTTAACTTTAACGGTAATGCTCAGTTTTATTATTATATTTCGTTTATTGGCGGTAGCACATTTTATATTCACCGCTTGACTCCGTTTTACTAGATGGTGTTTCGATAATTTATCTGCTAACTCTTGACTGATTAAGGTTCTGGTAGATCCCGAATCAATTAATGCGATTGTGGAGGTAACACCTAGGTCAACTTGTATTAAGGGTAATAGACTTTTAGTCCAGTTACATTTATTTATAGCGTTACATTTTTCAAGAAACGTTCTTACGTAGGGATCTATTTCTTTAGAGCTTCTTTTCCTTCCTCTTTTGTTATAAACTTTTTTTTTTTTATACGTTTCTTTAGGTTCACCAGATTTCGAGTTGCTGCGGAAGACACAGGATTTCGGGTCTCCCTGCCTTACATGTTTTTTGGATCAGGGTGTTTACGTTCCAATTGCTTGCTGTTACAGTTTCTTCTTATGTGTCCATATTTGCCGCAATTATAACAGATGTGCTTATTGCGAGGAGGGTACCTTGTTTCCGTTTTAGATGGTGTTACATTTAACTTACCAGGGCTGCGCACATTGTGAGGTGTATTGAATACTTGCCTTTCATGCAGGGTTGTTACACCGGGCTCTAGGGCTCGCAATTCATTTCTATTTGCTTCTGCTGATTTCATCGTGTGTCTATTCTGATCGGAGTACCATACATTCGAAGAATGGATACTGCATTGTTCTAGATCCGCAAAGGTGTTAGGTCGATTTATCAAAGCTAAACGAGATCTTTCCTCTGGTGACAATCCTACTAAAATGGTGTCGACCATCTGTGTCTCATTCCAATCTACACGTAGTAGTCGAGATGACTCCCTGATATCTGAGATGTAATGAGCTAATCTCTCGTGATTTCCTTGTACTCGTAGTACGGTCTTTCTTTTAAGTTCTTCGTAAATTCCGGTGGGAATAAAGTACTTTATTATTGAGGTATGCAAGTCTTCTACTGGAAGTGTAGAGCTTAATGCTTCTATCACACGATTCTTTAACGGGGGTTTACATTTCGGTAGCAGAACTTGCAAAATTTGCCAATCATTCAGCTGCTGTAGATCTTTTATCTGCAGGAGATATTTGATGAAATTTAGTAGTTTGGAGACATTTAATCCATCAGTGTAAGGGGTTTCAGTTAAAAGTTTCTCCACAGTATGAGTGATTTTTCCATATAGGTCTGCGTTATAGTTCAAGGTTGGCATCCCTTTAGGAGGACGATATGATGCATTCGGGGTGGTCAATTCGTGCGTTCCGGGGTGAATCTGGAAACGATTGGGAGGAGGGGCATTTAAATCTCTATCAGGATATTGCTCGTGAGTAGCTTGTATTTGCGATACGGCTGGTGAGTCGCGATCAGTGTTAGGTGGAGGTAGATCTGTAGTAGGGGATTGAACTGGGGAGATGTGTAGTTTCTTCAAGGACTTCTCAATTTCGTCCATTCGGAACGAGTCGGATTTTCTTCTTAACTCATTGATAATAGTGGGTAATCGACGTAAAGCTTCGTCAGCAAAGTTTTGGACTTCAGGAGGTATTTCCGTAAGATTAGGCCAGATCAACAAATTTTTCATACGCCGGGTTAAATGCTCTATTCTCTGAGTAGTCCGCAAAATTATCGCCGGAGATTTCTCGTCTTGGAGGGTTTGAGACAATAAGGTTAGCTCAGTATATTTGGCTTTACAAATGTCTCTCTCGCTCTCATAATCGAGCCCGCATAGGTTGCTTAATAGGATGCATTGGGTGCATCAAATCCACATTCGCGTATTGACTTACCCAATTCCGCGACTGTTACATTCGCATGGGGTAGACCACGCAAAAGAGCTTCGTAAGACAGCTCGTCCTTCAATAGTAAATCCGGATTAAATTGGGCCATTATTATCTTATTTCTAACACATTAAAACGTACTTAAAATTGATTTTACAACACTATACACTAACTACATAGACAAGGTGCATTCTTGGGTTAATCATTTGCATAATTCAGAAGAGAATAATTTCTCTTCTAAGGGAGAGACAGAAATTCCACACACACATATTTCAACGTTAAATCACCGATCAGCTGTTTGCTGGAATGTAGGTCACCCTCTTTTATTTAGTAAACAAAGACAAGGTAGGTGTATGCGTGGGAACGAGGGGATTACGCACACGTATTGTTCTCTACACAATGCATCAGCCTAACTTTCTCGACCGGTTTTAACTGGAGAAGCCAGTCGGACGCATAGGGTGAATCTTATTCAACAAAACACGCTTTACAAGTTACAGGTGTATTACGGTTATAACAGTCTGAGTTTAGTAATTAATTCTCCTACTTTCCACCATTAAATTATTTTTTCGTTTCGTTTTGGTAACAACTTTAAGTTACGAAATTCATTACACGTAATTAACCGGGTCTACTTTACGCAGGAGTATATGTTTTTATTTTTACCGTGACGACAGACATACACTGACATACTATGCAGGCATATTCAAGAAACTACAGGTCTTGAATTGTCACAATATAAACCTGTCAAAGTCTGAACAGATCAACAAGCACTAAAATTCATGTACATACTTGCATTTGGCTTCATACAATGATATTTCAAGTTATACTGACTATCATTGTATTAATTTACGTATCTTAAAATAAATTCATTTTATGAAAATTAATGTTACATAAAATACAGTAACTGAGTGCATAGATCAGATAACTGAGTGCCGAAAGTTATCTATTTTACTAAGTAACAATTGTTTTAATTATCAGCGTGATGTATTTTTTTTGTTAGTGTCACGATGCTTACAACCTTTTTTATTAATAAGCAGAGTGGCGCATTTTTGTAACGTTTTTTGCCACGTTACAAAGCCAGGGAACCCATCCTAATTGACACCAGCCAATTATATGGGCTGCCTACGTTGTAACGAACTGAAATTAAACTCAACACAATTAACAAAATTAATTAAGCTAATTATTAGGAAACAAGGGAAGGTATTTCACTGATGTATGCACTCATTTAAACGTGTAATAAGATGACTTCTCTTTATTAACAAATGATATTAAAAGATCCCATAACATAATTAATTAGATTAAAATATTCAAAGGGTTTTCTGAAAAACTAGGGATCATAATGATCATGTACTTTTTACCTCGGTTCCGAGTTTACTTTAAATATATTGCAAAGACGTCTGAGTATTACTATGTTCATGTAGGTGCTTGCAAGACTGCTTTTACCATTTGAAGAATGGTATTATCTATTAAAGAGATTATAATTAACATTTACATATTAACGTTACAACGTATGATATACAATATTACAGTATACTCTTAGTTGGTCTCATTTATAGTTTAAAGAAAATTATTGTCTTTGAAAAGTCTCTTTCATCTGTAAGTTATGTCTCAAATATAATTAACTCTCGATAGGCAAGCTATCGAGTCACCTTTACAATAAGTCGTGGTGACCTCGTCCTGGGGTGTCACTCTTGGGAATTCTGGAAGTCGGCGTCGTCATCTGTGTCGTGTCTTCGGCGAGTACTAGATAGCTGGTTCACTGAGTAGACTGAAGTTATTCTGGTTAAAGTTGGTGTAGATCCACGTAGGTCCTAGTCAGCGTCGTATGGCTCGTATACGTCCACATGTGAAGTTTATGCAGGTCACATCTTCATATGTAAAGTGGTACTGGAATTTACCTCTTGAGGGGAGACGTCATCTTGCTTACGTGTTGTTAGATTTTTTTTGTTTAACTGATTACATTTCTTAACACAACTTTCTACATTTTCTATATTAAAACTTGCTCGCCACGTTTAGTAGTGGTAGCTAACTGTTAACTTAAAATTAATCAATGCATTTCTGCAGAGCTCTCGCTCGTAGGTGTGTACGGTCTGATGGCTGCATTGTCACTCTTTTCTCGATTCGACTGGCACATTACAACGGAGCGGAGCGAGTACTCCGCGATAATATGGTCCCTATTTTTATTTAAAGTGACATTATTATTACAAGAAACAATACATTAATTATACATATATAATTTCAGTGAATTATTTTAACTACTACTCGTGCCTTCAAATTACTAATTACAAACATTATGATTTTTATACTTTTCTAAGTTACAGACGACTCGCTAAACACGTTGAGTCCGGAATTAAACAGGTCAACGCATGATGACTTGCAAAGGGTTAACTGTGATATTAAATGCCTTTTTACCATTCAATTTTTTTATTAATTGTTTAGTTAGATTTTCCATTTACATCTCATTCTTATTCTGTGTTCGTACAGTGGCTTTAGGTTTAATAGTGCGATTTAAATATACTTAATTGCTAGTAAATTAATTTTTTATTTAATAAAGATTTTATTATCAATTAAATCGTCACATACTCCACCGCTTAAAATCCACATTAAGAATTTTAGTCAGCCTAACGCAAAATTGGGGACTTGGAGTATGCTTGGTGTCAATGTGTGGAATTTCTCTCACATAGTTATTGGCAAGCGTTATACCCATTTATTTCTTCTCTACTATACAATATACATATATATTTTCTTATAAACTACCCTTTTTTTTTTACATACTATTCACACTTAATATCTACATTTTAAAACACAAAAAGTTTTCTTATGTCTACTACTTAAATCTACTACCGATTTTTTCTTTGGGTTATAGTTACTCTCTTCATAGAGTAATTTTCTAAATATTTGTTATTTAGAACACAGTTTAGTGGTCGTTGAGTACTCATTTTCTTATCTTTCGCTGAACTGGATCTCAGGTTGATCAGGCCTCATTTCCAAATTCTACGATTAACACTTAGCACGGTTACTAAGGTATAATATACTTCACTACCTAGTATTACCTTTTCTATTTTTGGCTATGCTATTTCCTCTTTTCTTCTTATACAATTTTATCTGCGAAATATGTGTTCTCCGCACATATTTCCGAGTCGCAGGTTCGTACAGGGCTACTGTAACTGGAGTTAAGTACTTCTGGATTTGATAAGGGCCACACCATCGGTATGATAGTTTAGAGGTGGTCTTATCAATTGCACTACTCGTCGGGTGAGTCTTGTACATTACTAGGTCACCGACTTGGTACCTAACTGAATTGTTATGAATATTTCTCTCGTGGTATTTTCTGGATTTCTCTAAGTTCGCTCTTAAATTAGCGCGAGTTTTATTCCATATTAGCTTAATCTGCTTATCCTTTATTTGCGGAGGTAGCAGGTCGTGTATTTCCCATTTAGTGGACAAGGGGTGGTTTGGTTTGTATTTATACAGTAACTCAAACGGGGTCGACTTGTGACCTTCGTGATAAGCTGAATTAAAGGCGTATTGTATCCAGGATAGGTTTTGGTCCCAAGACGTATGATCGTTCGCATGGTAGGCGATTAAAGCAGATTTGAGGTTTCGTAGATACCTTTCAGCAATATTGCCTTGCGGTCGATACTCCGTAGTGGTAATATGGTCTATTCCTAACTTGAAACACATATTCTTAAATTCTTTCGCTTTAAACTGTGATCCATTATCTGACACTATACGTACAGGTGTACCGTAGTCTTTAAATAATCTTTCCTGTAATATTTTTACAGTCGTCGACGCTAATGCTCGTCGCATGGGATACATCCAAACAAATTTGGTGAACGAATCTACACAGATGAGTAACATAGTATTACCTGATTTCGATCGTGGATAAGGACCTGAAAAGTCTAGATAAAGTTTAGAGAAAGGGGTCTTAGGGATTTCTGAAATTAATTGGCTTACCTGATTATTTCTTGCCGGTTTACTGAGAGCACATAAATTACATTTCTTTACGAAACTAGCTATTTCGCTGTTCATATTGTTCCAATGATATTCTTTTCGAACACAATGTATAGTTTTATTGATTCCCGTATGGGCTCCAATGGTAGATGAATGGAAGTACTCCATCAGCATGGGCTTAATCACATCAGGGGCGACTATTCTTAATTCCTTTCCGTTTCTTATTTTGTGGCATAGTACACTTTTACTTAATACGTATTTCTCGGTTTAATACCTTGCGCAAGTTGTTCTATAATCGGTTTCAGAAAAGGGTCTTGTTGTTGATACAGGGCAATGTTTGTAAAGGCAAGGGGGAATTCAGTAATTACGGCGTTAGTAATTGCTGTTTCCGGATTCTCCTTGTTTCCGGGAGTATTAGTGGGCGACTGGAACATACGGGACAGGGTATCAGCGACTACGTTTTGTGTACCTTTAATATGCTGCACTTCGAATTTATAGCAGTTTAACCTCAGTACCCATTTTCCAATACGTCCTAACTGTTTAGGGTGATTCAGTAACCAAGATAATGCTTGATTATCAGTTTCCAAAAGGAATTCTTTATGTTCTAGGAAGGGTTTAAACTTCTCAAATGCAAAAACAATGGCTAAACATTCTAATTCATATGCGGAATATTTTCTTTCTTGGTCGCTCAAGGTTCGCGATGCATAACTAATAGGTAGTCTACTGTTTTCTATCTCTTGATAGTTAACTGCACTTAACGCTTCACTAGAACTGTCGGTCTGCACTACGAAAGGTTTCGTGAAATCGGCTAGTTGCAAAACTGGGGGAGATATGATACTTTCTTCGAGTTGTTCAAACGCATTTTGATGTTGTGCACTCCATTCAAACTTCGCTCCCTTCTTTCTTAAGGAATTTAGCGGTGCTGCTATTTCGGCAAGATGGGGAATATACTTGTGGAAATAATTTACCATTCCCAAAAATCGGGCTATACCTTTTGCATCTCGTGGGGGTGAAAATTCTATAATAGCGCGGGTTCGTTCGGGGCCAATGCTTACTTTTCCATTCGCTTTCACGATGTGACTTAAGAATGAAAATTGTGGGACGGCAAAATTTACTTTTTTGGGCTTAACAGTTAATCCTGCTTTTTGTAACCGAGATAACACTTCACGTAGGTGTTTAAGATGTTGTTCCATTGATTCGCTATAGATAACGATGTCGTCCAAATAGTGATACACATATTTAAATTTAATATCGTGAAATATCCTTTCTAATAATCTACTACATACGGAACTTCCTTGAGATATTCCAAAGGGTACTCTAGTAAATTGGTACAAGTTAAAAGGAACGGCAAACGCGGTTAGACGTTTTGATTCTTCCGAAAGGGGTATTTGGTGAAAAGCTTGATTCAGATCCATTACCGTAAAGACTTTCGCTTTCGTGAAGTAATGAAAAGCACTATGGATGTCTGGAAGAGGGATAGATTCAAATTCTATTCGTTTGTTTAATTGCCGGTAGTCCACAACTAGTCTGTGTTTATCGTGACCTTTCGGTACTAAAAAGGAGGGTGATGAATATGGGGACGTAGAGGGTTCAATGACTCCTTGTTCCAACAGCTTGATATGGTTTCTCATCACTTCCATCTTGGGAGGCGACAACTTGTATGGGGGTAGGCGTATTATTTTCTGATCTCTCAGATTGATTTTATATTCTATTAGTTTCGTAAGTCCTAGCTTAGGTGTAAGAACTGAGGAAAATTCTTTTATTAATTTCTGTATTCTCATTCTATCTCTACTTTCTAGATGAGATAATTCAGACTCTTGGTGTATTACGTGTGCAATAGATGATCTAGTTTTTTCTGGTTTGTCATCATTACAATCAAATCTATATTTCCGTGTACGGTCGAATCGAAAATAATATTTCTGCTCATAGATGTCAAGAATCATTCCCGTTTTACTAATAAAGTCTGCTCCCAATATTAAGTCGGGTCCTAATTTATTACATACTAACATAGTAAAAACCCAGGTTAGGTTCTTGATTTTAACTTTAACGGTAATGCTCAGTTTTATTATTATATTTCGTTTATTGGCGGTAGCACATTTTATATTCACCGCTTGACTCCGTTTTACTAGATGGTGTTTCGATAATTTATCTGCTAACTCTTGACTGATTAAGGTTCTGGTAGATCCCGAATCAATTAATGCGATTGTGGAGGTAACACCTAGGTCAACTTGTATTAAGGGTAATAGACTTTTAGTCCAGTTACATTTATTTATCGCGTTACATTTTTCAAGAAACTTTCTTACGTAGGGATCTATTTCTTTAGAGCTTCTTTTCCTTCCTCTTTTGTTATAAACTTTTTTTTTTTATACGTTTCTTTAGGTTCACCAGATTTCGAGTTGCTGCGGAAGACACAGGATTTCGGGTCCCCCTGCCTTACATGTTTTTTGGATCAGGGTGTTTACGTTCCAATTGCTTGCTGTTACAGTTTTTTCTTATGTGTCCATATTTGCCGCAATTATAACAGATGTGCTTATTGCGAGGAGGGTACCTTGTTTCCGTTTTAGATGGTGTTACATTTAACTTACCAGGGCTGCGCACATTGTGAGGTCTATTGAATACTTGCCTTTCATGCAGGGTTGTTACACCGGGCTCTAGGGCTCGCAATTCATTTCTATTTGCTTCTGCTGATTTCATCGTATGTCTATTCTGATCGGAGTACCATACATTCGAAGAATGGATACTGCATTGTTCTAGATCCGCAAAGGTGTTAGGTCGATTTATCAAAGCTAAACGAGATCTTTCCTCTGGTGACAATCCTACTAAAATGGTGTCGACCATCTGTGTCTCATTCCAATCTACACGTAGTAGTCGAGATGACTCCCTGATATCTGAGATGTAATGAGCTAATCTCTCGTGATTTCCTTGTACTCGTAGTACGGTCTTTCTTTTAAGTTCTTCGTAAATTCCGGTGGGAATAAAGTACTTTATTATTGAGGTATGCAGGTCTTCTACTGGAAGTGTAGAGCTTAATGCTTCTATCACACGATTCTTTAACGGGGGTTTACATTTCGGTAGCAGAACTTGCAAAATTTGCCAATCATTCAGCTGCTGTAGATCTTTTATCTGCAGGAGATATTTGATGAAATTTAGTAGTTTGGAGACATTTAATCCATCAGTGTAAGGGGTTTCAGTTAAAGGTTTCTCCACAGTATGAGTGATTTTTCCATATAGGTCTGCGTTATAGTTCAAGGTTGGCATCCCTTTAGGAGGACGATATGATGCATTCGGGGTGGTCAATTCGTGCGTTCCGGGGTGAATCTGGAAACGATTGGGAGGAGGGGCATTTAAATCTCTATCAGGATATTGCTCGTGAGTAGCTTGTATTTGCGATACGGCGGGTGAGTCGCGATCAGCGTTAGGTGGAGGTAGATCTGTAGTAGGAGATTGAACTGGGGAGATGTGTAGTTTCTTCAAGGACTGCTCAATTTCGTCCATTCGGAACGAGTCGGATTTTCTTCTTAACTCATTGATAATAGTGGGTAATCGACGTAAAGCTTCGTCAGCAAAGTTTTGGACTTCAGGAGGTATTTCCGTAAGATTAGGCCAGATCAACAAATTTTTCATACGCCGGGTTAAATGCTCTATTCTCTGAGTAGTCCGCAAAATTATCGCCGGAGATTTCTCGTCTTGGAGGGTTTGAGACAATAAGGTTAGCTCACTATACTTGGCTTTACAAATTTCTCTCTCGCTCTCATAATCGAGTCCGCATAGGTTGCTTAATAGGATGCATTGGGTGCATCAAATCCACATTCGCGTATTGACTTACGCAATTCCGCGACTGTTACATTCGCATGGGGTAGACCACGCAAAAGAGCTTCGTAAGACAGCTCGTCCTTCAATATTAAATCCGGATTAAATTGGGCCATTATTATCTTATTTCTAACACATTAAAACGTACTTAAAATTGATTTTACAACACTATACACTAACTACATAGACAAGGTGCATTCTTGGGTTAATCATTTGCATAATTCAGAAGAGAATAATTTCTCTTCTAAGGGAGAGACAGAAATTCCACACACACATATTTCAACGTTAAATCACCGATCAGCTGTTTGCTGGAATGTAGGTTACCTTCTTTTATTTAGTAAACAAAGACAAGGTAGGTGTATGCGTGGGAACGAGGGGATTACGCACACGTATTGTTCTCTACACAATGCATCAGCCTAACTTTCTCGACCGGTTTTAACTGGAGAAGCCAGTCGGACGCATAGGGTGAATCTTATTCAACAAAACACGCTTTACAAGTTACAGGTGTATTACGGTTATAACAGTCTGAGTTTAGTAATTAATTCTCCTACTTTCCACCATTAAATTATTTTTTCGTTTCGTTTTGGTAACAACTTTAAGTTACGAAATTCATTACACGTAATTAACCGGGTCTACTTTACGCAGGAGTATATGTTTTTATTTTTACCGTGACGACAGACATACACTGCCATACTATGCAGGCATATTCAAGAAACTACAGGTCTTGAATTGTCACAATATAAACCTGTCAAAGTCTGAACAGATCAACAAGCACTAAAATTCATGTACATACTTGCATTTGGCTTCATACAATGATATTTCAAGTTATACTGACTATCATTGTATTAATTTACGTATCTTAAAATAAATTCATTTTATGAAAATTAATGTTACATAAAATACAGTAACTGAGTGCATAGATCAGATAACTGAGTGCCGAAAGTTATCTATTTTACTAAGTAACAATTGTTTTAATTATCAGCGTGATGTATTTTTTTTGTTAGTGTCACGATGCTTACAACCTTTTTTATTAATAAGCAGAGTGGCGCATTTTTGTAACGTTTTTTGCCACGTTACAAATCCAGGGAACCCATCCTAATTGACACCAGCCAAATATATGGGCTGCCTACGTTGTAACGAACTGAAATTAAACTCAACACAATTAACAAAATTAATTAAGCTAATTATTAGGAAACAAGGGAAGGTATTTCACTGATGTATGCACTCATTTAAACGTGTAATAAGATGACTTCTCTTTATTAACAAATGATATTAAAAGATCCCATAACATAATTAATTAGATTAAAATATTCAAAGGGTTTTCTGAAAAACTAGGGATCATAATGATCATGTACTTTTTACCTCGGATCCGAGTTTACTTTAAATATATTGCAAAGACGTCTGAGTATTACTATGTTCATCTAGGTGCTTGCAAGACTGCTTTTACCATTTGAAGAATGGTATTATCTATTAAAGAGATTATAATTAACATTTACATATTAACGTTACAACGTATGATATACAATATTACAGTATACTCTTAGTTGGTCTCATTTATAGTTTAAAGAAAATTATTGTCTTTGAAAAGTCTCTTTCATCTGTAAGTTATGTCTCAAATATAATTAACTCTCGATAGGCAAGCTATCGAGTCACCTTTACAATAAGTCGTGGTGACCTCGTCCTGGGGTGTCACTCTTGGGAATTCTGGAAGTCGGCGTCGTCATCTGTGTCGTGTCTTCGGCGAGTACTAGATAGCTGGTTCACTGAGTAGACTGAAGTTATTCTGGTTAAAGTTGGTGTAGATCCACGTAGGTCCTAGTCAGCGTCGTATGGCTCGTATACGTCCACATGTGAATTTTATGCAGGTCACATCTTCATATGTAAAGTGGTACTGGAATTTACCTCTTGAGGGGAGACGTCATCTTGCTTACGTGTTGTTAGATTTTTTTGTTTAACTGATTACATTTCTTAACACAACTTTCTACATTTTCTATATTAAAACTTGCTCGCCACGTTTAGTAGTGGTAGCTAACTGTTAACTTAAAATTAATCAATGCATTTCTGCAGAGCTCTCGCTCGTAGGTGTGTACGGTCTGACGGCTGCATTGTCACTCTTTTCTCGATTCGACTGGCACATTACAACGGAGCGGAGCGAGTACTCCGCGATAATATGGTCCCTATTTTTATTTAAAGTGACATTATTATTACAAGAAACAATACATTAATTATACATATATAATTTCAGTGAATTATTTTAACTACTACTCGTGCCTTCAAATTACTAATTACAAACATTATGATTTTTATACTTTTCTAAGTTACAGACGACTCGCTAAACACGTTGAGTCCGGAATTAAACAGGTCAACGCATGATGACTTGCAAAGGGTTAACTGTGATATTAAATGCCTTTTTACCATTCAATTTTTTTATTAATTGTTTAGTTAGATTTTCCATTTACATCTCATTCTTATTCTGTGTTCGTACAGTGGCTTTAGGTTTAATAGTGCGATTTAAATATACTTAATTGCTAGTAAATTAATTTTTTATTTAATAAAGATTTTATTATCAATTAAATCGTCACATACTCCACCGCTTAAAATCCACATTAAGAATTTTAGTCAGCCTAACGCAAAATTGGGGACTTGGAGTATGCTTGGTGTCAATGTGTGGAATTTCTCTCACATAGTTATTGGCAAGCGTTATACCCATTTATTTCTTCTCTACTATACAATATACATATATATTTTCTTATAAACTACCCTTTTTTTTTTACATACTATTCACACTTAATATCTACATTTTAAAACACAAAAAGTTTTCTTATGTCTACTACTTAAATCTACTACCGATTTTTTCTTTGGGTTATAGTTACTCTCTTCATAGAGTAATTTTCTAAATATTTGTTATTTAGAACACAGTTTAGTGGTCGTTGAGTACTCATTTTCTTATCTTTCGCTGAACTGGATCTCAGGTTGATCAGGCCTCATTTCCAAATTCTACGATTAACACTTAGCACGGTTACTAAGGTATAATATACTTCACTACCTAGTATTACCTTTTCTATTTTTGGCTATGCTATTTCCTCTTTTCTTCTTATACAATTTTATCTGCGAAATATGTGTTCTCCGCACATATTTCCGAGTCGCAGGTTCGTACAGGGCTACTGTAACTGGAGTTAAGTACTTCTGGATTTGATAAGGGCCACACCATCGGTATGATAGTTTAGAGGTGGTCTTATCAATTGCACTACTCGTCCGGTGAGTCTTGTACATTACTAGGTCACCGACTTGGTACCTAACTGAATTGTTATGAATATTTCTCTCGTGGTATTTTCTGGATTTCTCTAAGTTCGCTCTTAAATTAGCGCGAGTTTTATTCCATATTTGCTTAATCTGCTTATCCTTTATTTGCGGAGGTAGCAGGTCGTGTATTTCCCATTTAGTGGACAAGGGGTGGTTTGGTTTGTATTTATACAGTAACTCAAACGGGGTCGACTTGTGACCTTCGTGATAAGCTGAATTAAAGGCGTATTGTATCCAGGATAGGTTTTGGTCCCAAGACGTATGATCGTTCGCATGGTAGGCGATTAAAGCAGATTTGAGGTTTCGTAGATACCTTTCAGCAATATTGCCTTGCGGTCGATACTCCGTAGTGGTAATATGGTCTATTCCAAATTTGAAACACATATTCTTAAATTCTTTCGCTTTAAACTGTGATCCATTATCTGACACTATACGTACAGGTGTACCGTAGTCTTTAAATAATCTTTCCTGTAATATTTTTACAGTCGTCGACGCTAATGCTCGTCGCATGGGATACATCCAAACAAATTTGGTGAACGAATCTACACAGATGAGTAACATAGTATTACCTGATTTCGATCGTGGATAAGGACCTGAAAAGTCTAGATAAAGTTTAGAGAAAGGGGTCTTAGGGATTTCTGAAATTAATTCGCTTACCTGATTATTTCTTGCCGGTTTACTGAGAGCACATAAATTACATTTCTTTACGAAACTAGCTATTTCGCTGTTCATATTGTTCCAATGATATTCTTTTCGAACACAATGTATAGTTTTATTGATTCCCGTATGGGCTCCAATGGTAGATGAATGGAAGTACTCCATCAGCATGGGCTTAATCACATCAGGGGCGATTATTCTTAATTCCTTTCCGTTTCTTATTTTGTGGCATAGTACACTTTTACTTAATACGTATTTCTCGGATTTAATACCTTGCGCAAGTTGTTCTATAATCGGTTTCAGAAAAGGGTCTTGTTGTTGATACAGGGCAATGTTTGTAAAGGCAAGGGGGAATTCAGTAATTACGGCGTTAGTAATTGCTGTTTCCGGATTCTCCTTGTTTCCGGGAGTATTAGTGGGCGACTGGAACATACGGGACAGGGTATCAGCGACTACGTTTTGTGTACCTTTAATATGCTGCACTTCGAATTTATAGCAGTTTAACCTCAGTACCCATTTTCCAATACGTCCTAACTGTTTAGGGTGATTCAGTAACCAAGATAATACTTGATTATCAGTTTCCAAAAGGAATTCTTTATGTTCTAGGAAGGGTTTAAACTTCTCAAATGCAAAAACAATGGCTAAACATTCTAATTCATATGCGGAATATTTTCTTTCTTGGTCGCTCAAGGTTCGCGATGCATAACTAATAGGTAGTCTACTGTTTTCTATCTCTTGATAGTTAACTGCACTTAACGCTACACTAGAACTGTCGGTCTGCACTACGAAAGGTTTCGTGAAATCGGCTAGTTGCAAAACTGGGGGAGATATGATACTTTCTTCGAGTTGTTCAAACGCATTTTGATGTTGTGCACTCCATTCAAACTTCGCTCCCTTCTTTCTTAAGGAATTTAGCGGTGCTGCTATTTCGGCAAGATGGGGAATATACTTGTGGAAATAATTTACCATTCCCAAAAATCGGGCTATACCTTTTGCATCTCGTGGGGGTGAAAATTCTCTAATAGCGCGGGTTCGTTCGGGGCCAATGCTTACTTTTCCATTCGCTTTCACGATGTGACTTAAGAATGAAAATTGTGGGACGGCAAAATTTACTTTTTTGGGCTTAACAGTTAATCCTGCTTTTTGTAACCGAGATAACACTTCACGTAGGTGTTTAAGATGTTGTTCCATTGATTCGCTATAGATAACGATGTCGTCCAAATAGTGATACACATATTTAAATTTAATATCGTGAAATATCCTTTCTAATAATCTACTACATACGGAACTTCCTTGAGATATTCCAAAGGGTACTCTAGTAAATTGGTACAAGTTAAAAGGAACGGCAAACGCGGTTAGACGTTTTGATTCTTCCGAAAGGGGTATTTGGTGAAAAGCTTGATTCAGATCCATTACCGTAAAGACTTTCGCTTTCGTGAAGTAATGAAAAGCACTATGGATGTCTGGAAGAGGGATAGATTCAAATTCTATTCGTTTGTTTAATTGCCGGTAGTCCACAACTAGTCTGTGTTTATCGTGACCTTTCGGTACTAAAAAGGAGGGTGATGAATATGGGGACGTAGAGGGTTCAATGACTCCTTGTTCCAACAGCTTGATATGGTTTCTCATCACTTCCATCTTGGGAGGCGACAACTTGTATGGGGGTAGGCGTATTATTTTCTGATCTCTCAGATTGATTTTATATTCTATTAGTTTCGTAAGTCCTAGCTTAGGTGTAAGAACTGAGGAAAATTCTTTTATTAATTTCTGTATTCTCATTCTATCTCTACTTTCTAGATGAGATAATTCAGACTCTTGGTGTATTACGTGTGCAATAGATGATCTAGTTTTTTCTGGTTTGTCATCATTACAATCAAATCTATATTTCCGTGTACGGTCGAATCGAAAATAATATTTCTGCTCATAGATGTCAAGAATCATTCCCGTTTTACTAATAAAGTCTGCTCCCAATATTAAGTCGGGTCCTAATTTATTACATACTAACATAGTAAAAACCCAGGTTAGGTTCTTGATTTTAACTTTAACGGTAATGCTCAGTTTTATTATTATATTTCGTTTATTGGCGGTAGCACATTTTATATTCACCGCTTGACTCCGTTTTACTAGATGGTGTTTCGATAATTTATCTGCTAACTCTTGACTGATTAAGGTTCTGGTAGATCCCGAATCAATTAATGCGATTGTGGAGGTAACACCTAGGTCAACTTGTATTAAGGGTAATAGACTTTTAGTCCAGTTACATTTATTTATCGCGTTACATTTTTCAAGAAACTTTCTTACGTAGGGATCTATTTCTTTAGAGCTTCTTTTCCTTCCTCTTTTGTTATAAACTTTTTTTTTTATACGTTTCTTTAGGTTCACCAGATTTCGAGTTGCTGCGGAAGACACAGGATTTCGGGTCTCCCTGCCTTACATGTTTTTTGGATCAGGGTGTTTACGTTCCAATTGCTTGCTCTTACAGTTTTTTCTTATGTGTCCATATTTGCCGCAATTATAACAGATGTGCTTATTGCGAGGAGGGTACCTTGTTTCCGTTTTAGATGGTGTTACATTTAACTTACCAGGGCTGCGCACATTGTGAGGTCTATTGAATACTTGCCTTTCATGCAGGGTTGTTACACCGGGCTCTAGGGCTCGCAATTCATTTCTATTTGCTTCTGCTGATTTCATCGTATGTCTATTCTGATCGGAGTACCATACATTCGAAGAATGGATACTGCATTGTTCTAGATCCGCAAAGGTGTTAGGTCGATTTATCAAAGCTAAACGAGATCTTTCCTCTGGTGACAATCCTACTAAAATGGTGTCGACCATCTGTGTCTCATTCCAATCTACACGTAGTAGTCGAGATGACTCCCTGATATCTGAGATGTAATGAGCTAATCTCTCGTGATTTCCTTGTACTCGTAGTACGGTCTTTCTTTTAAGTTCTTCGTAAATTCCGGTGGGAATAAAGTACTTTATTATTGAGGTATGCAGGTCTTCTACTGGAAGTGTAGAGCTTAATGCTTCTATCACACGATTCTTTAACGGGGGTTTACATTTCGGTAGCAGAACTTGCAAAATTTGCCAATCATTCAGCTGCTGTAGATCTTTTATCTGCAGGAGATATTTGATGAAATTTAGTAGTTTGGAGACATTTAATCCATCAGTGTAAGGGTTTTCAGTTAAAAGTTTCTCCACAGTATGAGTGATTTTTCCATATAGGTCTACGTTATAGTTCAAGGTTGGCATCCCTTTAGGAGGACGATATGATGCATTCGGGGTGGTCAATTCGTGCGTTCCGGGGTGAATCTGGAAACGATTGGGAGGAGGGGCATTTAAATCTCTATCAGGATATTGCTCGTGAGTAGCTTGTATTTGCGATACGGCGGGTGAGTCGCGATCAGCGTTAGGTGGAGGTAGATCTGTAGTAGGAGATTGAACTGGGGAGATGTGTAGTTTCTTCAAGGACTGCTCAATTTCGTCCATTCGGAACGAGTCGGATTTTCTTCTTAACTCATTGATAATAGTGGGTAATCGACGTAAAGCTTCGTCAGCAAAGTTTTGGACTTCAGGAGGTATTTCCGTAAGATTAGGCCAGATCAACAAATTTTTCATACGCCGGGTTAAATGCTCTATTCTCTGAGTAGTCCGCAAAATTATCGCCGGAGATTTCTCGTCTTGGAGGGTTTGAGACAATAAGGTTAGCTCACTATACTTGGCTTTACAAATTTCTCTCTCGCTCTCATAATCGAGTCCGCATAGGTTGCTTAATAGGATGCATTGGGTGCATCAAATCCACATTCGCGTATTGACTTACGCAATTCCGCGACTGTTACATTCGCATGGGGTAGACCACGCAAAAGAGCTTCGTAAGACAGCTCGTCCTTCAATAGTAAATCCGGATTAAATTGGGCCATTATTATCTTATTTCTAACACATTAAAACGTACTTAAAATTGATTTTACAACACTATACACTAACTACATAGACAAGGTGCATTCTTGGGTTAATCATTTGCATAATTCAGAAGAGAATAATTTCTCTTCTAAGGGAGAGACAGAAATTCCACACACACATATTTCAACGTTAAATCACCGATCAGCTGTTTGCTGGAATGTAGGTCACCCTCTTTTATTTAGTAAACAAAGACAAGGTAGGTGTATGCGTGGGAACGAGGGGATTACGCACACGTATTGTTCTCTACACAATGCATCAGCCTAACTTTCTCGACCGGTTTTAACTGGACAAGCCAGTCGGACGCATAGGGTGAATCTTATTCAACAAAACACGCTTTACAAGTTACAGGTGTATTACGGTTATAACAGTCTGAGTTTAGTAATTAATTCTCCTACTTTCCACCATTAAATTATTTTTTCGTTTCGTTTTGGTAACAACTTTAAGTTACGAAATTCATTACACGTAATTAACCGGGTCTACTTTACGCAGGAGTATATGTTTTTATTTTTACCGTGACGACAGACATACACTGACATACTATGCAGGCATATTCAAGAAACTACAGGTCTTGAATTGTCACAATATAAACCTGTCAAAGTCTGAACAGATCAACAAGCACTAAAATTCATGTACATACTTGCATTTGGCTTCATACAATGATATTTCAAGTTATACTGACTATCATTGTATTAATTTACGTATCTTAAAATAAATTCATTTTATGAAAATTAATGTTACATAAAATAAAGTAACTGAGTGCATAGATCAGATAACTGAGTGCCGAAAGTTATCTATTTTACTAAGTAACAATTGTTTTAAGTATCAGCGTGATGTATTTTTTTTGTTAGTGTCACGATGCTTACAACCTTTTTTATTAATAAGCAGAGTGGCGCATTTTTGTAACGTTTTTTGCCACGTTACAAATCCAGGGAACCCATCCTAATTGACACCAGCCAATTATATGGGCTGCCTACGTTGTAACGAACTGAAATTAAACTCAACACAATTAACAAAATTAATTAAGCTAATTATTAGGAAACAAGGGAAGGTATTTCACTGATGTATGCACTCATTTAAACGTGTAATAAGATGACTTCTCTTTATTAACAAATGATATTAAAAGATCCCATAACATAATTAATTAGATTAAAATATTCAAAGGGTTTTCTGAAAAACTAGGGATCATAATGATCATGTACTTTTTACCTCGGATCCGAGTTTACTTTAAATATATTGCAAAGACGTCTGAGTATTACTATGTTCATCTAGGTGATTGCAAGACTGCTTTTACCATTTGAAGAATGGTATTATCTATTAAAGAGATTATAATTAACATTTACATATTAACGTTACAACGTATGATATACAATATTACAGTATACTCTTAGTTGGTCTCATTTATAGTTTAAAGAAAATTATTGTCTTTGAAAAGTCTCTTTCATCTGTAAGTTATGTCTCAAATATAATTAACTCTCGATAGGCAAGCTATCGAGTCACCTTTACAATAAGTCGTGGTGACCTCGTCCTGGGGTGTCACTCTTGGGAATTCTGGAAGTCGGCGTCGTCATCTGTGTCGTGTCTTCGGCGAGTACTAGATAGCTGGTTCACTGAGTAGACTGAAGTTATTCTGGTTAAAGTTGGTGTAGATCCACGTAGGTCCTAGTCAGCGTCGTATGGCTCGTATACGTCCACATGTGAAGTTTATGCAGGTCACATCTTCATATGTAAAGTGGTACTGGAATTTACCTCTTGAGGGGAGACGTCATCTTGCTTACGTGTTGTTAAATTTTTTTGTTTAACTGATTACATTTCTTAACACAACTTTCTACATTTTCTATATTAAAACTTGCTCGCCACGTTTAGTAGTGGTAGCTAACTGTTAACTTAAAATTAATCAATGCATTTCTGCAGAGCTCTCGCTCGTAGGTGTGTACGGTCTGACGGCTGCATTGTCACTCTTTTCTCGATTCGACTGGCACATTACAACGGAGCGGAGCGAGTACTCCGCGATAATATGGTCCCTATTTTTATTTAAAGTGACATTATTATTACAAGAAACAATACATTAATTATACATATATAATTTCAGTGAATTATTTTAACTACTACTCGTGCCTTCAATTTACTAATTACAAACATTATGATTTTTATACTTTTCTAAGTTACAGACGACTCGCTAAACACGTTGAGTCCGGAATTAAACAGGTCAACGCATGATGACTTGCAAAGGGTTAACTGTGATATTAAATGCCTTTTTACCATTCAATTTTTTTATTAATTGTTTAGTTAGATTTTCCATTTACATCTCATTCTTATTCTGTGTTCGTACAGTGGCTTTAGGTTTAATAGTGCGATTTAAATATACTTAATTGCTAGTAAATTAATTTTTTATTTAATAAAGATTTTATTATCAATTAAATCGTCACATACTCCACCGCTTAAAATCCACATTAAGAATTTTAGTCAGCCTAACGCAAAATTGGGGACTTGGAGTATGCTTGGTGTCAATGTGTGGAATTTCTCTCACATAGTTATTGGCAAGCGTTATACCCATTTATTTCTTCTCTACTATACAATATACATATATATTTTCTTATAAACTACCCTTTTTTTTTTACATACTATTCACACCTAATATCTACATTTTAAAACACAAAAGTTTTCTTATGTCTACTACTTAAATCTACTACCGATTTTTTCTTTGGGTTATAGTTACTCTCTTCATAGAGTAATTTTCTAAATATTTGTTATTTAGAACACAGTTTAGTGGTCGTTGAGTACTCATTTTCTTATCTTTCGCTGAACTGGATCTCAGGTTGATCAGGCCTCATTTCCAAATTCTACGATTAACACTTAGCACGGTTACTAAGGTATAATATACTTCACTACCTAGTATTACCTTTTCTATTTTTGGCTATGCTATTTCCTCTTTTCTTCTTATACAATTTTATCTGCGAAATATGTGTTCTCCGCACATATTTCCGAGTCGCAGGTTCGTACAGGGCTACTGTAACTGGAGTTAAGTACTTCTGGATTTGATAAGGGCCACACCATCGGTATGATAGTTTAGAGGTGGTCTTATCAATTGCACTACTCGTCGGGTGAGTCTTGTACATTACTAGGTCACCGACTTGGTACCTAACTGAATTGTTATGAATATTTCTCTCGTGCTATTTTCTGGATTTCTCTAAGTTCGCTCTTAAATTAGCGCGAGTTTTATTCCATATTTGCTTAATCTGCTTATCCTTTATTTGCGGAGGTAGCAGGTCGTGCATTTCCCATTTAGTGGACAAGGGGTGGTTTGGTTTGTATTTATACAGTAACTCAAACGGGGTCGACTTGTGACCTTCGTGATAAGCTGAATTAAAGGCGTATTGTATCCAGGATAGGTTTTGGTCCCAAGACGTATGATCGTTCGCATGGTAGGCGATTAAAGCAGATTTGAGGTTTCGTAGATACCTTTCAGCAATATTGCTTTGCGGTCGATACTCCGTAGTGGTAATATGGTCTATTCCTAACTTGAAACACATATTCTTAAATTCTTTCGCTTTAAACTGTGATCCATTATCTGACACTATACGTACAGGTGTACCGTAGTCTTTAAATAATCTTTCCTGTAATATTTTTACAGTCGTCGACGCTAATGCTCGTCGCATGGGATACATCCAAACAAATTTGGTGAACGAATCTACACAGATGAGTAACATAGTATTACCTGATTTCGATCGTGGATAAGGACCTGAAAAGTCTAGATAAAGTTTAGAGAAAGGGGTCTTAGGGATTTCTGAAATTAATTGGCTTACCTGATTATTTCTTGCCGGTTTACTGAGAGCACATAAATTACATTTCTTTACGAAACTAGCTATTTCGCTGTTCATATTGTTCCAATGATATTCTTTTCGAACACAATGTATAGTTTTATTGATTCCCGTATGGGCTCCAATGGTAGATGAATGGAAGTACTCCATCAGTATGGGCTTAATCACATCAGGGGCGATTATTCTTAATTCCTTTCCGTTTCTTATTTTGTGGCATAGTACACTTTTACTTAATACGTATTTCTCGGATTTAATACCTTGCGCAAGTTGTTCTATAATCGGTTTCAGAAAAGGGTCTTGTTGTTGATACAGGGCAATGTTTGTAAAGGCAAGGGGGAATTCAGTAATTACGGCGTTAGTAATTGCTGTTTCCGGATTCTCCTTGTTTCCGGGAGTATTAGTGGGCGACTGGAACATACGGGACAGGGTATCAGCGACTACGTTTTGTGTACCTTTAATATGCTGCACTTCGAATTTATAGCAGTTTAACCTCAGTACCCATTTTCCAATACGTCCTAACTGTTTAGGGTGATTCAGTAACCAAGATAATGCTTGATTATCAGTTTCCAAAAGGAATTCTTTATGTTCTAGGAAGGGTTTAAATTTCTCAAATGCAAAAACAATGGCTAAACATTCTAATTCATATGCGGAATATTTTCTTTCTTGGTCGCTCAAGGTTCGCGATGCATAACTAATAGGTAGTCTGCTGTTTTCTATCTCTTGATAGTTAACTGCACTTAACGCTACACTAGAACTGTCGGTCTGCACTACGAAAGATTTCGTGAAATCGGCTAGTTGCAAAACTGGGGGAGATATGATACTTTCTTCGAGTTGTTCAAACGCATTTTGATGTTGTGCACTCCATTCAAACTTCGCTCCCTTCTTTCTTAAGGAATTTAGCGGTGCTGCTATTTCGGCAAGATGGGGAATATACTTGTGGAAATAATTTACCATTCCCAAAAATCGGGCTATACCTTTTGCATCTCGTGGGGGTGAAAATTCTCTAATAGCGCGGGTTCGTTCGGGGCCAATGCTTACTTTTCCATTCGCTTTCACGATGTGACTTAAGAATGAAAATTGTGGGACGGCAAAATTTACTTTTTTGGGCTTAACAGTTAATCCTGCTTTTTGTAACCGAGATAACACTTCACGTAGGTGTTTAAGATGTTGTCCCATTGATTCGCTATAGATAACGATGTCGTCCAAATAGTGATACACATATTTAAATTTAATATCGTGAAATATCCTTTCTAATAATCTACTACATACGGAACTTCCTTGAGATATTCCAAAGGGTACTCTAGTAAATTGGTACAAGTTAAAAGGAACGGCAAACGCGGTTAGACGTTTTGATTCTTCCGAAAGGGGTATTTGGTGAAAAGCTTGATTCAGATCCATTACCGTAAAGACTTTCGCTTTCGTGAAGTAATGAAAAGCACTATGGATGTCTGGAAGAGGGATAGATTCAAATTCTATTCGTTTGTTTAATTGCCGGTAGTCCACAACTAGTCTGTGTTTATCGTGACCTTTCGATACTAAAAAGGAGGGTGATGAATATATGGACGTAGAGGGTTCAATGACTCCTTGTTCCAACAGCTTGATATGGTTTCTCATCACTTCCATCTTGGGAGGCGACAACTTGTATGGGGGTAGGCGTATTATTTTCTGATCTCTCAGATTGATTTTATATTCTATTAGTTTCGTAAGTCCTAGCTTAGGTGTAAGAACTGAGGAAAATTCTTTTATTAATTTCTGTATTCTCATTCTATCTCTACTTTCTAGATGAGATAATTCAGACTCTTGGTGTATTACGTGTGCAATAGATGATCTAGTTTTTTCTGGTTTGTCATCATTACAATCAAATCTATATTTCCGTGTACGGTCGAATCGAAAATAATATTTCTGCTCATAGATGTCAAGAATCATTCCCGTTTTACTAATAAAGTCTGCTCCCAATATTAAGTCGGGTCCTAATTTATTACATACTAACATAGTAAAAACCCAGGTTAGGTTCTTGATTTTAACTTTAACGGTAATGCTCAGTTTTATTATTATATTTCGTTTATTGGCGGTAGCACATTTTATATTCACCGCTTGACTCCGTTTTACTAGATGGTGTTTCGATAATTTATCTGCTAACTCTTGACTGATTAAGGTTCTGGTAGATCCCGAATCAATTAATGCGATTGTGGAGGTAACACCTAGGTCAACTTGTATTAAGGGTAATAGACTTTTAGTCCAGTTACATTTATTTATCGCGTTACATTTTTCAAGAAACTTTCTTACGTAGGGATCTATTTCTTTAGAGCTTCTTTTCCTTCCTCTTTTGTTATAAACTTTTTTTTTTATACGTTTCTTTAGGTTCACCAGATTTCGAGTTGCTGCGGAAGACACAGGATTTCGGGTCTCCCTGCCTTACATGTTTTTTGGATCAGGGTGTTTACGTTCCAATTGCTTGCTGTTACAGTTTTTTCTTATGTGTCCATATTTGCCGCAATTATAACAGATGTGCTTATTGCGAGGAGGGTACCTTGTTTCCGTTTTAGATGGTGTTACATTTAACTTACCAGGGCTGCGCACATTGTGAGGTCTATTGAATACTTGCCTTTCATGCAGGGTTGTTACACCGGGCTCTAGGGCTCGCAATTCATTTCTATTTGCTTCTGCTGATTTCATCGTATGTCTATTCTGATCGGAGTACCATACATTCGAAGAATGGATACTGCATTGTTCTAGATCCGCAAAGGTGTTAGGTCGATTTATCAAAGCTAAACGAGATCTTTCCTCTGGTGACAATCCTACTAAAATGGTGTCGACCATCTGTGTCTCATTCCAATCTACACGTAGTAGTCGAGATGACTCCCTGATATCTGAGATGTAATGAGCTAATCTCTCGTGATTTCCTTGTACTCGTAGTACGGTCTTTCTTTTAAGTTCTTCATAAATTCCGGTGGGAATAAAGTACTTTATTATTGAGGTATGCAGGTCTTCTACTGGAAGTGTAGAGCTTAATGCTTCTATCACACGATTCTTTAACGGGGGTTTACATTTCGGTAGCAGAGCTTGCAAAATTTGCTGATCATTCAGCTGCTGTAGATCTTTTATCTGCAGGAGATATTTGATGAAATTTAGTAGTTTGGAGACATTTAATCCATCAGTGTAAGGGGTTTCAGTTAAAAGTTTCTCCACAGGATGAGTGATTTTTCCATATAGGTCTGCGTTATAGTTCAAGGTTGGCATCCCTTTAGGAGGACGATATGATGCATTCGGGGTGGTCAATTCGTGCGTTCCGGGGTGAATCTGGAAACGATTGGGAGGAGGGGCATTTAAATCTCTATCAGGATATTGCTCGTGAGTAGCTTGTATTTGCGATACGGCGGGTGAGTCGCGATCAGTGTTAGGTGGAGGTAGATCTGTAGTAGGGGATTGAACTGGGGAGATGTGTAGTTTCTTCAAGGACTTCTCAATTTCGTCCATTCGGAACGAGTCGGATTTTCTTCTTAACTCATTGATAATAGTGGGTAATCGACGTAAAGCTTCGTCAGCAAAGTTTTGGACTTCAGGAGGTATTTCCGTAAGATTAGGCCAGATCATCAAATTTTTCATACGCCGGGTTAAATGCTCTATTCTCTGAGTAGTCCGCAAAATTATCGCCGGAGATTTCTCGTCTTGGAGGGTTTGAGACAATAAGGTTAGCTCACTATACTTGGCATTACAAATTTCTCTCTCGCTCTCATAATCTAGTCCGCATAGGTTGCTTAATTAAGCGGGTGCATCAAATCCAAATTCGCGTATTGACTTACGCAATTCCGCGACTGTTACATTCGCATGGGGTAGACCACGCAAAAGAGCTTCGTAAGACAGCTCGTCCTTCAATAGTAAATCCGGATTAAATTGGGCCATTATTATCTTATTTCTAACACATTAAAGCGTACTTAAAATTGATTTTACAACACTATACACTAACTACATAGACAAGGTGCATTCTTGGGTAAATCATTTTCATAATTCAGAAGAGAATAATTTCTCTTCTAAGGGAGAGACAGAAATTCCACACACACATATTTCAACGTTAAATCACCGATCAGCTGTTTGCTGGAATGTAGGTCACCCTCTTTTATTTAGTAAACAAAGACAAGGTAGGTGTATGCGTGGGAACGAGGGGATTACGCACACGTATTGTTCTCTACACAATGCATCAGCCTAACTTTCTCGACCGGTTTTAACTGGAGAAGCCAGTCGGACGCATAGGGTGAATCTTATTCAACAAAACACGCTTTACAAGTTACAGGTGTATTACGGTTATAACAGTCTGAGTTTAGTAATTAATTCTCGTACTTTCCACCATTAAATTATTTTTTCGTTTCGTTTTGGTGACAACTTTAAGTTACGAAATTCATTACACGTAATTAACCGGGTCTACTTTACGCAGGAGTATATGTTTTTATTTTTACCGTGACGACAGACATACACTGACATACTATGCAGGCATATTCAAGAAACTACAGGTCTTGAATTGTCACAATATAAACCTGTCAAAGTCTGAACAGATCAACAAGCACTAAAATTCATGTACATACTTGCATTTGGCTTCATACAATGATATTTCAAGTTATACTGACTATCATTGTATTAATTTACGTATCTTAAAATAAATTCATTTTATGAAAATTAATGTTACATAAAATACAGTAACTGAGTGCATAGATCAGATAACTGAGTGCCGAAAGTTATCTATTTTACTAAGTAACAATTGTTTTAATTATCAGCGTGATGTATTTTTTTGTTAGTGTCACGATGCTTACAAGCTTTTTTATTAATAAGCAAAGTGGCGCATTTTTGTAACGTTTTTTGCCACGTTACAAATCCAGGGAACCCATCCTAATTGACACCAGCCAATTATATGGGCTGCCTACGTTGTAACGAACTGAAATTAAACTCAACACAATTAACAAAATTAATTAAGCTAATTATTAGGAAACAAGGGAAGGTATTTCACTGATGTATGCACTCATTTAAACGTGTAATAAGATGACTTCTCTTTATTAACAAATGATATTAAAAGATCCCATAACATAATTAATTAGATTAAAATATTCAAAGGGTTTTCTGAAAAACTAGGGATCATAATGATCATGTACTTTTTACCTCGGTTCCGAGTTTACTTTAAATATATTGCAAAGACGTCTGAGTATTACTATGTTCATGTAGGTGCTTGCAAGACTGCTTTTACCATTTGAAGAATGGTATTATCTATTAAAGAGATTATAATTAACATTTACATATTAACGTTACAACGTATGATATACAATATTACAGTATACTCTTAGTTGGTCTCATTTATAGTTTAAAGAAAATTATTGTCTTTGAAAAGTCTCTTTCATCTGTAAGTTATGTCTCAAATATAATTAACTCTCGATAGGCAAGCTATCGAGTCACCTTTACAATAAGTCGTGGTGACCTCGTCCTGGGGTGTCACTCTTGGGAATTCTGGAAGTCGGCGTCGTCATCTGTGTCGTGTCTTCGGCGAGTACTAGATAGCTGGTTCACTGAGTAGACTGAAGTTATTCTGGTTAAAGTTGGTGTAGATCCACGTAGGTCCTAGTCAGCGTCGTATGGCTCGTATACGTCCACATGTGAAGTTTATGCAGGTCACATCTTCATATGTAAAGTGGTACTGGAATTTACCTCTTGAGGGGAGACGTCATCTTGCTTACGTGTTGTTAGATTTTTTTTGTTTAACTGATTACATTTCTTAACACAACTTTCTACATTTTCTATATTAAAACTTGCTCGCCACGTTTAGTAGTGGTAGCTAACTGTTAACTTAAAATTAATCAATGCATTTCTGCAGAGCTCTCGCTCGTAGGTGTGTACGGTCTGATGGCTGCATTGTCACTCTTTTCTCGATTCGACTGGCACTTTACAACGGAGCGGAGCGAGTACTCCGCGATAATATAGTCCCTATTTTTATTTAAAGTGACATTATTATTACAAGAAACAATACATTAATTATACATATATAATTTAAGTGAATTATTTTAACTACTACTCGTGCCTTCAAATTACTAATTACAAACATGATTTTTATACTTTCCTAAGTTACAGACGACTCGCTAAACACGTTGAGTCCGGAATTAAACAAGTCAACACATGATGACTTGCAAAGGGTTAACTGTGATATTATTTGCCTTTTTACCATTCAATTTTTTATTAATTGTTTAGTTAGTTTTTTCCATTTACCTTTTATACTTATTCTGTGTTAGTACAGGGGCTTTAGGTTTAATAGTGCGATTTAAATATACTTAATTGCTAGTAAATTAATTTTTTATTTAATAAAGATTTTATTATCAATTAAATGGTCACACTGGCAGCCGTGATCCTGTGTGAGACCAAGATGTAATGTGTAAGTAGATTGAGG
Organism: Magicicada septendecula; assembly: GCA_034769895.1. NCBI lineage: Eukaryota > Metazoa > Arthropoda > Insecta > Hemiptera > Cicadidae > Magicicada > Magicicada septendecula. The sequence goes on from CM068375.1 coordinate 366,109,052, forward strand.
AACTCCGTCCGAGCATGTGCTCGGCCAAAATCGGACAGGTATGCAAAAATGAAAATTATTAAATTTTTCCTAGAAGGTGCGTTTGCACTACTTGTGTTCCGGGTCAAGTGTGGGCCTGGCTAGTTCTTAAAAAAAAAAAAAAAAAAAAAAAAAAACAGTGGCTTTAATTCTGGATGTGTTTTTTTTACTTCACTGAATACCTGGAATATTCAGGTTACTGTAGTCATTGCAAACTCTTTCCTGAGCGCAAGTTTTTTTTTTTTTAAAGAAAAAGTCTGTTGAACTTGACTGGTTTCTCATGCTGCTAGTAGTGACAGTAATAACTTATGTGCAAAACCTTTTTTTTACTCTCAAAAAAAAAAAAACAAACAAACAAACAAAAAAATATACAAAAAACTTAAGAAAATGTGTTAGGATTTGGCCATGTGCCCATGTGCCTGGTGAAGTGAAATCTAGCCGAGTTCCTTAATCTCTCTCAGTATTATTCAGTGTTGTTCATATAAATGCCTTGTGTTTGAATTGTGAAAAGCATGTAATGTCCAGTATACATTGTGTCTATAATCGGTGTTGAACTTATATTGTTTCTGCCTTTTATTAGAAAGTATGAATTTGTTTATGAAAAGAGCTGCAGATCACATACAATTGCCATAATATGTACTAGAACTGTAATTCAGAAGTATTCATCATGTTAATAGAAATGACTGAACTTTTGTACAAGATGAAATTTTCACTTTGGGATTTAGTATTTATTTTAATTCTCTATCAATGTACAGTCACTGTTAAAATTCGTTTGTATATGTATATACTCATAATTCTATGCACAAAACATGTTTACATTTTTGAGAGAGATATACCTGATTATTTGATAGTTTTTTTTAATAAGGGTGTGCACTCTGAAATCAGCAAGCCATTGTGCTACACAAGTTTAAGGAAAATTGAGCACACACACTTGTGGATTCCACACCAAGTATATAATTACCTACCTTATGTTTACATTACACTTTACTAATTATATGATTCTCCTTCCTGGCTTTTGATTGAGATTTCAGAGCGCGCATGTTGTTGTGTAATATAATTGTTTAAATTGTTGTGGCTGTAATAATTGTTGTAGGATAAAATTGTTCGTTAAATGGTTTATAAAATTGTTTATATTATTAAAAGTGTTTATAGTACAACCAGAGGGGGACTGAAAAGAAAAACAAAAAGACTTATTGTTATTAAAGGTATTATATTTCGAAGACCTCTGGATTTACTCTTTGTATTTATTAATGTTAATATAATTATTTCCAAATAGGGAAATTCTATTTGGTGAAGGTTAAAAATGTACTGTCGAGGCTTGTTGCATGTCATGGTTATTTTGAATACCATGTAATATATTTTAAATATTTTACATATTTTATATATTTCTAATAGAATACTTTCACAGCCTGGATACTATGAAATCTCTCATTGTAAGAAAAACAAAATTTTATAGAATCAATAAATTTGTTATTTGCGGAATTTTAAAATTGAGGTCACCTCATTGGTTCAATTACCTAATGGTTACCCAGCATGTGGCCATTCTTCCACTAGGAGGACTCTCCTGGTTCAAGTGAACAAGTGAGCCGGTCATCCAGGTAAGTTGTAGGTTTTTTTATATTTTTTTTTAAGGAAGTCAAACTTGTAAAATGTGTTAAATTCGGAAAGTTGAAATTTGTGTTGTGATGTCATTGGTGATGAGCGGCTCAATATTAGGCATTACCTGTATTAACTTTCCGTCTTGTGACTTATCTGTTTTAATTTCTAAAACAACGCGTTTCGAGGATAAATCCTCATCTTCAGGTTTTAATATTACAAAAACATCAAATTCACACGAACGGGGTCGTTAGTTACTTAAAACACATAAAAACACCACACATAATTTGCAATGATATAGTCTCGGCACAGTCCGATGTGCATCGTCTCGTTGCCAACGATTAACTGTTCTAACTGTTGTACTTTATCCTGTATGACCGTTATCATTGCCCGTGGACACATCGATATCGATGGCTGTGTTGTACAGTAGATTAGATCGAAACAAAACTTTATCATTTAGTAGTTGGTCCGCTTGTAACTTAGAAGCCTTGTATATCTCATATTCCTCCACAGCGTTCACACAAACTTTAAACTGCTTCATAATTGCAAAAAAGGTGCATACATGAACGCTGTGGAGGAATATGAGATATACAAGGCTTCTAAGTTACAAGCGGACCAACTACTAAATGATAAAGTTTCGTTTCGATCTAATCTACTGTACAACACAGCCATCGATATCGATGTGTCCACGGGCAATGATAACGATCATACAGGATAAAGTACAACAGTTAATCGTTGGCAACGAGGTGATGCATATCGGACTGTGCCGAGACTATATCATTGTAAATTATGTGTGGTGTTTTTATGTGTTTTAAGTAATTGACGACCCCGTTCGGGTGAATTTGATGTTTTTGTAATATTAAAACCTGAAGATGAGGATTTATCCTCGAAACGCGTCATTTTGGAAATTAAAACAGATAAGTCACAAGACGGAAAGTTAATACAGGTAATGCCTAATATTAATTCTAATTAGTCCAGGTATTAGTTTGTTTTGTGTTTTATGTTTGTATATTTGTTAATTTTCCCAAATGTTCATTATGGTGCATTTGTGTGGTATGTGTTTTATTAGTGTCATGCTTGTTATGTCTGGGAATTCGTATCCAGTGTTTATTGCATGTGTGACCAAATTAGATTCGTATATTTCTGGTTTTTGTATGCGTTTTGGTGTTCAAAATAACGTTTTTTCTGAACTGAACAATTAAAGAGTTAATCAAAATGAACAAAACAACAATAAAAAATGGGCCCCATTCACATACATAAATAATAAAATGACAAAGCTAACAAAACTGTTTAAAAACACGGACATTAAAATAGCATACAAAAGTAACAAAAATTATCTACAAAAACTAAATAACCCACACAACAAAGGTAATACAACAACCAATGGTATATACAAAATTGAATGCCAAGATTGCAATAAATGTTACATAGGACAAACACAAAAACAACTGAAAAAACGTTATCTTTTTACTTTAAAGTCATTTTTTTATAATCTATCTTTAAAGTTTTTAAAGTGATCTAATTTTAAAATACCTTAAACGAAATTTTTTTCTAATTTTTTATTATAGTTAACAATGATGGGTAAATCAATGACTAAATGTGCTGCGAGAAAACACAAGCTTCATGAATGTGAAAGCAACTTAGACAAAGAAAACAGACTTTTGAATCAGTGTGAACGGTCGCATAAGCTTCAAATAGTTGAGTTCAAAGAAGAACATTCTGAATGGCTTAATCAAATGCGACAGTACACTCTTAACAGATGAGCCGCTGAATCCAAAAAAGGAAAGTATCAACAAATTTGTCACATGTGCATGCACGTTTCCAACACGTGTGCTGTTGAATCTGAAAAACAACGATGTGAACAACTGAAGAGCATAAGTGAAAATGCTTATAAAATGCATGCCGTAGAGACTCAAGAAGAGAGATCTCAACGCCTTGCAAACATGTCTGAGCGTGCTCATGATATTCAGTCAATGGAGTCAGAAGAATATAGACGTGTTCGTCTTAAACAAATGCATGAAAATGCACAAAGTAGACGCCGAAAAATCTCACAAGACATTTTCTATGAAATAAAAACATTTGCTGATGTGGTTGTTTGTCCAATGTGCCATAAATTGTTATTTGATAAGCAGCGCCATAAATTAAATACAACCAATTCACGAGTTCATCCACATTTACCATCTGAGCTCCAAAAAAATGGTATTATCATTTCATATAAGATGTGTTATGGTAATTTAAATAAGGGAAAAATTCCTTCACAAGCTTATTGGAACAAAATGTATGGCTTATCGGTTCCAGCTTGTATATAAAATCTATCAGATGTCGAGAAAAGATTACTATGACGTGTAATACCTTTTTTGCTTTTTTATGAATAATTAAAATGAGTAAACATTTTAGTCAACAGTGGTTTAAAGGACAAGTACTCCTGTTTGCATAAGATGTTATGGACATTGCCGAACAGCTGCCGCTTTTTTGTGTAGAAGTCACAACATTGTTATTGAAAATCTAGAAAATATTTGTAAACAACAACACTTCCAAATAGATGTGACTAAGCTTCGAGCTGCATTTGATTTGTAGCTTGAGAATAATCACCTTGCATTACAAAATTGTATGTAACAAGCGATTTAAATATTTTAGTAAAAACAGGGTTTAGATAAAAAATAATTGTTTGAATTATTTGGACTGAATCATTTAAAGTGTAATTTGAATGCATATGGGTGTTACTAATAAAATATATGTTGGTATAACTGTGAGTTGTTTCAGAAGTCATGCCACCGTATTTTGTTTTCATTCGTTTACTTAAATGAACCTGAAGGAATTACTGTGAAGGGGGCAAAGTTTCATGAAATTCTGTTTTAACTGGGACAGTGAATCAATTTCTGTATACCGTCTGTCAAATATGGATGTAATCCTGGACTTTTGGTGGTTCTATGTTGTTACGGCCTTCTAATGTTACAATGTTGACTTTATGCGATAAGGCATGGAGAAGTGAGCACTGCTGCAAGGATCCTCCTCTGTCTTACCATCTCCTGCCCTCAGCCTCTATTCATGAATCCCTATCTCTATCCCATTCAGCCTCTATCCTGCTTGGACAAAGCTCTTATGGAGTTCACTGCGTCATCTCTTCCTCAGTCTACCCAAGGGTTGTCTTCCACCAGTAATGAATCCAACATCTTCATGGGCCACTGGTGAGAGTCCATCCTCACCACATATCCAGCCCATTGGCATCTCCTGGTACACTACTGCAGTATTGGCCAGAGATCTTCCACAACACTTTCCACCCAAAAACAAGGAATTTGCTGAATCCATGTTAAGAATATAATATTGAAGACACTGGCATATCATAAGATGACAAAATATTTCTTAATAGGAACTGCAGTGATGAAACACATGCATACATTTGTTATATAGTTATTATAAATCTATAAATTATATGTTAACATGTTATTTAGAAGTAGTATTACCAAAACTGAGTTCATAGTTTATATGCAAGTAGGCTGTAAAATTATTTTCAAAATTAAAAAAAAAAAGGTTTTCTTGTACATTTATCAACGTGCTTTCTGATTTGTTAAAAATATGTACATGAATTTTAGTCACACATAGCATATGTGTGTGTGTATTTCAACTTGATTTGTAGTAAAACTTAAAATTTGATTTTTTGTAAGAACAGTAAAAATGTCTGAGGTTTTGGTACATCACATGTGGCCAAGGGATTGGATGTAACGTGTTAATCATGAAGTTAACCTAATTGAAAATTTTCTTTCAGTCATTATATCTAAAAAGTCAACAAAATCAACAGTCTCAGTGAAATCACAAACCAGTCGAAAGAGTGTTGAAGAGAAACTCAGTAAAGTGTCTTCAGAAAAAAGAACTACCAGTCAGAAGTCAGTTACATCTGCAACAGGTAGTAGAGCAGCGAGTAGGCTAAAACGCAATCACTGTCATCTCAAACAGAGCCAAATGAGAAGGTAAGTGAAGATAAAAAATCTTCAAAATCAGCAAAACCAACAGATGTTGCAGAACAACTTATTGAAAAGAAACTGTCTCGGCAAAGTCAAATACTACAAAATGAGCCTGGACTGGTTAAAGTCTCATCCAAAATATCAGCAGCTTCAGTAGTAAAGAAATCTTTGTCTAAAAGTAATGCAGGTGATGGACGAAAAGAACAACAAGCAGAACAATCTATTGAAAAGAAACTGTCTCAGCAAAGTCAAATACTACAAAATGAGCCTAAACTGGTTAAAGTCTCCTCCAAAACATCAGCAGCTTCAATAGTAAAGACATCTTTGTCTAGAAGTAATGCAAGCGACTAACAAAAGGAACAACTAGAAATTGTGAAAACATTGGACTCTGATAAAATACAAACTGACATAGATCCAGGTATCTTGAAGGAAAACGCAGTAACTGGAGAAGATAGAGTTGAAGCAAAAGATACCTAAATTACATGTCAAGATATTTATAAATTAAATTATGGATAGTTTCTTACCAATTGCAACTATTCTGCTCATAATCACACCATAAGACTTGACAATTCAAGAAAATAAATTCCAGTGTGGATCTCAGAGTTTGTGTTTTTTTTTAAGAGAATGATAGATTCAAAGTATTTCATTGAACCTATCAAACATACCCCTTTCTACTTTCTTTCAAAAATGATAATACATCTACACAGAACAAGCATTGTCTTAAACTAATCAGACAATGATAAATAGCTTGTAATGTACTTCCAAACTTGGAAACTGTCCCCTATTTGATTATTAACCGACTTCAAAAAAACGGAGATTCTATATTCGATGTGTATGTATGTTTGTCCAACGATTTCTCGAAAAACTACTGTACAGATTTTGATGAAACTGGTTTATTTTACTTGGCATTGTTCAACTTGGGTCACAGAACAAAAGTTTTCAAAACTAGCACTGTTTTTTAAGTACTAGAATACATTATACTATCTTTGAGGCATTCATTAATTTGTTATACAATGAAATATGGTTATTCTGCAACACAAAGAAAATAATAACTTTACTTGATGAAACAAATCATTGAAATGCTAACAGACCATAAAATAATTCCATCTAATGAAATTATTAGTATTCTTATAATATCTTACGATTGCATTCCATTATTTAAATTCCTTACTATGTCTCTGGTTGCTGAGATTTGTTGGTTTTTGATTCAGCTTCCGAGAAGTGGAACACATTGTCAAAGCTAAGCAGGTGCAGGTAACAAACGCGACTCAAAAATAATTTTACTTAAAATGACTGCAAATTTTATTCATTTGGAGTGGATAAGTTAATTTCAGCCATTAAAAAATAGATATTTACGATACAAGTTGGATAACAGCATTATTAATATTGTAATAATACGAGACTTCTCTCGAGTTTATTTTGTTTTATGCCCCACTGTTGTGAGCGTCAATTTTGTAACAAAATAAAAGATTTTGTTCATTTTTTTAAATTATTTATTTTTTGTCTTTTTTATTTATTATTTATTAATTAATTTTTTGTATTGTATTCGTGTAAATTTTATTTCTTTTATTATTGTTTTTGTCAAATTATAACACCTTGTGTAATTAGAATTATATTTCTTCGTTAAATGGATTGTCTCCAGTAACAATCGATTTGCGATTTTTCGTTCTACGAAGTGTGTTCTCCTCTGAAGTTGTTAAATTCGCTTTTCTTTGTAGTCTATTTATCAAATATTAACTAAGATTCTTCTATTTATATTAATTCAAATAAATAGAAGCAACAATTACAACATTCAAGGATTTTTATTGACAAAATATAAAATAATCGATTTTGTATCGATTGATTAATCGATTCTCTCTCTCAAGGCGAGAAAATTTATTATACAAATTATTAATATTAATTCTCAGGTTCTTTAAACTGTTATTTTAGAATAGTCAGAGAAAGGGCAAGTCGGAAAAGTATAACACTTGCAATTAAAAGCTTAAGATCTAAAAATACAAAGATATTATTTAATATATAATGGTTAGTAAAGTTAGTTGATCGAACCAATCTCTTGTTCTGACGACGAAGTCTGGCCGTGGAGAATTGTGTGAATTCAAAGATGGCCGTTCCGTACCGCAGATGTCGACAGCTGCTACACCTCAAGGAATCCTCTTTAAATAAATGTTGCTTTTCCAAGTTTTCCTCGTCTCAGAATTAGTGATTAATCCCTCTGGTGATAGTGTAGTTGTCCTGGATCAGTGGTCAGGGATTCGCTTTGATAATTTGTGTTGATTAGTGTTTTTAATTCACTTCATTCCATAAGGTCGATATTGGCAAATTTTGTCTTAATATTCAGAATTATCGTTTATGTGTGTTAAAATGGTTATTACACCTTCTACTGTTCAATTTTGGTTCACTTTAATAGTTATACTGGTTTAGTTCACTGAATTTAATAGTTATTTAAAGTTTTGTCAAAATTCGCGATTTTACATTGAATAGGCTTGGTTGATTCTCGCCATCTTTCTTCTTCCTTTGTTGTTATATTTCGCTTTTTTTTAAATAATAATAAATGTATTTGTCATAGGAAATATCCAGTAACCTATATTCAGATCTATTTACATTACTTGAATGAAGCACGTGTGTCACGTACACCATAATTATGGTACTTACCATACTTTGCGAATCTGGTTACTTCGATCTTGTTGTTTTTATAATTACCTAAGGTCCAAGGATTCAACTCAGCGAGATTGCTGACAGAGATGGTCACAGAAATGAGAATACGTTTATTTGAGGCAGTTACCATTAATCTTAATTTATTCAGTAATTTAGTTAAGCGTGTAATTTTAACATGGCGGCCATTGCTTATATCGGCCCTTTGCTATAAAACTCCTTTATGTTTGATTAAACACTAAATCATCCAATTCTGTTTACTGACTATGCATTAGTTTCATGGTCATTTGACTTTTATTATATTTAATTATCGCTAACGCAAACCAACCCCCATTTAGAAGTCGACATTTAACGTTCACGCACCGCTCTCTCTCTCTCTCTCTCTCTCTCTCTCTCTCTCTCTCTCTCTCTCTCTCTCTCTCATCCATACAGACAATTTTCAATTTACTTTTGAATGTGTACACATAATAATTGCAATTTTTTACTTAAAAGAGCTCTTTAAATAAAATTTGGGTTTGCCACTTCCCTTGTAAGTAGACTGGAAGTTCTGGTAGCGGTTCACATGTTGATTCCAAAACGGAGTGGTTACATCTTTCTGAATACACTGATTCTACTTATATTTTTGAAAAATATTACTTCACACTGTCTAGATTTTTGTAATTAACACTGGTTTACATTTTGATTACATTGTTAATTCTTTAAAGCACTTAAGCTGACAGTTTCAGGCCAGCACAATTGTTAGCGTGTTATCGCCATGATGAATTTCTGCAGACTGGGTCAGACGTTGTATATCTAGTTTTCGTCTGTCTTTTACACTGAATTTACATGGTGGTTATTGTTATTTGTTCACTATTTACTTTTAATTACATCTTGTTAATTGAAATAAAACACTAGCTGACTATTTTAGGCCAGCACACTTTTTACGTGCTACTGCCATGGTGATGTTCTGAAGACTGGGACAGATACTATGCAAATTTTACGTATGTGTGTGTGAGTAAACGTCACCGTTCTTTGTCTCTTGTTATATAATCGCCTTGTTAGTTACGTATTTCAATCACGTCATTGTTGTTTTAATGACGTTTGGCGTGTTCGACCAATGACACAGAAGTATGAAGCGCCGTTATTAGTGGCTGTAACCATTATAAGTCTTTTTATCTGCACGTACACTGCTGTCCTTGAAATTATTTTGTTGTCTCGGAACTGCGTCGTTGTAGGCAAAAACCAAGGGAAATCGTATTACCCATAGAAATGACTTTAAAAACATCGAAATACCATAATTTACTACCTTACATACCATACTTTTTATATCAGACTTTTTGTACTGTCACATTGTTATAAGTGAATAATTCGCGAGCTCTCGTTCTGATGTGAACTACTCAACGTATGATAATCAACTGTTTAACTTTCTTCTTTATTCTAAACGTCTTAGCCAATTTAATATTAAAAAGACTTTGTTTTAAATCTCTAGCGTTTCTGCTTACATGGTTGACTTTTACATTATATGAATGAATACATTTTTATTATTATTTAATTTTATCAAATACCTAACACATATTCTCTTTCTTTAGTTAATTCTACGTGATTTAATACCAAATATGATACTTTTACAATGTTTTTCATCTCGAAATGCCTTATTTACAGTATTTTTACATGTAGGCCTGAAATTTTACTTCCTGTCACATTAAATGGTTTACCATCTTTATGAAGCTATAATTATTATTGGACAAGATCCTTGATTGAAATAAAATGTTTATTTTTCCTTAATTCCTTGAAATTTTATGAATTAGTTATCTTTTTTAAATTATATCTTTAATTTAAATCTTCCCCTTAGGTTATAGTGTTATTACACTTGCATTTTTTCTAATAATCCTTTATACATTTCTTCAGTATCTTTATAAAGTATTGGGTACAGTTATTATACACTGTGTTGGATTTACATTATACAAATTTCATCAATTTATTTAATTTACTCAACTTATACATCAATTATAAGGTTGTTGAGATTTACTATTTGCCTAGATTTTACCTTTGTTCACATATAATGTTTTATGACTATTACAGCTTGCTTATACCCCTTCTGACTTTCTATTCTTATACGATCTTAATTAAAATCCTATACTTAACTAAATTAACATTTAGTGTTGAATTAATTCTATTAATACATAACAAATATTTTAAAACAAAAGAGTTGTACTGAAACTCAGACATTTCAGTCTTGATTAATACTAGTAACATATAATAAATATCGTATAATAAAAGAATTGTATTCAAACTCAGACATTTCAGCCTTGATTAATACTATTAAACATAAGAAATATTTTAGAATAACAAAAAACATTATACTCTATTTCAATTGGGAGGTGGCAGTAAGCGAGCTGCCACCAGCCCCCTTACACAGAGGACCACAGATAAGGAGAAGGTAAAAGAAGACACACCCAGTGTATGGCAGACGGTGCAGTCCAGGAGATCGGTCCGCGAAGCGAAAAGACGGCTACAGAAGAAGGAGCCCGGGAAGGAGAGTAAGGCCCCGGCGACCACGGAGAGGAGGAGGACGCGTCCACTGAAGGCTCGACCCGATGCTCTGCTCATCAAGCCTGCAGAGGGAAAGACATTTGCGGAGGTCCTGACACAGATCAGGAGAGATGCCAACCCGGAGACGACGGGAACTGAAATCAGGTCCGTCCGCCACACTCGCTATGGGGATGTTCTCCTGGGTTGGGATCTAAGACCACCAATAAGGAGGGCTTCTGTGAGGCGTTGCGGGGAGTGTTGGGCGAGTCTGCTTCTGTCCTCAGCCTGGAACCCAGGACAACTCTTGAGATAAGGGACCTTGACTGCCTCACAACAGAAGAGGAGGTCCGTAATGCCATCAAACGCGATGCAGATGACCTGGCTGGGGACATGAGAGTGACGCTGACGAAGGCGAACACCAGGGAGCAGAAGATGGCGATTGTGGAGCTGGGGGAGCGAGGAGCTGCTAAACTCCTCGAAACTGGCCGCATAAAGATCGGATGGGTGTATGGCAGAGTGCGCCGAAGGGCCCTGGTGATTCGCTGTTACGCCTGCTTTGGTTTTGGCCATCGTCAGGCGGACTGCAAAGGGCCTGACAGAAAGAAGGCGGGTATATGCATACAGTGTGGCTGTGCAGGCCATCTGAAAAAAGACTGCCAACCTGAGCCGAGATGTTTTCTCTGTGAGGAGCGTGGTTTGGACTCCGATGCTCTGAAACATGTTCCCGGGTCGGGTATCTGTACGGTCTTTCGACAGGCGCTTGGGAGGGCCCAGAACAAGCTTGGCCGATGAAGATCCTCCAGAGAAACCTGCATAGGAGCAGGACGGCGGACGCCCTCATGGAGCAGCTGAAGCTGGACGTGGGTGCCAATCTTCTGATCATCAGCGAGCAGCACCACGATAGAGAGGAACCGGGATGGTATGCTGACTTACTCGGGACGGCTGCAATCTGGATTCCCGACTCAACCATGCCGCTCCCTTCAAGCCATGGTGCCGGAAGTGGTTTCGTGTGGGTGAGATGCGAGGACATCACTTATGTGAGCTGCTACCTCACCCCTAACGAGACCATCCACGAATTTCGTGAGAAAGTGGACAAATTGGAAGACACGATTCGTGAGATGGAAGGACCCTGCGTGGCTGCTGGAGACTTCAATGCCAAAGCGGTGGAGTGGGGAATGCCTGCGACGTGCACCAGGGGACGGTGCGTGTTAGAGATGGCAGCAAGAGTCGGGCTCGCGGTGGCCAATGTGGGCAATGTCTCAACTTTTAGAAGCCCTAGTTACGCCGAGACAATCCCGGACATTACTTTGGTGTCCGACGCATTGGCCCACAGCGTCATGAACTGGGAGGTGCTGGAAGATTATACTGGTAGTGATCACCAGTATATCGCTTTTACCCTGCGGAGAGTTCAGCATTCGCCCATAGCTGAACCCAGCCGAACACCTGGCTGGAACGTGTCCAAACTGGACATGGAGTTGTTGCAGGATGTCATCGCGATCGGAAAGGAGGCGGTGATGAACAGCTTGGGTCCGACAGAGGAAGTCGTCGGTGCGACAACGTGCCTCATACGGAATGCCTGCGATGTGTCTATGCCCAGGAGAGCAAGACTCCGCGGGGGGGAAGACAGTGGCGTACTGGTGGACAGACGAGATTGCTGACCTCAGGAGACGTTGCTTGCGCTCGCGTCGCATGGCGACTAGAAACAGACGAAGAAACGCGATTGCAGCAGCCGAAGCGCAAGACGAATATCGGCTCGCCAGGAAAAGACTGAAGGAGGCCATCAACAGAACCAAGCGGCTCAAGTGGGAGACCCTCAGGAATGATCTAGATTCTGATCCCTGGGGTCTGGGGTACAGGCTTGTAATGAGCAGGCTTGGCGCCCGGCCTCGTAACCCAAGGATGGACGAAAATCGGATGCGCTTCATCGTGGACGGTCTATTTCCTCGTCACCCACTGAGGGATCGTGAGGAGTATCCAGGCCCATTGGAAGACGTCTCGATTTTCAGCGAGGACGAGCTATCACTAGCTGCTAGCTCCCTGCTCAACAAGAAGGCACCAGGGCCGGATGGTATACCTGCGGAAGTGCTGAGGGTGGTCGCTAGATCCTGCCCCCAGGTGCTACTCAATATGTACAACCGTTGCCTCAAAGACGGAGTCTTCCCGAAGATGTGGAAGATCCAGAGACTAGTCTTAGTTGGCAAAGGGAAGGGCGGCCTGAATTCCCCGTCGGCATACAGACCTCTTTGTATGCTGGACACGGCGGGGAAACTACTGGAATGTCTACTCAGGCCTCGCCTAGTAGCGGTAATTCGGGATGCGGGAGATCTGTCAGCGAGGCAGTAAGGGTTCAGAACGGCCAGATCCACCATTGGAGCCATACAGGAGATCTTGAATGCCGTCCAGGTGGCCCAGCGGGGTAATCACTTCTCCAGAAGGATGGTGCTACTCGCTACACTGGACGTACGCAACGCCTTTAATTCGGCCAGGTGGACAGACTTGCTAGCTGCTCTGGAGGACGTCTTTCAAGCGCCGGACTTCCTGCTCCGGATAATACGTAGTTACTTGAGGGACAGGGAGCTCCGGTAAGACACAGCAGATGGGCCACGCAGCAGAGAGATAACAGGAGGCGTAGCTCAAGGCTCTATCTTGGGCCCCGACCTGTGGAATGCCTTCTATGATGGAATCCTCCAGATGGAGATGCCAGATGATACCTTTCTGGTAGCATATGCTGATGACGTGGCTGCCGTGATCACCGCGAGAGACGCAGAGGAGGCGCAGCGCATGCTGAACCAGGTCATACGCAGGGTCCGCAACTGGATGGACGAACACGATCTCAGCCTTGCGACGGAGAAGGCAGAGATTGTGCTGCTCACTCGTCGACGTATACCCACAATCACACAGTTCGTGATGGGGGAAAAGGCGATAATATAAAAGCCAGCGGTGAAGTATCTAGGGGTGCACCTGGATACTAAGCTAACCTACTGGGAGCAAATTCGATGTTCCTCGGAGAAAGCCGCTAAGGTCGTTGCTGTGCTAAGCAGACTAATGGCAAATGTCGGAGGCCCAGCTGCAGGAAGACGGCGACTGCTGATGTCGGTGACAAACTCGATTCTCCTCTACGGATGCGAGGTCTCGGCCGACGCACTGAAGCAAGAAAAATACCGCAAGCAGATGGCCGCGGTACAACGAAAAGGAGCACTTTGGATTGCAAGCTCCTACAGAACGGTGTCGGAACCAGCAGTGTTGGTCGTCGCTGGAGTAATGCCAATAGATGTGATGGCTGAGGAGAGAAGGAGGGTCTACACAACCAAAGAAGACTTGGGGTTTGTAGAAGCAAGAGCAGTGGCCAGGGCACACTCCATGTGGAGCTGGCAACTACGATGGGAGCAGGAGAGTCGAGCTAGGTGGACGGCGAGGCTGATTGGGAACCTCCCTGAATGGGTGGACAGAACGCACGGCGAGGTAGATTATTACCTTACTCAATCCCTGACAGGGCATGGTTATTTCTGTGCATACCTGCGAAGGATGGGTAAGATGGAGGATCCGTCGTGCGTGTATGGCGACTCAGACTCTGATGACGCTCATCATACTTTTTTCGAGTGTCAACGGTGGGTGTGGAGAGGCGAGGACTCGAATCGGAGATTGGCCCCATGACGCCTGATAACATCATAGGCGTCATGCTCAACAGCAAAGAGAACTGGAACATGGTTGCGACCTTCGTGAGGATGGTCCTGCGGCAAAAGAAGCCTGAACTGGACCGTCTCACAGGTCGATGTATAGATAAAGCTGTAGAAGCCTAGTAGGAGCAATACGAGGTGCCACACTGAAGCCATAAGAATAGTTGTTCCAGGGGGGGTTCCCTGCCTGTAAAGTGGAGGTTTTTTTAGTGGGTGCGAGTCCCACACACCGGGAGACTAGTCGGGTGTCTCCTGATGGTGCATAATGCATTTTTTCTCCCCCGCAAAAAAAAAAAAAATACTCTATTTCAATGAACTATTGACCGTAATATAAACAAAACACATCTGTCCCTTCATTATTTAAAGTATTTCTTAAAACCAATTTTGTGCAGTCTTGGCTGTTTTTATTTTATTTTGGGGATGTACCCTTTGTCACTTCACTTATTTATTGCCTGCTCTTATTTTATCTTTGTCATTTTAATAAATGTTGTTAGATAAAGAGTGGCACTCACTTAGAAACATTTGTAGTCTATTTTCATAATAATATTCTACAAAATATCATTTCTGAATTCAATACAAAAACTTTAAAGTTGTATAAAGGCACAAATTTACTTAGTTTATGAATTTAAACATTGACACATGAAGTTTATTTAACATAATAAAATAACTTGCACTGGTATTCTTTGATCTTATCTCTAATCAGTTTTATAGTCTTATAAGCTCAAGAATCTTATTTATAGAGAATTATGAAGATTTGTTTTTTCCATTATATAAATAATTTCCACTGGTTCACTTTTAATTCTACCTTTAGACACTTTTGTTTATATCTACTTTACATTATTTTTTATTTTAGGTGTTATACTTTCATTAGTTACATATACTCTCTTTTGAGGTTTCGTTTTTTCTTATTACTGGGTTTGCTTTGGGTATTTCCCTACTTTATTTTATTCTACTACATGGTTTCTTCCAATTTCAGTCCTGTTATTAGGGATGACGGCTTGTTCTGGGTATTGCCTTACTTACTCCTATCCTACCTGGGTACTTTCTTACTTTATCTTGGCTTTTTGTTTTATTTTTTATTACTCATTTATATTGCATAGTTGTTTTTAATTTATTTTTATTTCTTCAAACTATGAGTGCACTTTACTGTGGTCCTTAATGGTTTTTTATTGTATTTTTCTTTGATTTCCTTTTAATTTTAATTTATTTATGATCATTATTTCGTTCATTATAATGTGTATAATCTGTCATGCTACAGATTGCTCTCCTCCAGAAGTGATTAGTTCAGACCGTACTTTGAGTATGTATGATATAATTGCTTATGATATTTTTTAGTTATTATATTTCTTGTCTTCCTTCCCATTTCTATATTTGCTTCTTCCTACTTGAGCTTATTTTTTTTCTTAAATTGATTCTTCTTTGATAGTTATTGTTATCTGAGGTTTATTATTATATTTATCTTTTCCATAACTTGGTGTTTTATCCATGGGATATTCATTCCCTAACACGTGAGCTGGGACAGTCCAGAGAGGCACTTGTGGCTACATATACTCTGCTGGCCATACTACACTTTTAATTGAGATCAGAGTAACTTCATCTCAGCTCAAAACATAATGCTGCTGGAATTATCTACAGACAGTCATTAAATGAAATTATATAAGAATAGTCTATTTTTCGACTAATAAAAATATCTTTGGATACCTCACTCCGTATTTGCCCAGATTTGTTAATATTTTCTATCTCAGTTATTCTTCTTAATTTTCACCTCTGCTGATATATTTACTCTTATCATAGTTGGAAGCTCTGTTAATATATTTATTTTTCTCATGGTTGGAAGTTCTGTTGATATAATTATCACTAGTTATTGTGTGTAAACTTTTTCATCTGAATTCCTTTCATTCTTTTATCATGCGCTCAATCTTCTTCTGGTTATCAAGAGCATATATATAAAATATTTTTTTCTTTTCTTAGTTCTTATTAATTGTTCCACTGGATTCATGTTATTATCATTATTCTTCCAATAGTTTTCATTATAATTGAAATTCAACTTGTGATCATAGTTATATTATATAGTTTTTCTTTTCAAAAAAATTATTTCGCTCTGGTTTTCATCCAAATTAATTCTTTAACATTATATTATTTATGTGGTCCTTACTTAACAAGTTTATTCATTTTATTGGTATTAGTTGTCCTTATAGTTTTTTAGAGTTCGGTAATTCAATAATAATTCAGATTTAAAGGCTGTAAATATTTGTGGTAAGTTCCTCTTACGTTCGTATTACATTTAGTGGTTATACTAAATTCAAATTCTTCAATTCCAAATTAATTCTCATCAATAATTAGTTGTAAGTTGGTCTTACTTATTTTTTAAATTTTGATGATTTCTCAAAATTCAAATTCTTACTTTTCTTTTAGAATTTATTGGTTTTTTAATAATAAATTCTTCCTTTCCAAATTAAGTTTCATAAATAATTATTTGTAAGTTGTTCTTACTTTTCTTTTAGAATTTATTGGTTTTTTAATAATAAATTCTTCCTTTCCAAATTAAGTTTCATAAATAATTATTTGTAAGTTGTTCTTACTTTTCTTTTAGAATTTACTGGTTTTACTCAAAATTCAAATGCTTCTTCTCCTATTATCGTGCTTATTTTTATATGTTCTTCTATACCCAGTATTGATGAGCTTTTGGTAATCTTCATAGTGCTCGCTGAGTTGCTCCTATCTTCATTGGTAAGGTTCAGTTTCTTAAATAATCTTCTTTCATAGATCCCAGTTTTGTTTCTTTGTTCGTTATTCATATCATTTCTCCTCAAAGGTACTTATTTTTCTTCTCTTTTGAAATGGTTTTCTGTTGCTGGAATTATCTACAGACAGTCATTAAATGACATTATATAAGAATAGTCTATTTTTCGACTAATAAAAATATCTTTGGATACCTCACTTCGTATTTGCCCAGATTTGTTAATATTTTCTATCTCAGTTATTCTTCTAAATTTTCACCTCTGCTGATATATTTACTCTTATCATAGTTGGAAGCTCTGTTAATATATTTATTTTTCTCATGGTTGGAAGTTCTGTTGATATAATTATCACTAGTTATTGTGTGTAAACTTTTTCATCTGAATTCCTTTCATTCTTTTATCATGCGCTCAATCTTCTTCTGGTTATCAAGAGCATATATATAAAATATTTTTTTCTTTTCTTAGTTCTTATTAATTGTTCCACTGGATTCATGTTATTATCATTATTCTTCCAATAGTTTTCATTATAATTGAAATTCAACTTGTGATCATAGTTATATTATATAGTTTTTCTTTTCAAAAAAATTATTTCGCTCTGGTTTTCATCCAAATTAATTCTTTAACATTATATTATTTATGTGGTCCTTACTTAACAAGTTTATTCATTTTATTGGTATTAGTTGTCCTTATAGTTTTTTAGAGTTCGGTAATTCAATAATAATTCAGATTTAAAGGCTGTAAATATTTGTGGTAAGTTCCTCTTACGTTCGTATTACATTTAGTGGTTATACTAAATTCAAATTCTTCAATTCCAAATTAATTCTCATCAATAATTAGTTGTAAGTTTGTCTTACTTATTTTTTAAATTTTGATGATTTCTCAAAATTCAAATTCTTCCTTTCCAAATTAAGTTTCATAAATAATTATTTATAAGTTGTTCTTACTTTTCTTTTAGAACTTATTGGTTTTACTCAAAATTCAAATTCTTCTTTTCCTATTATCGTCCTTATTTTTATATGTTCTTCTATACCCAGTATTGATGAGCTTTTGGTAATCTTCATAGTGTCGCTCAGTTGCTGCTATCTTCATTGGTAAGGTTCAGTTTCTTAAATAATCTTCTTTCATAGATCCCAGTTTTGTTTCTTTGTTCGTTATTCATATCATTTCTCCTCAAAGGTACTTATTTTTCTTCTCTTTTGAAATGGTTTTCTGCCGTCGTCGGTTATCATAACGTCCGTCCCTTTTCTTGATGGTGCATGGTATTTGATTTAGTCGTGGTCCATCATCTCAGTTGCCCTTATTGTCCGGACGACCATTGTCTTTATAATTATTCCGGTACTTGTGACTCTCTTGCTTCTACCTTGTACTTCGTTTTTTCGTCTGTTATCGTATCATTTGCTACAAAGCTTATTTGACTCACCCTACCATATTGTTTATTAAAACAATGTGTCACTGGTCCATCAATGACTAATTATATCATTGATACTTTCCCACGTATTTTTATCTCTGATATTTCCCATTTATCTCTGGTCCTTTCCAAGTTGTAAACTGTAGTTTTATGGTAAGTCATTATTGAAATTACTTTTAATCTCCTCCTATAATCTCTGACATTCATGATTTCTTTATTGTTGGTAATTGGGATATTCAGCACATTAATTAAACCACTGTGCATCATCTCCAACTCTTCTCGTGTTTTTATTAATTTCCTTGGATGTATTCTTCTCATTTTCTTTGATTTCATTTCCCTGTGTTTAATATTTTCTTTGTTTATGTTATGTTTAATTTCCGATAATAATGCTACTGGTTCCCTTGTTTTATTGATTGGTATTTCTTCCGTTTCTGGTTTGCTATCATAGTAGGGTAAGAATGATAGTTCTAACGCGGAAGTGACGTCACAGCCCCCCTTTTGGCGCGAAATTCAAAAATCCAGGTGGTGGGGGTAGACTTCCGCCGCAGCGTGTCGTCTTGTGCAGAGGTTATGATGGACCGGGGGGGTAGTGGTGTGTCCCACGTGACCTCGATGGGCGTACCGAAGTTGTCGGCCTTCGGCCATGTTGTCGTCGTCGTCCATTTTGTGGGGTTACGTGTGCGTTGATTGGCGGAGGCGTGGCCGCCGTTCGCTGTTCGCCGTTCGCTGTTCGCCGTCCGGCGGGGGCTTGGCCGCGGCCAGGTCGTGGCTTGACCGCCGCCTGGAGTGGTGGGGTCGTCGTCCATTTTGTCGGCTGTGTGGTGGCCATGTTGGGAAAGCTGGGATGTTGTCGGATTGTGCGTGTGTGCTGGTTAAGGTTGGGCCACGTTGCCGCATCGTGGTGTGTTATAGTGTATGGTTTGGATATATGCTTTGTTTTTCCGGAAGGGTATCCATGTTGGAAAAGCGTCGACGTTGTCAACTTGTGCCGGCCACGTTGTCGGCTCGTGCATGTGTTATAGTGTACGGGTTTTGTATATGTTTACACTGCCACCTTTGTCTGTCGACGTTGTCAACTTGTGCGCCACGTTGTCGACTCGTGCATGTGTTATAGTGTACAGGTTTTGTATATGTTTACACTGCCACCATTGTCCGTTGACATGAAGAGGTGAATTGTGCATTGTTGCCAACTTGAGAACTGTAATAACGTAGGTCACATTGTCAACTCGTGCATGTGGTAAGTATATATTGTATAAATAAAAAAAAGCACATCATCAGTGTGAAATTTTTGTTGACGCAGTCTTTCGGTGCAAAATTTAAAATCATTTCACTTGTAAATATTGAATATATGCATTTATGCATATATATTTATGCATAAATAATTATTACTATAGTAATCTATATTGCACGAACGTAAAAAAATGAGGAGTGTTGTGTACATGTAAGAAAATACACATGATATGCATTGCATAATTGAATGTCTAGTTGTAATGAATTGGCTTCGGCTATCTGAGCATAATATGTACACATGCTGGTGATTATGTAATCAATCCATCTGTGTGCCCATCTGTTACCAAAGCGTGTGAACGAAGGCTTTATTAGTCGTACATAATTTGAAGAACGCGAGTCGTTGGTGATGTAATATTATTAATTGGGCTCCAGCTGTCTGTGCATTTGTTAACGTTGTGCGCGCTTGCGTGTGCGTACATCCATTTGTTTAATAACAGAACCCGAGCCGTTGACTAACTAATGAATAATAATTGGCTTCGGCTATCTGAGCATATGTACACATGCTGGTGATGATGTAATTGTCTAGCCATCTATTACCAAAGCGTGAGAGCTGAGGCTTTAATAGCCGTACATAATTTGAAGAACACAAGTCGTTGGTGATGTAATATTTTAATTGGGCTCCAGCTGTCTGTGCATTTGTTAATGTTGTGTGTGTGTGTGTGTGTGTGTGTGTGTGTGTGTGTGTGTGTGTGTGTGTGTGTGTGTGTGTGTGTGTGTGTGTGTGTGTGTGTGTGTGTGTGTGTGTGTGTGTGTGTGTGTGTGTGTGAACGAAGTGATGACCGTACATAAATTATTGTGTGAAACAGAAAGCCAAGCCAAGCTAAGTGATTGTCCTTGACTGCACGTGTAGTAGCTCTAGGTTTTTTTTGTCGTCGAAACAGAAAAGCCAAGCTAAATGGTTGTCCTTGACTGCACGTGTAGCAGCTCTGGTTGATACCAGCTGCTTTCGCGTATATATACGCTGTACGAATTGCTCACATCATCACATTGTTCAACGAGACTAGAACTCGTACAGTGTGAGTTTTTCATTTTTAAATAAGTTTTCATTTTTTAAATAATTTTTTTAACTTTCGTTCGTTAAGATTCACATTCAGTCGTACAGAGTGAGTTTCATTTTTTTTTTAATAATTTTCATTTTTTAAATAATTTTTTTTAATTTTCGTTCGACGAGATTCACATTCAGTAACTCAACTAGAACTCGTACAAGGTAAGTTTCATTTTTAAATAATTTTTTAATTTCTAAAGTATAATATAATCAAGCAATTCTCAACTAGAGCTCGTACAAGGTAAGTTTCATTTTTAAATAATTTTTGTAATTTCTAAAGTATAATATAATCAAGCAATTATTGTTTAATAATATTGATTTTTTAAATTAGTTATATGTAATAACACATGAATGCACATTGCGCAACATTTCTTCTAGCTTGTATATTGAGTGATGATTAGTGTTAATCTTTCAAGGATTTGTGAAATAAATATAGAATAAAAATGTTAAAGCAATATTATTTAATTAAAATACAAGTAATCAAAATATATTACAATTTAAAATAAATATTATGTAATAGTAAACAGTGGTGACAAGTACAAAATACATAATATGTAAACATATACAATATGACATTTGTGTACAATATTCATCTAAATAAAGTAATTACAAATTAAAATATGATGACGTACACAGTAATGACAAAAATTAATATGTAAACATGTGTGACAATTGTGTATGAATTACAACTAAGTAAAACTAATAAATACAATTGTATACATTTATATTATGTGTAAGCAAATTAGATTTTAATTTATAAATTCATTACGCATAATAATTTATTATTTGTAATTGTTTTAATAATTGTTTTGAATTACATTAAAATAAAATAAGTGTAAGCACATTATATTTACTATTTGTGTACGTGTGCAATGACAATTTTGAACAAATATATTTGTTAATTTTGAAGATGTCTATCCAGGCTTACTCTAAAATGTACACCACGTAAGCCTTGTTTTATTATCTAGATATACAGTAAGTACATTGATAATTAAATATAATTAAATTAAATGAAATATATGTGTAAGCACAATATATTATAAATTAAAATACAACTAAGTACATGTTAATATATTAATGACAATTATGTGTATTTACAATGAAAATTATACATGGTAAGTGAGTATGTCCATTCGGTCTTACTGTACAATTTCTACTATGTACGCTCTATCCTTTTCTCCACGAAAAATTAGATGCAGCGAACACGGTACTAAATCTTTTAATTCATCATCTTCGAAAACGCCCGCGTATCTTTTAGGTAGATATACGCGATATTTTAGTTTAGGGTCTTTATAATCTTGAAGAGTGACGAGTACGGCTTTCCCGTACTTCGCGTCTATATTCTGCATTTCTTCTATCGGATATTTTACGCCGATTATTAATTCTTTTATTTTTTTATATTCAATTGCGCTAATAGTTGCAAATTTTTCAGTGAATGATGCCATTTTAAAATAAAGAATTTTATATTTGTCTCGCGCGTCTCTCAAGGACTGAACGAATAACGCTCGCGCACAGCGGAATAAATAGGGAGGTAGTTGTGGAGGTGGAACCAGAGAGGGGGAACTACATAACGTACAGTAAGCGTTTATTTTTAACCGTGTGAACAGGATACGACTTGTCTTCTCACGACTCGATGGGTAGGCGGGGAAGAGGAGACGAGTCGGTTATTTTTTTTATGAATAGACAGAATGATGTAATTAACAGCACTCATGCGTGTTAGAACATGTCGCTGAAGCTAATTTTTTTATCGTACAGTAAGCGTTTATTTTTAACCGTGTGAACAGGATACGACTTGACTTCTCACGACTCGATGGGTAGGCGGGGAAGAGGAGACGACTCGGTTATATTTTTATGAATAGACAGAATGATGTAATTAACAGCACTCATGCGTGTTAGAACATGTCGGTGAAGCTAATTTTTTTTATATGACTATACAGAGTGATGTAATCGTCAGAAACGTTAATTTGTTTTACGTAAGCGCTAAACAATAATGTTTTCAATTAGTAATTTATCAGAAACATATTGATTACTCTAAAATCTGATACAACCCACTCGCGTAAAGCGTGTACTCTAGTATTTGTACATATTTCTGGAAGTAAGTGGTGCGCGAGACAGGCTGTTCCATGTATTGATTGTAATTGATCGAGTTTAGGACAACCGAAATCTTCTAAATTTATAATATTAAAATGCACGATACGCTTCTGTAGAAATTTTTTTTTTTTTGCAATCCTTTTACGAACACAAATTTAAAAGGAAATGTATATTTTTCTAATATCGGTACAAGATGTTCATACGATGTGTCCCCGTCCGTCCACGCTAGTCCATGATAATGCTCTGTTAACCATCTGTTTGTCCTCGCATGTTTATGATTCGAAACAATCATGTTTGCTGGAGGAGAAAATATCCAATGTCTGCTGGCAAATGCAGTGACATCCATAATGGCTAGTTCCTTAACGAGTTCGTTTCCATCGTTGTCGATGAAACAGTGAAAGTCAAGGATGACTGCTAGATTATCCTCGCACATCCTTTTTTCGTTATAAATAATGTGTTTGGTGTTACTAAGAACGCTGCAGATCCGTCCGTCTTACGGAACAGACACGTTGTATGTTGTGAAACTCTCGTAAAGAATTTTTTCGGAACGTTTATTTTGTACCTTATATTTTCGTCACGGATCAGTACAACAAATTTACAGGTCAAAATGTTGTATACAAAAATTTCTATAGGGTATAGTATTGTGTGCTTTAATTCACTACAGCGTATGTACTGGTACGGAGATAACAGCTCCATGCGTCCGTCTTCAACGCGTGCTGTTCAAACACTGAGGTATGCGATATTAGTGGACTCGGATTAAACACTTTTGCCACGGCAGCATATATTTTCAAACCTTGTGTTCACTAATCGATTAAATTAAGGCGTGAAAATGAACTAGAAATACGCTCTCATGTAAGCGGTGCATGTGGTTCTACATAAAGGACAAGTATGTAGGGTTATGGCGCAATTCACACATGTGATAAAATGTCGACAGGGAATAAGTACAACTTCCACGTTTTGTGCGTAACAGACTTTGCACATTGTATCACGATTAGAGCTTCCTTCTATGTTTTTTATATTCTCCTTGATCGTGTCGACGCGTTGTTCGTTCTCTGCTGTCGCTATTGCTGTTGGTGCTTGCGCTTCGGTAACGATACCCAGTGCCTTGATGATAAAAATTTTATCTTTCATTAACATTACGTAAGAGCACGCAGGGAAATGACGTGCGTGTTCCATCCAAGCATATTCTCCACGTTCCCATTTGTTTAATCCGCCTCCACAGCAAAAACAAATCACTCTATCGTTGCATCCAGTGTAAAAGAAACCCGCTTCTGATAATTCTTTAGGTGTTATCGTTAACGATACAGGCCATTCTTTAAAACTCTTTAAACGATTTTCCAAGCTTCTGTAACGCGGGTACGGAGATGTGATTTTTTGAATTAAGATGACTTGCACTTCTTTATCGTCTGGTGATAAGGACTTGATTGTTGTTGCTGTCGCTTCACCGCATTGTTTGAAATAGCGGTCGTTCTTGGGTTTGGTATCATCATCATCGAAATCGTGTGAAAGCATCTTGTGCGTCCTCTCGCGAGTCGTGTTGATGAAACACTGAGCAAAAAAAAAATAGGAAGAAGAGGATAATCGTTTCCCCCTCCACAAAATAAAATACATGAAAAATTATTACATTTTTTTTTAATAAAAAAAATTACATACATGTAAGTCATACATTACATTCTATTTACAGCAAATACATAAAAATTGATTACATTTTTTTTTAAAATAAAAATCGCATACATGTAACGCATACATTACATTCTAAAAAGCAACATTATATTTACAGCAAAAAAAACAATAATTTATAGTAAATGTTTAATTATGTCTGCGCACTGTGTTGGATAACGGAGTGTACACGTTGAGCGAATCATGCAGTATCAAGCAGTAGGCCGCGGTCTGAGCGGGGAAATTGCTCGATGACTCGAATTCCAATCTGACGTCGACTGGTGAAGACTTGAGCGACTCATCCTGTCTGCTACAATCGAAGACGAATAACGGTGCTTTTGCTATGAACTCAGTAGGCGTTAGAAGTACGTTGGGTTGACTTCTGTGGTAGTATGACTTTTGAAATCGTGTATACATGTCGTACAGCAATGCATAACGTCCGTTATCGATATCCAGGTTCAGGTTATCGTACGGGTAGTATTTGTCGTTCAGAAAGAGTCTCGCATTTGTCACATTGCAGTGATCGAATTCGCCGGCATGTTTTTTCAGATTATTCTTTCTGCTGGTCTGGAAGGTGAGTATCACGTACCGCGGTTTCTCCAGTTGTGTAGTTGTTTTCACTGTCCAAGTCTGTCTGTCAGTCATTGGTAAAACCGGGTACTCGTGCAGTTCCCAACTACGAAACGGTAAGAATAGTGGTAGGTCTTTGCGTATGATATCCAATAATCGTATCCGTACTTCATTGTTCACGTACACGAACGGAATCATCCAAGAGATTCTTGTTAGTTCTATATCAGCGTTAGCGGGCGCATCCGTAGACGAGAACAGAGCGTTAACGTCAGTGGAAGTGCGTAATAGTATCAGTTCTTGTTTCATGTTTAAAATAACGTGTGTGAAATCTTCAGCAAATCCCATCAGCATCCTCAACGGTATGCAAAAGTTGAATTCATTATTTTTACCAGATGGTGTTAGCTCGTCAGCTGTAGGAGCAACCCAACCGGCATTTTGCATCGAAACAATGTCCTGCTTGCTGGCAGATAGTATCGTTTTAATAGTGGACGTGATGCCAACACTCTTGGTACGATCTACTTCCACGCCGGCCAATTCGTAACGGATTTCTTCGAAGAGAAACGCAATCGCATTGTTTATCATTTTCACGTTCACATTACCAGTGGCAGTGGTTTTTTTGCTCAACTTGCCTTCAACGTACAGGAAACTTTCCATCGGTAAAGTGAAGACTTCCTGTTGCAGGATAGGTATGCGTATCTCATCATTATTTCCATATCGTGACGCCGACGCGTACGGTGCATGAGGATGATATTCATAATGTGTGATGTTGTCTTCAAAGAACGGTCGACGTTCAACCGATAAGACTATACCGCTGTCCGTCATGTTACTTGTTTCTCTTGAGTTTGAATCCTAGTGAAATCAGGTAGCGTCGGTTAGTTGCTGTTAATCGTGTCAACGACGAACGTCTACTGATACCTTTTCCAAAAGTGTTGTCCTCTTTTATCTTGCAGTGCAAGCCGTTGCTACCTCCGCTCTTCATCATCATGGAGGTTTCGGTGAAATAAATTCCCATGATTACTACACACGTTTCAAATGTATACGTGCAGTGATGACTTCCCCTTGAAAATTCACAATATCACCGTCCTGATCGTGTACGGACACTGTAACGTTACGCAAGTGTAGTACGTTAAGCGGAAAATAAATGACGTTTCTAGGCGTTTCGACTATCTTGAATCCTGGCTCAACTGTTGGATAGAACGAGTGCAATATATGCTCGTTTCGACCCGCCTTGTATGAACCTTGAACAGCGTTACACCTTATCTCCAAAACGTTCACTTTGTTAATGTTTACAGGCGCATCCGACGTGTGTAATATATACGCTTCTAACTTGCGGCTCTTGGAAAAACCCAACATGGTACCGATCGTGTGTTCCGTACATCCGAAATCGATATCGTATGAACAATAAATTTCACATTTCAATGTGTTGTTGTTGGGTCGTAGAGAAAATTTCGGGTCTGCTAGTTCTTTTTTCAGGTACGTTTCAATATCACTGATTTCATACACACCGGTCGGTATATTGACAGGGTCTAACGTTTTACGTGCTCCCTTTAGTACAGGAAAGACATTGTTTTTTCCACTCTCCACGTTCGGTATAGAGTTGTACGTGGTAAAGTCCAGCAGTCCTGCGTACCATTCACCGTCCGTCAATTCAAGCGGTGGAAAAAAGTCACAAACCAGTGCGCTCGGATCCGTTCCTCTGACGGTGACCGTAAGCGAAGACATCTTGTAGTTTACTGATCGTTCGATGTCAAAAACTCTAAACATAAATGTCCGCAGATGACCGTATCCGACGGCTGTTTTCGCATGTAATTGTAATGAACGTCGGTCACGTTCGATCCAAAGTACCGCATTAGCTCGACAGGAGGACGTAGATTGCCGAATCCATCAAAGTACCAGACTCTGTCGCCTCGCTTCTTGTAGCATACCCAGTGCGTGCCCGGTCCGCTAGCATCGTCCAGATTCACGATCGCACTTTCGTTCACCCACGGTGATGTACTAGGAAGTGCGTCGCGCATGTACACACCTCTGAAATAGGGTATACGCAATCGTTTCGTGTACTCATAAAGATCATGATCGGACAATGGACGCACGGGTATTTTGATTAGTTTTTTCGGTACGGTCGAAGATAGAGTCCTGAAGCCTTTTTACCGCCACTCCTTCTTCGTCGTTTTCCTGTCCCTGTTGTCGTCGTCCTCCTCCTCTTCCTGATTATCGTGCGTCGAACCGGCTTGCGTCGTCTGGTGCGACGTCGACGTTTACGCACACCACCACCACCACTACAGCATAGCCCGCTGCCTAACGCAGATTTCGCCTTCATCGCTGCTGCTACGGCTGCCGCGTACGCTCTTTCACTGATGCCTGAATTCAAAGCTTTAACTCGTTCCCACGCTTTACCGGCTAGCACACGATCCGCTATACCTCGTCGTTCGTTGTCCTTGTACTTGCTGTAAGCGATATCGTGTTCGCGACAGGCTTCGTCCAACTCGTTGATTCCTCGATCACCAGGACTCAATCTCTCCTCTAGTTTCGTTCCTGGTCCGCAGAACCTGTAGCCAGGCAGATGTAGTTCTACCGGTAATACGTCCACCGCTCGATTGATCAGTGTAGGTACTGACTTCGCGACGAATGGTACCGCGCTTTTAACTATTTTTCCGATAAGACCACGCCCCCCTTTTTTTTTATCAACACGGCTACGTAGTTCATACATGACTACTGTTTCGTTTGCTCTCGATAAAGAGATCTCCAATCTTGCTCGTTGTTGGATTTGTCCAGATCACTAATCAACACGCTCGTCTCCGTCTTGTTCATAAGTAGTAAGTCTGCCTCTTCGGCACCAAGTGAAGTACGCGCTGCGCGTGTATGCAATTTATAGATATACGATACCACTTTCTCCCAACGATGTTGGAACACTTTTGCGAGTTTGTACGTTTCGCTCTTCGCGTACCGCTTCACGTCCTCCAATTGATGCGCGTTCACTGCATCTGTGGCCCGTGCGTCACCATCGCCAACGTTTAGAATGGTTTTTCCTTGTGCGTTGAAATAAGCATCGTTTACCGCGGTGATCGTGTGTCGGTTCAAAAATTCCAAATTCACTGCGTCCTTGTTGTTCATGGGTGGAGCTAACTGTGTTATCCGCACATTACCGACCATTAGGTTAGAGTTCGTATCCTTCGGTATGATTTTCGAGTCCACGTATATTTTGGTCGCGGCGTCTCTCGCACGAATCGGTTCCCTCAGAGACTGTATGCGATGGTCTCGTGCGTCGACGACAGCGCCGTTCTTCTTGTTCGGAACCAATTGTGTGAAACGTAAGCACGAGTAGTCTACGTACTGCTTGTTGACAGCATCCCCGAGATCGACAGGAGCGCCGACGTTGACGAGCTTACGACCTTTCGCATCTATTCCTTGCGCCGCCGTCGACGGATCGCCAGCTAACAGACAATTGTCACGCACAAAGCGCAGTGGAACGGCATCGCTATCATCGCGCGGTTCGCCCAAATTATGTATTTTTTTTCGCGCTACATCAAAGTGTCCGTCCTCGGTCATTGTGATACCAATATCCTCTCGCAGACTGCGTCGCGTCTCTCTTCGCGCTCTGACAGCGCTCTGGTGTCTGCCAAACTTGTCGACACTCATCTCGTGAATGATGCGTCTCGTTCGTTGTGCACGGCATTTATACGTATTCACGTAATAAATCGATTGGTTTTGATACTATCGTACTGTCTATGCATTTTATTCCGACAACGGAGAGTGCGTCGTTATGTTTTCCTTTTAAAATCGTATCTAGAAATTCATCGTACACGTATACGTGTGTGTCTTTGAAGAAATAAATTTTTCCGTCGATGTATCGGAACGCACTATCAACGGCTTCTGGTAAGCCGACAAAACGATCTTTAACATAACCATGTTTCTTGATCGTGAACGTGCACTCGTCTATCTCGCCGTAATACATATCGTTGTACAACAGAAGAGTTCGACCCGTGTACGTGTGTATTGCGGCGTTTATTTTCGTCATCGTGCGAACACCGAGCGTTGTGATTGAACGCGGATACCCGTTCACTGGCTGCAGACTGTGTATATCAAACATGTATACATAGTTGTCTATGAAAAGCACCACTTCTTCGGTCCGCGGTCTCTGGTACATCGCCGAAACGTTGGTGAACGTCAGCGGTAAGAAAGTCAACCAATACGTCAACAGAAGCGGACTCCCGCCCGTTCGGTTCGACTCGATATCCAATGTCCACAAAAAGTTATCGTGCACAATATACAGATGTCTGTTGATAATTAAAAATTGGTTAACGTTCTTTAGTCGATATAAATCCGTTGTCGTCCGCAAGGTCTCGTTCGTTGTCGGTGTCGTCGTCGTCGTTGACGTCGTCGTCGACGTTGACGTTGTCGTCGTCGTCGTAGCGGGCGGCGGCGGCGGCGGCGGCGGCGGCGGCTTCCCGTACAAGCGTTGAATGCCTCTTATATCGTCGTCTCTCAGGTCGAACGGTCCGTCCGAGCGTGGTACGTAGAACGGGTACATGATCGAATCCCTCTCGAGGGAATGTGACAGTCCTAACGCGTGTCCGATTTCGTGCGTTAGCACCTGAAGAAAACTGGTCTGATCGTCCGGTATTTCGGTTGCGTTTGTATAATTCCACGACTCGTAGTAGTCCATATGTATTTCAGTAGTGTTATACGGTAAATCGGGCGGGTAGTAAGCGTGAGCGAGTATACCTCCTCGTCCGTCCAAATCGTACCCGCAGATCGTGCACCTGGAAGTCAGACACCTGTGTTTAAAATATTTCATAGCGATAACCATGTCTGCGTTTATGTCGTTGGGTCGATATTCGAATTCCAGATTCGAATGTTTCTGCCACACAGCGAACGCTTGTCGCGACGCTTCTATAGCGCTGACGCTACCGTGAAAGAATCGCCACGACAGACGTTTCTTGGCCCACGGCGTTCGTAAGGTGTACGACACGAAATCTTCGTTACCGCATCTCCGCGCACGCATCAGATTCATCGTTTCATTGTTCAATTCTCCATTGACGGTTAAATTGTAATTCACTTGAAACGTGCGAAGGTAGGCGTCCATATCGATGGTGGTGTTGTCCGTGAGTCGTAAACTATCGTCGGGCACGTATCCGTATCGCACCAAATAATCTATAGCGAAATCTACATCGTTAGCGTTAACGGACGATGCGACGACGGCACTTGTGCACACAATAATAAACAGTAGCACGATATCCATGTTGTCACAACCAAACGTGGAATGTCCCCCGGTGCGTGTACGACAGTATTATTTATACTTTATCGGCTTTCAGAATCGAATAGGGAGCACATGGCATTAACGAGTCCTTTAAGATCGATTCCATCACGATGATGCTGCTGCTGCTGCTAATGTCAGA
Source organism: Magicicada septendecula (assembly GCA_034769895.1). Classification (NCBI taxonomy): domain Eukaryota; kingdom Metazoa; phylum Arthropoda; class Insecta; order Hemiptera; family Cicadidae; genus Magicicada; species Magicicada septendecula. The sequence goes on from CM068375.1 coordinate 366,139,668, forward strand.
TGATGATATATACCGCTCTTGTTATACGATTATGTCTGCTTCACGTAGTTCTTCCACTATGGAGACGATTTCGTTCGTGTGCCCACTGTTTCCAACACGTTGTGATGCCATTAACAGTCGCAATCTGTCCACCAGTTCGTTCGGATCGTCCCAGTGCACGTAATCGATTTTGTCTTTTTTTCTCGTTAGCGTCATATACGATGTATCAATATTATTATGCCCCTGTCCTGTACGTTTCGGTGGAAACAGTTGCGATATTATTCGTTTATACTTTACACCTCTGTTCGCGTTCACCTGTGCGTTCGCTAAGTAATACTGCTTATGCGCGTTGGTGTTACGCAGTATATCTTTGTACGCTTTCAGATCTGATTCCTTGTAAATATTTTCATTAGGATGCTTCATGAATACAAGTTCGTAGAGTCCTGGTGTACCTTTGTGTCGTTTACCGTTGATAAGAATCGTATCGTCCGTATCGATTTCGAACTGTGAATCACCAATCATCCATTTTCCGTTTTCATGTCTTACACCGTACGTATAGTCCATCAGACGATCGCGTTCGGACGAAACGATCATACGCATGTACTTGTTCGCTAACGATTCACTGTCGTATTTGTCCTGAAAATATCTACGCGCTTCACGTCTTCCTTCCGGTGTGTCTAACATTTTTTCAATGTTTTGACTAGGATCGTCCTCATCGTCATCACCTGATGTTTCGGCTATCACGGGTGTTTTCAGGAAAGACGGTTTCGTTCGGGAACGAAGTGGTGTTCCTACATCGCTCTTACTAATTGCATCTATTGGATCCTCTTCTTCTTCTTCCTCTTCTTCTTCTCGTTTCATTTTTTCACTCTTATCGGCTTTTCATTTGTTGTTTTACGTTTCTTTTCAAGCAATGCTTGCGAAATATTTTGTAACGGTTCCAGAATCGGTTTGTAACTTTCGGATATCGTTGCTTCTTCTTCACGAATACCATGTTTTAACGCACTGTATTTCTTCCGTATGTCATCACTGATCGTGTCGATATCACGTGATAATCGTTTTTTCTTGTCATCCATCTCGATAAACGGTAGTACGACAACTAAAGTCGTTGACAGCAGGACACGTGTATTTAGCTAAACTTTTGACAATTTTTTTGTTTAATCGTTAGGTGCGACTACTATGAAACGATCGAAACCGACTCTGTACCTACCGGTGTCGATAGAAGAATCCTTGTCCACAACGAGAAAGCCGTAACGATCTTTCCACGCTTCAGCGCACATGTTCTTAAACGTGTCATATTTCATGTCCGTGTTGACATGATCGTTATACACATGCTTCAAGTTGCGATCGTCCTGTTTGAACAATACTATTAGATTGGCATTATCACGAACCAACTGTTTTGGCACTTGACTGTACGTCTGACAAAGGTAAAACGCGTCCACACCGCTGTGACGTCCCATAGAGAAATACTTGCGTATATTGTGTTGTCTTTCACAAGACACGTCATCGAACACCATAATAGAATCAGGATCGACCTCGTCGGGAGGCGGTACCTCTTCGTTATCGTTGTAGGCGTGATAACCCATTCCTTCGTTGGAAAGTTGTGTCATCAGGGTCTCCAGCATCTGATATTTGGGTTGAAATAGTGATTTAGAAAACACGTATAAGTTCGCGAATCTTAATCCGTTTACATCGAACAACAGGTTGAACATGACGTTTGTCTTCCCGCACGCAGAAGGTCCGCAGATGATCGAACGAACGGTATCGGGCAGAAGACGTCCGTGTTTACGTTTTTTTCTGCCACAACCACCTCCACCACCATCGCCGCACAATTTCGAATAGTCCACGTCCTTTATTTTTAATCTGTGCGCTTTTTGCAATATTTTCATGTTGACGTTCCGTGCACAGTCTATTTAATAGTCGCACTATATTGCAGCAGTCGGTAGATATGTAACTGCATACACAAGTGTCCGGACCCGTTTCACAGTTCGGATCCGACCAAACACATTCTTTGTAGTGATCGAATCCGGTACCACTTGGTACTATTTCGTTAAGACGGAATCTCTTCACACGATTGATAACCCGTTGCCAGTACTCGTGCACTGTCAAGATCCTACGCATGCGTTCAACGTCGTTCGCAGTCGTGTTCACGATGTACTCATCGTAACCAGGATGTGACACAATGTCTTTTACACTGTACACAGCGTGCATGTTGTCATCATAACGCATCGATGCATACTGGTTCTATTTCCATGAGTCGAATAGTTGTTATAGCAAGTTCTTCTTGTGTATCCACGAATCGTGTTTACCATCGAATCCTAACCATCTGACTTTTACACGATCGCCTTTACGTTGTACAATCTTTTCTACCAAGTACACGTCACCAACGTTCGATTTACTGATTTCATGTTCATAAAAACCACCTTTCAACACTTCTCCTGTATGATCCTTTAGCGAATAGGTAATGGGTACGCTGCCGGTACGCACCGAATGAACGAGAAATATCTCGTTTGTCCAATTTGGTGTGTATCCTTTGGCGAATGTCATTTTGTGTTTGCTTATACGCACACGATCGCCTACTTTGAATTTCGGTCGTTTATAAACGATGCTCCTCGCTGTGTTCTCACGAATCCTTTGTAGCACTGTACGTTCGTTGGATTCTTTCACCTGACACGGTTTCATTCCAATCGTTCTGTGCACGCTGTTGTTGTACGTGTTGACTAGTTCCGGCAACATATCCAACCAACGATAATGACCTTGTTCGCTGAACGCACGATACATGTGCGTTTTCAACGTACGGTTAAAACGTTCCACAATGGAGGCCTTTTTTTCACTATACGTGGAATAGAGTGTGATACCGTATCTGCTCAGCAATTTTTGTACGCTACTGTTATAGTACTCTTTCCCGTTGTCTGTCTGCAGATATTTCATTTTATTAGCACGAAGAATCGGTTCCAGAGCTCGTGCGACCTCTACGCCCGTTTTTGTTTTCAACGGAACAGCGTACGCGTACTTGCTAAACGCGTTAATGATTGTCATAAGGTACTTGAATCCCTTGTTCACCTTCGCGTGCGGTATCATCTCTACCAGGTCCGCTTGGTACAAGTCGTGAAGTCCCTTTAACTCCACCGCACGTCTCGGAAAATTCCTTCTTACCGGTCTGTGCAACTCCTTCGCGATAGTCTTGCGAACGCTCTGCTGTATGTTCTTCACCTGTCGTTTCATTCTCATATCGTACGAACCGTGATTCACAATACGTCGGAACGTGGTAAAGCGTTAACTCAGTGCTGAATGTAACTCTCCTCGGTACCGTTCTGGTACGTCTGCTTTCCATCGCGTGACTGTAGTAAGATTTCCACTCCACGTCCAGTTATATCATCTCGACCGAACGGAAAAAAAACGCGTTCTTCTTGTGATTGCGTAAGTACGTTAAAACATGCGCTAAACTGATTTTTATACATCCATTACGCACGAGACTCATACCGATGTAATATCTCATGAGCGTGTGTTGTTTCATGTCCAACGCTCTTACGGTCTTGACGGAATTCATGTCTTTGAACATGACGCTGCGTATAACGTTGGCACGATACTCGTGCATTTCCGCGACTATGACGTTATCGTTTACGGGTAGATGCTCGCACATGTGTTTAGCTTTGAGTTCTGTGATCGGACGATGACTTCTCGACTCCATATGCAGGTGTATAAGATACGAGTTCAACAACCAAAACTCGTCTGCCATAGCACCTGTACATCGTTGCCACTGTTCGTATAAACGTCGATCTTTCACTGTGTACCCTTTTTCATGTGAATACTGCAGACCGAAGTATTCACAATACTTGCGGAGTGTAGTCAATGATTCCTTCAGAAAGGCTACTGAAAACAATCCCTGCGCCTTGTTGTTCACCAATGTGAACTGTTTCCCTCTCGCAAGTGTCGGTAACGAAGATGGCGGGCAGCGCACGTCAAAACTTACGTTGTAGCTAGGATCCACTGCGCACTTTGGTGCTATCATAATCGCGCTTCTGTATATTTCAATCGCTGTACGTATCGGAATAGTGCGCTCTGTAATGACAATGCAACACAAAGCGTGTGGGATTGAACTTCCGTAGGCGAGCATGTCTGTGTACACAGTCGCATAGTTCATTTGTCCGTGTGAATCATGTAAGCCGTGAACACGTTGAACGGCATGATACAGTTCAGGAATCGGTCGGAAACGTGAAATAAAATTCCACGCGTGACGTACTGTACACTTGAACATATTCTTTTCATAAACCACGAGTTCAATCGGTACATTGTTTCGATCACACTCTTCGATAAAATGAAGCCATCGTGATTTGTTGTGTATACGATCAGAGATTATCATCAACAGCACGATCGGTGGCAGATAACCGCTACGTTTCTTTATGTGACGCCAACAACGTCCGTGATATATGTCAACACCAAACTTATAACGTGTACAGTAGTTACCACAAAACCGTTTTTTCTTCACAAAATACATAGAACACAAGTTGGAGCGTATCGCGCTTCGTAACGGTTTTGTTAGTGTGAAATGTTTCCCATCATCGTATCGATAAACATCCATTGTGTCATCGATCTGTGATGCAAGTGATACAGCTTCGAAATTGACATGATATTTAATAGGTATAATTTTTATGAAATCTTTTGTTTTATTTTTTTTATCATTGGCGCCATCAGTCAGACATTGAATTGTGTACACACATTTAGTAGTAGTACTAGTAATAGTAATATATATAGTACTATTAGTACTAGTATAGTATTAACACAGAGTACTACTAGTACTACCCAAACGGGTATGTTTGTACATGAGTTTATGTTGGCTCTGAAAAGAGCCGTTTTTGCGTGCGTCGACTTCTACAAGTGTTCACGAACGAAACTACATGTAGGCATTGACGCCTTATGGACTTGGACAGGATCATCACCCACCATCCAATCCATAATTCGTATTTTACACTTGCAGCATCTTACGAAATCATCATCGCCTTCATAAATAAACCCGGCTTTGGCTAGGTCAAAAAATCTCACGTTCGTATTTGGAAATTTACGAACGTAAAATTTAATGTTACCTCGACGATGGATGTTATAAAAGCTTTTTAATCGGCTTGCAAAAGAATATGTGTACACGTCCATATCTGAAGCAAGAATGTTGGTTTGTTGCGCTGCATTTCACTTCCTCAGTGGTAGCTGCGCGCGCAATCGTAGTGGGGATTGCTGTCGTCAATTGGTCGGTATGAAATAAAGCACAGTAGTGGGAACAAATAGCTGCGCACGCACTCATCATAGATAGTATAAGTGGAGCGATGATCGCTGCCTGCGTTCACCTTCGAGTCTCGCGCAGGCTAACTTTCACGCACTGCTTATAAAATGTTACTTATTTTCTAACTTTGTATCAGTATTCTAATGTTCTTCAAGTGAGCAAGTAATTGATTTTGCTTTTATCGTTATTCTAACAATGCAGACGTTTTCTGTTGATCGTAAACATTCGTTGCGTGGCTCGTTGGTGTCGTACGTTTACACACCTCTTGTAGAGGAAGAAGAAGAATGTGTCAACGATGTCATTACCTTTTTCGATGAAATTCACGATATGTTACGTACGGACATTCTAAACGAACTGACACGTTTGCTTACTATAAAGTGGCATATAGCGCTAAAAGCGAGATTTGTCAAGTACATTGTAAATGCCGACACGAACGAGGACGAAGAAGTGACGAGTGAAGGCTATTTTCATGGACGATGTCATACGACATTGATCGCTGATCAGAACGTATTGCCTGAACGTTTAGAAGCTTCGTACGAAAAAATCATCGAATCGATTTATAAATTCACTCGTGAGGGTAGCGGTTGGGCGTTGGATCATATAATCTCGTTAGAACTCGTTCTCTCACGATACCAACCGCTGGCCGCCTCCAGTTTCATCCGTACACCTCCTGAATTGTCTTGTACTAAATCCATCATCAATGTAAACAATACAGGCGATCAAATGTGTTTTATATGGTCAGTGTTGGCCGCACTGTTTCCACAACACAGAGACAGCGAGCGTGTATCCAAATACAAACCACATATTCACAGTATCACCACTTCTGGTATAACTTATCCCACCCGCCTATGCGATATTGTGAAGTTCGAACGAGACAATTCTGACATTTCTATAAATGTTCTTGGTTACGAAGAAAATGAAATTTACCCGCTAAGAATAACTCCTTTCAGTGACAGACAACACCATTTTAATCTATTACTTCTCACCACCGCTGACCGAAAACATTACTGTTTAATAAAAAATATTAGCCGCTTACTATCTTCACTAACCAAACACAACGGACGTTCTTTCTATTGCAACTACTGTCTGCACAGATTCTGTGAAGAACGACTCCTTAGTGAACACGTCCCTCGTTGTTCACCGTATGGTGAACAAAGAATTCGTTTACCAACGAAAGAGAAGGAGAAGGTTATGTACTTCAAAAATTACACGTACTGTCATAAAGTCCCTTTCGCTATATATGCAGACTTTGAATCGTTCATGTACCTTGCCATCGTTGCGATGCTCTTCCACACACATCGTCCACCACAACAGAGTCGTTACATCTTCCTTCAGGTTTTTCCTACCTCATAGTCGACCACGAGGGTAACATTTTCAAACCACAGGTCGTTTATCGCGGTGTGAACGTGATAGAAACCTTTTTAGATAGACTAATCGATGAAGAGCATGAACTGTACAGGATCATGCGTACCAATATCCCTATGACTATGAGTGATCGTGACGTATTATCTTTCACGAATGCTGTCGTATGCCATCTCTGCGAAAAACCGCTGACTGATGACGACAAGGTGCGCAACCATTGTCATCTGACTGGACGATACCTTGGCGCAGCTCACAACGTATGTAACCTCAACTCCAAGTCCGCCCAACATATTCCTGTCTTTTTCCATAACTTACGAGGTTACGACGCACATCACTTGATACAAGGGTTGGGTAAATACAATGATGAAACTCTCACTTGTATCGCTACCACTAGTGAACGCTTCGTATCAGTCACGTTGGGTGCCCTACGTTTCGTAGACACGTTACAATTTTTGAACACGTCCTTGGATACACTTGTTGGAAACTTGCGCGCGAGCGGTGCGGATTTCGCTTTAACAAAGCAATGTTTCGAAGAACACTTCGAGCTACTCTTACGTAAGGGGGTGTACCCTTACGATTACATGACGGGTAGCGAGAAGTTCGACGAAACATGTCTGCCCGCACGCGAACACTTTTTCAATAGGCTGAGTGAATCACCCGTGTTGGACGAAGATTACGCACATGCACAGAATGTGTGGCAGACTTTCGGAATCCGCACGCTGGGTGATTATCACGATCTTTATCTTAAAACAGATGTACTGCTGCTGGCTGACGTCTTCGAGGCGTTTCGTGAGATGGCCATACGGTACTACCAGATTGATCCGGCTCATCTTTACTCGCTTCCCGGCGTTGCTTGGCACGCGATGTTAAAGATGACCGGTGTGCGACTGGAACTGTTGACGGATATAGATCAGCATCTTTTTATTGAATCAGCCGTTCGCGGTGGTGTTAGCATGGTACCCAACCGCTATGCCAAGGCCAACAACCCGCTAATCGCTGATCAGTATGATGCTTCAAAGCCGACCTCTTTCATATTGTACACCGACTGCAACAACCTTTACGGTGCAGCCATGTCACAGCCACTCCCTTACGGTGACTTTAGATGGCTCGATCGTAACGAGATCGACTCACTGGACGTACGTACTCTGAGTGATGACAGTGACATGGGCTACATACTTGAGGTCGACCTACACTATCCAACCGAACTTCATGATCTTCACTCAGATTATCCACTAGCACCTGTGCGTTCCTGCGTCAATCCTGACATACTTTCACCGTACTCTCGACGACTCCACACACGACTACACTATACAAAAGGGTATAACGGATCAGAAACGCCCTCATCGTCCGTCCCCAAGTTGCTAACGACTTTGGACGATAAGCAATAATACGTTCTTCATTTTCGAAATTTAAAGTTGTATCTGAACCTTGGTCTAGAATTGAAAGCGATCCATAGGGTGTTGAGTTTTAAACAGAAAGCGTGGATGAAACCGTTTATCGATTTCAACACACAAAAGAGAGCAGCAGCCACCAACAGTTTTGAAAAAGATTTTTTCAAACTGATGGTCAACGCTGTCTATGGTAAATCGCTGGAGAACGTAAGGAAACGAATAGACTTCCAACTAGTCTCTACCAAAGGGCGGCTGCAGAAACTTGTTTCCAATCCACGACTAAAGCGTATGATCCGCTACACCGACGACTTGGTCGGATTGGCTTTACGAAACAGAACTATATACCTTTCCCGTCCATTGTATGTTGGCTTCACAGTACTTGATGTCAGTAAATTGATAGTGTGCGATTTTCATTATCGGTACGCTGTCAGCAAGTACGGACAACGATTAACATTATTAATGACCGATACCGACAGTTTACTTTACAGCATACAGACTGACGATGTGTACTTGGATATGAAAGAGGATCTCCACCTTTTCGACACGTCGGACTATCCCTCAGATCATCCTTGTCATTGCGACGACAACAAAAAAGTCGTGGGGAAGTTCAAGGATGAAACTAATGGGAAACCCATCAGGGAATTCGTCGGACTCAGAGCTAAATGTTACTCGCTCCTGTTGTCCGACTGTACCGATAAAAAGGTGGCGAAAGGTGTTCCAAGAACGGCAATAAAAAAAAGGTTACGTCATCAGTTATACAGCGAGTGTCTTTTCGATAGTCGTACAGTTTTCACCTCTGCCGAGTGTATACGAAGCGATCGTCATAAGCTGTACACGCAACGTGTAACAAAACTTTCCCTGTCTCCTTATGACGATAAGAGGTACGTACTGGACGATGGTGTAACTACACTCGCGTACGGACACTACAGAGTGTGTAAACGTGCGTTAACCAATGACGATACCAGTCCTAACATGAAGAGACTAAGATACACAGAGCAGTAACTCATGGTAATAATAAACTTGTATTGCAAATATAAAATTTATTTATTTACTTTCATTTAATTTTCAATTGGTAGGAGAGGTGAGGTAGACGATTAGACATTAATGGTTAATATTTATAACAGGATGTAATCGACTCCCACTGAGACCTTCCCACACTATGCACATGTGCAGTTAATTTTATTCGCTGACTAGCCATATGTTATCGCAGCGTGTGAACTTTGTGAGGGCGAGGGGCTTTGTTACGTACAGGATGCAAACCGTGTGTGATGTAGTGTGTGTGTGTGTGTGTGTGTGTGTGTGTGTGTGTGTGTGTGTGTGTGTGTGTGTGTGTGTGTGTGTGTGTGTGTGTGTGTGTGTGTGTGTGTGTGTGTGTGTGTGGTGAACACTTTGAGGGTAAGGGGACTTTGTCTATAGCAGACTCCCACCAAGCATATACGTATATATAAGCATTTTGTCATAATAATTATTATCACATTCATTATAATTTTTCAAGTTGCATGTAAGTACTTACTATATTTTTACGTTAATATTTGACATTACACACACACACACACACACACACATTATTATGTTAGCAAATTACTATACAACATTTTTCTTGTTACGTTTTACAGAATGAGCGGAAGTGATAACAGAATATATAAAAGAGTCTGTGAGGAGCAGCGACGAGTTCGAAGGTAAATTACAACATTTTTCTTTATTTAACGAGTACAAACAGAATACAACATTCGACTGACTTACTGTTTATTTTTTATAGTTCCCAAAGGTTACGACAGGCCTTATTGGGACCTTCAGTATCACAACAAAACTCGAGTCGGTAAGTCCATTTTTATTAACAATCACTTGTACTATTGCGTTTACGTTCGGTATTCAAATTTATTCTTTTTTTTTCAGTGATGCTACCGGTTCAGCTGCTGCTACTGCTGTTGCTGCTGCTGCTGCTGCTGCTGCTGCTGCATCTCAGGAAGCCGGCACGAGTCGGTACGTTTTTTTTCATTAACGTTCACTTGTACTATTGCGTTTACATCTGGTATTAAAAGTGTACTTTTTTTTCAGCAATGATGAGATGATGGTTTATGGCGATGATGATAGTGACAGTGATACAATACTGCTTGACGAAAGCAATAATAATGATGATGATGAAAATAATGTTGATGAGCATCAACAACAACAATTACCAACCATCACATTTAATATGTAAGTCTTCTTCTTATGTGTACATACTTTCATGTTTTTTTTACATGATTTTTATATTTTTTTTCTTTTCACCAGTGATATTCGGCCACAAGCGCGGCACATAACAATCACACCGCCACAATCACCACCACAATCACCACCACCACCGCCACAACCACAGGAACAGCAACCACGTCCGCAATGGATCAGTACAACAAATCAACGACGACCAGAACCGCAATCCCCACAGCCTCAACAGCAGCCACAACCTCAGCAGCCTCAGCAGCCTCAACCACAACCTCAGCAACAGCATATGCGACACGATCCTCGTTTACAGTCCCCTCCAGAAGACGCGCCATGCGTGTTTTACGATATCATCGACACGGTGGAACCACCAAGGATGCATAGCGAAGTCGCCACGATGAGATTACTTCTAAGAAGTAGATTTCCGACGTGGCGATGGAGCCGTGGAGACCTCTGCCCCATTCAGGGTATGTTAGGGCACACATCTTGTAGTGTGTGCCAAGAAAATTATACTGAGGGGCAGAGACTCCTCGGCTTAATGTGTGGGCATACTTACCACTATCTATGCATAATTAATTGGTTCCAAACCGTGGCATTGGAGGGGTCGCCACCAGGATGTCCGCAATGTAGAGTGTATGCATTCAGCAGACCAATACACCCATTTTATGCACGCATGCATTTTTGAGGTATGTAACAGTACACATTATTCTAATCCATCCTACACGTATCAATTATACATCACTAATATTGTTTTTGTTTCTGTTACAGATGGTCGTGCACATTAAATGTATGATGCTCGTGTACAAAGTGATGTTTTTTTTTGATATAATGTTTTATTTTCTGTATATATATATATTGTATCCGTATTTTTTTTCTGTATATATATATTGTAATGTACAAAGTGATGTTTTTTTTTATATAATGTTTTATTTTCTGTATATATATATTGTATCCGTATTTTTTTTCTGTATATATATTGTATATAAAATGTAATATAAACTGAATTTTCTATTTTTTTTTTCATTAAATTATAATATTTATATGTCTATTTATAATGTTTTTTTTCTGTATATATATTGTATTTGTAATTTTTTTTCTGTATATATATATTGTATATCTTTTAATTGTTTGCTACAATATAAATCTGTATATATATATTGTATTTGTAATTTTTTTTTCTGTATATATATTGTATATCTTTTAATTGTTTGCTACAATATAAATATGTAAATTTTTTGATTTGCTTAGTTATTTCTTTTCAACTATCCTTTTTCCTTCTATCATGCATGTTTTATAAGTGAAGTGTCAATCAAAACAATTACACCGCAATAGCCAGTCAACAAGAGTTTCACATCGATGATGTGCACATTTTTTGTATTTTTACAATATATACTTACCACAAAAGCACACATTCAAATTTACAGTTCACGAGTTGGCAACACTGCAATTCATCTCTTCACATCGACGATATCCGCACGGTAGCAGTGTAAATATCTGAACCCATACACTATAACACATGCACGAGTTGACAACGTGGTCAACGCTATTACAGTTCTCAAGTTGGCAACAATGCACAATTCACCTCTTCACGTCGACGGACAATGGTGGCAGTGTAAACATATACAAAACCCGTACACTATAACACATGCACGAGCCGACAACGTGGCCGGCACAAGTTGACAACGTCGACGCTTTTCCAACATGGATACCCTTCCGGAAAAACAAAGCATATATCCAAACCATACACTATAACACACCACGATGCGGCAACGTGGCCCAAACTTAACCAGCACACACGCACAATCCGACAACATCCCAGCTTTCCCAACATGGCCACCACACAGCCGACAAAATGGACGACGACCCCACAACTCCAGGCGGCGGTCAAGCCACGACCTGCCCGCGGCCAAGCCCCCGCCGGACGGCGAACAGCGAACGGCGGCCACGCCTCCGCCAATCAACGCACACGTAACCACACAAAATGGACGACGACGACAACATGGCCGACAACTTCGGTACGCCCATCGAGGTCACGTGGGACACACCACTACCCCCCCGGTCCATCATAACCTCTGCACAAGACGACACGCTGCGGCGGAAGTCTACCCCCACCACCTGGATTTTTGAATTTCGCGCCAAAAGGGGGGGCTGTGACGTCACTTCCGCGTTAGAACTCTCATTCTTACCCTACTTATCATTTTTTATTTCTTTGGTCCTCTCATTTCTTAATTCTTCCCTCCACAGTTTATTATTATTTATTATCTCTTTGGTCATATCATCCCATTTCTTATTGACATTTTCCAGTTGGTTACTCAATTCCTTATTCATGGAATCCATTTTCTTACCCAATTCTTCTTTCATTTCCATCACCACTCTGAACATTTCTTGTATCGTCGCGTTCTCTGTTTGTGAGGGTTTCTCGTATTGTTCCTCTTGTTGTTCGGGTTGGTTCGGTTCGATCGGAGGCAGTCTTCCTTCAATATCTTCAACCGGAGTTGCCTCTTTATCATCCATGTCAATCTCTTCAATTTCTTTTTCCGCTTCTGCCGCCCTTTTCTTATATAATGCTCGTTTCGGCATTTTTCTTACTCCTCTGACCTTATAACAGCTGCCAAGCTAAAATTAGGGATTGGGCAAATTCTTCTTATTTTATCTGGCCTATCAATCACTAATTAAAGCCCCTTCAGTTGGACGCCAATTTTGTAACAAATAAAAAACTTTGTTTAGTTTATTTCGTAACAAAATAAAAATTTTGTTAAATTTATAAAAATATTATTTTTTTTCTTATAATTTATTAATTAATTTTTTGTATTGTATTCTTGTAAAGTTTATTTCTTTTATTATTGTTTTTGTCAAATTATAACACCTTGTGTAATTAGAATTATATTTCTTCATTAATTGGATTGTCTCCAGTAACAATCCATTTGCGACTTTTCGTTCTGCAAAGTGTGTTCTCCTCTGAAGTTATTAAATTCGGTTTTCTTTGTAGTCTATTTATCAAATATTAACTAAGATTCTTCTATTTATATTAATTCAAATAAATAGAAGCAACAATTACAACATTCAAGGATTTTTATTGACAAAATATAAAATAATCGATTTTGTATCGATTGATTAATCGATTCTCTCTCTCAGGGCGAGAAAATTTATTATACAAATTATTAATATTAATTCTCAGGTTCTTTAAACTGTTATTTTAGAATAGTCAGAGAAAGGGCAAGTCGGAAAAGTATAACACTTACAATTAAAAGTTTAAGATCTAAAAACACAAAGATATTATTTAATATATAATGGTTAGTAAAGTAAGTTGATCGAACCAATCTCTCGTTCTGACGACGAAGTCTGGCCGTGGAGAATTCTGGGAATTCAAAGATGGCCGTTCCGTACCGCAGATGTCGACAGCTCCTACACCTCAAGGAATCCTCTTCAAATAAATGTTGCTTTTCCAAGTTTTCCTCGTCTCAGAATTAGTGATTAATCCCTCTGGTGATAGTGTAGTTGTCCTGGATCAGTGGTCAGTGATTCGCTTCGATAATCTGTGTTGATTAGTGTTTTTAATTCACTCCATTCCATAAGGTCGATATTGGCAAATTTTGTCTTGATATTCGGAATTATCGTTTATGTGTGTTAAAATGGTTATTATACCTTCTACTGTTCAATATTGGTTCACTTTAATAGTTATACTGGTTTAGTTCACTGAATTTAATAGTTATTTAAAGTTTTGTCAAAATTCGCGATTTTACATTGAATATGATTGGTTGATTCTCGCCATCTTTCTTCTTCCTTTGTTATAAGTGAATAATTTGCGAGCTCTCGTTCTGATGTGAACTACTCAACGTATAATAATCACTTTACTAAAAATGAACTTTATCTTGTGAAAAACTTACTTTTTTCGTCGGACGCGTTTCGGCTTAGTATCCGCCTTCTTCAGCTTTTAGTCAGACTGCCATCATTTCGTAACGGTTTTTGTGTGGTAGGTGTAGTGGGGGTGGTGTGTGGAGGAAGGGGATTGGCGCAGGGATTCAACTTGATGTTTGTTTTTTGTAAAATTGTGTCAAAAAGTGTATGTGATTTATATTGCAATTGATCATTGAGTATGTTGTTTGGTTGTGTTGTGTGGTGTTTATATATTTCGTATTGTTCAGTTGTGTTGAGTTTTCGGCCTTTAGGTAAGTAATGTAAAATTTCGAGATTGGTGTCTATGTTGGTGTAACTATGGTTTTCTGTGTGTATGTGTGTGGCAAATGCGGAGTGTATATTGTTGTTGGTTAGAGCTTTTAAATGTTCAGAATAACGGGATGAAAAAGATCTTCCTGTCTGGCCGATGTAGAAACTATTGCAGTCATTACATTTTAATTTGTAAACACCTGTTTTGTTATATTTGTCTATGTCTGTGTTTGTATTATTGATGTGTTTTGTAATGGTATTGGTTGTTCTGTATGCTATTTTGTATTTGTGTTTTCTGAATGTGTTGGCGATTTTGTGTGTGTAGGAGTTGTGGTATGTGAGTGTGATGTATTTATTGTGTTGTGTGCTGATGGTATTTTGTGTTTTGTTGTTTTTGTTTTTGATGCGTTTGTGTAGCGTGTTTATTAAATTAGGGTTGTAACCGTTTCTGATTGCTATGTATTTTATTGTGGTGAGTTCGTCGGTGTAATCTTGTTTATTTAAGGGTATTTTAGTTAGTCTATGGAGCATATGGTTGAAGGCCGCATGTTTATGTTGTGTTGGGTGGTTTGATGTGTTGTGTATAACCATGTCAGTTGTGGTTGGTTTCCTGTATATTTTGTATGTGTGTGTGTGTTGTTAGTTTTGTTAATTGTTAGGTCTAGAAAATTTATACTATTGTTTTGTTCAATTTCCAGTGTAAATTTTAATTTGTGGTGTATAGTGTTTATGTATTTGTGGAAGTTTTCAACTTGTCTTGTGTTGCCTTTGAATAAAAGTAATATGTCATCTACATACCTGTGCCAATATATAATTTTGTTAGTGTATTTGTTGTTGTTTATTATGTGGTTCTGTTCTATGTTGTGTATATATATTTCTGCTAGTATTCCTGATATGGGGGAGCCCATTGGGAGACCTTCTGTTTGTGTGTATATCTTGTTATTGTATGTAAAGTAATTTTGTTCAGTTATTAGTTTGGTCAGTGTGATGATTTCTTGTATGTGTGTTTCAGGTGTGTTGTTTTGTCTGAGTAGTTGTTCTAGTGTTTGGATGGTTTCTTTGATGGGGACATTAGTGTATAAATTGGTTATATCAAAAGATGCCAGAGTTGAGTTATGTGGGATATGGATGTGTTCAGTTTTCTTGACTAGGTCTATGTTGTTTTTGATGGATGTGTTGTTACTGAGATTAATATTTTCTCTGATTATCTTGTCTAGTTGTTTTGCGATTTTGTGGGAGGGTGCCTGTGTGTTGTTTATTAATGGTCTGATGGGAATGTTCGGTTTATGTATTTTTGGTAATGCATTGAGTATAGGGGGGTTAGGTTTTATTTGTTTAAGGTATTTGGCGCTTTCTGGTTTGATTATATGTTTTGTGTTGTTTATAAACTTATTAATCTGTTTATGAAATTTTAGTGTGGGGTCTTTATTTATTTCTGTTATATTATTTTCGTTGAAGAAATTTTCGATTTTAGTGTTTAATTGGTGTTTGTCCATTATGACGCTAATGTTACCTTTGTCAGCTTTTAGGATTGTTGTGTTGTGTTCAAGTAACTTGTGTTTTACATTGTTAAGTGTTTTTATTTCATTGTTGTGTATTTTTGGTTTTGTATGTGTGTTTAGAAGTTTTCGTTTTATTTCGTGGCGAATCGGGTCCTGGTCATTAAAGTGCGTGTTTTGTACAGCTGTTTCTGCGTCTATGATTATGTCACGTGTGTGTTTATTGTGATTTTTGTTAGTTGCATTGTTATTTAAATTATGTTTCAGTCCTTTGTTTAATAAATCCATTTCATCCTTTGTGAAATTAATGGTTGTTGTATTAACTACGCGTGCGTGGAATTTGTATGTCGGTTCAGGGATAGATTCAATTGTGCGTGTTGTGAGGTTAGTTATTTTTTTGTTGTGTCTAGCTTGTATTGTCAATTTGAGTTTTTCTATGTTGTCTTGTGTGTGTTGTAGTACATTTTCAAGTTCCGTGTGGTGTAATATTTGTGTGAGTTTAATGTGTAATTTATATGCCTGTTTGTTGAGTGTGTCTTTTTTATGGTATAAATAATTGATTATGTTATTTAGGTTTATTTGTTCTAATTTCCGTTTGGTTTGAAGTGCTGTATGTGTGTTTTGTTTTATTGTAACTTGTGCGTGTGTTGGTATGATGTTGTGTTTTCGACAAGTTTTGTTGAATGCTATGTGTAAGGAAGTTTTTGTTACTTGTTGTTTGGCGTTTCTGTACTTATTGATGAAATACGCTTTATCTGCGGTATTATAGTTGTCTTGATTGTTCATCTCTTCTTTCACAGCACTATCACTTTACTAAAAATGAACTTTATCTTGTGAAAAACTTACTTTTTTCGTCGGACGCGTTTCGGCTTAGTATCCGCCTTCTTCAGCTTTTAGTCAGACTGCCATCATTTCGTAACGGTTTTTGTGTGGAAGGTGTAGTGGGGGTGGTGTGTGGAGGAAGGGGATTGACGCAGGGATTCAACTTGATGTTTGTTTTTTGTACAATTGTGTCAAAAAGTGTATGTGATTTATATTGCAATTGATCATTGAGTATGTTGTTTGGTTGTGTTGTGTGGTGTTAATATATTTCGTATTGTTCAGTTGTGTTGAGTTTTCGGCCTTTAGGTAAGTAATGTAAAATTTCGAGATTGGTGTCTATGTTGGTGTAACTATGGTTTTCTGTGTGTATGTGTGTGGCAAATGCGGAGTGTATATTGTTGTTGGTTAGAGCTTTTAAATGTTCAGAATAACGGGATGAAAAAGATCTTCCTGTCTGGCCGATGTAGAAACTATTGCAGTCATTACATTTTAATTTGTAAACACCTGTTTTGTTATATTTGTCTATGTCTGTGTTTGTATTATTGATGTGTTTTGTAATGGTATTGGTTGTTCTGTATGCTATTTTGTATTTGTGTTTTCTGAATGTGTTGGCGATTTTGTGTGTGTAGGAGTTGTGGTATGTGAGTGTGATGTATTTATTGTGTTGTGTGCTGATGGTATTTTGTGTTTTGTTGTTTTTGTTTTTGATGCGTTTGTGTAGCGTGTTTATTAAATTAGGGTTGTAACCGTTTCTGATTGCTATGTATTTTATTGTGTTGAGTTCGTCGGTGTAATCTTGTTTATTTAAGGGTATTTTAGTTAGTCTATGGAGCATATGGTTGAAGGCCGCATGTTTATGTTGTGTTGGGTGGTTTGATGTGTTGTGTATAACCATGTCAGTTGTGGTTGGTTTCCTGTATATTTTGTATGTGTGTGTGTTGTTAGTTTTGTTAATTGTTAGGTCTAGAAAATTTATACTATTGTTTTGTTCAATTTCCAGTGTAAATTTTAATTTGTGGTGTATAGTGTTTATGTATTTGTGGAAGTTTTCAACTTGTCTTGTGTTGCCTTTGAATAAAAGTAATATGTCATCTACATACCTGTGCCAATATATAATTTTGTTAGTGTATTTGTTGTTGTTTATTATGTGGTTCTGTTCTATGTTGTGTATATATATTTCTGCTAGTATTCCTGATATGGGGGAGCCCATTGGGAGACCTTCTGTTTGTGTGTATATCTTGTTATTGTATGTAAAGTAATTTTGTTCAGTTATTAGTTTGGTCAGTGTGATGATTTCTTGTATGTGTGTTTCAGGTGTGTTGTTTTGTCTGAGTAGTTGTTCTAGTGTTTGGATGGTTTCTTTGATGGGGACATTAGTGTATAAATTGGTTATATCAAAAGATGCCAGAGTTGAGTTATGTGGGATATGGATGTGTTCAGTTTTCTTGACTAGGTCTATGTTGTTTTTGATGGATGTGTTGTTACTGAGATTAATATTTTCTCTGATTATCTTGTCTAGTTGTTTTGCGATTTTGTGGGAGGGTGCCTGTGTGTTGTTTATTAATGGTCTGATGGGAATGTTCGGTTTATGTATTTTTGGTAATGCATTGAGTATAGGGGGGTTAGGTTTTATTTGTTTAAGGTATTTGGCGCTTTCTGGTTTGATTATATGTTTTGTGTTGTTTATAAACTTATTAATCTGTTTATGAAATTTTAGTGTGGGGTCTTTATTTATTTCTGTTATATTATTTTCGTTGAAGAAATTTTCGATTTTAGTGTTTAATTGGTGTTTGTCCATTATGACGCTAATGTTACCTTTGTCAGCTTTTAGGATTGTTGTGTTGTGTTCAAGTAACTTGTGTTTTACATTGTTAAGTGTTTTTATTTCATTGTTGTGTATTTTTGGTTTTGTATGTGTGTTTAGAAGTTTTCGTTTTATTTCGTGGCGAATCGGGTCCTGGTCATTAAAGTGCGTGTTTTGTACAGCTGTTTCTGCGTCTATGATTATGTCACGTGTGTGTTTATTGTGATTTTTGTTAGTTGCATTGTTATTTAAATTATGTTTCAGTCCTTTGTTTAATAAATCCATTTCATCCTTTGTGAAATTAATGGTTGTTGTATTAACTACGCGTGCGTGGAATTTGTATGTCGGTTCAGGGATAGATTCAATTGTGCGTGTTGTGAGGTTAGTTATTTTTTTGTTGTGTCTAGCTTGTATTGTCAATTTGAGTTTTTCTATGTTGTCTTGTGTGTGTTGTAGTACATTTTCAAGTTCCGTGTGGTGTAATATTTGTGTGAGTTTAATGTGTAATTTATATGCCTGTTTGTTGAGTGTGTCTTTTTTATGGTATAAATAATTGATTATGTTATTTAGGTTTATTTGTTCTAATTTCCGTTTGGTTTGAAGTGCTGTATGTGTGTTTTGTTTTATTGTAACTTGTGCGTGTGTTGGTATGATGTTGTGTTTTCGACAAGTTTTGTTGAATGCTATGTGTAAGGAAGTTTTTGTTACTTGTTGTTTGGCGTTTCTGTACTTATTGATGAAATACGCTTTATCTGCGGTATTATAGTTGTCTTGATTGTTCATCTCTTCTTTCACAGCACTATCACTTTACTAAAAATGAACTTTATCTTGTGAAAAACTTACTTTTTTCGTCGGACGCGTTTCGGCTTAGTATCCGCCTTCTTCAGCTTTTAGTCAGACTGCCATCATTTCGTAACGGTTTTTGTGTGGAAGGTGTAGTGGGGGTGGTGTGTGGAGGAAGGGGATTGGCGCAGGGATTCAACTTGATGTTTGTTTTTTGTACAATTGTGTCAAAAAGTGTATGTGATTTATATTGCAATTGATCATTGAGTATGTTGTTTGGTTGTGTTGTGTGGTGTTAATATATTTCGTATTGTTCAGTTGTGTTGAGTTTTCGGCCTTTAGGTAAGTAATGTAAAATTTCGAGATTGGTGTCTATGTTGGTGTAACTATGGTTTTCTGTGTGTATGTGTGTGGCAAATGCGGAGTGTATATTGTTGTTGGTTAGAGCTTTTAAATGTTCAGAATAACGGGATGAAAAAGATCTTCCTGTCTGGCCGATGTAGAAACTATTGCAGTCATTACATTTTAATTTGTAAACACCTGTTTTGTTATATTTGTCTATGTCTGTGTTTGTATTATTGATGTGTTTTGTAATGGTATTGGTTGTTCTGTATGCTATTTTGTATTTGTGTTTTCTGAATGTGTTGGCGATTTTGTGTGTGTAGGAGTTGTGGTATGTGAGTGTGATGTATTTATTGTGTTGTGTGCTGATGGTATTTTGTGTTTTGTTGTTTTTGTTTTTGATGCGTTTGTGTAGCGTGTTTATTAAATTAGGGTTGTAACCGTTTCTGATTGCTATGTATTTTATTGTGTTGAGTTCGTCGGTGTAATCTTGTTTATTTAAGGGTATTTTAGTTAGTCTATGGAGCATATGGTTGAAGGCCGCATGTTTATGTTGTGTTGGGTGGTTTGATGTGTTGTGTATAACCATGTCAGTTGTGGTTGGTTTCCTGTATATTTTGTATGTGTGTGTGTTGTTAGTTTTGTTAATTGTTAGGTCTAGAAAATTTATACTATTGTTTTGTTCAATTTCCAGTGTAAATTTTAATTTGTGGTGTATAGTGTTTATGTATTTGTGGAAGTTTTCAACTTGTCTTGTGTTGCCTTTGAATAAAAGTAATATGTCATCTACATACCTGTGCCAATATATAATTTTGTTAGTGTATTTGTTGTTGTTTATTATGTGGTTCTGTTCTATGTTGTGTATATATATTTCTGCTAGTATTCCTGATATGGGGGAGCCCATTGGGAGACCTTCTGTTTGTGTGTATATCTTGTTATTGTATGTAAAGTAATTTTGTTCAGTTATTAGTTTGGTCAGTGTGATGATTTCTTGTATGTGTGTTTCAGGTGTGTTGTTTTGTCTGAGTAGTTGTTCTAGTGTTTGGATGGTTTCTTTGATGGGGACATTAGTGTATAAATTGGTTATATCAAAAGATGCCAGAGTTGAGTTATGTGGGATATGGATGTGTTCAGTTTTCTTGACTAGGTCTATGTTGTTTTTGATGGATGTGTTGTTACTGAGATTAATATTTTCTCTGATTATCTTGTCTAGTTGTTTTGCGATTTTGTGGGAGGGTGCCTGTGTGTTGTTTATTAATGGTCTGATGGGAATGTTCGGTTTATGTATTTTTGGTAATGCATTGAGTATAGGGGGGTTAGGTTTTATTTGTTTAAGGTATCTGGCGCTTTCTGGTTTGATTATATGTTTTGTGTTGTTTATAAACTTATTAATCTGTTTATGAAATTTTAGTGTGGGGTCTTTATTTATTTCTGTTATATTATTTTCGTTGAAGAAATTTTCGATTTTAGTGTTTAATTGGTGTTTGTCCATTATGACGCTAATGTTACCTTTGTCAGCTTTTAGGATTGTTGTGTTGTGTTCAAGTAACTTGTGTTTTACATTGTTAAGTGTTTTTATTTCATTGTTGTGTATTTTTGGTTTTGTATGTGTGTTTAGAAGTTTTCGTTTTATTTCGTGGCGAATCGGGTCCTGGTCATTAAAGTGCGTGTTTTGTACAGCTGTTTCTGCGTCTATGATTATGTCACGTGTGTGTTTATTGTGATTTTTGTTAGTTGCATTGTTATTTAAATTATGTTTTCAGTCCTTTGTTTAATAAATCCATTTCATCCTTTGTGAAATTAATGGTTGTTGTATTAACTACGCGTGCGTGGAATTTGTATGTCGGTTCAGGGATAGATTCAATTGTGCGTGTTGTGAGGTTAGTTATTTTTTTGTTGTGTCTAGCTTGTATTGTCAATTTGAGTTTTTCTATGTTGTCTTGTGTGTGTTGTAGTACATTTTCAAGTTCCGTGTGGTGTAATATTTGTGTGAGTTTAATGTGTAATTTATATGCCTGTTTGTTGAGTGTGTCTTTTTTATGGTATAAATAATTGATTATGTTATTTAGGTTTATTTGTTCTAATTTCCGTTTGGTTTGAAGTGCTGTATGTGTGTTTTGTTTTATTGTAACTTGTGCGTGTGTTGGTATGATGTTGTGTTTTCGACAAGTTTTGTTGAATGCTATGTGTAAGGAAGTTTTTGTTACTTGTTGTTTGGCGTTTCTGTACTTATTGATGAAATACGCTTTATCTGCGGTATTATAGTTGTCTTGATTGTTCATCTCTTCTTTCACAGCACTATCACTTTACTAAAAATGAACTTTATCTTGTGAAAAACTTACTTTTTTCGTCGGACGCGTTTCGGCTTAGTATCCGCCTTCTTCAGCTTTTAGTCAGACTGCCATCATTTCGTAACGGTTTTTGTGTGGAAGGTGTAGTGGGGGTGGTGTGTGGAGGAAGGGGATTGGCGCAGGGATTCAACTTGATGTTTGTTTTTTGTAAAATTGTGTCAAAAAGTGTATGTGATTTATATTGCAATTGATCATTGAGTATGTTGTTTGGTTGTGTTGTGTGGTGTTTATATATTTCGTATTGTTCAGTTGTGTTGAGTTTTCGGCCTTTAGGTAAGTAATGTAAAATTTCGAGATTGGTGTCTATGTTGGTGTAACTATGGTTTTCTGTGTGTATGTGTGTGGCAAATGCGGAGTGTATATTGTTGTTGGTTAGAGCTTTTAAATGTTCAGAATAACGGGATGAAAAAGATCTTCCTGTCTGGCCGATGTAGAAACTATTGCAGTCATTACATTTTAATTTGTAAACACCTGTTTTGTTATATTTGTCTATGTCTGTGTTTGTATTATTGATGTGTTTTGTAATGGTATTGGTTGTTCTGTATGCTATTTTGTATTTGTGTTTTCTGAATGTGTTGGCGATTTTGTGTGTGTAGGAGTTGTGGTATGTGAGTGTGATGTATTTATTGTGTTGTGTGCTGATGGTATTTTGTGTTTTGTTGTTTTTGTTTTTGATGCGTTTGTGTAGCGTGTTTATTAAATTAGGGTTGTAACCGTTTCTGATTGCTATGTATTTTATTGTGTTGAGTTCGTCGGTGTAATCTTGTTTATTTAAGGGTATTTTAGTTAGTCTATGGAGCATATGGTTGAAGGCCGCATGTTTATGTTGTGTTGGGTGGTTTGATGTGTTGTGTATAACCATGTCAGTTGTGGTTGGTTTCCTGTATATTTTGTAGGTGTGTGTTGTTGTTAGTTTTGTTAATTGTTAGGTCTAGAAAATTTATACTATTGTTTTGTTCAATTTCCAGTGTAAATTTTAATTTGTGGTGTATAGTGTTTATGTATTTGTGGAAGTTTCCAACTTGTCTTGTGTTGCCTTTGAATAAAAGTAATATGTCATCTACATACCTGTGCCAATATATAATTTTGTTAGTGTATTTGTTGTTGTTTATTATGTGGTTCTGTACTATGTTGTGTATATATATTTCTGCTAGTATTCCTGATATGGGGGAATACACTATCAGAAGATATATACAGACTAACTAAAATACCCTTAAATAAACAAGATTACACCGACGAACTCAACACAATAAAATACATAGCAATCAGAAACGGTTACAACCCTAATTTAATAAACACGCTACGCAAACGCATCAAAAACAAAAACAACAAAACACAAAATACCATCAGCACACAACACAATAAATACATCACACTCACATACCACAACTCCTACACACACAAAATCGCCAACACATTCAGAAAACACAAATACAAAATAGCATACAGAACAACCAATACCATTACAAAACACATCAATAATACAAACACAGACATAGACAAATATAACAAAACAGGTGTTTACAAATTAAAATGTAATGACTGCAATAGTTTCTACATCGGCCAGACAGGAAGATCTTTTTCATCCCGTTATTCTGAACATTTAAAAGCTCTAACCAACAACAATATACACTCCGCATTTGCCACACACATACACACAGAAAACCATAGTTACACCAACATAGACACCAATCTCGAAATTTTACATTACTTACCTAAAGGCCGAAAACTCAACACAACTGAACAATACGAAATATATAAACACCACACAACACAACCAAACAACATACTCAATGATCAATTGCAATATAAATCACATACACTTTTTGACACAATTTTACAAAAAACAACCATCAAGTTGAATCCCTGCGCCAATCCCCTTCCTCCACACACCACCCCCACTACACCTTCCACACAAAAACCGTTACGAAATGATGGCAGTCTGACTAAAAGCTGAAGAAGGCGGATACTAAGCCGAAACGCGTCCGACAAAAAAAGTAAGTTTTTCACAAGATAAAGTTCATTTTTAGTAAAGTGATAGTGCTGTGAAAGAAGAGATGAACAATCAAGACAACTATAATACCGCAGATAAAGCGTATTTCATCAATAAGTACAGAAACGCCAAACAACAAGTAACAAAAACTTCCTTACACATAGCATTCAACAAAACTTGTCGAAACACACAACATCATACCAACACACGCACAAGTTACAATAAAACAAAACACACATACAGCACTTCAAACCAAACGGAAATTAGAACAAATAAACCTAAATAACATAATCAATTATTTATACCATAAAAAAGACACACTCAACAAACAGGCATATAAATTACACATGAAACTCACACAAATATTACACCACACGGAACTTGAAAATGTACTACAACACACACAAGACAACATAGAAAAACTCAAATTGACAATACAAGCTAGACACAACAAAAAAATAACTAACCTCACAACACGCACAATTGAATCTATCCCTGAACCGACATACAAATTCCACGCACGCGTAGTTAATACAACAACCATTAATTTCACAAAGGATGAAATGGATTTATTAAACAAAGGACTGAAACATAATTTAAATAACAATGCAACTAACAAAAATCACAATAAACACACACGTGACATAATCATAGACGCAGAAACAGCTGTACAAAACACGCACTTTAATGACCAGGACCCGATTCGCCACGAAATAAAACGAAAACTTCTAAACACACATACAAAACCAAAAATACACAACAATGAAATAAAAACACTTAACAATGTAAAACACAAGTTACTTGAACACAACACAACAATCCTAAAAGCTGACAAAGGTAACATTAGCGTCATAATGGACAAACACCAATTAAACACTAAAATCGAAAATTTCTTCAACGAAAATAATATAACAGAAATAAATAAAGACCCCCCACTAAAATTTCATAAACAGATTAATAAGTTTATAAACAACACAAAACATATAATCAAACCAGAAAGCGCCAAATACCTTAAAAAAATAAAACCTAACCCCCCTATACTCAATGCATTACCAAAAATACATAAACCGAACATTCCCATCAGACCATTAATAAACAACACACAGGCACCCTCCCACAAAATCGCAAAACAACTAGACAAGATAATCAGAGAAAATATTAATCTCAGTAACAACACATCCATCAAAAACAACATAGACCTAGTCAAGAAAACTGAACACATCCATATCCCACATAACTCAACTCTGGCATCTTTTGATATAACCAATTTATACACTAATGTCCCCATCAAAGAAACCATCCAAACACTAGAACAACTACTCAGACAAAACAACACACCTGAAACACACATACAAGAAATCATCACACTGACCAAACTAATAACTGAACAAAATTACTTTACATACAATAACAAGATATACACACAAACAGAAGGTCTCCCAATGGGCTCCCCCATATCAGGAATACTAGCAGAAATATATATACACAACATAGAACAGAACCACATAATAAACAACAACAAATACACTAACAAAATTATATATTGGCACAGGTATGTAGATGACATATTACTTTTATTCAAAGGCAACACAAGACAAGTTGAAAACTTCCACAAATACATAAACACTATACACCACAAATTAAAATTTACACTGGAAATTGAACAAAACAATAGTATAAATTTTCTAGACCTAACAATTAACAAAACTAACAACACACACACATACAAAATATACAGGAAACCAACCACAACTGACATGGTTATACACAACACATCAAACCACCCAACACAACATAAACATGCGGCCTTCAACCATATGCTCCATAGACTAACTAAAATACCCTTAAATAAACAAGATTACACCGACGAACTCAACACAATAAAATACATAGCAATCAGAAACCGTTACAAGCCTAATTTAATAAACACGCTACACAAACGCATCAAAAACAAAAACAACAAAACACAAAATACCATCAGCACACAACACAATAAATACATCACACTCACATACCACAACTCCTACACACACAAAATCGCCAACACATTCAGAAAACACAAATACAAAATAGCATACAGAACAACCAATACCATTACAAAACACATCAATAATACAAACACAGACATAGACAAATATAACAAAACAGGTGTTTACAAATTAAAATGTAATGACTGCAATAGTTTCTACATCGGCCAGACAGGAAGATCTTTTTCATCCCGTTATTCTGAACATTTAAAAGCTCTAACCAACAACAATATACACTCCGCATTTGCCACACACATACACACAGAAAACCATAGTTACACCAACATAGACACCAATCTCGAAATTTTACATTACTTACCTAAAGGCCGAAAACTCAACACAACTGAACAATACGAAATATATAAACACCACACAACACAACCAAACAACATACTCAATGATCAATTGCAATATAAATCACATACACTTTTTGACACAATTTTACAAAAAACAAACATCAAGTTGAATCCCTGCGCCAATCCCCTTCCTCCACACACCTCCCCCACTACACCTTCCACACAAAAACCGTTACGAAATGATGGCAGTCTGACTAAAAGCTGAAGAAGGCGGATACTAAGCCGAAACGCGTCCGACGAAAAAAGTAAGTTTTTCACAAGATAAAGTTCATTTTTAGTAAAGTGATAGTGCTGTGAAAGAAGATATGAACAATCAAGACAAGTATAATAATCAACTGTTTAACTTTCTTCTTTATTCTAAACGTCTTAGCCAATTTAATATTAAAAAGACATTGTTTTAAATCTCTAGCGTTTCCGCTTACATGGTTGACTTTTACATTATATGAATGAATACGTTTTTATTATTATTTAATTTTATCAAATATCTAACACATATTCGCTTTCTTTAGTTAATTCTATGTGATTTAATACCAAATATGATACTTTCACAATGTTTTTCATCTCGAAATGCCTTATTTACAGTATTTTTACATGTAGGCCTGAAATTTTACTTCCTGTCACATTAAATGGTTACCATCTTTATGAAGCTATAATTGTTATTGGATAAGATCCTTGATTGAAATAAAATGTTTATTTTTCCTTAATTCCTCGAAATTTTATGAATTAGTTATCTTTTTTAAATTATATCTTTAATTTAAATCTTCCCCTTAGGTTATAGTGTTATTACACTTGCATTTTTTCTAATAATCCTTTATACATTTCTTCAATATCTTTATAAACTATTGGTACAGTTATTATACACTGTGTTGGATTTACATTATACAAATTTCATCAATTTATTTAATTTACTCAACTTATACATCAATTATAAGGTTGTTGAGATTTACTATTTGCCTAGATTTTACCTTTGTTCACATATGTTTTATGACTATTACAGCTTGCTTATACCCCTTCTGACTTTCTATTCTTATACGATCCTAATTAAAATTCCTATACTTAACTAAATTAACATTTAGTGTTGAATTAATTCTATTAATACATAACAAATATATTAAAACAAAAGAGTTGTAGTCAAACTCAGACATTTCAGTCTTGATTAATACTAGTAACATATAATAAATATCTTATAATAAAAGAATTGTATTCAAACTCAGACATTTCAGCCTTGATTAATACTATTAAACATAATAAATATTTTAGAATAACAAAAAACATTATACTCTATTTCAATGAACTATTGACCTTAATATAAACAAAACACATCTGTCCCTT
Organism: Magicicada septendecula; assembly: GCA_034769895.1. NCBI lineage: Eukaryota > Metazoa > Arthropoda > Insecta > Hemiptera > Cicadidae > Magicicada > Magicicada septendecula. Next base: position 366,167,353 of record CM068375.1, read on the forward strand.
CATTATTTAAAGTATTTCTTAAAACTAATTTTGTGCAGTCTTGGCTGTTTTTATTTTATTTAGGGGATGTACCCTTTGTCACTTCACTTATTTATTGCCTGCTCTTATTTTATCTTTGTCATTTTAATAAATGTTGTTAGATAAAGAGTGGCACTCACTTAGAAACATTTGTAGTCTATTTTCATAATAATATTCTACAAAATATCATTTCTGAATTCAATACAAAAACTTGAAAGTTTTATAAAGGCACAAATTTACTTAGTTTATGAATTTAAACATTGACACATGAAGTTTATTTAACATAATAAAATAACTTGCACTGGTATTCTTTGATCTTATCACTAATCAGTTTTATAGTCTTATAAGATCAAGAATCTTATTTATAGAGGATTATGAAGATTTGTTTTTTCCATTATATAAATAATTTCCACTGGTTCATTTTTAATTCTACATTTAGACACTTTTGTTTATATCTACTTTACATTATTTTTTATTTTAGGTGTTATACTTTCATTAGTTACATATACTCTCTTTTGGGGTTCGTTTTTTCTTATTACTGGGTTTGCTTTGGGTATTTCCCTACTTTATTTTATTCTACTACGTGGTTTCTTCCAATTTCAGTCCTGTTATTAGGGATGTCAGTTTGTTCTGCGTATTGCCTTACTTACTCCTATCCTACCTGGGTACTTTCTTACTTTATATTGGCTTTTTGTATTATTTTTTATTACTCATTTTATTGCATAGTTGTTTTTAATTTATTTTTATTTCTTCAAACTATGAGTGCACTTTACTGTGGTCCTTAATGGTTTTTTATTGTATTTTTCTTTGATTTCCTTTTAATTTTAATTTATTTATGATCATTATTTCGTTCATGATAATGTGGATAATCTGTCATGCTACAGATTGCTCTCCTCCAGAAGTGATTAGTTCAGACCATACTTTGAGTATATATGAAATAATTGCTTATGATATTTTTTAGTTATTATATTTCTTGTCTTCCTTCCCATTTCTATATTTGCTTCTTCCTACTTAGCTTTTTTTTCTTAAATTGATTCTTCTTTGATAGTTACTGTTATCTGAGGTTTATTATTATTATTATTATTATATTTATCTTTTCCATAACTTGGTGTTTTATCCATGGGATATTCATTCCCTAACACGTGAGCTGGGGCAGTCCAGAGAGGCACTTGTGGCTACATATACTCTGCTGGCCATACTACACTTTTAATTGAGATCAGAGGAACTTCATCCCTGCTCAAAACATAATGCTGCTGGAATTATCTACAGACAGTCATTAAATGAAATTATATAAGAATAGTCTATTTTTCGACTAATAAAAATATCTTTGGATACCTCACTTCATATTTGCCCAGATTTGTTAATATTTTCTATCTCAGTTATCCTTCTTAATTTTCAGCTCTGCTGATATATTTACTCTTATCATAGTTGGAAGCTCTGTTAATATATTTATTTTTCTCATGGTTGGAAGTTCTGTTGATATAATTATCACTAGTTATTGTGTGTAAACTTTTTCATCTGAATTCTCTTTAATTCTTTTATCATTTGCTCAATCTTCTTCTGGTTATCAATAGCATATATATAAAATATTTTTTCTTTTCTTAGTTCTTATTAATTGTTCCACTGGATTCATGTTATTATCATTATTCTTCCAATAGTTTTCAGTATAATTGAAATTCAACTTGTGATCATAGTTATATTATATAGTTTTTCTTTTCAAAAAAATTATTTCTCTCTGGTTTTCATCCAAATTAATTCTTTAACATTATATTATTTATGTGGTCCTTACTTAACAAGTTTATTCATTTTATTGGTATTAGTTGTCCTTATAGTTTTTTAGAGTTCGGTAATTCAATAATAATTCAGATTTAAAGGCTGTAAATATTTGTGGTAAGTTCCTCTTACGTTCGTATTACATTTAGTGGTTATACTAAATTCAAATTCTTCAATTCCAAATTAATTCTCATCAATAATTAGTTGTAAGTTGGTCTTACTTATTTTTTAAATTTTGATGATTTCTCAAAATTCAAATTATTCCTTTCCAAATTAAGTTTCATAAATAATTATTTGTAAGTTGTTCTTACTTTTCTTTTAGAATTTATTGGTTTTATTCAAAATTCAAATTCTTCTTTTCCTATTATCGTCCTTATTTTTATATGTTCTTCTATACCCAGTATTGATGAGCTTTTGGTAATCTTCATAGTGCCGCTCAGTTGCTCCTATCTTCATTGGTAAGGTTCAGTTTCTTAAATAATCTTCTTTCATAGATCCCAGTTTTGTTTCTTTGTTCGTTATTCATATCATTTCTCCTCAAAGGTACTTATTTTTCTTCTCTTTTGAAATGGTTTTCTGCCGTCGTCGGTTATCATAACGTCCGTCCCTTTTCTTGATGGTGCATGGTATTTGATTTAGTTGTGGTCCATCATCTCAGTTGCCCTTATTGTCCAGACGACCATTGTCTTTATAATTATTCCGGTACTTGTGACTCTCTTGCTTCTACCTTGTACTTCGTTTTTTCGTCTGTTATCGTATCATTTGCTACAAAGCTTATTCGACTCACCCTACCATATTGTTTATTAAAACAATGTGTCACTGGTCCATCAATGACTAATGATATCATTGATATTTTCCCACGTATTTTATCTCTGGTATTTCCCATTTATCTCTGGTCCTTTCCAAGTTGTAAACTGTAGTTTTATGGTAAGTCATTATTGAAATTACTTTTAATTTCTTCCTATAATTTCTGACATTCATGATTTCTTTATTGTTGGTAATTGGGATATTCAGCACATTAATTAAACCACTGTGCATCATATCCAACTCTTCTCGTGTTTTTATTAATTTCCTTGGATGTATTCTTCTCATTTTCTTTGATTTCATTTCCCTGTGTTTAATATTTTCTTTGTTTATGTTATGTTTAATTTCCGATAATAATGCTACTGGTTCCCTTGTTTTATTGATTGGTATTTCTTCCGTTTCTGGTTTGCTATCATTTTTTATTTCTTTGGTCCTCTCATTTCTTAATTCTTCCCTCCACAGTTTATTATTATTTATTATCTCTTTGGTCATATCATCCCATTTCTTATTGACATTTTCCAGTTGGTTACTCAATTCCTTATTCATGGAATCCATTTTCTTACCCAATTCTTCTTTCATTTCCATCACCACTCTGAACATTTCTTGTATCGTCGCGTTCTCTGTTTGTGAGGGTTTCTCGTGTTGTTCCTCTTGTTGTTCGGGTTGGTTCGGTTCGATCGGAGGCAGTCTTCCTTCAATATCTTCAACCGGAGTTGCCTCTTTATCATCCATGTCAATCTCTTCAATTTCTTTTTCCGCTTCTGCCGCCCTTTTCTTATATAATGCTCGTTTCGGCATTTTTCTTACTCCTCTGACCTTATAACAGCTGCCAAGCTAAAATTAGGGATTGGGCAAATTCTTCTTATTTTATCTGGCCTATCAATCACTAATTAAAGCCCCTTCAGTTGGACGCCAATTTTGTAACAAATAAAAAACTTTGTTTAGTTTATTTCGTAACAAAATAAAAATTTTGTTAAATTTATAAAAATATTATTTTTTTTTCTTATAATTTATTAATTAATTTTTTGTATTGTATTCTTGTAAAGTTTATTTCTTTTATTATTGTTTTTGTCAAATTATAACACCTTGTGTAATTAGAATTATATTTCTTCGTTAATTGGATTGTCTCCAGTAACAATCCATTTGCGATTTTTCGTTCTACGAAGTGTGTTCTCCTCTGAAGTTATTAAATTCGGTTTTCTTTGTAGTCTATTTATCAAATATTAACTAAGATTCTTCTATTTATATTAATTCAAATAAATAGAAGCAACAATTACAACATTCAAGGATTTTTATTGACAAAATATAAAATAATCGATTTTGTATCGATTGATTAATCGATTCTCTCTCTCAGGGCGAGAAAATTTATTATACAAATTATTAATATTAATTCTCAGGTTCTTTAAACTGTTATTTTAGAATAGTCAGAGAAAGGGCAAGTCGGAAAAGTATAACACTTACAATTAAAAGTTTAAGATCTAAAAATACAAAGATATTATTTAATATATAATGGTTAGTAAAGTAAGTTGATCGAACCAATCTCTCGTTCTGACGACGAAGTCTGGCCGTGGAGAATTGTGGGAATTCAAAGATGGCCGTTCCGTACTGCAGATGTCGACAGCTGCTACACCTCAAGGAATCCTCTTCAAATAAATGTTGCTTTTCCAAGTTTTCCTCGTCTCAGAATTAGTGATTAATCCCTCTGGTGATAGTGTAGTTGTCCTGGATCAGTGGTCAGTGATTCGCTTCGATAATCTGTGTTGATTAGTGTTTTTAATTCACTCCATTCCATAAGGTCGATATTGGCAAATTTTGTCTTGATATTCGGAATTATCATTTATGTGTGTTAAAATGGTTATTATACCTTCTACTGTTCAATATTGGTTCACTTTAATAGTTATACTGGTTTAGTTCACTGAATTTAATAGTTATTTAAAGTTTTGTCAAAATTCTCGATTTTACATTGAATATGCTTGGTTGATTCTCGCCATCTTTCTTCTTCCTTTGTTGTAAGTGAATAATTCGCGAGCTCTCATTCTGATGTGAACTACTCAACGTATAATAATCAACTGTTTAACTTTCTTCTTTATTCTAAACGTCTTAGCCAATTTAATATTAAAAAGACATTGTTTTAAATCTCTAGCGTTTCCGCTTACATGGTTGACTTTTACATTATATGAATGAATACGTTTTTATTATTATTTAATTTTATCAAATACCTAACACATATTCGCTTTCTTTAGTTAATTCTACGTGATTTAATACCAAATATGATACTTTTACAATGTTTTTCATCTCGAAATGCCTTATTTACAGTATTTTTACATGTAGGCCTGAAATTTTACTTCCTGTCACATTAAATGGTTACCATCTTTATGAAGCTATAATTGTTATTGGATAAGATCCTTGATTGAAATAAAATGTTTATTTTTCTTTAATTCCTTGAAATTTTATGAATTAGTTATCTTTTTTAAATTATATCTTTAATTTAAATCTTCCCCTTAGGTTATAGTGTTATTACACTTGCATTTTTTCTAATAATCCTTTATACATTTCTTCAATATCTTTATAAACTATTGGTACAGTTATTATACACTGTGTTGGATTTACATTATACAAATTTCATCAATTTATTTAATTTACTCAACTTATACATCAATTATAAGGTTGTTGAGATTTACTATTTGCCTAGATTTTACCTTTGTTCACATATGTTTTATGACTATTACAGCTTGCTTATACCCCTTCTGACTTTCTATTCTTATACGATCCTAATTAAAATTCCTATACTTAACTAAATTAACATTTAGTGTTGAATTAATTCTATTAATACATAACAAATATATTAAAACAAAAGAGTTGTAGTCAAACTCAGACATTTCAGTCTTGATTAATACTAGTAACATATAATAAATATCTTATAATAAAAGAATTGTATTCAAACTCAGACATTTCAGCCTTGATTAATACTATTAAACATAATAAATATTTTAGAATAACAAAAAACATTATACTCTATTTCAATGAACTATTGACCTTAATATAAACAAAACACATCTGTCCCTTCATTATTTAAAGTATTTCTTAAAAATTATTTTGTGCAGTCTTGGCTGTTTTTATTTTATTTAGGGGATGTACCCTTTGTCACTTCACTTATTTATTGCCTGCTCTTATTTTATCTTTGTCAGTTTAATAAATGTTGTTAGATAAAGAGTGGCACTCACTTAGAAACATTTGTAGTCTATTTTCATAATAATATTCTACAAAATATCATTTCTGAATTCAATACAAAAACTTTAAAGTTGTATAAAGGCACAAATTTACTTAGTTTATGAATTTAAACATTGACACATGAAGTTTATTTAACATAATAAAATAACTTGCACTGGTATTCTTTGATCTTATCACTAATCAGTTTTATAGTCTTATAAGATCAAGAATCTTATTTATAGAGGATTATGAAGATTTGTTTTTTCCATTATATAAATAATTTCCACTGGTTCACTTTTAATTCTACATTTAGACACTTTTGTTTATATCTACTTTACATTATTTTTTATTTTAGGTGTTATACTTTCATTAGTTACATATACTCTCTTTTGGGGTTTCGTTTTTTCTTATTACTGGGTTTGCTTTGGGTATTTCCCTACTTTATTTTATTCTACTACGTGGTTTCTTCCAATTTCAGTCCTGTTATTAGGGATGTCGGTTTGTTCTGCGTATTGCCTTACTTACTCCTATCCTACCTGGGTACTTTCTTACTTTATCTTGGCTTTTTGTTTTATTTTTTATTACTCATTTTATTGCATAGTTGTTTTTAATTTATTTTTATTTCTTCAAACTATGAGTGCACTTTACTGTGGTCCTTAATGGTTTTTTATTGTATTTTTCTTTGATTTCCTTTTAATTTTAATTTATTTATGATCATTATTTCGTTCATGATAATGTGGATAATCTGTCATGCTACAGATTGCTCTCCTCCAGAAGTGATTAGTTCAGACCATACTTTGAGTATATATGAAATAATTGCTTATGATATTTTTTAGTTATTATATTTCTTGTCTTCCTTCCCATTTCTATATTAGCTTTTTTTCTTAAATTGATTCTTCTTTGATAGTTACTGTTATCTGAGGTTTATTATTATTATTATTATTATTATATTTATCTTTTCCATAACTTGGTGTTTTATCCATGGGATATTCATTCCCTAACACGTGAGCTGGGGCAGTCCAGAGAGGCACTTGTGGCTACATATACTCTGCTGGCCATACTACACTTTTAATTGAGATCAGAGGAACTTCATCTCTGCTCAAAACATAATGCTGCTGGAATTATCTACAGACAGTCATTAAATGAAATTATATAAGAATAGTCTATTTTTCGACTAATAAAAATATCTTTGGATACCTCACTTCATATTTGCCCAGATTTGTTAATATTTTCTATCTCAGTTATCCTTCTTAATTTTCAGCTCTGCTGATATATTTACTCTTATCATAGTTGGAAGCTCTGTTAATATATTTATTTTTCTCATGGTTGGAAGTTCTGTTGATATAATTATCACTAGTTATTGTGTGTAAACTTTTTCATCTGAATTCTCTTTAATTCTTTTATCATTTGCTCAATCTTCTTCTGGTTATCAATAGCATATATATAAAATATTTTTTCTTTTCTTAGTTCTTATTAATTGTTCCACTGGATTCATGTTATTATCATTATTCTTCCAATAGTTTTCAGTATAATTGAAATTCAACTTGTGATCATAGTTATATTATATAGTTTTTCTTTTCAAAAAAATTATTTCTCTCTGGTTTTCATCCAAATTAATTCTTTAACATTATATTATTTATGTGGTCCTTACTTAACAAGTTTATTCATTTTATTGGTATTAGTTGTCCTTATAGTTTTTTAGAGTTCGGTAATTCAATAATAATTCAGATTTAAAGGCTGTAAATATTTGTGGTAAGTTCCTCTTACGTTCGTATTACATTTAGTGGTTATACTAAATTCAAATTCTTCAATTCCAAATTAATTCTCATCAATAATTAGTTGTAAGTTGGTCTTACTTATTTTTTAAATTTTGATGATTTCTCAAAATTCAAATTATTCCTTTCCAAATTAAGTTTCATAAATAATTATTTGTAAGTTGTTCTTACTTTTCTTTTAGAATTTATTGGTTTTATTCAAAATTCAAATTCTTCTTTTCCTATTATCGTCCTTATTTTTATATGTTCTTCTATACCCAGTATTGATGAGCTTTTGGTAATCTTCATAGTGCCGCTCAGTTGCTCCTATCTTCATTGGTAAGGTTCAGTTTCTTAAATAATCTTCTTTCATAGATCCCAGTTTTGTTTCTTTGTTCGTTATTCATATCATTTCTCCTCAAAGGTACTTATTTTTCTTCTCTTTTGAAATGGTTTTCTGCCGTCGTCGGTTATCATAACGTCCGTCCCTTTTCTTGATGGTGCATGGTATTTGATTTAGTTGTGGTCCATCATCTCAGTTGCCCTTATTGTCCAGACGACCATTGTCTTTATAATTATTCCGGTACTTGTGACTCTCTTGCTTCTACCTTGTACTTCGTTTTTTCGTCTGTTATCGTATCATTTGCTACAAAGCTTATTCGACTCACCCTACCATATTGTTTATTAAAACAATGTGTCACTGGTCCATCAATGACTAATGATATCATTGATATTTTCCCACGTATTTTATCTCTGGTATTTCCCATTTATCTCTGGTCCTTTCCAAGTTGTAAACTGTAGTTTTATGGTAAGTCATTATTGAAATTACTTTTAATTTCTTCCTATAATTTCTGACATTCATGATTTCTTTATTGTTGGTAATTGGGATATTCAGCACATTAATTAAACCACTGTGCATCATCTCCAACTCTTCTCGTGTTTTTATTAATTTCCTTGGATGTATTCTTCTCATTTTCTTTGATTTCATTTCCCTGTGTTTAATATTTTCTTTGTTTATGTTATGTTTAATTTCCGATAATAATGCTACTGGTTCCCTTGTTTTATTGATTGGTATTTCTTCCGTTTCTGGTTTGCTATCATTTTTTATTTCTTTGGTCCTCTCATTTCTTAATTCTTCCCTCCACAGTTTATTATTATTTATTATCTCTTTGGTCATATCATCCCATTTCTTATTGACATTTTCCAGTTGGTTACTCAATTCCTTATTCATGGAATCCATTTTCTTACCCAGTTCTTCTTTCATTTCCATCACCACTCTGAACATTTCTTGTATCGTCGCGTTCTCTGTTTGTGAGGGTTTCTCGTGTTGTTCCTCTTGTTGTTCGGGTTGGTTCGGTTCGATCGGAGGCAGTCTTCCTTCAATATCTTCAACCGGAGTTGCCTCTTTATCATCCATGTCAATCTCTTCAATTTCTTTTTCCGCTTCTGCCGCCCTTTTCTTATATAATGCTCGTTTCGGCATTTTTCTTACTCCTCTGACCTTATAACAGCTGCCAAGCTAAAATTAGGGATTGGGCAAATTCTTCTTATTTTATCTGGCCTATCAATCACTAATTAAAGCCCCTTCAGTTGGACGCCAATTTTGTAACAAATAAAAAACTTTGTTTAGTTTATTTCGTAACAAAATAAAAATTTTGTTAAATTTATAAAAATATTATTTTTTTTTCTTATAATTTATTAATTAATTTTTTGTATTGTATTCTTGTAAAGTTTATTTCTTTTATTATTGTTTTTGTCAAATTATAACACCTTGTGTAATTAGAATTATATTTCTTCGTTAATTGGATTGTCTCCAGTAACAATCCATTTGCGATTTTTCGTTCTACGAAGTGTGTTCTCCTCTGAAGTTATTAAATTCGGTTTTCTTTGTAGTCTATTTATCAAATATTAACTAAGATTCTTCTATTTATATTAATTCAAATAAATAGAAGCAACAATTACAACATTCAAGGATTTTTATTGACAAAATATAAAATAATCGATTTTGTATCGATTGATTAATCGATTCTCTCTCTCAGGGCGAGAAAATTTATTATACAAATTATTAATATTAATTCTCAGGTTCTTTAAACTGTTATTTTAGAATAGTCAGAGAAAGGGCAAGTCGGAAAAGTATAACACTTACAATTAAAAGTTTAAGATCTAAAAATACAAAGATATTATTTAATATATAATGGTTAGTAAAGTAAGTTGATCGAACCAATCTCTCGTTCTGACGACGAAGTCTGGCCGTGGAGAATTGTGGGAATTCAAAGATGGCCGTTCCGTACTGCAGATGTCGACAGCTGCTACACCTCAAGGAATCCTCTTCAAATAAATGTTGCTTTTCCAAGTTTTCCTCGTCTCAGAATTAGTGATTAATCCCTCTGGTGATAGTGTAGTTGTCCTGGATCAGTGGTCAGTGATTCGCTTCGATAATCTGTGTTGATTAGTGTTTTTAATTCACTCCATTCCATAAGGTCGATATTGGCAAATTTTGTCTTGATATTCGGAATTATCATTTATGTGTGTTAAAATGGTTATTATACCTTCTACTGTTCAATATTGGTTCACTTTAATAGTTATACTGGTTTAGTTCACTGAATTTAATAGTTATTTAAAGTTTTGTCAAAATTCTCGATTTTACATTGAATATGCTTGGTTGATTCTCGCCATCTTTCTTCTTCCTTTGTTGTAAGTGAATAATTCGCGAGCTCTCATTCTGATGTGAACTACTCAACGTATAATAATCAACTGTTTAACTTTCTTCTTTATTCTAAACGTCTTAGCCAATTTAATATTAAAAAGACATTGTTTTAAATCTCTAGCGTTTCCGCTTACATGGTTGACTTTTACATTATATGAATGAATACGTTTTTATTATTATTTAATTTTATCAAATACCTAACACATATTCGCTTTCTTTAGTTAATTCTACGTGATTTAATACCAAATATGATACTTTTACAATGTTTTTCATCTCGAAATGCCTTATTTACAGTATTTTTACATGTAGGCCTGAAATTTTACTTCCTGTCACATTAAATGGTTACCATCTTTATGAAGCTATAATTGTTATTGGATAAGATCCTTGATTGAAATAAAATGTTTATTTTTCTTTAATTCCTTGAAATTTTATGAATTAGTTATCTTTTTTAAATTATATCTTTAATTTAAATCTTCCCCTTAGGTTATAGTGTTATTACACTTGCATTTTTTCTAATAATCCTTTATACATTTCTTCAATATCTTTATAAACTATTGGTACAGTTATTATACACTGTGTTGGATTTACATTATACAAATTTCATCAATTTATTTAATTTACTCAACTTATACATCAATTATAAGGTTGTTGAGATTTACTATTTGCCTAGATTTTACCTTTGTTCACATATGTTTTATGACTATTACAGCTTGCTTATACCCCTTCTGACTTTCTATTCTTATACGATCCTAATTAAAATTCCTATACTTAACTAAATTAACATTTAGTGTTGAATTAATTCTATTAATACATAACAAATATATTAAAACAAAAGAGTTGTAGTCAAACTCAGACATTTCAGTCTTGATTAATACTAGTAACATATAATAAATATCTTATAATAAAAGAATTGTATTCAAACTCAGACATTTCAGCCTTGATTAATACTATTAAACATAATAAATATTTTAGAATAACAAAAAACATTATACTCTATTTCAATGAACTATTGACCTTAATATAAACAAAACACATCTGTCCCTTCATTATTTAAAGTATTTCTTAAAAATTATTTTGTGCAGTCTTGGCTGTTTTTATTTTATTTAGGGGATGTACCCTTTGTCACTTCACTTATTTATTGCCTGCTCTTATTTTATCTTTGTCAGTTTAATAAATGTTGTTAGATAAAGAGTGGCACTCACTTAGAAACATTTGTAGTCTATTTTCATAATAATATTCTACAAAATATCATTTCTGAATTCAATACAAAAACTTTAAAGTTGTATAAAGGCACAAATTTACTTAGTTTATGAATTTAAACATTGACACATGAAGTTTATTTAACATAATAAAATAACTTGCACTGGTATTCTTTGATCTTATCACTAATCAGTTTTATAGTCTTATAAGATCAAGAATCTTATTTATAGAGGATTATGAAGATTTGTTTTTTCCATTATATAAATAATTTCCACTGGTTCACTTTTAATTCTACATTTAGACACTTTTGTTTATATCTACTTTACATTATTTTTTATTTTAGGTGTTATACTTTCATTAGTTACATATACTCTCTTTTGGGGTTTCGTTTTTTCTTATTACTGGGTTTGCTTTGGGTATTTCCCTACTTTATTTTATTCTACTACGTGGTTTCTTCCAATTTCAGTCCTGTTATTAGGGATGTCGGTTTGTTCTGCGTATTGCCTTACTTACTCCTATCCTACCTGGGTACTTTCTTACTTTATCTTGGCTTTTTGTTTTATTTTTTATTACTCATTTTATTGCATAGTTGTTTTTAATTTATTTTTATTTCTTCAAACTATGAGTGCACTTTACTGTGGTCCTTAATGGTTTTTTATTGTATTTTTCTTTGATTTCCTTTTAATTTTAATTTATTTATCATCATTATTTTGTTCATGATAATGTGGATAATCTGTCATGCTACAGATTGCTCTCCTCCAGAAGTGATTAGTTCAGACCATACTTTGAGTATATATGAAATAATTGCTTATGATATTTTTTAGTTATTATATTTCTTGTCTTCCTTCCCATTTCTATATTAGCTTTTTTTCTTAAATTGATTCTTCTTTGATAGTTACTGTTATCTGAGGTTTATTATTATTATTATTATTATTATTATATTTATCTTTTCCATAACTTGGTGTTTTATCCATGGGATATTCATTCCCTAACACGTGAGCTGGGGCAGTCCAGAGAGGCACTTGTGGCTACATATACTCTGCTGGCCATACTACACTTTTAATTGAGATCAGAGGAACTTCATCTCTGCTCAAAACATAATGCTGCTGGAATTATCTACAGACAGTCATTAAATGAAATTATATAAGAATAGTCTATTTTTCGACTAATAAAAATATCTTTGGATACCTCACTTCATATTTGCCCAGATTTGTTAATATTTTCTATCTCAGTTATCCTTCTTAATTTTCAGCTCTGCTGATATATTTACTCTTATCATAGTTGGAAGCTCTGTTAATATATTTATTTTTCTCATGGTTGGAAGTTCTGTTGATATAATTATCACTAGTTATTGTGTGTAAACTTTTTCATCTGAATTCTCTTTAATTCTTTTATCATTTGCTCAATCTTCTTCTGGTTATCAATAGCATATATATAAAATATTTTTTCTTTTCTTAGTTCTTATTAATTGTTCCACTGGATTCATGTTATTATCATTATTCTTCCAATAGTTTTCAGTATAATTGAAATTCAACTTGTGATCATAGTTATATTATATAGTTTTTCTTTTCAAAAAAATTATTTCTCTCTGGTTTTCATCCAAATTAATTCTTTAACATTATATTATTTATGTGGTCCTTACTTAACAAGTTTATTCATTTTATTGGTATTAGTTGTCCTTATAGTTTTTTAGAGTTCGGTAATTCAATAATAATTCAGATTTAAAGGCTGTAAATATTTGTGGTAAGTTCCTCTTACGTTCGTATTACATTTAGTGGTTATACTAAATTCAAATTCTTCAATTCCAAATTAATTCTCATCAATAATTAGTTGTAAGTTGGTCTTACTTATTTTTTAAATTTTGATGATTTCTCAAAATTCAAATTATTCCTTTCCAAATTAAGTTTCATAAATAATTATTTGTAAGTTGTTCTTACTTTTCTTTTAGAATTTATTGGTTTTATTCAAAATTCAAATTCTTCTTTTCCTATTATCGTCCTTATTTTTATATGTTCTTCTATACCCAGTATTGATGAGCTTTTGGTAATCTTCATAGTGCCGCTCAGTTGCTCCTATCTTCATTGGTAAGGTTCAGTTTCTTAAATAATCTTCTTTCATAGATCCCAGTTTTGTTTCTTTGTTCGTTATTCATATCATTTCTCCTCAAAGGTACTTATTTTTCTTCTCTTTTGAAATGGTTTTCTGCCGTCGTCGGTTATCATAACGTCCGTCCCTTTTCTTGATGGTGCATGGTATTTGATTTAGTTGTGGTCCATCATCTCAGTTGCCCTTATTGTCCAGACGACCATTGTCTTTATAATTATTCCGGTACTTGTGACTCTCTTGCTTCTACCTTGTACTTCGTTTTTTCGTCTGTTATCGTATCATTTGCTACAAAGCTTATTCGACTCACCCTACCATATTGTTTATTAAAACAATGTGTCACTGGTCCATCAATGACTAATGATATCATTGATATTTTCCCACGTATTTTATCTCTGGTATTTCCCATTTATCTCTGGTCCTTTCCAAGTTGTAAACTGTAGTTTTATGGTAAGTCATTATTGAAATTACTTTTAATTTCTTCCTATAATTTCTGACATTCATGATTTCTTTATTGTTGGTAATTGGGATATTCAGCACATTAATTAAACCACTGTGCATCATCTCCAACTCTTCTCGTGTTTTTATTAATTTCCTTGGATGTATTCTTCTCATTTTCTTTGATTTCATTTCCCTGTGTTTAATATTTTCTTTGTTTATGTTATGTTTAATTTCCGATAATAATGCTACTGGTTCCCTTGTTTTATTGATTGGTATTTCTTCCGTTTCTGGTTTGCTATCATTTTTTATTTCTTTGGTCCTCTCATTTCTTAATTCTTCCCTCCACAGTTTATTATTATTTATTATCTCTTTGGTCATATCATCCCATTTCTTATTGACATTTTCCAGTTGGTTACTCAATTCCTTATTCATGGAATCCATTTTCTTACCCAATTCTTCTTTCATTTCCATCACCACTCTGAACATTTCTTGTATCGTCGCGTTCTCTGTTTGTGAGGGTTTCTCGTGTTGTTCCTCTTGTTGTTCGGGTTGGTTCGGTTCGATCGGAGGCAGTCTTCCTTCAATATCTTCAACCGGAGTTGCCTCTTTATCATCCATGTCAATCTCTTCAATTTCTTTTTCCGCTTCTGCCGCCCTTTTCTTATATAATGCTCGTTTCGGCATTTTTCTTACTCCTCTGACCTTATAACAGCTGCCAAGCTAAAATTAGGGATTGGGCAAATTCTTCGTATTTTATCTGGCCTATCAATCACTAATTAAAGCCCCTTCAGTTGGACGCCAATTTTGTAACAAATAAAAAACTTTGTTTAGTTTATTTCGTAACAAAATAAAAATTTTGTTAAATTTATAAAAATATTATTTTTTTTTCTTATAATTTATTAATTAATTTTTTGTATTGTATTCTTGTAAAGTTTATTTCTTTTATTATTGTTTTTGTCAAATTATAACACCTTGTGTAATTAGAATTATATTTCTTCGTTAATTGGATTGTCTCCAGTAACAATCCATTTGCGATTTTTCGTTCTACGAAGTGTGTTCTCCTCTGAAATTATTAAATTCGGTTTTCTTTGTAGTCTATTTATCAAATATTAACTAAGATTCTTCTATTTATATTAATTCAAATAAATAGAAGCAACAATTACAACATTCAAGGATTTTTATTGACAAAATATAAAATAATCGATTTTGTATCGATTGATTAATCGATTCTCTCTCTCAGGGCGAGAAAATTTATTATACAAATTATTAATATTAATTCTCAGGTTCTTTAAACTGTTATTTTAGAATAGTCAGAGAAAGGGCAAGTCGGAAAAGTATAACACTTACAATTAAAAGTTTAATATCTAAAAATACAAAGATATTATTTAATATATAATGGTTAGTAAAGTAAGTTGATCGAACCAATCTCTCGTTCTGACGACGAAGTCTGGCCGTGGAGAATTGTGGGAATTCAAAGATGGCCGTTCCGTACTGCAGATGTCGACAGCTGCTACACCTCAAGGAATCCTCTTCAAATAAATGTTGCTTTTCCAAGTTTTCCTCGTCTCAGAATTAGTGATTAATCCCTCTGGTGATAGTGTAGTTGTCCTGGATCAGTGGTCAGTGATTCGCTTCGATAATCTGTGTTGATTAGTGTTTTTAATTCACTCCATTCCATAAGGTCGATATTGGCAAATTTTGTCTTGATATTCGGAATTATCATTTATGTGTGTTAAAATGGTTATTATACCTTCTACTGTTCAATATTGGTTCACTTTAATAGTTATACTGGTTTAGTTCACTGAATTTAATAGTTATTTAAAGTTTTGTCAAAATTCTCGATTTTACATTGAATATGCTTGGTTGATTCTCGCCATCTTTCTTCTTCCTTTGTTGTAAGTGAATAATTCGCGAGCTCTCATTCTGATGTGAACTACTCAACGTATAATAATCAACTGTTTAACTTTCTTCTTTATTCTAAATGTCTTAGCCAATTTAATATTAAAAAGACATTGTTTTAAATCTCTAGCGTTTCCGCTTACATGGTTGACTTTTACATTATATGAATGAATACGTTTTTATTATTATTTAATTTTATCAAATACCTAACACATATTCGCTTTCTTTAGTTAATTCTACGTGATTTAATACCAAATATGATACTTTTACAATGTTTTTCATCTCGAAATGCCTTATTTACAGTATTTTTACATGTAGGCCTGAAATTTTACTTCCTGTCACATTAAATGGTTACCATCTTTATGAAGCTATAATTGTTATTGGATAAGATCCTTGATTGAAATAAAATGTTTATTTTTCTTTAATTCCTTGAAATTTTATGAATTAGTTATCTTTTTTAAATTATATCTTTAATTTAAATCTTCCCCTTAGGTTATAGTGTTATTACACTTGCATTTTTTCTAATAATCCTTTATACATTTCTTCAATATCTTTATAAACTATTGGTACAGTTATTATACACTGTGTTGGATTTACATTATACAAATTTCATCAATTTATTTAATTTACTCAACTTATACATCAATTATAAGGTTGTTGAGATTTACTATTTGCCTAGATTTTACCTTTGTTCACATATGTTTTATGACTATTACAGCTTGCTTATACCCCTTCTGACTTTCTATTCTTATACGATCCTAATTAAAATTCCTATACTTAACTAAATTAACATTTAGTGTTGAATTAATTCTATTAATACATAACAAATATATTAAAACAAAAGAGTTGTAGTCAAACTCAGACATTTCAGTCTTGATTAATACTAGTAACATATAATAAATATCTTATAATAAAAGAATTGTATTCAAACTCAGACATTTCAGCCTTGATTAATACTATTAAACATAATAAATATTTTAGAATAACAAAAAACATTATACTCTATTTCAATGAACTATTGACCTTAATATAAACAAAACACATCTGTCCCTTCATTATTTAAAGTATTTCTTAAAAATTATTTTGTGCAGTCTTGGCTGTTTTTATTTTATTTAGGGGATGTACCCTTTGTCACTTCACTTATTTATTGCCTGCTCTTATTTTATCTTTGTCAGTTTAATAAATGTTGTTAGATAAAGAGTGGCACTCACTTAGAAACATTTGTAGTCTATTTTCATAATAATATTCTACAAAATATCATTTCTGAATTCAATACAAAAACTTTAAAGTTGTATAAAGGCACAAATTTACTTAGTTTATGAATTTAAACATTGACACATGAAGTTTATTTAACATAATAAAATAACTTGCACTGGTATTCTTTGATCTTATCACTAATCAGTTTTATAGTCTTATAAGATCAAGAATCTTATTTATAGAGGATTATGAAGATTTGTTTTTTCCATTATATAAATAATTTCCACTGGTTCACTTTTAATTCTACATTTAGACACTTTTGTTTATATCTACTTTACATTATTTTTTATTTTAGGTGTTATACTTTCATTAGTTACATATACTCTCTTTTGGGGTTTCGTTTTTTCTTATTACTGGGTTTGCTTTGGGTATTTCCCTACTTTATTTTATTCTACTACGTGGTTTCTTCCAATTTCAGTCCTGTTATTAGGGATGTCGGTTTGTTCTGCGTATTGCCTTACTTACTCCTATCCTACCTGGGTACTTTCTTACTTTATCTTGGCTTTTTGTTTTATTTTTTATTACTCATTTTATTGCATAGTTGTTTTTAATTTATTTTTATTTCTTCAAACTATGAGTGCACTTTACTGTGGTCCTTAATGGTTTTTTATTGTATTTTTCTTTGATTTCCTTTTAATTTTAATTTATTTACGATCATTATTTCGTTCATGATAATGTGGATAATCTGTCATGCTACAGATTGCTCTCCTCCAGAAGTGATTAGTTCAGACCATACTTTGAGTATATATGAAATAATTGCTTATGATATTTTTTAGTTATTATATTTCTTGTCTTCCTTCCCATTTCTATATTAGCTTTTTTTCTTAAATTGATTCTTCTTTGATAGTTACTGTTATCTGAGGTTTATTATTATTATTATTATTATTATATTTATCTTTTCCATAACTTGGTGTTTTATCCATGGGATATTCATTCCCTAACACGTGAGCTGGGGCAGCCCAGAGAGGCACTTGTGGCTACATATACTCTGCTGCCATACTACACTTTTAATTGAGATCAGAGGAACTTCATCTCTGCTCAAAACATAATGCTGCTGGAATTATCTACAGACAGTCATTAAATGAAATTATATAAGAATAGTCTATTTTTCGACTAATAAAAATATCTTTGGATACCTCACTTCATATTTGCCCAGATTTGTTAATATTTTCTATCTCAGTTATCCTTCTTAATTTTCAGCTCTGCTGATATATTTACTCTTATCATAGTTGGAAGCTCTGTTAATATATTTATTTTTCTCATGGTTGGAAGTTCTGTTGATATAATTATCACTAGTTATTGTGTGTAAACTTTTTCATCTGAATTCTCTTTAATTCTTTTATCATTTGCTCAATCTTCTTCTGGTTATCAATAGCATATATATAAAATATTTTTTCTTTTCTTAGTTCTTATTAATTGTTCCACTGGATTCATGTTATTATCATTATTCTTCCAATAGTTTTCAGTATAATTGAAATTCAACTTGTGATCATAGTTATATTATATAGTTTTTCTTTTCAAAAAAATTATTTCTCTCTGGTTTTCATCCAAATTAATTCTTTAACATTATATTATTTATGTGGTCCTTACTTAACAAGTTTATTCATTTTATTGGTATTAGTTGTCCTTATAGTTTTTTAGAGTTCGGTAATTCAATAATAATTCAGATTTAAAGGCTGTAAATATTTGTGGTAAGTTCCTCTTACGTTCGTATTACATTTAGTGGTTATACTAAATTCAAAGTCTTCAATTCCAAATTAATTCTCATCAATAATTAGTTGTAAGTTGGTCTTACTTATTTTTTAAATTTTGATGATTTCTCAAAATTCAAATTCTTCCTTTCCAAATTAAGTTTCATAAATAATTATTTGTAAGTTATTCTTACTTTTCTTTTAGAATTTATTGGTTTTACTCAAAATTCAAATTCTTCTTTTCCTATTATCGTCCTTATTTTTATATGTTCTTCAATACCCAGTATTGATGAGCTTTTGGTAATCTTCATAGTGTCGCTCAGTTGCTCCTATCTTCATTGGTAAGGTTCAGTTTCTTAAATAATCTTCTTTCATAGATCCCAGTTTTGTTTCTTTGTTCGTTATTCATATCATTTCTCCTCAAAGGTACTTATTTTTCTTCTCTTTTGAAATGGTTTTCTGCCGTCGTCGGTTATCATAACGTCCGTCCCTTTTCTTGATGGTGCATGGTATTTGATTTAGTCGTGGTCCATCATCTCAGTTGCCCTTATTGTCCAGACGACCATTGTCTTTTTAATTATTCCGGTACTTGTAACTCTCTTGCTTCTACCTTGTACTTCGTTTTTTCGTCTGTTATCGTATCATTTGCTACAAAGCTTATTCGACTCACCCTACCATATTGTTTATTAAAACAATGTGTCACTGGTCCATCAATGACTAATGATATCATTGATATTTTCCCACGTATTTTATCTCTGGTATTTCCCATTTATCTCTGGTCCTTTCCAAGTTGTAAACTGTAGTTTTATGGTAAGTCATTATTGAAATTACTTTTAATTTCTTCCTATAATTTCTGACATTCATGATTTCTTTATTGTTGGTAATTGGGATATTCAGCACATTAATTAAACCACTGTGCATCATCTCCAACTCTTCTCGTGTTTTTATTAATTTCCTTGGATGTATTCTTCTCATTTTCTTTGATTTCATTTCCCTGTGTTTAATATTTTCTTTGTTTATGTTATGTTTAATTTCCGATAATAATGCTACTGGTTCCCTTGTTTTATTGATTGGTATTTCTTCCGTTTCTGGTTTGCTATCATTTTTTATTTCTTTGGTCCTCTCATTTCTTAATTCTTCCCTCCACAGTTTATTATTATTTATTATCTCTTTGGTCATATCATCCCATTTCTTATTGACATTTTCCAGTTGGTTACTCAATTCCTTATTCATGGAATCCATTTTCTTACCCAATTCTTCTTTCATTTCCATCACCACTCTGAACATTTCTTGTATCGTCGCGTTCTCTGTTTGTGAGGGTTTCTCGTGTTGTTCCTCTTGTTGTTCGGGTTGGTTCGGTTCGATCGGAGGCAGTCTTCCTTCAATATCTTCAACCGGAGTTGCCTCTTTATCATCCATGTCAATCTCTTCAATTTCTTTTTCCGCTTCTGCCGCCCTTTTCTTATATAATGCTCGTTTCAGCATTTTTCTTACTCCTCTGACCTTATAACAGCTGCCAAGCTAAAATTAGGGATTGGGCAAATTCTTCTTATTTTATCTGGCCTATCAATCACTAATTAAAGCCCCTTCAGTTGGACGCCAATTTTGTAACAAATAAAAAACTTTGTTTAGTTTATTTCGTAACAAGTTAAAAATTTTGTTAAATTTATAAAAATATTATTTTTTTCTTATAATTTATTAATTAATTTTTTGTATTGTATTCTTGTAAAGTTTATTTCTTTTATTATTGTTTTTGTCAAATTATAACACCTTGTGTAATTAGAATTATATTTCTTCATTAATTGGATTGTCTCCAGTAACAATCCATTTGCGATTTTTCGTTCTACGAAGTGTGTTCTCCTCTGAAGTTATTAAATTCGGTTTTCTTTGTAGTCTATTTATCAAATATTAACTAAGATTCTTCTATTTATATTAATTCAAATAAATAGAAGCAACAATTACAACATTCAAGGATTTTTATTGACAAAATATAAAATAATCGATTTTGTATCGATTGATTAATCGATTCTCTCTCTCAGGGCGAGAAAATTTATTATACAAATTATTAATATTAATTCTCAGGTTCTTTAAACTGTTATTTTAGAATAGTCAGAGAAAAGGCAAGTCGGAAAAGTATAACACTTACAATTAAAAGTTTAAGATCTAAAAATACAAAGATATTATTTAATATATAATGGTTAGTAAAGTAAGTTGATCGAACCAATCTCTCGTTCTGACGACAAAGTCTGGCCGTGGAGAATTGTGGGAATTCAAAGATGGCCGTTCCGTACCGCAGATGTCGACAGCTGCTACACCTCAAGGAATCCTCTTCAAATAAATGTTGCTTTTCCAAGTTTTCCTCGTCTCAGAATTAGTGTTAATCCCTCTGGTGATAGTGTAGTTGTCCTGGATCAGTGGTCAGTGATTCGCTTCGATAATCTGTGTTGATTAGTGTTTTTAATTCACTCCGTTCCATAAGGTCGATATTGGCAAATTTTGTCTTGATATTCGGAATTATCGTTTATGTGTGTTAAAATGGTTATTACACCTTCTACTGTTCAATATTGGTTCACTTTAATAGTTATACTGGTTTAGTTCACTGAATTTAATAGTTATTTAAAGTTTTGTCAAAATTCGCGATTTTACATTGAATATGCTTGGTTGATTCTCGCCATCTTTCTTCTTCCTTTGTTGTAAGTGAATAATTCGCGAGCTCTCATTCTGATGTGAACTACTCAACGTATAATAATCAACTGTTTAACTTTCTTCTTTATTCTAAACGTCTTAGCCAATTTAATATTAAAAAGACATTGTTTTAAATCTCTAGCGTTTCCGCTTACATGGTTGACTTTTACATTATATGAATGAATACGTTTTTATTATTATTTAATTTTATCAAATACCTAACACATATTCACTTTCTTTAGTTAATTCTACGTGATTTAATACCAAATATGATACTTTTACAATGTTTTTCATCTCGAAATGCCTTATTTACAGTATTTTTACATGTAGGCCTGAAATTTTACTTCCTGTCACATTAAATGGTTACCATCATTATGAAGCTATAATTGTTATTGGATAAGATCCTTGATTGAAATAAAATGTTTATTTTTCCTTAATTCCTTGAAATTTTATGAATTAGTTATCTTTTTTAAATTATATCTTTAATTTAAATCTTCCCCTTAGGTTATAGTGTTATTACACTTGCATTTTTTCTAATAATCCTTTATACATTTCTTCAATATCTTTATAAACTATTGGTACAGTTATTATACACTGTGTTGGATTTACATTATACAAATTTCATCAATTTATTTAATTTACTCAACTTATACATCAATTATAAGGTTGTTGAGATTTACTATTTGCCTAGATTTTACCTTTGTTCACATATGTTTTATGACTATTACAGCTTGCTTATACCCCTTCTGACTTTCTATTCTTACACGATCCTAATTAAAATTCCTATACTTAACTAAATTAACATTTAGTGTTGAATTAATTCTATTAATACATAACAAATATATTAAAACAAAAGAGTTGTAGTCAAACTCAGACATTTCAGTCTTGATTAATACTAGTAACATATAATAAATATCTTATAATAAAAGAATTGTATTCAAACTCAGACATTTCAGCCTTGATTAATACTATTAAACATAATAAATATTTTAGAATAACAAAAAACATTATACTCTATTTCAATGAACTATTGACCTTAATATAAACAAAACACATCTGTCCCTTCATTATTTAAAGTATTTCTTAAAACTAATTTTGCGCAGTCTTGGCTGTTTTTATTTTATTTTGAGGATGTACCCTTTGTCACTTCACTTATTTATTGCCTGCTCTTATTTTATCTTTGTCATTTTAATAAATGTTGTTAGATAAAGAGTGGCACTCACTTAGAAACATTTGTAGTCTATTTTCATAATAATATTCTACAAAATATCATTTCTGAATTCAATACAAAAACTTTAAAGTTGTATAAAGGCACAAATTTACTTAGTTTATGAATTTAAACATTGACACATGAAGTTTATTTAACATAATAAAATAACTTGCACTGGTATTCTTTGATCTTATCACTAATCAGTTTTATAGTCTTATAAGATCAAGAATCTTATTTATAGAGGATTATGAAGATTTGTTTTTTCCATTATATAAATAATTTCCACTGGTTCACTTTTAATTCTACATTTAGACACTTTTGTTTATATCTACTTTACATTATTTTTTATTTTAGGTGTTATACTTTCATTAGTTACATATACTCTCTTTTGGGGTTTCGTTTTTTCTTATTACTGGGTTTGCTTTGGGTATTTCCCTACTTTATTTTATTCTACTACGTGGTTTCTTCCAATTTCAGTCCTGTTATTAGGGATGTCGGTTTGTTCTGCGTATTGCCTTACTTACTCCTATCCTACCTGGGTACTTTCTTACTTTATCTTGGCTTTTTGTTTTATTTTTTATTACTCATTTTATTGCATAGTTGTTTTTAATTTATTTTTATTTCTTCAAACTATGAGTGCACTTTACTGTGGTCCTTAATGGTTTTTTATTGTATTTTTCTTTGATTTCCTTTTAATTTTAATTTATTTATGATCATTATTTCGTTCATGATAATGTGGATAATCTGTCATGCTACAGATTGCTCTCCTCCAGAAGTGATTAGTTCAGACCATACTTTGAGTATATATGAAATAATTGCTTATGATATTTTTTAGTTACTATATTTCTTGTCTTCCTTCCCATTTCTATATTTGCTTCTTCCTACTTAGCTTTTTTTCTTAAATTGATTCTTCTTTGATAGTTACTGTTATCTGAAGTTTATTATTATTATTATTATATTTATCTTTTCCATAACTTGGTGTTTTATCCATGGGATATTCATTCCCTAACACGTGAGCTGGGGCAGCCCAGAGAGGCACTTGTGGCTACATATACTCTGCTGGCCATACTACACTTTTAATTGAGATCAGAGGAACTTCATCTCTGCTCAAAACATAATGCTGCTGGAATTATCTACAGACAGTCATTAAATGAAATTATATAAGAATAGTCTATTTTTCGACTAATAAAAATATCTTTGGATACCTCACTTCATATTTGCCCAGATTTGTTAATATTTTCTATCTCAGTTATCCTTCTTAATTTTCAGCTCTGCTGATATATTTACTCTTATCATAGTTGGAAGCTCTGTTAATATATTTATTTTTCTCATGGTTGGAAGTTCTGTTGATATAATTATCACTAGTTATTGTGTGTAAACTTTTTCATCTGAATTCTCTTTAATTCTTTTATCATTTGCTCAATCTTCTTCTGGTTATCAATAGCATATATATAAAATATTTTTTCTTTTCTTAGTTCTTATTAATTGTTCCACTTGATTCATGTTATTATCATTATTCTTCCAATAGTTTTCAGTATAATTGAAATTCAACTTGTGATCATAGTTATATTATATAGTTTTTCTTTTCAAAAAAATTATTTCTCTCTGGTTTTCATCCAAATTAATTCTTTAACATTATATTATTTATGTGGTCCTTACTTAACAAGTTTATTCATTTTATTGGTATTAGTTGTCCTTATAGTTTTTTAGAGTTCGGTAATTCAATAATAATTCAGATTTAAAGGCTGTAAATATTTGTGGTAAGTTCCTCTTACGTTCGTATTACATTTAGTGGTTATACTAAATTCAAAGTCTTCAATTCCAAATTAATTCTCATCAATAATTAGTTGTAAGTTGGTCTTACTTATTTTTTAAATTTTGATGATTTCTCAAAATTCAAATTCTTCCTTTCCAAATTAAGTTTCATAAATAATTATTTGTAAGTTATTCTTACTTTTCTTTTAGAATTTATTGGTTTTACTCAAAATTCAAATTCTTCTTTTCCTATTATCGTCCTTATTTTTATATGTTCTTCTATACCCAGTATTGATGAGCTTTTGGTAATCTTCATAGTGTCGCTCAGTTGCTCCTATCTTCATTGGTAAGGTTCAGTTTCTTAAATAATCTTCTTTCATAGATCCCAGTTTTGTTTCTTTGTTCGTTATTCATATCATTTCTCCTCAAAGGTACTTATTTTTCTTCTCTTTTGAAATGGTTTTCTGCCGTCGTCGGTTATCATAACGTCCGTCCCTTTTCTTGATGGTGCATGGTATTTGATTTAGTCGTGGTCCATCATCTCAGTTGCCCTTATTGTCCGGACGACCATTGTCTTTTTAATTATTCCGGTACTTGTAACTCTCTTGCTTCTACCTTGTACTTCGTTTTTTCGTCTGTTATCGTATCATTTGCTACAAAGCTTATTCGACTCACCCTACCATATTGTTTATTAAAACAATGTGTCACTGGTCCATCAATGACTAATGATATCATTGATATTTTCCCACGTATTTTATCTCTGGTATTTCCCATTTATCTCTGGTCCTTTCCAAGTTGTAAACTGTAGTTTTATGGTAAGTCATTATTGAAATTACTTTTAATTTCTTCCTATAATTTCTGACATTCATGATTTCTTTATTGTTGGTAATTGGGATATTCAGCACATTAATTAAACCACTGTGCATCATCTCCAACTCTTCTCGTGTTTTTATTAATTTCCTTGGATGTATTCTTCTCATTTTCTTTGATTTCATTTCCCTGTGTTTAATATTTTCTTTGTTTATGTTATGTTTAATTTCCGATAATAATGCTACTGGTTCCCTTGTTTTATTGATTGGTATTTCTTCCGTTTCTGGTTTGCTATCATTTTTTATTTCTTTGGTCCTCTCATTTCTTAATTCTTCCCTCCACAGTTTATTATTATTTATTATCTCTTTGGTCATATCATCCCATTTCTTATTGACATTTTCCAGTTGGTTACTCAATTCCTTATTCATGGAATCCATTTTCTTACCCAGTTCTTCTTTCATTTCCATCACCACTCTGAACATTTCTTGTATCGTCGCGTTCTCTGTTTGTGAGGGTTTCTCGTGTTGTTCCTCTTGTTGTTCGGGTTGGTTCGGTTCGATCGGAGGCAGTCTTCCTTCAATATCTTCAACCGGAGTTGCCTCTTTATCATCCATGTCAATCTCTTCAATTTCTTTTTCCGCTTCTGCCGCCCTTTTCTTATATAATGCTCGTTTCAGCATTTTTCTTACTCCTCTGACCTTATAACAGCTGCCAAGCTAAAATTAGGGATTGGGCAAATTCTTCTTATTTTATCTGGCCTATCAATCACTAATTAAAGCCCCTTCAGTTGGACGCCAATTTTGTAACAAATAAAAAACTTTGTTTAGTTTATTTCGTAACAAGTTAAAAATTTTGTTAAATTTATAAAAATATTATTTTTTTTCTTATAATTTATTAATTAATTTTTTGTATTGTATTCTTGTAAAGTTTATTTCTTTTATTATTGTTTTTGTCAAATTATAACACCTTGTGTAATTAGAATTATATTTCTTCATTAATTGGATTGTCTCCAGTAACAATCCATTTGCGATTTTTCGTTCTACGAAGTGTGTTCTCCTCTGAAGTTATTAAATTCGGTTTTCTTTGTAGTCTATTTATCAAATATTAACTAAGATTCTTCTATTTATATTAATTCAAATAAATAGAAGCAACAATTACAACATTCAAGGATTTTTATTGACAAAATATAAAATAATCGATTTTGTATCGATTGATTAATCGATTCTCTCTCTCAGGGCGAGAAAATTTATTATACAAATTATTAATATTAATTCTCAGGTTCTTTAAACTGTTATTTTAGAATAGTCAGAGAAAAGGCAAGTCGGAAAAGTATAACACTTACAATTAAAAGTTTAAGATCTAAAAATACAAAGATATTATTTAATATATAATGGTTAGTAAAGTAAGTTGATCGAACCAATCTCTCGTTCTGACGACAAAGTCTGGCCGTGGAGAATTGTGGGAATTCAAAGATGGCCGTTCCGTACCGCAGATGTCGACAGCTGCTACACCTCAAGGAATCCTCTTCAAATAAATGTTGCTTTTCCAAGTTTTCCTCGTCTCAGAATTAGTGTTAATCCCTCTGGTTATAGTGTAGTTGTCCTGGATCAGTGGTCAGTGATTCGCTTCGATAATCTGTGTTGATTAGTGTTTTTAATTCACTCCGTTCCATAAGGTCGATATTGGCAAATTTTGTCTTGATATTCGGAATTATCGTTTATGTGTGTTAAAATGGTTATTACACCTTCTACTGTTCAATATTGGTTCACTTTAATAGTTATACTGGTTTAGTTCACTGAATTTAATAGTTATTTAAAGTTTTGTCAAAATTCGCGATTTTACATTGAATATGCTTGGTTGATTCTCGCCATCTTTCTTCTTCCTTTGTTGTAAGTGAATAATTCGCGAGCTCTCATTCTGATGTGAACTACTCAACGTATAATAATCAACTGTTTATCTTTCTTCTTTATTCTAAACGTCTTAGCCAATTTAATATTAAAAAGACATTGTTTTAAATCTCTAGCGTTTCCGCTTACATGGTTGACTTTTACATTATATGAATGAATACGTTTTTATTATTATTTAATTTTATCAAATACCTAACACATATTCACTTTCTTTAGTTAATTCTACGTGATTTAATACCAAATATGATACTTTTACAATGTTTTTCATCTCGAAATGCCTTATTTACAGTATTTTTACATGTAGGCCTGAAATTTTACTTCCTGTCACATTAAATGGTTACCATCATTATGAAGCTATAATTGTTATTGGATAAGATCCTTGATTGAAATAAAATGTTTATTTTTCCTTAATTCCTTGAAATTTTATGAATTAGTTATCTTTTTTAAATTATATCTTTAATTTAAATCTTCCCCTTAGGTTATAGTGTTATTACACTTGCATTTTTTCTAATAATCCTTTATACATTTCTTCAATATCTTTATAAACTATTGGTACAGTTATTATACACTGTGTTGGATTTACATTATACAAATTTCATCAATTTATTTAATTTACTCAACTTATACATCAATTATAAGGTTGTTGAGATTTACTATTTGCCTAGATTTTACCTTTGTTCACATATGTTTTATGACTATTACAGCTTGCTTATACCCCTTCTGACTTTCTATTCTTATACGATCCTAATTAAAATTCCTATACTTAACTAAATTAACATTTAGTGTTGAATTAATTCTATTAATACATAACAAATATATTAAAACAAAAGAGTTGTAGTCAAACTCAGACATTTCAGTCTTGATTAATACTAGTAACATATAATAAATATCTTATAATAAAAGAATTGTATTCAAACTCAGACATTTCAGCCTTGATTAATACTATTAAACATAATAAATATTTTAGAATAACAAAAAACATTATACTCTATTTCAATGAACTATTGACCTTAATATAAACAAAACACATCTGTCCCTTCATTATTTAAAGTATTTCTTAAAACTAATTTTGCGCAGTCTTGGCTGTTTTTATTTTATTTTGAGGATGTACCCTTTGTCACTTCACTTATTTATTGCCTGCTCTTATTTTATCTTTGTCATTTTAATAAATGTTGTTAGATAAAGAGTGGCACTCACTTAGAAACATTTGTAGTCTATTTTCATAATAATATTCTACAAAATATCATTTCTGAATTCAATACAAAAACTTTAAAGTTGTATAAAGGCACAAATTTACTTAGTTTATGAATTTAAACATTGACACATGAAGTTTATTTAACATAATAAAATAACTTGCACTGGTATTCTTTGATCTTATCACTAATCAGTTTTATAGTCTTATAAGATCAAGAATCTTATTTATAGAGGATTATGAAGATTTGTTTTTTCCATTATATAAATAATTTCCACTGGTTCACTTTTAATTCTACATTTAGACACTTTTGTTTATATCTACTTTACATTATTTTTTATTTTAGGTGTTATACTTTCATTAGTTACATATACTCTCTTTTGGGGTTTCGTTTTTTCTTATTACTGGGTTTGCTTTGGGTATTTCCCTACTTTATTTTATTCTACTACGTGGTTTCTTCCAATTTCAGTCCTGTTATTAGGGATGTCGGTTTGTTCTGCGTATTGCCTTACTTACTCCTATCCTACCTGGGTACTTTCTTACTTTATCTTGGCTTTTTGTTTTATTTTTTATTACTCATTTTATTGCATAGTTGTTTTTAATTTATTTTTATTTCTTCAAACTATGAGTGCACTTTACTGTGGTCCTTAATGGTTTTTTATTGTATTTTTCTTTGATTTCCTTTTAATTTTAATTTATTTATGATCATTATTTCGTTCATGATAATGTGGATAATCTGTCATGCTACAGATTGCTCTCCTCCAGAAGTGATTAGTTCAGACCATACTTTGAGTATATATGAAATAATTGCTTATGATATTTTTTAGTTATTATATTTCTTGTCTTCCTTCCCATTTCTATATTAGCTTTTTTTCTTAAATTGATTCTTCTTTGATAGTTACTGTTATCTGAGGTTTATTATTATTATTATTATTATTATATTTATCTTTTCCATAACTTGGTGTTTTATCCATGGGATATTCATTCCCTAACACGTGAGCTGGGGCAGCCCAGAGAGGCACTTGTGGCTACATATACTCTGCTGCCATACTACACTTTTAATTGAGATCAGAGGAACTTCATCTCTGCTCAAAACATAATGCTGCTGGAATTATCTACAGACAGTCATTAAATGAAATTATATAAGAATAGTCTATTTTTCGACTAATAAAAATATCTTTGGATACCTCACTTCATATTTGCCCAGATTTGTTAATATTTTCTATCTCAGTTATCCTTCTTAATTTTCAGCTCTGCTGATATATTTACTCTCATCATAGTTGGAAGCTCTGTTAATATATTTATTTTTCTCATGGTTGGAAGTTCTGTTGATATAATTATCACTAGTTATTGTGTGTAAACTTTTTCATCTGAATTCTCTTTAATTCTTTTATCATTTGCTCAATCTTCTTCTGGTTATCAATAGCATATATATAAAATATTTTTTCTTTTCTTAGTTCTTATTAATTGTTCCACTGGATTCATGTTATTATCATTATTCTTCCAATAGTTTTCAGTATAATTGAAATTCAACTTGTGATCATAGTTATATTATATAGTTTTTCTTTTCAAAAAAATTATTTCTCTCTGGTTTTCATCCAAATTAATTCTTTAACATTATATTATTTATGTGGTCCTTACTTAACAAGTTTATTCATTTTATTGGTATTAGTTGTCCTTATAGTTTTTTAGAGTTCGGTAATTCAATAATAATTCAGATTTAAAGGCTGTAAATATTTGTGGTAAGTTCCTCTTACGTTCGTATTACATTTAGTGGTTATACTAAATTCAAAGTCTTCAATTCCAAATTAATTCTCATCAATAATTAGTTGTAAGTTGGTCTTACTTATTTTTTAAATTTTGATGATTTCTCAAAATTCAAATTCTTCCTTTCCAAATTAAGTTTCATAAATAATTATTTGTAAGTTATTCTTACTTTTCTTTTAGAATTTATTGGTT
This sequence comes from Magicicada septendecula, assembly GCA_034769895.1. Classification (NCBI taxonomy): domain Eukaryota; kingdom Metazoa; phylum Arthropoda; class Insecta; order Hemiptera; family Cicadidae; genus Magicicada; species Magicicada septendecula. The sequence continues at coordinate 366,197,728 of CM068375.1, forward strand.
TTACTCAAAATTCAAATTCTTCTTTTCCTATTATCGTCCTTATTTTTATATGTTCTTCTATACCCAGTATTGATGAGCTTTTGGTAATCTTCATAGTGTCACTCAGTTGCTCCTATCTTCATTGGTAAGGTTCAGTTTCTTAAATAATCTTCTTTCATAGATCCCAGTTTTGTTTCTTTGTTCGTTATTCATATCATTTCTCCTCAAAGGTACTTATTTTTCTTCTCTTTTGAAATGGTTTTCTGCCGTCGTCGGTTATCATAACGTCCGTCCCTTTTCTTGATGGTGCATGGTATTTGATTTAGTCGTGGTCCATCATCTCAGTTGCCCTTATTGTCCGGACGACCATTGTCTTTTTAATTATTCCGGTACTAGTGACTCTCTTGCTTCTACCTTGTACTTCATTTTTTCGTCTGTTATCGTATCATTTGCTACAAAGCTTATTCGACTCACCCTACCATACTGTTTATTAAAACAATGTGTCACTGGTCCATCAATGACTAATGATATCATTGATATTTTCCCACGTATTTTATCTCTGGTATTTCCCATTTATCTCTGGTCCTTTCCAAGTTGTAAACTGTAGTTTTATGGTAAGTCATAATTGAAATTACTTTTAATTTCTTCCTATAATTTCTGACATTCATGATTTCTTTATTGTTGGTAATTGGGATATTCAGCACATTAATTAAACCACTGTGCATCATCTCCAACTCTTCTCGTGTTTTTATTAATTTCCTTGGATGTATTCTTCTCATTTTCTTTGATTTCATTTCCCTGTGTTTAATATTTTCTTTGTTTATGTTATGTTTAATTTCCGATAATAATGCTACTGGTTCCCTTGTTTTATTGATTGGTATTTCTTCCGTTTCTGGTTTGCTATCATTTTTTATTTCTTTGGTCCTCTCATTTCTTAATTCTTCCCTCCACAGTTTATTATTATTTATTATCTCTTTGGACATATCATCCCATTTCTTATTGACATTTTCCAGTTGGTTACTCAATTCCTTATTCATGGAATCCATTTTCTTACCCAATTCTTCTTTCATTTCCATCACCACTCTGAACATTTCTTGTATCGTCGCGTTCTCTGTTTGTGAGGGTTTCTCGTGTTGTTCCTCTTGTTGTTCGGGTTGGTTCGGTTCGATCGGAGGCAGTCTTCCTTCAATATCTTCAACCGGAGTTGCCTCTTTATCATCCATGTCAATCTCTTCAATTTCTTTTTCCGCTTCTGCCGCCCTTTTCTTATATAATGCTCGTTTCAGCATTTTTCTTACTCCTCTGACCTTATAACAGCTGCCAAGCTAAAATTAGGGATTGGGCAAATTCTTCTTATTTTATCTGGCCTATCAATCACTAATTAAAGCCCCTTCAGTTGGACGCCAATTTTGTAACAAATAAAAAACTTTGTTTAGTTTATTTCGTAACAAAATAAAAATTTTGTTAAATTTATAAAAATATTATTTTTTTTCTTATAATTTATTAATTAATTTTTTGTATTGTATTCTTGTAAAGTTTATTTCTTTTATTATTGTTTTTGTCAAATTATAACACCTTGTGTAATTAGAATTATATTTCTTCATTAATTGGATTGTCTCCAGTAACAATCCATTTGCGATTTTTCGTTCTACGAAGTGTGTTCTCCTCTGAAGTTATTAAATTCGGTTTTCTTTGTAGTCTATTTATCAAATATTAACTAAGATTCTTCTATTTATATTAATTCAAATAAATAGAAGCAACAATTACAACATTCAAGGATTTTTATTGACAAAATATAAAATAATCGATTTTGTATCGATTGATTAATCGATTCTCTCTCTCAGGGCGAGAAAATTTATTATACAAATTATTAATATTAATTCTCAGGTTCTTTAAACTGTTATTTTAGAATAGTCAGAGAAAAGGCAAGTCGGAAAAGTATAACACTTACAATTAAAAGTTTAAGATGTAAAAATACAAAGATATTATTTAATATATAATGGTTAGTAAAGTAAGTTGATCGAACCAATCTCTCGTTCTGACGACAAAGTCTGGCCGTGGAGAATTGTGGGAATTCAAAGATGGCCGTTCCGTACCGCAGATGTCGACAGCTGCTACACCTCAAGGAATCCTCTTCAAATAAATGTTGCTTTTCCAAGTTTTCCTCGTCTCAGAATTAGTGTTAATCCCTCTGGTGATAGTGTAGTTGTCCTGGATCAGTGGTCAGTGATTCGCTTCGATAATCTGTGTTGATTAGTGTTTTTAATTCACTCCGTTCCATAAGGTCGATATTGGCAAATTTTGTCTTGATATTCGGAATTATCGTTTATGTGTGTTAAAATGGTTATTACACCTTCTACTGTTCAATATTGGTTCACTTTAATAGTTATACTGGTTTAGTTCACTGAATTTAATAGTTATTTAAAGTTTTGTCAAAATTCGCGATTTTACATTGAATATGCTTGGTTGATTCTTGCCATCTTTCTTCTTCCTTTGTTGTAAGTGAATAATTCGCGAGCTCTCATTCTGATGTGAACTACTCAACGTATAATAATCAACTGTTTAACTTTCTTCTTTATTCTAAACGTCTTAGCCAATTTAATATTAAAAAGACATTGTTTTAAATCTCTAGCGTTTCCGCTTACATGGTTGACTTTTACATTATATGAATGAATACGTTTTTATTATTATTTAATTTTATCAAATACCTAACACATATTCACTTTCTTTAGTTAATTCTACGTGATTTAATACCAAATATGATACTTTTACAATGTTTTTCATCTCGAAATGCCTTATTTACAGTATTTTTACATGTAGGCCTGAAATTTTACTTCCTGTCACATTAAATGGTTACCATCATTATGAAGCTATAATTGTTATTGGATAAGATCCTTGATTGAAATAAAATGTTTATTTTTCCTTAATTCCTTGAAATTTTATGAATTAGTTATCTTTTTTAAATTATATCTTTAATTTAAATCTTCCCCTTAGGTTATAGTGTTATTACACTTGCATTTTTTCTAATAATCCTTTATACATTTCTTCAATATCTTTATAAACTATTGGTACAGTTATTATACACTGTGTTGGATTTACATTATACAAATTTCATCAATTTATTTAATTTACTCAACTTATACATCAATTATAAGGTTGTTGAGATTTACTATTTGCCTAGATTTTACCTTTGTTCACATATGTTTTATGACTATTACAGCTTGCTTATACCCCTTCTGACTTTCTATTCTTATACGATCCTAATTAAAATTCCTATACTTAACTAAATTAACATTTAGTGTTGAATTAATTCTATTAATACATAACAAATATATTAAAACAAAAGAGTTGTAGTCAAACTCAGACATTTCAGTCTTGATTAATACTAGTAACATATAATAAATATCTTATAATAAAAGAATTGTATTCAAACTCAGACATTTCAGCCTTGATTAATACTATTAAACATAATAAATATTTTAGAATAACAAAAAACATTATACTCTATTTCAATGAACTATTGACCTTAATATAAACAAAACACATCTGTCCCTTCATTATTTAAAGTATTTCTTAAAACTAATTTTGCGCAGTCTTGGCTGTTTTTATTTTATTTTGAGGATGTACCCTTTGTCACTTCACTTATTTATTGCCTGCTCTTATTTTATCTTTGTCATTTTAATAAATGTTGTTAGATAAAGAGTGGCACTCACTTAGAAACATTTGTAGTCTATTTTCATAATAATATTCTACAAAATATCATTTCTGAATTCAATACAAAAACTTTAAAGTTGTATAAAGGCACAAATTTACTTAGTTTATGAATTTAAACATTGACACATGAAGTTTATTTAACATAATAAAATAACTTGCACTGGTATTCTTTGATCTTATCACTAATCAGTTTTATAGTCTTATAAGATCAAGAATCTTATTTATAGAGGATTATGAAGATTTGTTTTTTCCATTATATAAATAATTTCCACTGGTTCACTTTTAATTCTACATTTAGACACTTTTGTTTATATCTACTTTACATTATTTTTTATTTTAGGTGTTATACTTTCATTAGTTACATATACTCTCTTTTGGGGTTTCGTTTTTTCTTATTACTGGGTTTGCTTTGGGTATTTCCCTACTTTATTTTATTCTACTACGTGGTTTCTTCCAATTTCAGTCCTGTTATTAGGGATGTCGGTTTGTTCTGCGTATTGCCTTACTTACTCCTATCCTACCTGGGTACTTTCTTACTTTATCTTGGCTTTTTGTTTTATTTTTTATTACTCATTTTATTGCATAGTTGTTTTTAATTTATTTTTATTTCTTCAAACTATGAGTGCACTTTACTGTGGTCCTTAATGGTTTTTTATTGTATTTTTCTTTGATTTCCTTTTAATTTTAATTTATTTATGATCATTATTTCGTTCATGATAATGTGGATAATCTGTCATGCTACAGATTGCTCTCCTCCAGAAGTGATTAGTTCAGACCATACTTTGAGTATATATGAAATAATTGCTTATGATATTTTTTAGTTATTATATTTCTTGTCTTCCTTCCCATTTCTATATTAGCTTTTTTTCTTAAATTGATTCTTCTTTGATAGTTACTGTTATCTGAGGTTTATTATTATTATTATTATTATTATATTTATCTTTTCCATAACTTGGTGTTTTATCCATGGGATATTCATTCCCTAACACGTGAGCTGGGGCAGTCCAGAGAGGCACTTGTGGCTACATATACTCTGCTGGCCATACTACACTTTTAATTGAGATCAGAGGAACTTCATCTCTGCTCAAAACATAATGCTGCTGGAATTATCTACAGACAGTCATTAAATGAAATTATATAAGAATAGTCTATTTTTCGACTAATAAAAATATCTTTGGATACCTCACTTCATATTTGCCCAGATTTGTTAATATTTTCTATCTCAGTTATCCTTCTTAATTTTCAGCTCTGCTGATATATTTACTCTTATCATAGTTGGAAGCTCTGTTAATATATTTATTTTTCTCATGGTTGGAAGTTCTGTTGATATAATTATCACTAGTTATTGTGTGTAAACTTTTTCATCTGAATTCTCTTTAATTCTTTTATCATTTGCTCAATCTTCTTCTGGTTATCAATAGCATATATATAAAATATTTTTTCTTTTCTTAGTTCTTATTAATTGTTCCACTGGATTCATGTTATTATCATTATTCTTCCAATAGTTTTCAGTATAATTGAAATTCAACTTGTGATCATAGTTATATTATATAGTTTTTCTTTTCAAAAAAATTATTTCTCTCTGGTTTTCATCCAAATTAATTCTTTAACATTATATTATTTATGTGGTCCTTACTTAACAAGTTTATTCATTTTATTGGTATTAGTTGTCCTTATAGTTTTTTAGAGTTCGGTAATTCAATAATAATTCAGATTTAAAGGCTGTAAATATTTGTGGTAAGTTCCTCTTACGTTCGTATTACATTTAGTGGTTATACTAAATTCAAAGTCTTCAATTCCAAATTAATTCTCATCAATAATTAGTTGTAAGTTGGTCTTACTTATTTTTTAAATTTTGATGATTTCTCAAAATTCAAATTCTTCCTTTCCAAATTAAGTTTCATAAATAATTATTTGTAAGTTATTCTTACTTTTCTTTTAGAATTTATTGGTTTTACTCAAAATTCAAATTCTTCTTTTCCTATTATCGTCCTTATTTTTATATGTTCTTCTATACCCAGTATTGATGAGCTTTTGGTAATCTTCATAGTGTCGCTCAGTTGCTCCTATCTTCATTGGTAAGGTTCAGTTTCTTAAATAATCTTCTTTCATAGATCCCAGTTTTGTTTCTTTGTTCGTTATTCATATCATTTCTCCTCAAAGGTACTTATTTTTCTTCTCTTTTGAAATGGTTTTCTGCCGTCGTCGGTTATCATAACGTCCGTCCCTTTTCTTGATGGTGCATGGTATTTGATTTAGTCGTGGTCCATCATCTCAGTTGCCCTTATTGTCCGGACGACCATTGTCTTTTTAATTATTCCGGTACTTGTAACTCTCTTGCTTCTACCTTGTACTTCGTTTTTTCGTCTGTTATCGTATCATTTGCTACAAAGCTTATTCGACTCACCCTACCATATTGTTTATTAAAACAATGTGTCACTGGTCCATCAATGACTAATGATATCATTGATATTTTCCCACGTATTTTATCTCTGGTATTTCCCATTTATCTCTGGTCCTTTCCAAGTTGTAAACTGTAGTTTTATGGTAAGTCATTATTGAAATTACTTTTAATTTCTTCCTATAATTTCTGACATTCATGATTTCTTTATTGTTGGTAATTGGGATATTCAGCACATTAATTAAACCACTGTGCATCATCTCCAACTCTTCTCGTGTTTTTATTAATTTCCTTGGATGTATTCTTCTCATTTTCTTTGATTTCATTTCCCTGTGTTTAATATTTTCTTTGTTTATGTTATGTTTAATTTCCGATAATAATGCTACTGGTTCCCTTGTTTTATTGATTGGTATTTCTTCCGTTTCTGGTTTGCTATCATTTTTTATTTCTTTGGTCCTCTCATTTCTTAATTCTTCCCTCCACAGTTTATTATTATTTATTATCTCTTTGGTCATATCATCCCATTTCTTATTGACATTTTCCAGTTGGTTACTCAATTCCTTATTCATGGAATCCATTTTCTTACCCAATTCTTCTTTCATTTCCATCACCACTCTGAACATTTCTTGTATCGTCGCGTTCTCTGTTTGTGAGGGTTTCTCGTGTTGTTCCTCTTGTTGTTCGGGTTGGTTCGGTTCGATCGGAGGCAGTCTTCCTTCAATATCTTCAACCGGAGTTGCCTCTTTATCATCCATGTCAATCTCTTCAATTTCTTTTTCCGCTTCTGCCGCCCTTTTCTTATATAATGCTCGTTTCAGCATTTTTCTTACTCCTCTGACCTTATAACAGCTGCCAAGCTAAAATTAGGGATTGGGCAAATTCTTCTTATTTTATCTGGCCTATCAATCACTAATTAAAGCCCCTTCAGTTGGACGCCAATTTTGTAACAAATAAAAAACTTTGTTTAGTTTATTTCGTAACAAAATAAAAATTTTGTTAAATTTATAAAAATATTATTTTTTTTCTTATAATTTATTAATTAATTTTTTGTATTGTATTCTTGTAAAGTTTATTTCTTTTATTATTGTTTTTGTCAAATTATAACACCTTGTGTAATTAGAATTATATTTCTTCATTAATTGGATTGTCTCCAGTAACAATCCATTTGCGATTTTTCGTTCTACGAAGTGTGTTCTCCTCTGAAGTTATTAAATTCGGTTTTCTTTGTAGTCTATTTATCAAATATTAACTAAGATTCTTCTATTTATATTAATTCAAATAAATAGAAGCAACAATTACAACATTCAAGGATTTTTATTGACAAAATATAAAATAATCGATTTTGTATCGATTGATTAATCGATTCTCTCTCTCAGGGCGAGAAAATTTATTATACAAATTATTAATATTAATTCTCAGGTTCTTTAAACTGTTATTTTAGAATAGTCAGAGAAAAGGCAAGTCGGAAAAGTATAACACTTACAATTAAAAGTTTAAGATCTAAAAATACAAAGATATTATTTAATATATAATGGTTAGTAAAGTAAGTTGATCGAACCAATCTCTCGTTCTGACGACAAAGTCTGGCCGTGGAGAATTGTGGGAATTCAAAGATGGCCGTTCCGTACCGCAGATGTCGACAGCTGCTACACCTCAAGGAATCCTCTTCAAATAAATGTTGCTTTTCCAAGTTTTCCTCGTCTCAGAATTAGTGTTAATCCCTCTGGTGATAGTGTAGTTGTCCTGGATCAGTGGTCAGTGATTCGCTTCGATAATCTGTGTTGATTAGTGTTTTTAATTCACTCCGTTCCATAAGGTCGATATTGGCAAATTTTGTCTTGATATTCGGAATTATCGTTTATGTGTGTTAAAATGGTTATTACACCTTCTACTGTTCAATATTGGTTCACTTTAATAGTTATACTGGTTTAGTTCACTGAATTTAATAGTTATTTAAAGTTTTGTCAAAATTCGCGATTTTACATTGAATATGCTTGGTTGATTCTTGCCATCTTTCTTCTTCCTTTGTTGTAAGTGAATAATTCGCGAGCTCTCATTCTGATGTGAACTACTCAACGTATAATAATCAACTGTTTAACTTTCTTCTTTATTCTAAACGTCTTAGCCAATTTAATATTAAAAAGACATTGTTTTAAATCTCTAGCGTTTCCGCTTACATGGTTGACTTTTACATTATATGAATGAATACGTTTTTATTATTATTTAATTTTATCAAATACCTAACACATATTCACTTTCTTTAGTTAATTCTACGTGATTTAATACCAAATATGATACTTTTACAATGTTTTTCATCTCGAAATGCCTTATTTACAGTATTTTTACATGTAGGCCTGAAATTTTACTTCCTGTCACATTAAATGGTTACCATCATTATGAAGCTATAATTGTTATTGGATAAGATCCTTGATTGAAATAAAATGTTTATTTTTCCTTAATTCCTTGAAATTTTATGAATTAGTTATCTTTTTTAAATTATATCTTTAATTTAAATCTTCCCCTTAGGTTATAGTGTTATTACACTTGCATTTTTTCTAATAATCCTTTATACATTTCTTCAATATCTTTATAAACTATTGGTACAGTTATTATACACTGTGTTGGATTTACATTATACAAATTTCATCAATTTATTTAATTTACTCAACTTATACATCAATTATAAGGTTGTTGAGATTTACTATTTGCCTAGATTTTACCTTTGTTCACATATGTTTTATGACTATTACAGCTTGCTTATACCCCTTCTGACTTTCTATTCTTATACGATCCTAATTAAAATTCCTATACTTAACTAAATTAACATTTAGTGTTGAATTAATTCTATTAATACATAACAAATATATTAAAACAAAAGAGTTGTAGTCAAACTCAGACATTTCAGTCTTGATTAATACTAGTAACATATAATAAATATCTTATAATAAAAGAATTGTATTCAAACTCAGACATTTCAGCCTTGATTAATACTATTAAACATAATAAATATTTTAGAATAACAAAAAACATTATACTCTATTTCAATGAACTATTGACCTTAATATAAACAAAACACATCTGTCCCTTCATTATTTAAAGTATTTCTTAAAACTAATTTTGCGCAGTCTTGGCTGTTTTTATTTTATTTTGAGGATGTACCCTTTGTCACTTCACTTATTTATTGCCTGCTCTTATTTTATCTTTGTCATTTTAATAAATGTTGTTAGATAAAGAGTGGCACTCACTTAGAAACATTTGTAGTCTATTTTCATAATAATATTCTACAAAATATCATTTCTGAATTCAATACAAAAACTTTAAAGTTGTATAAAGGCACAAATTTACTTAGTTTATGAATTTAAACATTGACACATGAAGTTTATTTAACATAATAAAATAACTTGCACTGGTATTCTTTGATCTTATCACTAATCAGTTTTATAGTCTTATAAGATCAAGAATCTTATTTATAGAGGATTATGAAGATTTGTTTTTTCCATTATATAAATAATTTCCACTGGTTCACTTTTAATTCTACATTTAGACACTTTTGTTTATATCTACTTTACATTATTTTTTATTTTAGGTGTTATACTTTCATTAGTTACATATACTCTCTTTTGGGGTTTCGTTTTTTCTTATTACTGGGTTTGCTTTGGGTATTTCCCTACTTTATTTTATTCTACTACGTGGTTTCTTCCAATTTCAGTCCTGTTATTAGGGATGTCGGTTTGTTCTGCGTATTGCCTTACTTACTCCTATCCTACCTGGGTACTTTCTTACTTTATCTTGGCTTTTTGTTTTATTTTTTATTACTCATTTTATTGCATAGTTGTTTTTAATTTATTTTTATTTCTTCAAACTATGAGTGCACTTTACTGTGGTCCTTAATGGTTTTTTATTGTATTTTTGTTTGATTTCCTTTTAATTTTAATTTATTTATGATCATTATTTCGTTCATGATAATGTGGATAATCTGTCATGCTACAGATTGCTCTCCTCCAGAAGTGATTAGTTCAGACCATACTTTGAGTATATATGAAATAATTGCTTATGATATTTTTTAGTTATTATATTTCTTGTCTTCCTTCCCATTTCTATATTAGCTTTTTTTCTTAAATTGATTCTTCTTTGATAGTTACTGTTATCTGAGGTTTATTATTATTATTATTATTATTATATTTATCTTTTCCATAACTTGGTGTTTTATCCATGGGATATTCATTCCCTAACACGTGAGCTGGGGCAGTCCAGAGAGGCACTTGTGGCTACATATACTCTGCTGGCCATACTACACTTTTAATTGAGATCAGAGGAACTTCATCTCTGCTCAAAACATAATGCTGCTGGAATTATCTACAGACAGTCATTAAATGAAATTATATAAGAATAGTCTATTTTTCGACTAATAAAAATATCTTTGGATACCTCACTTCATATTTGCCCAGATTTGTTAATATTTTCTATCTCAGTTATCCTTCTTAATTTTCAGCTCTGCTGATATATTTACTCTTATCATAGTTGGAAGCTCTGTTAATATATTTATTTTTCTCATGGTTGGAAGTTCTGTTGATATAATTATCACTAGTTATTGTGTGTAAACTTTTTCATCTGAATTCTCTTTAATTCTTTTATCATTTGCTCAATCTTCTTCTGGTTATCAATAGCATATATATAAAATATTTTTTCTTTTCTTAGTTCTTATTAATTGTTCCACTGGATTCATGTTATTATCATTATTCTTCCAATAGTTTTCAGTATAATTGAAATTCAACTTGTGATCATAGTTATATTATATAGTTTTTCTTTTCAAAAAAATTATTTCTCTCTGGTTTTCATCCAAATTAATTCTTTAACATTATATTATTTATGTGGTCCTTACTTAACAAGTTTATTCATTTTATTGGTATTAGTTGTCCTTATAGTTTTTTAGAGTTCGGTAATTCAATAATAATTCAGATTTAAAGGCTGTAAATATTTGTGGTAAGTTCCTCTTACGTTCGTATTACATTTAGTGGTTATACTAAATTCAAAGTCTTCAATTCCAAATTAATTCTCATCAATAATTAGTTGTAAGTTGGTCTTACTTATTTTTTAAATTTTGATGATTTCTCAAAATTCAAATTCTTCCTTTCCAAATTAAGTTTCATAAATAATTATTTGTAAGTTATTCTTACTTTTCTTTTAGAATTTATTGGTTTTACTCAAAATTCAAATTCTTCTTTTCCTATTATCGTCCTTATTTTTATATGTTCTTCTATACCCAGTATTGATGAGCTTTTGGTAATCTTCATAGTGTCACTCAGTTGCTCCTATCTTCATTGGTAAGGTTCAGTTTCTTAAATAATCTTCTTTCATAGATCCCAGTTTTGTTTCTTTGTTCGTTATTCATATCATTTCTCCTCAAAGGTACTTATTTTTCTTCTCTTTTGAAATGGTTTTCTGCCGTCGTCGGTTATCATAACGTCCGTCCCTTTTCTTGATGGTGCATGGTATTTGATTTAGTCGTGGTCCATCATCTCAGTTGCCCTTATTGTCCGGACGACCATTGTCTTTTTAATTATTCCGGTACTTGTAACTCTCTTGCTTCTACCTTGTACTTCGTTTTTTCGTCTGTTATCGTATCATTTGCTACAAAGCTTATTCGACTCACCCTACCATATTGTTTATTAAAACAATGTGTCACTGGTCCATCAATGACTAATGATATCATTGATATTTTCCCACGTATTTTATCTCTGGTATTTCCCATTTATCTCTGGTCCTTTCCAAGTTGTAAACTGTAGTTTTATGGTAAGTCATTATTGAAATTACTTTTAATTTCTTCCTATAATTTCTGACATTCATGATTTCTTTATTGTTGGTAATTGGGATATTCAGCACATTAATTAAACCACTGTGCATCATCTCCAACTCTTCTCGTGTTTTTATTAATTTCCTTGGATGTATTCTTCTCATTTTCTTTGATTTCATTTCCCTGTGTTTAATATTTTCTTTGTTTATGTTATGTTTAATTTCCGATAATAATGCTACTGGTTCCCTTGTTTTATTGATTGGTATTTCTTCCGTTTCTGGTTTGCTATCATTTTTTATTTCTTTGGTCCTCTCATTTCTTAATTCTTCCCTCCACAGTTTATTATTATTTATTATCTCTTTGGTCATATCATCCCATTTCTTATTGACATTTTCCAGTTGGTTACTCAATTCCTTATTCATGGAATCCATTTTCTTACCCAATTCTTCTTTCATTTCCATCACCACTCTGAACATTTCTTGTATCGTCGCGTTCTCTGTTTGTGAGGGTTTCTCGTGTTGTTCCTCTTGTTGTTCGGGTTGGTTCGGTTCGATCGGAGGCAGTCTTCCTTCAATATCTTCAACCGGAGTTGCCTCTTTATCATCCATGTCAATCTCTTCAATTTCTTTTTCCGCTTCTGCCGCCCTTTTCTTATATAATGCTCGTTTCAGCATTTTTCTTACTCCTCTGACCTTATAACAGCTGCCAAGCTAAAATTAGGGATTGGGCAAATTCTTCTTATTTTATCTGGCCTATCAATCACTAATTAAAGCCCCTTCAGTTGGACGCCAATTTTGTAACAAATAAAAAACTTTGTTTAGTTTATTTCGTAACAAAATAAAAATTTTGTTAAATTTATAAAAATATTATTTTTTTTCTTATAATTTATTAATTAATTTTTTGTATTGTATTCTTGTAAAGTTTATTTCTTTTATTATTGTTTTTGTCAAATTATAACACCTTGTGTAATTAGAATTATATTTCTTCATTAATTGGATTGTCTCCAGTAACAATCCATTTGCGATTTTTCGTTCTACGAAGTGTGTTCTCCTCTGAAGTTATTAAATTCGGTTTTCTTTGTAGTCTATTTATCAAATATTAACTAAGATTCTTCTATTTATATTAATTCAAATAAATAGAAGCAACAATTACAACATTCAAGGATTTTTATTGACAAAATATAAAATAATCGATTTTGTATCGATTGATTAATCGATTCTCTCTCTCAGGGCGAGAAAATTTATTATACAAATTATTAATATTAATTCTCAGGTTCTTTAAACTGTTATTTTAGAATAGTCAGAGAAAAGGCAAGTCGGAAAAGTATAACACTTACAATTAAAAGTTTAAGATCTAAAAATACAAAGATATTATTTAATATATAATGGTTAGTAAAGTAAGTTGATCGAACCAATCTCTCGTTCTGACGACAAAGTCTGGCCGTGGAGAATTGTGGGAATTCAAAGATGGCCGTTCCGTACCGCAGATGTCGACAGCTGCTACACCTCAAGGAATCCTCTTCAAATAAATGTTGCTTTTCCAAGTTTTCCTCGTCTCAGAATTAGTGTTAATCCCTCTGGTGATAGTGTAGTTGTCCTGGATCAGTGGTCAGTGATTCGCTTCGATAATCTGTGTTGATTAGTGTTTTTAATTCACTCCGTTCCATAAGGTCGATATTGGCAAATTTTGTCTTGATATTCGGAATTATCGTTTATGTGTGTTAAAATGGTTATTACACCTTCTACTGTTCAATATTGGTTCACTTTAATAGTTATACTGGTTTAGTTCACTGAATTTAATAGTTATTTAAAGTTTTGTCAAAATTCGCGATTTTACATTGAATATGCTTGGTTGATTCTTGCCATCTTTCTTCTTCCTTTGTTGTAAGTGAATAATTCGCGAGCTCTCATTCTGATGTGAACTACTCAACGTATAATAATCAACTGTTTAACTTTCTTCTTTATTCTAAACGTCTTAGCCAATTTAATATTAAAAAGACATTGTTTTAAATCTCTAGCGTTTCCGCTTACATGGTTGACTTTTACATTATATGAATGAATACGTTTTTATTATTATTTAATTTTATCAAATACCTAACACATATTCACTTTCTTTAGTTAATTCTACGTGATTTAATACCAAATATGATACTTTTACAATGTTTTTCATCTCGAAATGCCTTATTTACAGTATTTTTACATGTAGGCCTGAAATTTTACTTCCTGTCACATTAAATGGTTACCATCATTATGAAGCTATAATTGTTATTGGATAAGATCCTTGATTGAAATAAAATGTTTATTTTTCCTTAATTCCTTGAAATTTTATGAATTAGTTATCTTTTTTAAATTATATCTTTAATTTAAATCTTCCCCTTAGGTTATAGTGTTATTACACTTGCATTTTTTCTAATAATCCTTTATACATTTCTTCAATATCTTTATAAACTATTGGTACAGTTATTATACACTGTGTTGGATTTACATTATACAAATTTCATCAATTTATTTAATTTACTCAACTTATACATCAATTATAAGGTTGTTGAGATTTACTATTTGCCTAGATTTTACCTTTGTTCACATATGTTTTATGACTATTACAGCTTGCTTATACCCCTTCTGACTTTCTATTCTTATACGATCCTAATTAAAATTCCTATACTTAACTAAATTAACATTTAGTGTTGAATTAATTCTATTAATACATAACAAATATATTAAAACAAAAGAGTTGTAGTCAAACTCAGACATTTCAGTCTTGATTAATACTAGTAACATATAATAAATATCTTATAATAAAAGAATTGTATTCAAACTCAGACATTTCAGCCTTGATTAATACTATTAAACATAATAAATATTTTAGAATAACAAAAAACATTATACTCTATTTCAATGAACTATTGACCTTAATATAAACAAAACACATCTGTCCCTTCATTATTTAAAGTATTTCTTAAAACTAATTTTGCGCAGTCTTGGCTGTTTTTATTTTATTTTGAGGATGTACCCTTTGTCACTTCACTTATTTATTGCCTGCTCTTATTTTATCTTTGTCATTTTAATAAATGTTGTTAGATAAAGAGTGGCACTCACTTAGAAACATTTGTAGTCTATTTTCATAATAATATTCTACAAAATATCATTTCTGAATTCAATACAAAAACTTTAAAGTTGTATAAAGGCACAAATTTACTTAGTTTATGAATTTAAACATTGACACATGAAGTTTATTTAACATAATAAAATAACTTGCACTGGTATTCTTTGATCTTATCACTAATCAGTTTTATAGTCTTATAAGATCAAGAATCTTATTTATAGAGGATTATGAAGATTTGTTTTTTCCATTATATAAATAATTTCCACTGGTTCACTTTTAATTCTACATTTAGACACTTTTGTTTATATCTACTTTACATTATTTTTTATTTTAGGTGTTATACTTTCATTAGTTACATATACTCTCTTTTGGGGTTTCGTTTTTTCTTATTACTGGGTTTGCTTTGGGTATTTCCCTACTTTATTTTATTCTACTACGTGGTTTCTTCCAATTTCAGTCCTGTTATTAGGGATGTCGGTTTGTTCTGCGTATTGCCTTACTTACTCCTATCCTACCTGGGTACTTTCTTACTTTATCTTGGCTTTTTGTTTTATTTTTTATTACTCATTTTATTGCATAGTTGTTTTTAATTTATTTTTATTTCTTCAAACTATGAGTGCACTTTACTGTGGTCCTTAATGGTTTTTTATTGTATTTTTCTTTGATTTCCTTTTAATTTTAATTTATTTATGATCATTATTTCGTTCATGATAATGTGGATAATCTGTCATGCTACAGATTGCTCTCCTCCAGAAGTGATTAGTTCAGACCATACTTTGAGTATATATGAAATAATTGCTTATGATATTTTTTAGTTATTATATTTCTTGTCTTCCTTCCCATTTCTATATTAGCTTTTTTTCTTAAATTGATTCTTCTTTGATAGTTACTGTTATCTGAGGTTTATTATTATTATTATTATTATTATATTTATCTTTTCCATAACTTGGTGTTTTATCCATGGGATATTCATTCCCTAACACGTGAGCTGGGGCAGTCCAGAGAGGCACTTGTGGCTACATATACTCTGCTGGCCATACTACACTTTTAATTGAGATCAGAGGAACTTCATCTCTGCTCAAAACATAATGCTGCTGGAATTATCTACAGACAGTCATTAAATGAAATTATATAAGAATAGTCTATTTTTCGACTAATAAAAATATCTTTGGATACCTCACTTCATATTTGCCCAGATTTGTTAATATTTTCTATCTCAGTTATCCTTCTTAATTTTCAGCTCTGCTGATATATTTACTCTTATCATAGTTGGAAGCTCTGTTAATATATTTATTTTTCTCATGGTTGGAAGTTCTGTTGATATAATTATCACTAGTTATTGTGTGTAAACTTTTTCATCTGAATTCTCTTTAATTCTTTTATCATTTGCTCAATCTTCTTCTGGTTATCAATAGCATATATATAAAATATTTTTTCTTTTCTTAGTTCTTATTAATTGTTCCACTGGATTCATGTTATTATCATTATTCTTCCAATAGTTTTCAGTATAATTGAAATTCAACTTGTGATCATAGTTATATTATATAGTTTTTCTTTTCAAAAAAATTATTTCTCTCTGGTTTTCATCCAAATTAATTCTTTAACATTATATTATTTATGTGGTCCTTACTTAACAAGTTTATTCATTTTATTGGTATTAGTTGTCCTTATAGTTTTTTAGAGTTCGGTAATTCAATAATAATTCCGATTTAAAGGCTGTAAATATTTGTGGTAAGTTCCTCTTACGTTCGTATTACATTTAGTGGTTATACTAAATTCAAAGTCTTCAATTCCAAATTAATTCTCATCAATAATTAGTTGTAAGTTGGTCTTACTTATTTTTTAAATTTTGATGATTTCTCAAAATTCAAATTCTTCCTTTCCAAATTAAGTTTCATAAATAATTATTTGTAAGTTATTCTTACTTTTCTTTTAGAATTTATTGGTTTTACTCAAAATTCAAATTCTTCTTTTCCTATTATCGTCCTTATTTTTATATGTTCTTCTATACCCAGTATTGATGAGCTTTTGGTAATCTTCATAGTGTCGCTCAGTTGCTCCTATCTTCATTGGTAAGGTTCAGTTTCTTAAATAATCTTCTTTCATAGATCCCAGTTTTGTTTCTTTGTTCGTTATTCATATCATTTCTCCTCAAAGGTACTTATTTTTCTTCTCTTTTGAAATGGTTTTCTGCCGTCGTCGGTTATCATAACGTCCGTCCCTTTTCTTGATGGTGCATGGTATTTGATTTAGTCGTGGTCCATCATCTCAGTTGCCCTTATTGTCCGGACGACCATTGTCTTTTTAATTATTCCGGTACTTGTAACTCTCTTGCTTCTACCTTGTACTTCGTTTTTTCGTCTGTTATCGTATCATTTGCTACAAAGCTTATTCGACTCACCCTACCATATTGTTTATTAAAACAATGTGTCACTGGTCCATCAATGACTAATGATATCATTGATATTTTCCCACGTATTTTATCTCTGGTATTTCCCATTTATCTCTGGTCCTTTCCAAGTTGTAAACTGTAGTTTTATGGTAAGTCATTATTGAAATTACTTTTAATTTCTTCCTATAATTTCTGACATTCATGATTTCTTTATTGTTGGTAATTGGGATATTCAGCACATTAATTAAACCACTGTGCATCATCTCCAACTCTTCTCGTGTTTTTATTAATTTCCTTGGATGTATTCTTCTCATTTTCTTTGATTTCATTTCCCTGTGTTTAATATTTTCTTTGTTTATGTTATGTTTAATTTCCGATAATAATGCTACTGGTTCCCTTGTTTTATTGATTGGTATTTCTTCCGTTTCTGGTTTGCTATCATTTTTTATTTCTTTGGTCCTCTCATTTCTTAATTCTTCCCTCCACAGTTTATTATTATTTATTATCTCTTTGGTCATATCATCCCATTTCTTATTGACATTTTCCAGTTGGTTACTCAATTCCTTATTCATGGAATCCATTTTCTTACCCAATTCTTCTTTCATTTCCATCACCACTCTGAACATTTCTTGTATCGTCGCGTTCTCTGTTTGTGAGGGTTTCTCGTGTTGTTCCTCTTGTTGTTCGGGTTGGTTCGGTTCGATCGGAGGCAGTCTTCCTTCAATATCTTCAACCGGAGTTGCCTCTTTATCATCCATGTCAATCTCTTCAATTTCTTTTTCCGCTTCTGCCGCCCTTTTCTTATATAATGCTCGTTTCAGCATTTTTCTTACTCCTCTGACCTTATAACAGCTGCCAAGCTAAAATTAGGGATTGGGCAAATTCTTCTTATTTTATCTGGCCTATCAATCACTAATTAAAGCCCCTTCAGTTGGACGCCAATTTTGTAACAAATAAAAAACTTTGTTTAGTTTATTTCGTAACAAAATAAAAATTTTGTTAAATTTATAAAAATATTATTTTTTTTCTTATAATTTATTAATTAATTTTTTGTATTGTATTCTTGTAAAGTTTATTTCTTTTATTATTGTTTTTGTCAAATTATAACACCTTGTGTAATTAGAATTATATTTCTTCATTAATTGGATTGTCTCCAGTAACAATCCATTTGCGATTTTTCGTTCTACGAAGTGTGTTCTCCTCTGAAGTTATTAAATTCGGTTTTCTTTGTAGTCTATTTATCAAATATTAACTAAGATTCTTCTATTTATATTAATTCAAATAAATAGAAGCAACAATTACAACATTCAAGGATTTTTATTGACAAAATATAAAATAATCGATTTTGTATCGATTGATTAATCGATTCTCTCTCTCAGGGCGAGAAAATTTATTATACAAATTATTAATATTAATTCTCAGGTTCTTTAAACTGTTATTTTAGAATAGTCAGAGAAAAGGCAAGTCGGAAAAGTATAACACTTACAATTAAAAGTTTAAGATCTAAAAATACAAAGATATTATTTAATATATAATGGTTAGTAAAGTAAGTTGATCGAACCAATCTCTCGTTCTGACGACGAAGTCTGGCCGTGGAGAATTGTGGGAATTCAAAGATGGCCGTTCCGTACCGCAGATGTCGACAGCTGCTACACCTCAAGGAATCCTCTTCAAATAAATGTTGCTTTTCCAAGTTTTCCTCGTCTCAGAATTAGTGTTAATCCCTCTGGTGATAGTGTAGTTGTCCTGGATCAGTGGTCAGTGATTCGCTTCGATAATCTGTGTTGATTAGTGTTTTTAATTCACTCCGTTCCATAAGGTCGATATTGGCAAATTTTGTCTTGATATTCGGAATTATCGTTTATGTGTGTTAAAATGGTTATGACACCTTCTACTGTTCAATATTGGTTCACTTTAATAGTTATACTGGTTTAGTTCACTGAATTTAATAGTTATTTAAAGTTTTGTCAAAATTCGCGATTTTACATTGAATATGCTTGGTTGATTCTCGCCATCTTTCTTCTTCCTTTGTTGTAAGTGAATAATTCACGAGCTCTCATTCTGATGTGAACTACTCAACGTATAATAATCAACTGTTTAACTTTCTTCTTTATTCTAAACGTCTTAGCCAATTTAATATTAAAAAGACATTGTTTTAAATCTCTAGCGTTTCCGCTTACATGGTTGACTTTTACATTATATGAATGAATACGTTTTTATTATTATTTAATTTTATCAAATACCTAACACATATTCACTTTCTTTAGTTAATTCTACGTGATTTAATACCAAATATGATACTTTTACAATGTTTTTCATCTCGAAATGCCTTATTTACAGTATTTTTACATGTAGGCCTGAAATTTTACTTCCTGTCACATTAAATGGTTACCATCATTATGAAGCTATAATTGTTATTGGATAAGATCCTTGATTGAAATAAAATGTTTATTTTTCCTTAATTCCTTGAAATTTTATGAATTAGTTATCTTTTTTAAATTATATCTTTAATTTAAATCTTCCCCTTAGGTTATAGTGTTATTACACTTGCATTTTTTCTAATAATCCTTTATACATTTCTTCAATATCTTTATAAACTATTGGTACAGTTATTATACACTGTGTTGGATTTACATTATACAAATTTCATCAATTTATTTAATTTACTCAACTTATACATCAATTATAAGGTTGTTGAGATTTACTATTTGCCTAGATTTTACCTTTGTTCACATATGTTTTATGACTATTACAGCTTGCTTATACCCCTTCTGACTTTCTATTCTTATACGATCCTAATTAAAATTCCTATACTTAACTAAATTAACATTTAGTGTTGAATTAATTCTATTAATACATAACAAATATATTAAAACAAAAGAGTTGTAGTCAAACTCAGACATTTCAGTCTTGATTAATACTAGTAACATATAATAAATATCTTATAATAAAAGAATTGTATTCAAACTCAGACATTTCAGCCTTGATTAATACTATTAAACATAATAAGTATTTTAGAATAACAAAAAACATTATACTCTATTTCAATGAACTATTGACCTTAATATAAACAAAACACATCTGTCCCTTCATTATTTAAAGTATTTCTTAAAACTAATTTTGCGCAGTCTTGGCTGTTTTTATTTTATTTTGAGGATGTACCCTTTGTCACTTCACTTATTTATTGCCTGCTCTTATTTTATCTTTGTCATTTTAATAAATGTTGTTAGATAAAGAGTGGCACTCACTTAGAAACATTTGTAGTCTATTTTCATAATAATATTCTACAAAATATCATTTCTGAATTCAATACAAAAACTTTAAAGTTGTATAAAGGCACAAATTTACTTAGTTTATGAATTTAAACATTGACACATGAAGTTTATTTAACATAATAAAATAACTTGCACTGGTATTCTTTGATCTTATCACTAATCAGTTTTATAGTCTTATAAGATCAAGAATCTTATTTATAGAGGATTATGAAGATTTGTTTTTTCCATTATATATATAATTTCCACTGGTTCACTTTTAATTCTACATTTAGACACTTTTGTTTATATCTACTTTACATTATTTTTTATTTTAGGTGTTATACTTTCATTAGTTACATATACTCTCTTTTGGGGTTTCGTTTTTTCTTATTACTGGGTTTGCTTTGGGTATTTCCCTACTTTATTTTATTCTACTACGTGGTTTCTTCCAATTTCAGTCCTGTTATTAGGGATGTCGGTTTGTTCTGCGTATTGCCTTACTTACTCCTATCCTACCTGGGTACTTTCTTACTTTATCTTGGCTTTTTGTTTTATTTTTTATTACTCATTTTATTGCATAGTTGTTTTTAATTTATTTTTATTTCTTCAAACTATGAGTGCACTTTACTGTGGTCCTTAATGGTTTTTTATTGTATTTTTCTTTGATTTCCTTTTAATTTTAATTTATTTATGATCATTATTTCGTTCATGATAATGTGGATAATCTGTCATGCTACAGATTGCTCTCCTCCAGAAGTGATTAGTTCAGACCATACTTTGAGTATATATGAAATAATTGCTTATGATATTTTTTAGTTATTATATTTCTTGTCTTCCTTCCCATTTCTATATTTGCTTCTTCCTACTTAGCTTTTTTTCTTAAATTGATTCTTCTTTGATAGTTACTGTTATCTGAAGTTTATTATTATTATTATTATATTTATCTTTTCCATAACTTGGTGTTTTATCCATGGGATATTCATTCCCTAACACGTGAGCTGGGGCAGCCCAGAGAGGCACTTGTGGCTACATATACTCTGCTGGCCATACTACACTTTTAATTGAGATCAGAGGAACTTCATCTCTGCTCAAAACATAATGCTGCTGGAATTATCTACAGACAGTCATTAAATGAAATTATATAAGAATAGTCTATTTTTCGACTAATAAAAATATCTTTGGATACCTCACTTCATATTTGCCCAGATTTGTTAATATTTTCTATCTCAGTTATCCTTCTTAATTTTCAGCTCTGCTGATATATTTACTCTTATCATAGTTGGAAGCTCTGTTAATATATTTATTTTTCTCATGGTTGGAAGTTCTGTTGATATAATTATCACTAGTTATTGTGTGTAAACTTTTTCATCTGAATTCTCTTTAATTCTTTTATCATTTGCTCAATCTTCTTCTGGTTATCAATAGCATATATATAAAATATTTTTTCTTTTCTTAGTTCTTATTAATTGTTCCACTGGATTCATGTTATTATCATTATTCTTCTAATAGTTTTCATTATAATTGAAATTCAACTTGCGATCATAGTTATATTATATAGTTTTTCTTTCAAAAAAATTATTTCTCTCTGGTTTTCATCCAAATTAATTCTTTAACATTATATTATTTATGTGGTCCTTACTTAACAAGTTTATTTATTTTATTGGTATTAGTTGTCCTTATAGTTTTTTAGAGTTCGGTAATTCAATAATAATTCAGATTTAAAGGCTGTAAATATTTGTGGTAAGTTCCTCTTACGTTCGTATTACATTTAGTGGTTATACTAAATTCAAATTCTTCAATTCCAAATTAATTCTCATCAATAATTAGTTGTAAGTTGGTCTTACTTATTTTTTAAATTTTGATGATTTCTCAAAATTCAAATTCTTCCTTTCCAAATTAAGTTTCATAAATAATTATTTGTAAGTTATTCTTACTTTTCTTTTAGAATTTATTGGTTTTACTCAAAATTCAAATTCTTCTTTTCTTATTATCGTCCTTATTTTTATATGTTCTTCTATAACCAGTATTGATGAGCTTTTGGTAATCTTCATAGTGTCGCTCAGTTGCTCCTATCTTCATTGGTAAGGTTCAGTTTCTTAAATAATCTTCTTTCATAGATCCCAGTTTTGTTTCTTTGTTCGTTATTCATATCATTTCTCCTCAAAGGTACTTATTTTTCTTCTCTTTTGAAATGGTTTTCTGCCGTCGTCGGTTATCATAACGTCCGTCCCTTTTCTTGATGGTGCATGGTATTTGATTTAGTCGTGGTCCATCATCTCAGTTGCCCTTATTGTCCGGACGACCATTGTCTTTTTAATTATTCCGGTACTTGTGACTCTCTTGCTTCTACCTTGTACTTCATTTTTTCGTCTGTTATCGTATCATTTGCTACAAAGCTTATTCGACTCACCCTACCATATTGTTTATTAAAACAATGTGTCACTGGTCCATCAATGACTAATGATATCATTGATATTTTCCCACGTATTTTATCTCTGGTATTTCCCATTTATCTCTGGTCCTTTCCAAGTTGTAAACTGTAGTTTTATGGTAAGTCATAATTGAAATTACTTTTAATTTCTTCCTATAATTTCTGACATTCATGATTTCTTTATTGTTGGTAATTGGGATATTCAGCACATTAATTAAACCACTGTGCATCATCTCCAACTCTTCTCGTGTTTTTATTAATTTCCTTGGATGTATTCTTCTCATTTTCTTTGATTTCATTTCCCTGTGTTTAATATTTTCTTTGTTTATGTTATGTTTAATTTCCGATAATAATGCTACTGGTTCCCTTGTTTTATTGATTGGTATTTCTTCCGTTTCTGGTTTGCTATCATTTTTTATTTCTTTGGTCCTCTCATTTCTTAATTCTTCCCTCCACAGTTTATTATTATTTATTATCTCTTTGGACATATCATCCCATTTCTTATTGACATTTTCCAGTTGGTTACTCAATTCCTTATTCATGGAATCCATTTTCTTACCCAATTCTTCTTTCATTTCCATCACCACTCTGAACATTTCTTGTATCGTCGCGTTCTCTGTTTGTGAGGGTTTCTCGTGTTGTTCCTCTTGTTGTTCGGGTTGGTTCGGTTCGATCGGAGGCAGTCTTCCTTCAATATCTTCAACCGGAGTTGCCTCTTTATCATCCATGTCAATCTCTTCAATTTCTTTTTCCGCTTCTGCCGCCCTTTTCTTATATAATGCTCGTTTCAGCATTTTTCTTACTCCTCTGACCTTATAACAGCTGCCAAGCTAAAATTAGGGATTGGGCAAATTCTTCTTATTTTATCTGGCCTATCAATCACTAATTAAAGCCCCTTCAGTTGGACGCCAATTTTGTAACAAATAAAAAACTTTGTTTAGTTTATTTCGTAACAAGTTAAAAATTTTGTTAAATTTATAAAAATATTATTTTTTTTCTTATAATTTATTAATTAATTTTTTGTATTGTATTCTTGTAAAGTTTATTTCTTTTATTATTGTTTTTGTCAAATTATAACACCTTGTGTAATTAGAATTATATTTCTTCATTAATTGGATTGTCTCCAGTAACAATCCATTTGCGATTTTTCGTTCTACGAAGTGTGTTCTCCTCTGAAGTTATTAAATTCGGTTTTCTTTGTAGTCTATTTATCAAATATTAACTAAGATTCTTCTATTTATATTAATTCAAATAAATAGAAGCAACAATTACAACATTCAAGGATTTTTATTGACAAAATATAAAATAATCGATTTTGTATCGATTGATTAATCGATTCTCTCTCTCAGGGCGAGAAAATTTATTATACAAATTATTAATATTAATTCTCAGGTTCTTTAAACTGTTATTTTAGAATAGTCAGAGAAAAGGCAAGTCGGAAAAGTATAACACTTACAATTAAAAGTTTAAGATCTAAAAATACAAAGATATTATTTAATATATAATGGTTAGTAAAGTAAGTTGATCGAACCAATCTCTCGTTCTGACGACAAAGTCTGGCCGTGGAGAATTGTGGGAATTCAAAGATGGCCGTTCCGTACCGCAGATGTCGACAGCTGCTACACCTCAAGGAATCCTCTTCAAATAAATGTTGCTTTTCCAAGTTTTCCTCGTCTCAGAATTAGTGTTAATCCCTCTGGTGATAGTGTAGTTGTCCTGGATCAGTGGTCAGTGATTCGCTTCGATAATCTGTGTTGATTAGTGTTTTTAATTCACTCCGTTCCATAAGGTCGATATTGGCAAATTTTGTCTTGATATTCGGAATTATCGTTTATGTGTGTTAAAATGGTTATTACACCTTCTACTGTTCAATATTGGTTCACTTTAATAGTTATACTGGTTTAGTTCACTGAATTTAATAGTTATTTAAAGTTTTGTCAAAATTCGCGATTTTACATTGAATATGCTTGGTTGATTCTTGCCATCTTTCTTCTTCCTTTGTTGTAAGTGAATAATTCGCGAGCTCTCATTCTGATGTGAACTACTCAACGTATAATAATCAACTGTTTAACTTTCTTCTTTATTCTAAACGTCTTAGCCAATTTAATATTAAAAAGACATTGTTTTAAATCTCTAGCGTTTCCGCTTACATGGTTGACTTTTACATTATATGAATGAATACGTTTTTATTATTATTTAATTTTATCAAATACCTAACACATATTCACTTTCTTTAGTTAATTCTACGTGATTTAATACCAAATATGATACTTTTACAATGTTTTTCATCTCGAAATGCCTTATTTACAGTATTTTTACATGTAGGCCTGAAATTTTACTTCCTGTCACATTAAATGGTTACCATCATTATGAAGCTATAATTGTTATTGGATAAGATCCTTGATTGAAATAAAATGTTTATTTTTCCTTAATTCCTTGAAATTTTATGAATTAGTTATCTTTTTTAAATTATATCTTTAATTTAAATCTTCCCCTTAGGTTATAGTGTTATTACACTTGCATTTTTTCTAATAATCCTTTATACATTTCTTCAATATCTTTATAAACTATTGGTACAGTTATTATACACTGTGTTGGATTTACATTATACAAATTTCATCAATTTATTTAATTTACTCAACTTATACATCAATTATAAGGTTGTTGAGATTTACTATTTGCCTAGATTTTACCTTTGTTCACATATGTTTTATGACTATTACAGCTTGCTTATACCCCTTCTGACTTTCTATTCTTATACGATCCTAATTAAAATTCCTATACTTAACTAAATTAACATTTAGTGTTGAATTAATTCTATTAATACATAACAAATATATTAAAACAAAAGAGTTGTAGTCAAACTCAGACATTTCAGTCTTGATTAATACTAGTAACATATAATAAATATCTTATAATAAAAGAATTGTATTCAAACTCAGACATTTCAGCCTTGATTAATACTATTAAACATAATAAATATTTTAGAATAACAAAAAACATTATACTCTATTTCAATGAACTATTGACCTTAATATAAACAAAACACATCTGTCCCTTCATTATTTAAAGTATTTCTTAAAACTAATTTTGCGCAGTCTTGGCTGTTTTTATTTTATTTTGAGGATGTACCCTTTGTCACTTCACTTATTTATTGCCTGCTCTTATTTTATCTTTGTCATTTTAATAAATGTTGTTAGATAAAGAGTGGCACTCACTTAGAAACATTTGTAGTCTATTTTCATAATAATATTCTACAAAATATCATTTCTGAATTCAATACAAAAACTTTAAAGTTGTATAAAGGCACAAATTTACTTAGTTTATGAATTTAAACATTGACACATGAAGTTTATTTAACATAATAAAATAACTTGCACTGGTATTCTTTGATCTTATCACTAATCAGTTTTATAGTCTTATAAGATCAAGAATCTTATTTATAGAGGATTATGAAGATTTGTTTTTTCCATTATATAAATAATTTCCACTGGTTCACTTTTAATTCTACATTTAGACACTTTTGTTTATATCTACTTTACATTATTTTTTATTTTAGGTGTTATACTTTCATTAGTTACATATACTCTCTTTTGGGGTTTCGTTTTTTCTTATTACTGGGTTTGCTTTGGGTATTTCCCTACTTTATTTTATTCTACTACGTGGTTTCTTCCAATTTCAGTCCTGTTATTAGGGATGTCGGTTTGTTCTGCGTATTGCCTTACTTACTCCTATCCTACCTGGGTACTTTCTTACTTTATCTTGGCTTTTTGTTTTATTTTTTATTACTCATTTTATTGCATAGTTGTTTTTAATTTATTTTTATTTCTTCAAACTATGAGTGCACTTTACTGTGGTCCTTAATGGTTTTTTATTGTATTTTTCTTTGATTTCCTTTTAATTTTAATTTATTTATGATCATTATTTCGTTCATGATAATGTGGATAATCTGTCATGCTACAGATTGCTCTCCTCCAGAAGTGATTAGTTCAGACCATACTTTGAGTATATATGAAATAATTGCTTATGATATTTTTTAGTTATTATATTTCTTGTCTTCCTTCCCATTTCTATATTAGCTTTTTTTCTTAAATTGATTCTTCTTTGATAGTTACTGTTATCTGAGGTTTATTATTATTATTATTATTATTATTATATTTATCTTTTCCATAACTTGGTGTTTTATCCATGGGATATTCATTCCCTAACACGTGAGCTGGGGCAGTCCAGAGAGGCACTTGTGGCTACATATACTCTGCTGGCCATACTACACTTTTAATTGAGATCAGAGGAACTTCATCTCTGCTCAAAACATAATGCTGCTGGAATTATCTACAGACAGTCATTAAATGAAATTATATAAGAATAGTCTATTTTTCGACTAATAAAAATATCTTTGGATACCTCACTTCATATTTGCCCAGATTTGTTAATATTTTCTATCTCAGTTATCCTTCTTAATTTTCAGCTCTGCTGATATATTTACTCTTATCATAGTTGGAAGCTCTGTTAATATATTTATTTTTCTCATGGTTGGAAGTTCTGTTGATATAATTATCACTAGTTATTGTGTGTAAACTTTTTCATCTGAATTCTCTTTAATTCTTTTATCATTTGCTCAATCTTCTTCTGGTTATCAATAGCATATATATAAAATATTTTTTCTTTTCTTAGTTCTTATTAATTGTTCCACTGGATTCATGTTATTATCATTATTCTTCCAATAGTTTTCAGTATAATTGAAATTCAACTTGTGATCATAGTTATATTATATAGTTTTTCTTTTCAAAAAAATTATTTCTCTCTGGTTTTCATCCAAATTAATTCTTTAACATTATATTATTTATGTGGTCCTTACTTAACAAGTTTATTCATTTTATTGGTATTAGTTGTCCTTATAGTTTTTTAGAGTTCGGTAATTCAATAATAATTCAGATTTAAAGGCTGTAAATATTTGTGGTAAGTTCCTCTTACGTTCGTATTACATTTAGTGGTTATACTAAATTCAAAGTCTTCAATTCCAAATTAATTCTCATCAATAATTAGTTGTAAGTTGGTCTTACTTATTTTTTAAATTTTGATGATTTCTCAAAATTCAAATTCTTCCTTTCCAAATTAAGTTTCATAAATAATTATTTGTAAGTTATTCTTACTTTTCTTTTAGAATTTATTGGTTTTACTCAAAATTCAAATTCTTCTTTTCCTATTATCGTCCTTATTTTTATATGTTCTTCTATACCCAGTATTGATGAGCTTTTGGTAATCTTCATAGTGTCGCTCAGTTGCTCCTATCTTCATTGGTAAGGTTCAGTTTCTTAAATAATCTTCTTTCATAGATCCCAGTTTTGTTTCTTTGTTCGTTATTCATATCATTTCTCCTCAAAGGTACTTATTTTTCTTCTCTTTTGAAATGGTTTTCTGCCGTCGTCGGTTATCATAACGTCCGTCCCTTTTCTTGATGGTGCATGGTATTTGATTTAGTCGTGGTCCATCATCTCAGTTGCCCTTATTGTCCGGACGACCATTGTCTTTTTAATTATTCCGGTACTTGTAACTCTCTTGCTTCTACCTTGTACTTCGTTTTTTCGTCTGTTATCGTATCATTTGCTACAAAGCTTATTCGACTCACCCTACCATATTGTTTATTAAAACAATGTGTCACTGGTCCATCAATGACTAATGATATCATTGATATTTTCCCACGTATTTTATCTCTGGTATTTCCCATTTATCTCTGGTCCTTTCCAAGTTGTAAACTGTAGTTTTATGGTAAGTCATAATTGAAATTACTTTTAATTTCTTCCTATAATTTCTGACATTCATGATTTCTTTATTGTTGGTAATTGGGATATTCAGCACATTAATTAAACCACTGTGCATCATCTCCAACTCTTCTCGTGTTTTTATTAATTTCCTTGGATGTATTCTTCTCATTTTCTTTGATTTCATTTCCCTGTGTTTAATATTTTCTTTGTTTATGTTATGTTTAATTTCCGATAATAATGCTACTGGTTCCCTTGTTTTATTGATTGGTATTTCTTCCGTTTCTGGTTTGCTATCATTTTTTATTTCTTTGGTCCTCTCATTTCTTAATTCTTCCCTCCACAGTTTATTATTATT
Source organism: Magicicada septendecula (assembly GCA_034769895.1). Taxonomy (NCBI): domain Eukaryota; kingdom Metazoa; phylum Arthropoda; class Insecta; order Hemiptera; family Cicadidae; genus Magicicada; species Magicicada septendecula. The sequence continues at coordinate 366,226,918 of CM068375.1, forward strand.
TATTATCTCTTTGGACATATCATCCCATTTCTTATTGACATTTTCCAGTTGGTTACTCAATTCCTTATTCATGGAATCCATTTTCTTACCCAATTCTTCTTTCATTTCCATCACCACTCTGAACATTTCTTGTATCGTCGCGTTCTCTGTTTGTGAGGGTTTCTCGTGTTGTTCCTCTTGTTGTTCGGGTTGGTTCGGTTCGATCGGAGGCAGTCTTCCTTCAATATCTTCAACCGGAGTTGCCTCTTTATCATCCATGTCAATCTCTTCAATTTCTTTTTCCGCTTCTGCCGCCCTTTTCTTATATAATGCTCGTTTCAGCATTTTTCTTACTCCTCTGACCTTATAACAGCTGCCAAGCTAAAATTAGGGATTGGGCAAATTCTTCTTATTTTATCTGGCCTATCAATCACTAATTAAAGCCCCTTCAGTTGGACGCCAATTTTGTAACAAATAAAAAACTTTGTTTAGTTTATTTCGTAACAAGTTAAAAATTTTGTTAAATTTATAAAAATATTATTTTTTTTCTTATAATTTATTAATTAATTTTTTGTATTGTATTCTTGTAAAGTTTATTTCTTTTATTATTGTTTTTGTCAAATTATAACACCTTGTGTAATTAGAATTATATTTCTTCATTAATTGGATTGTCTCCAGTAACAATCCATTTGCGATTTTTCGTTCTACGAAGTGTGTTCTCCTCTGAAGTTATTAAATTCGGTTTTCTTTGTAGTCTATTTATCAAATATTAACTAAGATTCTTCTATTTATATTAATTCAAATAAATAGAAGCAACAATTACAACATTCAAGGATTTTTATTGACAAAATATAAAATAATCGATTTTGTATCGATTGATTAATCGATTCTCTCTCTCAGGGCGAGAAAATTTATTATACAAATTATTAATATTAATTCTCAGGTTCTTTAAACTGTTATTTTAGAATAGTCAGAGAAAAGGCAAGTCGGAAAAGTATAACACTTACAATTAAAAGTTTAAGATCTAAAAATACAAAGATATTATTTAATATATAATGGTTAGTAAAGTAAGTTGATCGAACCAATCTCTCGTTCTGACGACAAAGTCTGGCCGTGGAGAATTGTGGGAATTCAAAGATGGCCGTTCCGTACCGCAGATGTCGACAGCTGCTACACCTCAAGGAATCCTCTTCAAATAAATGTTGCTTTTCCAAGTTTTCCTCGTCTCAGAATTAGTGTTAATCCCTCTGGTGATAGTGTAGTTGTCCTGGATCAGTGGTCAGTGATTCGCTTCGATAATCTGTGTTGATTAGTGTTTTTAATTCACTCCGTTCCATAAGGTCGATATTGGCAAATTTTGTCTTGATATTCGGAATTATCGTTTATGTGTGTTAAAATGGTTATTACACCTTCTACTGTTCAATATTGGTTCACTTTAATAGTTATACTGGTTTAGTTCACTGAATTTAATAGTTATTTAAAGTTTTGTCAAAATTCGCGATTTTACATTGAATATGCTTGGTTGATTCTTGCCATCTTTCTTCTTCCTTTGTTGTAAGTGAATAATTCACAAGCTCTCATTCTGATGTGAACTACTCAACGTATAATAATCAACTGTTTAACTTTCTTCTTTATTCTAAACGTCTTAGCCAATTTAATATTAAAAAGACATTGTTTTAAATCTCTAGCGTTTCCGCTTACATGGTTGACTTTTACATTATATGAATGAATACGTTTTTATTATTATTTAATTTTATCAAATACCTAACACATATTCACTTTCTTTAGTTAATTCTACGTGATTTAATACCAAATATGATACTTTTACAATGTTTTTCATCTCGAAATGCCTTATTTACAGTATTTTTACATGTAGGCCTGAAATTTTACTTCCTGTCACATTAAATGGTTACCATCATTATGAAGCTATAATTGTTATTGGATAAGATCCTTGATTGAAATAAAATGTTTATTTTTCCTTAATTCCTTGAAATTTTATGAATTAGTTATCTTTTTTAAATTATATCTTTAATTTAAATCTTCCCCTTAGGTTATAGTGTTATTACACTTGCATTTTTTCTAATAATCCTTTATACATTTCTTCAATATCTTTATAAACTATTGGTACAGTTATTATACACTGTGTTGGATTTACATTATACAAATTTCATCAATTTATTTAATTTACTCAACTTATACATCAATTATAAGGTTGTTGAGATTTACTATTTGCCTAGATTTTACCTTTGTTCACATATGTTTTATGACTATTACAGCTTGCTTATACCCCTTCTGACTTTCTATTCTTATACGATCCTAATTAAAATTCCTATACTTAACTAAATTAACATTTAGTGTTGAATTAATTCTATTAATACATAACAAATATATTAAAACAAAAGAGTTGTAGTCAAACTCAGACATTTCAGTCTTGATTAATACTAGTAACATATAATAAATATCTTATAATAAAAGAATTGTATTCAAACTCAGACATTTCAGCCTTGATTAATACTATTAAACATAATAAATATTTTAGAATAACAAAAAACATTATACTCTATTTCAATGAACTATTGACCTTAATATAAACAAAACACATCTGTCCCTTCATTATTTAAAGTATTTCTTAAAACTAATTTTGCGCAGTCTTGGCTGTTTTTATTTTATTTTGAGGATGTACCCTTTGTCACTTCACTTATTTATTGCCTGCTCTTATTTTATCTTTGTCATTTTAATAAATGTTGTTAGATAAAGAGTGGCACTCACTTAGAAACATTTGTAGTCTATTTTCATAATAATATTCTACAAAATATCATTTCTGAATTCAATACAAAAACTTTAAAGTTGTATAAAGGCACAAATTTACTTAGTTTATGAATTTAAACATTGACACATGAAGTTTATTTAACATAATAAAATAACTTGCACTGGTATTCTTTGATCTTATCACTAATCAGTTTTATAGTCTTATAAGATCAAGAATCTTATTTATAGAGGATTATGAAGATTTGTTTTTTCCATTATATAAATAATTTCCACTGGTTCACTTTTAATTCTACATTTAGACACTTTTGTTTATATCTACTTTACATTATTTTTTATTTTAGGTGTTATACTTTCATTAGTTACATATACTCTCTTTTGGGGTTTCGTTTTTTCTTATTACTGGGTTTGCTTTGGGTATTTCCCTACTTTATTTTATTCTACTACGTGGTTTCTTCCAATTTCAGTCCTGTTATTAGGGATGTCGGTTTGTTCTGCGTATTGCCTTACTTACTCCTATCCTACCTGGGTACTTTCTTACTTTATCTTGGCTTTTTGTTTTATTTTTTATTACTCATTTTATTGCATAGTTGTTTTTAATTTATTTTTATTTCTTCAAACTATGAGTGCACTTTACTGTGGTCCTTAATGGTTTTTTATTGTATTTTTCTTTGATTTCCTTTTAATTTTAATTTATTTATGATCATTATTTCGTTCATGATAATGTGGATAATCTGTCATGCTACAGATTGCTCTCCTCCAGAAGTGATTAGTTCAGACCATACTTTGAGTATATATGAAATAATTGCTTATGATATTTTTTAGTTATTATATTTCTTGTCTTCCTTCCCATTTCTATATTTGCTTCTTCCTACTTAGCTTTTTTTCTTAAATTGATTCTTCTTTGATAGTTACTGTTATCTGAAGTTTATTATTATTATTATTATATTTATCTTTTCCATAACTTGGTGTTTTATCCATGGGATATTCATTCCCTAACACGTGAGCTGGGGCAGCCCAGAGAGGCACTTGTGGCTACATATACTCTGCTGGCCATACTACACTTTTAATTGAGATCAGAGGAACTTCATCTCTGCTCAAAACATAATGCTGCTGGAATTATCTACAGACAGTCATTAAATGAAATTATATAAGAATAGTCTATTTTTCGACTAATAAAAATATCTTTGGATACCTCACTTCATATTTGCCCAGATTTGTTAATATTTTCTATCTCAGTTATCCTTCTTAATTTTCAGCTCTGCTGATATATTTACTCTTATCATAGTTGGAAGCTCTGTTAATATATTTATTTTTCTCATGGTTGGAAGTTCTGTTGATATAATTATCACTAGTTATTGTGTGTAAACTTTTTCATCTGAATTCTCTTTAATTCTTTTATCATTTGCTCAATCTTCTTCTGGTTATCAATAGCATATATATAAAATATTTTTTCTTTTCTTAGTTCTTATTAATTGTTCCACTGGATTCATGTTATTATCATTATTCTTCTAATAGTTTTCATTATAATTGAAATTCAACTTGCGATCATAGTTATATTATATAGTTTTTCTTTCAAAAAAATTATTTCTCTCTGGTTTTCATCCAAATTAATTCTTTAACATTATATTATTTATGTGGTCCTTACTTAACAAGTTTATTTATTTTATTGGTATTAGTTGTCCTTATAGTTTTTTAGAGTTCGGTAATTCAATAATAATTCAGATTTAAAGGCTGTAAATATTTGTGGTAAGTTCCTCTTACGTTCGTATTACATTTAGTGGTTATACTAAATTCAAATTCTTCAATTCCAAATTAATTCTCATCAATAATTAGTTGTAAGTTGGTCTTACTTATTTTTTAAATTTTGATGATTTCTCAAAATTCAAATTCTTCCTTTCCAAATTAAGTTTCATAAATAATTATTTGTAAGTTATTCTTACTTTTCTTTTAGAATTTATTGGTTTTACTCAAAATTCAAATTCTTCTTTTCTTATTATCGTCCTTATTTTTATATGTTCTTCTATAACCAGTATTGATGAGCTTTTGGTAATCTTCATAGTGTCGCTCAGTTGCTCCTATCTTCATTGGTAAGGTTCAGTTTCTTAAATAATCTTCTTTCATAGATCCCAGTTTTGTTTCTTTGTTCGTTATTCATATCATTTCTCCTCAAAGGTACTTATTTTTCTTCTCTTTTGAAATGGTTTTCTGCTGTCGTCGGTTATCATAACGTCCGTCCCTTTTCTTGATGGTGCATGGTATTTGATTTAGTCGTGGTCCATCATCTCAGTTGCCCTTATTGTCCGGGCGACCATTGTCTTTATAATTATTCCGGTACTTGTGACTCTCTTGCTTCTACCTTGTACTTCGTTTTTTCGTCTGTTATCGTATCATTTGCTACAAAGCTTATTCGACTCACCCTACCATATTGTTTATTAAAACAATGTGTCACTGGTCCATCAATGACTAATGATATCATTGATATTTTCCCACGTATTTTATCTCTGGTATTCCCATTTATCTCTGGTCCTTTCCAAGTTGTAAACTGTAGTTTTATGGTAAGTCATTATTGAAATTACTTTTAATTTCTTCCTATAATTTCTGACATTCATGATTTCTTTATTGTTGGTAATTGGGATATTCAGCACATTAATTAAACCACTGTGCATCATCTCCAACTCTTCTCGTGTTTTTATTAATTTCCTTGGATGTATTCTTCTCATTTTCTTTGATTTCATTTCCCTGTGTTTAATATTTTCTTTGTTTATGTTATGTTTAATTTCCGATAATAATGCTACTGGTTCCCTTGTTTTATTGATTGGTATTTCTTCCGTTTCTGGTTTGCTATCATTTTTTATTTCTTTGGTCCTCTCATTTCTTAATTCTTCCCTCCACAGTTTATTATTATTTATTATCTCTTTGGTCATATCATCCCATTTCTTATTGACATTTTCCAGTTGGTTACTCAATTCCTTATTCATGGAATCCATTTTCTTACCCAATTCTTCTTTCATTTCCATCACCACTCTGAACATTTCTTGTATCGTCGCGTTCTCTGTTTGTGAGGGTTTCTCGTGTTGTTCCTCTTGTTGTTCGGGTTGGTTCGGTTCGATCGGAGGCAGTCTTCCTTCAATATCTTCAACCGGAGTTGCCTCTTTATCATCCATGTCAATCTCTTCAATTTCTTTTTCCGCTTCTGCCGCCCTTTTCTTATATAATGCTCGTTTCAGCATTTTTCTTACTCCTCTGACCTTATAACAGCTGCCAAGCTAAAATTAGGGATTGGGCAAATTCTTCTTATTTTATCTGGCCTATCAATCACTAATTAAAGCCCCTTCAGTTGGACGCCAATTTTGTAACAAATAAAAAACTTTGTTTAGTTTATTTCGTAACAAAATAAAAATTTTGTTAAATTTATAAAAATATTATTTTTTTTCTTATAATTTATTAATTAATTTTTTGTATTGTATTCTTGTAAAGTTTATTTATTTTATTATTGTTTTTGTCAAATTATAACACCTTGTGTAATTAGAATTATATTTCTTCATTAATTGGATTGTCTCCAGTAACAATCCATTTGCGATTTTTCGTTCTACGAAGTGTGTTCTCCTCTGAAGTTATTAAATTCGGTTTTCTTTGTAGTCTATTTATCAAATATTAACTAAGATTCTTCTATTTATATTAATTCAAATAAATAGAAGCAACAATTACAACATTCAAGGATTTTTATTGACAAAATATAAAATAATCGATTTTGTATCGATTGATTAATCGATTCTCTCTCTCAGGGCGAGAAAATTTATTATACAAATTATTAATATTAATTCTCAGGTTCTTTAAACTGTTATTTTAGAATAGTCAGAGAAAAGGCAAGTCGGAAAAGTATAACACTTACAATTAAAAGTTTAAGATCTAAAAATACAAAGATATTATTTAATATATAATGGTTAGTAAAGTAAGTTGATCGAACCAATCTCTCGTTCTGACGACGAAGTCTGGCCGTGGAGAATTGTGGGAATTCAAAGATGGCCGTTCCGTACCGCAGATGTCGACAGCTGCTACACCTCAAGGAATCCTCTTCAAATAAATGTTGCTTTTCCAAGTTTTCCTCGTCTCAGAATTAGTGTTAATCCCTCTGGTGATAGTGTAGTTGTCCTGGATCAGTGGTCAGTGATTCGCTTCGATAATCTGTGTTGATTAGTGTTTTTAATTCACTCCGTTCCATAAGGTCGATATTGGCAAATTTTGTCTTGATATTCGGAATTATCGTTTATGTGTGTTAAAATGGTTATTACACCTTCTACTGTTCAATATTGGTTCACTTTAATAGTTATACTGGTTTAGTTCACTGAATTTAATAGTTATTTAAAGTTTTGTCAAAATTCGCGATTTTACATTGAATATGCTTGGTTGATTCTCGCCATCTTTCTTCTTCCTTTGTTGTAAGTGAATAATTCACAAGCTCTCATTCTGATGTGAACTACTCAACGTATAATAATCAACTGTTTAACTTTCTTCTTTATTCTAAACGTCTTAGCCAATTTAATATTAAAAAGACATTGTTTTAAATCTCTAGCGTTTCCGCTTACATGGTTGACTTTTACATTATATGAATGAATACGTTTTTATTATTATTTAATTTTATCAAATACCTAACACATATTCACTTTCTTTAGTTAATTCTACGTGATTTAATACCAAATATGATACTTTTACAATGTTTTTCATCTCGAAATGCCTTATTTACAGTATTTTTACATGTAGGCCTGAAATTTTACTTCCTGTCACATTAAATGGTTACCATCATTATGAAGCTATAATTGTTATTGGATAAGATCCTTGATTGAAATAAAATGTTTATTTTTCCTTAATTCCTTGAAATTTTATGAATTAGTTATCTTTTTTAAATTATATCTTTAATTTAAATCTTCCCCTTAGGTTATAGTGTTATTACACTTGCATTTTTTCTAATAATCCTTTATACATTTCTTCAATATCTTTATAAACTATTGGTACAGTTATTATACACTGTGTTGGATTTACATTATACAAATTTCATCAATTTATTTAATTTACTCAACTTATACATCAATTATAAGGTTGTTGAGATTTACTATTTGCCTAGATTTTACCTTTGTTCACATATGTTTTATGACTATTACAGCTTGCTTATACCCCTTCTGACTTTCTATTCTTATACGATCCTAATTAAAATTCCTATACTTAACTAAATTAACATTTAGTGTTGAATTAATTCTATTAATACATAACAAATATATTAAAACAAAAGAGTTGTAGTCAAACTCAGACATTTCAGTCTTGATTAATACTAGTAACATATAATAAATATCTTATAATAAAAGAATTGTATTCAAACTCAGACATTTCAGCCTTGATTAATACTATTAAACATAATAAGTATTTTAGAATAACAAAAAACATTATACTCTATTTCAATGAACTATTGACCTTAATATAAACAAAACACATCTGTCCCTTCATTATTTAAAGTATTTCTTAAAACTAATTTTGCGCAGTCTTGGCTGTTTTTATTTTATTTTGAGGATGTACCCTTTGTCACTTCACTTATTTATTGCCTGCTCTTATTTTATCTTTGTCATTTTAATAAATGTTGTTAGATAAAGAGTGGCACTCACTTAGAAACATTTGTAGTCTATTTTCATAATAATATTCTACAAAATATCATTTCTGAATTCAATACAAAAACTTTAAAGTTGTATAAAGGCACAAATTTACTTAGTTTATGAATTTAAACATTGACACATGAAGTTTATTTAACATAATAAAATAACTTGCACTGGTATTCTTTGATCTTATCACTAATCAGTTTTATAGTCTTATAAGATCAAGAATCTTATTTATAGAGGATTATGAAGATTTGTTTTTTCCATTATATAAATAATTTCCACTGGTTCACTTTTAATTCTACATTTAGACACTTTTGTTTATATCTACTTTACATTATTTTTTATTTTAGGTGTTATACTTTCATTAGTTACATATACTCTCTTTTGGGGTTTCGTTTTTTCTTATTACTGGGTTTGCTTTGGGTATTTCCCTACTTTATTTTATTCTACTACGTGGTTTCTTCCAATTTCAGTCCTGTTATTACGGATGTCGGTTTGTTCTGCGTATTGCCTTACTTACTCCTATCCTACCTGGGTACTTTCTTACTTTATCTTGGCTTTTTGTTTTATTTTTTATTACTCATTTTATTGCATAGTTGTTTTTAATTTATTTTTATTTCTTCAAACTATGAGTGCACTTTACTGTGGTCCTTAATGGTTTTTTATTGTATTTTTCTTTGATTTCCTTTTAATTTTAATTTATTTATGATCATTATTTCGTTCATGATAATGTGGATAATCTGTCATGCTACAGATTGCTCTCCTCCAGAAGTGATTAGTTCAGACCATACTTTGAGTATATATGAAATAATTGCTTATGATATTTTTTAGTTATTATATTTCTTGTCTTCCTTCCCATTTCTATATTTGCTTCTTCCTACTTAGCTTTTTTTCTTAAATTGATTCTTCTTTGATAGTTACTGTTATCTGAAGTTTATTATTATTATTATTATATTTATCTTTTCCATAACTTGGTGTTTTATCCATGGGATATTCATTCCCTAACACGTGAGCTGGGGCAGCCCAGAGAGGCACTTGTGGCTACATATACTCTGCTGGCCATACTACACTTTTAATTGAGATCAGAGGAACTTCATCTCTGCTCAAAACATAATGCTGCTGGAATTATCTACAGACAGTCATTAAATGAAATTATATAAGAATAGTCTATTTTTCGACTAATAAAAATATCTTTGGATACCTCACTTCATATTTGCCCAGATTTGTTAATATTTTCTATCTCAGTTATCCTTCTTAATTTTCAGCTCTGCTGATATATTTACTCTTATCATAGTTGGAAGCTCTGTTAATATATTTATTTTTCTCATGGTTGGAAGTTCTGTTGATATAATTATCACTAGTTATTGTGTGTAAACTTTTTCATCTGAATTCTCTTTAATTCTTTTATCATTTGCTCAATCTTCTTCTGGTTATCAATAGCATATATATAAAATATTTTTTCTTTTCTTAGTTCTTATTAATTGTTCCACTGGATTCATGTTATTATCATTATTCTTCTAATAGTTTTCATTATAATTGAAATTCAACTTGCGATCATAGTTATATTATATAGTTTTTCTTTCAAAAAAATTATTTCTCTCTGGTTTTCATCCAAATTAATTCTTTAACATTATATTATTTATGTGGTCCTTACTTAACAAGTTTATTTATTTTATTGGTATTAGTTGTCCTTATAGTTTTTTAGAGTTCGGTAATTCAATAATAATTCAGATTTAAAGGCTGTAAATATTTGTGGTAAGTTCCTCTTACGTTCGTATTACATTTAGTGGTTATACTAAATTCAAATTCTTCAATTCCAAATTAATTCTCATCAATAATTAGTTGTAAGTTGGTCTTACTTATTTTTTAAATTTTGATGATTTCTCAAAATTCAAATTCTTCCTTTCCAAATTAAGTTTCATAAATAATTATTTGTAAGTTATTCTTACTTTTCTTTTAGAATTTATTGGTTTTACTCAAAATTCAAATTCTTCTTTTCTTATTATCGTCCTTATTTTTATATGTTCTTCTATAACCAGTATTGATGAGCTTTTGGTAATCTTCATAGTGTCGCTCAGTTGCTCCTATCTTCATTGGTAAGGTTCAGTTTCTTAAATAATCTTCTTTCATAGATCCCAGTTTTGTTTCTTTGTTCGTTATTCATATCATTTCTCCTCAAAGGTACTTATTTTTCTTCTCTTTTGAAATGGTTTTCTGCTGTCGTCGGTTATCATAACGTCCGTCCCTTTTCTTGATGGTGCATGGTATTTGATTTAGTCGTGGTCCATCATCTCAGTTGCCCTTATTGTCCGGACGACCATTGTCTTTTTAATTATTCCGGTACTTGTAACTCTCTTGCTTCTACCTTGTACTTCGTTTTTTCGTCTGTTATCGTATCATTTGCTACAAAGCTTATTCGACTCACCCTACCATATTGTTTATTAAAACAATGTGTCACTGGTCCATCAATGACTAATGATATCATTGATATTTTCCCACGTATTTTATCTCTGGTATTTCCCATTTATCTCTGGTCCTTTCCAAGTTGTAAACTGTAGTTTTATGGTAAGTCATTATTGAAATTACTTTTAATTTCTTCCTATAATTTCTGACATTCATGATTTCTTTATTGTTGGTAATTGGGATATTCAGCACATTAATTAAACCACTGTGCATCATCTCCAACTCTTCTCGTGTTTTTATTAATTTCCTTGGATGTATTCTTCTCATTTTCTTTGATTTCATTTCCCTGTGTTTAATATTTTCTTTGTTTATGTTATGTTTAATTTCCGATAATAATGCTACTGGTTCCCTTGTTTTATTGATTGGTATTTCTTCCGTTTCTGGTTTGCTATCATTTTTTATTTCTTTGGTCCTCTCATTTCTTAATTCTTCCCTCCACAGTTTATTATTATTTATTATCTCTTTGGTCATATCATCCCATTTCTTATTGACATTTTCCAGTTGGTTACTCAATTCCTTATTCATGGAATCCATTTTCTTACCCAATTCTTCTTTCATTTCCATCACCACTCTGAACATTTCTTGTATCGTCGCGTTCTCTGTTTGTGAGGGTTTCTCGTGTTGTTCCTCTTGTTGTTCGGGTTGGTTCGGTTCGATCGGAGGCAGTCTTCCTTCAATATCTTCAACCGGAGTTGCCTCTTTATCATCCATGTCAATCTCTTCAATTTCTTTTTCCGCTTCTGCCGCCCTTTTCTTATATAATGCTCGTTTCAGCATTTTTCTTACTCCTCTGACCTTATAACAGCTGCCAAGCTAAAATTAGGGATTGGGCAAATTCTTCTTATTTTATCTGGCCTATCAATCACTAATTAAAGCCCCTTCAGTTGGACGCCAATTTTGTAACAAATAAAAAACTTTGTTTAGTTTATTTCGTAACAAAATAAAAATTTTGTTAAATTTATAAAAATATTATTTTTTTTCTTATAATTTATTAATTAATTTTTTGTATTGTATTCTTGTAAAGTTTATTTCTTTTATTATTGTTTTTGTCAAATTATAACACCTTGTGTAATTAGAATTATATTTCTTCATTAATTGGATTGTCTCCAGTAACAATCCATTTGCGATTTTTCGTTCTACGAAGTGTGTTCTCCTCTGAAGTTATTAAATTCGGTTTTCTTTGTAGTCTATTTATCAAATATTAACTAAGATTCTTCTATTTATATTAATTCAAATAAATAGAAGCAACAATTACAACATTCAAGGATTTTTATTGACAAAATATAAAATAATCGATTTTGTATCGATTGATTAATCGATTCTCTCTCTCAGGGCGAGAAAATTTATTATACAAATTATTAATATTAATTCTCAGGTTCTTTAAACTGTTATTTTAGAATAGTCAGAGAAAAGGCAAGTCGGAAAAGTATAACACTTACAATTAAAAGTTTAAGATCTAAAAATACAAAGATATTATTTAATATATAATGGTTAGTAAAGTAAGTTGATCGAACCAATCTCTCGTTCTGACGACGAAGTCTGGCCGTGGAGAATTGTGGGAATTCAAAGATGGCCGTTCCGTACCGCAGATGTCGACAGCTGCTACACCTCAAGGAATCCTCTTCAAATAAATGTTGCTTTTCCAAGTTTTCCTCGTCTCAGAATTAGTGTTAATCCCTCTGGTGATAGTGTAGTTGTCCTGGATCAGTGGTCAGTGATTCGCTTCGATAATCTGTGTTGATTAGTGTTTTTAATTCACTCCGTTCCATAAGGTCGATATTGGCAAATTTTGTCTTGATATTCGGAATTATCGTTTATGTGTGTTAAAATGGTTATTACACCTTCTACTGTTCAATATTGGTTCACTTTAATAGTTATACTGGTTTAGTTCACTGAATTTAATAGTTATTTAAAGTTTTGTCAAAATTCGCGATTTTACATTGAATATGCTTGGTTGATTCTCGCCATCTTTCTTCTTCCTTTGTTGTAAGTGAATAATTCACGAGCTCTCATTCTGATGTGAACTACTCAACGTATAATAATCAACTGTTTAACTTTCTTCTTTATTCTAAACGTCTTAGCCAATTTAATATTAAAAAGACATTGTTTTAAATCTCTAGCGTTTCCGCTTACATGGTTGACTTTTACATTATATGAATGAATACGTTTTTATTATTATTTAATTTTATCAAATACCTAACACATATTCACTTTCTTTAGTTAATTCTACGTGATTTAATACCAAATATGATACTTTTACAATGTTTTTCATCTCGAAATGCCTTATTTACAGTATTTTTACATGTAGGCCTGAAATTTTACTTCCTGTCACATTAAATGGTTACCATCATTATGAAGCTATAATTGTTATTGGATAAGATCCTTGATTGAAATAAAATGTTTATTTTTCCTTAATTCCTTGAAATTTTATGAATTAGTTATCTTTTTTAAATTATATCTTTAATTTAAATCTTCCCCTTAGGTTATAGTGTTATTACACTTGCATTTTTTCTAATAATCCTTTATACATTTCTTCAATATCTTTATAAACTATTGGTACAGTTATTATACACTGTGTTGGATTTACATTATACAAATTTCATCAATTTATTTAATTTACTCAACTTATACATCAATTATAAGGTTGTTGAGATTTACTATTTGCCTAGATTTTACCTTTGTTCACATATGTTTTATGACTATTACAGCTTGCTTATACCCCTTCTGACTTTCTATTCTTATACGATCCTAATTAAAATTCCTATACTTAACTAAGTTAACATTTAGTGTTGAATTAATTCTATTAATACATAACAAATATATTAAAACAAAAGAGTTGTAGTCAAACTCAGACATTTCAGTCTTGATTAATACTAGTAACATATAATAAATATCTTATAATAAAAGAATTGTATTCAAACTCAGACATTTCAGCCTTGATTAATACTATTAAACATAATAAGTATTTTAGAATAACAAAAAACATTATACTCTATTTCAATGAACTATTGACCTTAATATAAACAAAACACATCTGTCCCTTCATTATTTAAAGTATTTCTTAAAACTAATTTTGCGCAGTCTTGGCTGTTTTTATTTTATTTTGAGGATGTACCCTTTGTCACTTCACTTATTTATTGCCTGCTCTTATTTTATCTTTGTCATTTTAATAAATGTTGTTAGATAAAGAGTGGCACTCACTTAGAAACATTTGTAGTCTATTTTCATAATAATATTCTACAAAATATCATTTCTGAATTCAATACAAAAACTTTAAAGTTGTATAAAGGCACAAATTTACTTAGTTTATGAATTTAAACATTGACACATGAAGTTTATTTAACATAATAAAATAACTTGCACTGGTATTCTTTGATCTTATCACTAATCAGTTTTATAGTCTTATAAGATCAAGAATCTTATTTATAGAGGATTATGAAGATTTGTTTTTTCCATTATATAAATAATTTCCACTGGTTCACTTTTAATTCTACATTTAGACACTTTTGTTTATATCTACTTTACATTATTTTTTATTTTAGGTGTTATACTTTCATTAGTTACATATACTCTCTTTTGGGGTTTCGTTTTTTCTTATTACTGGGTTTGCTTTGGGTATTTCCCTACTTTATTTTATTCTACTACGTGGTTTCTTCCAATTTCAGTCCTGTTATTACGGATGTCGGTTTGTTCTGCGTATTGCCTTACTTACTCCTATCCTACCTGGGTACTTTCTTACTTTATCTTGGCTTTTTGTTTTATTTTTTATTACTCATTTTATTGCATAGTTGTTTTTAATTTATTTTTATTTCTTCAAACTATGAGTGCACTTTACTGTGGTCCTTAATGGTTTTTTATTGTATTTTTCTTTGATTTCCTTTTAATTTTAATTTATTTATGATCATTATTTCGTTCATGATAATGTGGATAATCTGTCATGCTACAGATTGCTCTCCTCCAGAAGTGATTAGTTCAGACCATACTTTGAGTATATATGAAATAATTGCTTATGATATTTTTTAGTTATTATATTTCTTGTCTTCCTTCCCATTTCTATATTTGCTTCTTCCTACTTAGCTTTTTTTCTTAAATTGATTCTTCTTTGATAGTTACTGTTATCTGAAGTTTATTATTATTATTATTATATTTATCTTTTCCATAACTTGGTGTTTTATCCATGGGATATTCATTCCCTAACACGTGAGCTGGGGCAGCCCAGAGAGGCACTTGTGGCTACATATACTCTGCTGGCCATACTACACTTTTAATTGAGATCAGAGGAACTTCATCTCTGCTCAAAACATAATGCTGCTGGAATTATCTACAGACAGTCATTAAATGAAATTATATAAGAATAGTCTATTTTTCGACTAATAAAAATATCTTTGGATACCTCACTTCATATTTGCCCAGATTTGTTAATATTTTCTATCTCAGTTATCCTTCTTAATTTTCAGCTCTGCTGATATATTTACTCTTATCATAGTTGGAAGCTCTGTTAATATATTTATTTTTCTCATGGTTGGAAGTTCTGTTGATATAATTATCACTAGTTATTGTGTGTAAACTTTTTCATCTGAATTCTCTTTAATTCTTTTATCATTTGCTCAATCTTCTTCTGGTTATCAATAGCATATATATAAAATATTTTTTCTTTTCTTAGTTCTTATTAATTGTTCCACTGGATTCATGTTATTATCATTATTCTTCTAATAGTTTTCATTATAATTGAAATTCAACTTGCGATCATAGTTATATTATATAGTTTTTCTTTCAAAAAAATTATTTCTCTCTGGTTTTCATCCAAATTAATTCTTTAACATTATATTATTTATGTGGTCCTTACTTAACAAGTTTATTCATTTTATTGGTATTAGTTGTCCTTATAGTTTTTTAGAGTTCGGTAATTCAATAATAATTCAGATTTAAAGGCTGTAAATATTTGTGGTAAGTTCCTCTTACGTTCGTATTACATTTAGTGGTTATACTAAATTCAAATTCTTCAATTCCAAATTAATTCTCATCAATAATTAGTTGAGAGTTGGTCTTACTTATTTTTTAAATTTTGATGATTTCTCAAAATTCAAATTCTTCCTTTCCAAATTAAGTTTCATAAATAATTATTTGTAAGTTATTCTTACTTTTCTTTTAGAATTTATTGGTTTTACTCAAAATTCAAATTCTTCTTTCCTTATTATCGTCCTTATTTTTATATGTTCTTCTATAACCAGTATTGATGAGCTTTTGGTAATCTTCATAGTGTCGCTCAGTTGCTCCTATCTTCATTGGTAAGGTTCAGTTTCTTAAATAATCTTCTTTCATAGATCCCAGTTTTGTTTCTTTGTTCGTTATTCATATCATTTCTCCTCAAAGGTACTTATTTTTCTTCTCTTTTGAAATGGTTTTCTGCTGTCGTCGGTTATCATAACGTCCGTCCCTTTTCTTGATGGTGCATGGTATTTGATTTAGTCGTGGTCCATCATCTCAGTTGCCCTTATTGTCCGGGCGACCATTGTCTTTATAATTATTCCGGTACTTGTGACTCTCTTGCTTCTACCTTGTACTTCGTTTTTTCGTCTGTTATCGTATCATTTGCTACAAAGCTTATTCGACTCACCCTACCATATTGTTTATTAAAACAATGTGTCACTGGTCCATCAATGACTAATGATATCATTGATATTTTCCCACGTATTTTATCTCTGGTATTCCCATTTATCTCTGGTCCTTTCCAAGTTGTAAACTGTAGTTTTATGGTAAGTCATTATTGAAATTACTTTTAATTTCTTCCTATAATTTCTGACATTCATGATTTCTTTATTGTTGGTAATTGGGATATTCAGCACATTAATTAAACCACTGTGCATCATCTCCAACTCTTCTCGTGTTTTTATTAATTTCCTTGGATGTATTCTTCTCATTTTCTTTGATTTCATTTCCCTGTGTTTAATATTTTCTTTGTTTATGTTATGTTTAATTTCCGATAATAATGCTACTGGTTCCCTTGTTTTATTGATTGGTATTTCTTCTGTTTCTGGTTTGCTATCATTTTTTATTTCTTTGGTCCTCTCATTTCTTAATTCTTCCCTCCACAGTTTATTATTATTTATTGTCTCTTTGGTCATATCATCCCATTTCTTATTGACATTTTCCAGTTGGTTACTCAATTCCTTATTCATGGAATCCATTTTCTTACCCAATTCTTCTTTCATTTCCATCACCACTCTGAACATTTCTTGTATCGTCGCGTTCTCTGTTTGTGAGGGTTTCTCGTGTTGTTCCTCTTGTTGTTCGGGTTGGTTCGGTTCGATCGGAGGCAGTCTTCCTTCAATATCTTCAACCGGAGTTGCCTCTTTATCATCCATGTCAATCTCTTCAATTTCTTTTTCCGCTTCTGCCGCCCTTTTCTTATATAATGCTCGTTTCAGCATTTTTCTTACTCCTCTGACCTTATAACAGCTGCCAAGCTAAAATTAGGGATTGGGCAAATTCTTCTTATTTTATCTGGCCTATCAATCACTAATTAAAGCCCCTTCAGTTGGACGCCAATTTTGTAACAAATAAAAAACTTTGTTTAGTTTATTTCGTAACAAAATAAAAATTTTGTTAAATTTATAAAAATATTATTTTTTTTCTTATAATTTATTAATTAATTTTTTGTATTGTATTCTTGTAAAGTTTATTTCTTTTATTATTGTTTTTGTCAAATTATAACACCTTGTGTAATTAGAATTATATTTCTTCATTAATTGGATTGTCTCCAGTAACAATCCATTTGCGATTTTTCGTTCTACGAAGTGTGTTCTCCTCTGAAGTTATTAAATTCGGTTTTCTTTGTAGTCTATTTATCAAATATTAACTAAGATTCTTCTATTTATATTAATTCAAATAAATAGAAGCAACAATTACAACATTCAAGGATTTTTATTGACAAAATATAAAATAATCGATTTTGTATCGATTGATTAATCGATTCTCTCTCTCAGGGCGAGAAAATTTATTATACAAATTATTAATATTAATTCTCAGGTTCTTTAAACTGTTATTTTAGAATAGTCAGAGAAAAGGCAAGTCGGAAAAGTATAACACTTACAATTAAAAGTTTAAGATCTAAAAATACAAAGATATTATTTAATATATAATGGTTAGTAAAGTAAGTTGATCGAACCAATCACTCGTTCTGACGACGAAGTCTGGCCGTGGAGAATTGTGGGAATTCAAAGATGGCTGTTCCGTACCGCAGATGTCGACAGCTGCTACACCTCAAGGAATCCTCTTCAAATAAATGTTGCTTTTCCAAGTTTTCCTCGTCTCAGAATTAGTGTTAATCCCTCTGGTGATAGTGTAGTTGTCCTGGATCAGTGGTCAGTGATTCGCTTCGATAATCTGTGTTGATTAGTGTTTTTAATTCACTCCGTTCCATAAGGTCGATATTGGCAAATTTTGTCTTGATATTCGGAATTATCGTTTATGTGTGTTAAAATGGTTATTACACCTTCTACTGTTCAATATTGGTTCACTTTAATAGTTATACTGGTTTAGTTCACTGAATTTAATAGTTATTTAAAGTTTTGTCAAAATTCGCGATTTTACATTGAATATGCTTGGTTGATTCTCGCCATCTTTCTTCTTCCTTTGTTGTAAGTGAATAATTCACAAGCTCTCATTCTGATGTGAACTACTCAACGTATAATAATCAACTGTTTAACTTTCTTCTTTATTCTAAACGTCTTAGCCAATTTAATATTAAAAAGACATTGTTTTAAATCTCTAGCGTTTCCGCTTACATGGTTGACTTTTACATTATATGAATGAATACGTTTTTATTATTATTTAATTTTATCAAATACCTAACACATATTCACTGTCTTTAGTTAATTCTACGTGATTTAATACCAAATATGATACTTTTACAATGTTTTTCATCTCGAAATGCCTTATTTACAGTATTTTTACATGTAGGCCTGAAATTTTACTTCCTGTCACATTAAATGGTTACCATCATTATGAAGCTATAATTGTTATTGGATAAGATCCTTGATTGAAATAAAATGTTTATTTTTCCTTAATTCCTTGAAATTTTATGAATTAGTTATCTTTTTTAAATTATATCTTTAATTTAAATCTTCCCCTTAGGTTATAGTGTTATTACACTTGCATTTTTTCTAATAATCCTTTATACATTTCTTCAATATCTTTATAAACTATTGGTACAGTTATTATACACTGTGTTGGATTTACATTATACAAATTTCATCAATTTATTTAATTTACTCAACTTATACATCAATTATAAGGTTGTTGAGATTTACTATTTGCCTAGATTTTACCTTTGTTCACATATGTTTTATGACTATTACAGCTTGCTTATACCCCTTCTGACTTTCTATTCTTATACGATCCTAATTAAAATTCCTATACTTAACTAAATTAACATTTAGTGTTGAATTAATTCTATTAATACATAACAAATATATTAAAACAAAAGAGTTGTAGTCAAACTCAGACATTTCAGTCTTGATTAATACTAGTAACATATAATAAATATATTATAATAAAAGAATTGTATTCAAACTCAGACATTTCAGCCTTGATTAATACTATTAAACATAATAAGTATTTTAGAATAACAAAAAACATTATACTCTATTTCAATGAACTATTGACCTTAATATAAACAAAACACATCTGTCCCTTCATTATTTAAAGTATTTCTTAAAACTAATTTTGCGCAGTCTTGGCTGTTTTTATTTTATTTTGAGGATGTGCCCTTTGTCACTTCACTTATTTATTGCCTGCTCTTATTTTATCTTTGTCATTTTAATAAATGTTGTTAGATAAAGAGTGGCACTCACTTAGAAACATTTGTAGTCTATTTTCATAATAATATTCTACAAAATATCATTTCTGAATTCAATACAAAAACTTTAAAGTTGTATAAAGGCACAAATTTACTTAGTTTATGAATTTAAACATTGACACATGAAGTTTATTTAACATAATAAAATAACTTGCACTGGTATTCTTTGATCTTATCACTAATCAGTTTTATAGTCTTATAAGATCAAGAATCTTATTTATAGAGGATTATGAAGATTTGTTTTTTCCATTATATAAATAATTTCCACTGGTTCACTTTTAATTCTACATTTAGACACTTTTGTTTATATCTACTTTACATTATTTTTTATTTTAGGTGTTATACTTTCATTAGTTACATATACTCTCTTTTGGGGTTTCGTTTTTTCTTATTACTGGGTTTGCTTTGGGTATTTCCCTACTTTATTTTATTCTACTACGTGGTTTCTTCCAATTTCAGTCCTGTTATTACGGATGTCGGTTTGTTCTGCGTATTGCCTTACTTACTCCTATCCTACCTGGGTACTTTCTTACTTTATCTTGGCTTTTTGTTTTATTTTTTATTACTCATTTTATTGCATAGTTGTTTTTAATTTATTTTTATTTCTTCAAACTATGAGTGCACTTTACTGTGGTCCTTAATGGTTTTTTATTGTATTTTTCTTTGATTTCCTTTTAATTTTAATTTATTTATGATCATTATTTCGTTCATGATAATGTGGATAATCTGTCATGCTACAGATTGCTCTCCTCCAGAAGTGATTAGTTCAGACCATACTTTGAGTATATATGAAATAATTGCTTATGATATTTTTTAGTTATTATATTTCTTGTCTTCCTTCCCATTTCTATATTTGCTTCTTCCTACTTAGCTTTTTTTCTTAAATTGATTCTTCTTTGATAGTTACTGTTATCTGAAGTTTATTATTATTATTATTATATTTATCTTTTCCATAACTTGGTGTTTTATCCATGGGATATTCATTCCCTAACACGTGAGCTGGGGCAGCCCAGAGAGGCACTTGTGGCTACATATACTCTGCTGGCCATACTACACTTTTAATTGAGATCAGAGGAACTTCATCTCTGCTCAAAACATAATGCTGCTGGAATTATCTACAGACAGTCATTAAATGAAATTATATAAGAATAGTCTATTTTTCGACTAATAAAAATATCTTTGGATACCTCACTTCATATTTGCCCAGATTTGTTAATATTTTCTATCTCAGTTATCCTTCTTAATTTTCAGCTCTGCTGATATATTTACTCTTATCATAGTTGGAAGCTCTGTTAATATATTTATTTTTCTCATGGTTGGAAGTTCTGTTGATATAATTATCACTAGTTATTGTGTGTAAACTTTTTCATCTGAATTCTCTTTAATTCTTTTATCATTTGCTCAATCTTCTTCTGGTTATCAATAGCATATATATAAAATATTTTTTCTTTTCTTAGTTCTTATTAATTGTTCCACTGGATTCATGTTATTATCATTATTCTTCTAATAGTTTTCATTATAATTGAAATTCAACTTGCGATCATAGTTATATTATATAGTTTTTCTTTCAAAAAAATTATTTCTCTCTGGTTTTCATCCAAATTAATTCTTTAACATTATATTATTTATGTGGTCCTTACTTAACAAGTTTATTTATTTTATTGGTATTAGTTGTCCTTATAGTTTTTTAGAGTTCGGTAATTCAATAATAATTCAGATTTAAAGGCTGTAAATATTTGTGGTAAGTTCCTCTTACGTTCGTATTACATTTAGTGGTTATACTAAATTCAAATTCTTCAATTCCAAATTAATTCTCATCAATAATTAGTTGTAAGTTGGTCTTACTTATTTTTTAAATTTTGATGATTTCTCAAAATTCAAATTCTTCCTTTCCAAATTAAGTTTCATAAATAATTATTTGTAAGTTATTCTTACTTTTCTTTTAGAATTTATTGGTTTTACTCAAAATTCAAATTCTTCTTTTCTTATTATCGTCCTTATTTTTATATGTTCTTCTATAACCAGTATTGATGAGCTTTTGGTAATCTTCATAGTGTCGCTCAGTTGCTCCTATCTTCATTGGTAAGGTTCAGTTTCTTAAATAATCTTCTTTCATAGATCCCAGTTTTGTTTCTTTGTTCGTTATTCATATCATTTCTCCTCAAAGGTACTTATTTTTCTTCTCTTTTGAAATGGTTTTCTGCTGTCGTCGGTTATCATAACGTCCGTCCCTTTTCTTGATGGTGCATGGTATTTGATTTAGTCGTGGTCCATCATCTCAGTTGCCCTTATTGTCCGGACGACCATTGTCTTTTTAATTATTCCGGTACTTGTAACTCTCTTGCTTCTACCTTGTACTTCGTTTTTTCGTCTGTTATCGTATCATTTGCTACAAAGCTTATTCGACTCACCCTACCATATTGTTTATTAAAACAATGTGTCACTGGTCCATCAATGACTAATGATATCATTGATATTTTCCCACGTATTTTATCTCTGGTATTTCCCATTTATCTCTGGTCCTTTCCAAGTTGTAAACTGTAGTTTTATGGTAAGTCATTATTGAAATTACTTTTAATTTCTTCCTATAATTTCTGACATTCATGATTTCTTTATTGTTGGTAATTGGGATATTCAGCACATTAATTAAACCACTGTGCATCATCTCCAACTCTTCTCGTGTTTTTATTAATTTCCTTGGATGTATTCTTCTCATTTTCTTTGATTTCATTTCCCTGTGTTTAATATTTTCTTTGTTTATGTTATGTTTAATTTCCGATAATAATGCTACTGGTTCCCTTGTTTTATTGATTGGTATTTCTTCCGTTTCTGGTTTGCTATCATTTTTTATTTCTTTGGTCCTCTCATTTCTTAATTCTTCCCTCCACAGTTTATTATTATTTATTATCTCTTTGGTCATATCATCCCATTTCTTATTGACATTTTCCAGTTGGTTACTCAATTCCTTATTCATGGAATCCATTTTCTTACCCAATTCTTCTTTCATTTCCATCACCACTCTGAACATTTCTTGTATCGTCGCGTTCTCTGTTTGTGAGGGTTTCTCGTGTTGTTCCTCTTGTTGTTCGGGTTGGTTCGGTTCGATCGGAGGCAGTCTTCCTTCAATATCTTCAACCGGAGTTGCCTCTTTATCATCCATGTCAATCTCTTCAATTTCTTTTTCCGCTTCTGCCGCCCTTTTCTTATATAATGCTCGTTTCAGCATTTTTCTTACTCCTCTGACCTTATAACAGCTGCCAAGCTAAAATTAGGGATTGGGCAAATTCTTCTTATTTTATCTGGCCTATCAATCACTAATTAAAGCCCCTTCAGTTGGACGCCAATTTTGTAACAAATAAAAAACTTTGTTTAGTT
This sequence comes from Magicicada septendecula, assembly GCA_034769895.1. Taxonomy (NCBI): domain Eukaryota; kingdom Metazoa; phylum Arthropoda; class Insecta; order Hemiptera; family Cicadidae; genus Magicicada; species Magicicada septendecula. The sequence continues at coordinate 366,250,009 of CM068375.1, forward strand.
TATTTCGTAACAAAATAAAAATTTTGTTAAATTTATAAAAATATTATTTTTTTTCTTATAATTTATTAATTAATTTTTTGTATTGTATTCTTGTAAAGTTTATTTCTTTTATTATTGTTTTTGTCAAATTATAACACCTTGTGTAATTAGAATTATATTTCTTCATTAATTGGATTGTCTCCAGTAACAATCCATTTGCGATTTTTCGTTCTACGAAGTGTGTTCTCCTCTGAAGTTATTAAATTCGGTTTTCTTTGTAGTCTATTTATCAAATATTAACTAAGATTCTTCTATTTATATTAATTCAAATAAATAGAAGCAACAATTACAACATTCAAGGATTTTTATTGACAAAATATAAAATAATCGATTTTGTATCGATTGATTAATCGATTCTCTCTCTCAGGGCGAGAAAATTTATTATACAAATTATTAATATTAATTCTCAGGTTCTTTAAACTGTTATTTTAGAATAGTCAGAGAAAAGGCAAGTCGGAAAAGTATAACACTTACAATTAAAAGTTTAAGATCTAAAAATACAAAGATATTATTTAATATATAATGGTTAGTAAAGTAAGTTGATCGAACCAATCTCTCGTTCTGACGACGAAGTCTGGCCGTGGAGAATTGTGGGAATTCAAAGATGGCCGTTCCGTACCGCAGATGTCGACAGCTGCTACACCTCAAGGAATCCTCTTCAAATAAATGTTGCTTTTCCAAGTTTTCCTCGTCTCAGAATTAGTGTTAATCCCTCTGGTGATAGTGTAGTTGTCCTGGATCAGTGGTCAGTGATTCGCTTCGATAATCTGTGTTGATTAGTGTTTTTAATTCACTCCGTTCCATAAGGTCGATATTGGCAAATTTTGTCTTGATATTCGGAATTATCGTTTATGTGTGTTAAAATGGTTATTACACCTTCTACTGTTCAATATTGGTTCACTTTAATAGTTATACTGGTTTAGTTCACTGAATTTAATAGTTATTTAAAGTTTTGTCAAAATTCGCGATTTTACATTGAATATGCTTGGTTGATTCTCGCCATCTTTCTTCTTCCTTTGTTGTAAGTGAATAATTCACGAGCTCTCATTCTGATGTGAACTACTCAACGTATAATAATCAACTGTTTAACTTTCTTCTTTATTCTAAACGTCTTAGCCAATTTAATATTAAAAAGACATTGTTTTAAATCTCTAGCGTTTCCGCTTACATGGTTGACTTTTACATTATATGAATGAATACGTTTTTATTATTATTTAATTTTATCAAATACCTAACACATATTCACTTTCTTTAGTTAATTCTACGTGATTTAATACCAAATATGATACTTTTACAATGTTTTTCATCTCGAAATGCCTTATTTACAGTATTTTTACATGTAGGCCTGAAATTTTACTTCCTGTCACATTAAATGGTTACCATCATTATGAAGCTATAATTGTTATTGGATAAGATCCTTGATTGAAATAAAATGTTTATTTTTCCTTAATTCCTTGAAATTTTATGAATTAGTTATCTTTTTTAAATTATATCTTTAATTTAAATCTTCCCCTTAGGTTATAGTGTTATTACACTTGCATTTTTTCTAATAATCCTTTATACATTTCTTCAATATCTTTATAAACTATTGGTACAGTTATTATACACTGTGTTGGATTTACATTATACAAATTTCATCAATTTATTTAATTTACTCAACTTATACATCAATTATAAGGTTGTTGAGATTTACTATTTGCCTAGATTTTACCTTTGTTCACATATGTTTTATGACTATTACAGCTTGCTTATACCCCTTCTGACTTTCTATTCTTATACGATCCTAATTAAAATTCCTATACTTAACTAAATTAACATTTAGTGTTGAATTAATTCTATTAATACATAACAAATATATTAAAACAAAAGAGTTGTAGTCAAACTCAGACATTTCAGTCTTGATTAATACTAGTAACATATAATAAATATCTTATAATAAAAGAATTGTATTCAAACTCAGACATTTCAGCCTTGATTAATACTATTAAACATAATAAGTATTTTAGAATAACAAAAAACATTATACTCTATTTCAATGAACTATTGACCTTAATATAAACAAAACACATCTGTCCCTTCATTATTTAAAGTATTTCTTAAAACTAATTTTGCGCAGTCTTGGCTGTTTTTATTTTATTTTGAGGATGTACCCTTTGTCACTTCACTTATTTATTGCCTGCTCTTATTTTATCTTTGTCATTTTAATAAATGTTGTTAGATAAAGAGTGGCACTCACTTAGAAACATTTGTAGTCTATTTTCATAATAATATTCTACAAAATATCATTTCTGAATTCAATACAAAAACTTTAAAGTTGTATAAAGGCACAAATTTACTTAGTTTATGAATTTAAACATTGACACATGAAGTTTATTTAACATAATAAAATAACTTGCACTGGTATTCTTTGATCTTATCACTAATCAGTTTTATAGTCTTATAAGATCAAGAATCTTATTTATAGAGGATTATGAAGATTTGTTTTTTCCATTATATAAATAATTTCCACTGGTTCACTTTTAATTCTACATTTAGACACTTTTGTTTATATCTACTTTACATTATTTTTTATTTTAGGTGTTATACTTTCATTAGTTACATATACTCTCTTTTGGGGTTTCGTTTTTTCTTATTACTGGGTTTGCTTTGGGTATTTCCCTACTTTATTTTATTCTACTACGTGGTTTCTTCCAATTTCAGTCCTGTTATTACGGATGTCGGTTTGTTCTGCGTATTGCCTTACTTACTCCTATCCTACCTGGGTACTTTCTTACTTTATCTTGGCTTTTTGTTTTATTTTTTATTACTCATTTTATTGCATAGTTGTTTTTAATTTATTTTTATTTCTTCAAACTATGAGTGCACTTTACTGTGGTCCTTAATGGTTTTTTATTGTATTTTTCTTTGATTTCCTTTTAATTTTAATTTATTTATGATCATTATTTCGTTCATGATAATGTGGATAATCTGTCATGCTACAGATTGCTCTCCTCCAGAAGTGATTAGTTCAGACCATACTTTGAGTATATATGAAATAATTGCTTATGATATTTTTTAGTTATTATATTTCTTGTCTTCCTTCCCATTTCTATATTTGCTTCTTCCTACTTAGCTTTTTTTCTTAAATTGATTCTTCTTTGATAGTTACTGTTATCTGAAGTTTATTATTATTATTATTATATTTATCTTTTCCATAACTTGGTGTTTTATCCATGGGATATTCATTCCCTAACACGTGAGCTGGGGCAGCCCAGAGAGGCACTTGTGGCTACATATACTCTGCTGGCCATACTACACTTTTAATTGAGATCAGAGGAACTTCATCTCTGCTCAAAACATAATGCTGCTGGAATTATCTACAGACAGTCATTAAATGAAATTATATAAGAATAGTCTATTTTTCGACTAATAAAAATATCTTTGGATACCTCACTTCATATTTGCCCAGATTTGTTAATATTTTCTATCTCAGTTATCCTTCTTAATTTTCAGCTCTGCTGATATATTTACTCTTATCATAGTTGGAAGCTCTGTTAATATATTTATTTTTCTCATGGTTGGAAGTTCTGTTGATATAATTATCACTAGTTATTGTGTGTAAACTTTTTCATCTGAATTCTCTTTAATTCTTTTATCATTTGCTCAATCTTCTTCTGGTTATCAATAGCATATATATAAAATATTTTTTCTTTTCTTAGTTCTTATTAATTGTTCCACTGGATTCATGTTATTATCATTATTCTTCTAATAGTTTTCATTATAATTGAAATTCAACTTGCGATCATAGTTATATTATATAGTTTTTCTTTCAAAAAAATTATTTCTCTCTGGTTTTCATCCAAATTAATTCTTTAACATTATATTATTTATGTGGTCCTTACTTAACAAGTTTATTCATTTTATTGGTATTAGTTGTCCTTATAGTTTTTTAGAGTTCGGTAATTCAATAATAATTCAGATTTAAAGGCTGTAAATATTTGTGGTAAGTTCCTCTTACGTTCGTATTACATTTAGTGGTTATACTAAATTCAAATTCTTCAATTCCAAATTAATTCTCATCAATAATTAGTTGTAAGTTGGTCTTACTTATTTTTTAAATTTTGATGATTTCTCAAAATTCAAATTCTTCCTTTCCAAATTAAGTTTCATAAATAATTATTTGTAAGTTATTCTTACTTTTCTTTTAGAATTTATTGGTTTTACTCAAAATTCAAATTCTTCTTTTCTTATTATCGTCCTTATTTTTATATGTTCTTCTATAACCAGTATTGATGAGCTTTTGGTAATCTTCATAGTGTCGCTCAGTTGCTCCTATCTTCATTGGTAAGGTTCAGTTTCTTAAATAATCTTCTTTCATAGATCCCAGTTTTGTTTCTTTGTTCGTTATTCATATCATTTCTCCTCAAAGGTACTTATTTTTCTTCTCTTTTGAAATGGTTTTCTGCTGTCGTCGGTTATCATAACGTCCGTCCCTTTTCTTGATGGTGCATGGTATTTGATTTAGTCGTGGTCCATCATCTCAGTTGCCCTTATTGTCCGGGCGACCATTGTCTTTATAATTATTCCGGTACTTGTAACTCTCTTGCTTCTACCTTGTACTTCGTTTTTTCGTCTGTTATCGTATCATTTGCTACAAAGCTTATTCGACTCACCCTACCATATTGTTTATTAAAACAATGTGTCACTGGTCCATCAATGACTAATGATATCATTGATATTTTCCCACGTATTTTATCTCTGGTATTTCCCATTTATCTCTGGTCCTTTCCAAGTTGTAAACTGTAGTTTTATGGTAAGTCATTATTGAAATTACTTTTAATTTCTTCCTATAATTTCTGACATTCATGATTTCTTTATTGTTGGTAATTGGGATATTCAGCACATTAATTAAACCACTGTGCATCATCTCCAACTCTTCTCGTGTTTTTATTAATTTCCTTGGATGTATTCTTCTCATTTTCTTTGATTTCATTTCCCTGTGTTTAATATTTTCTTTGTTTATGTTATGTTTAATTTCCGATAATAATGCTACTGGTTCCCTTGTTTTATTGATTGGTATTTCTTCCGTTTCTGGTTTGCTATCATTTTTTATTTCTTTGGTCCTCTCATTTCTTAATTCTTCCCTCCACAGTTTATTATTATTTATTATCTCTTTGGTCATATCATCCCATTTCTTATTGACATTTTCCAGTTGGTTACTCAATTCCTTATTCATGGAATCCATTTTCTTACCCAATTCTTCTTTCATTTCCATCACCACTCTGAACATTTCTTGTATCGTCGCGTTCTCTGTTTGTGAGGGTTTCTCGTGTTGTTCCTCTTGTTGTTCGGGTTGGTTCGGTTCGATCGGAGGCAGTCTTCCTTCAATATCTTCAACCGGAGTTGCCTCTTTATCATCCATGTCAATCTCTTCAATTTCTTTTTCCGCTTCTGCCGCCCTTTTCTTATATAATGCTCGTTTCAGCATTTTTCTTACTCCTCTGACCTTATAACAGCTGCCAAGCTAAAATTAGGGATTGGGCAAATTCTTCTTATTTTATCTGGCCTATCAATCACTAATTAAAGCCCCTTCAGTTGGACGCCAATTTTGTAACAAATAAAAAACTTTGTTTAGTTTATTTCGTAACAAAATAAAAATTTTGTTAAATTTATAAAAATATTATTTTTTTTCTTATAATTTATTAATTAATTTTTTGTATTGTATTCTTGTAAAGTTTATTTCTTTTATTATTGTTTTTGTCAAATTATAACACCTTGTGTAATTAGAATTATATTTCTTCATTAATTGGATTGTCTCCAGTAACAATCCATTTGCGATTTTTCGTTCTACGAAGTGTGTTCTCCTCTGAAGTTATTAAATTCGGTTTTCTTTGTAGTCTATTTATCAAATATTAACTAAGATTCTTCTATTTATATTAATTCAAATAAATAGAAGCAACAATTACAACATTCAAGGATTTTTATTGACAAAATATAAAATAATCGATTTTGTATCGATTGATTAATCGATTCTCTCTCTCAGGGCGAGAAAATTTATTATACAAATTATTAATATTAATTCTCAGGTTCTTTAAACTGTTATTTTAGAATAGTCAGAGAAAAGGCAAGTCGGAAAAGTATAACACTTACAATTAAAAGTTTAAGATCTAAAAATACAAAGATATTATTTAATATATAATGGTTAGTAAAGTAAGTTGATCGAACCAATCACTCGTTCTGACGACGAAGTCTGGCCGTGGAGAATTGTGGGAATTCAAAGATGGCTGTTCCGTACCGCAGATGTCGACAGCTGCTACACCTCAAGGAATCCTCTTCAAATAAATGTTGCTTTTCCAAGTTTTCCTCGTCTCAGAATTAGTGTTAATCCCTCTGGTGATAGTGTAGTTGTCCTGGATCAGTGGTCAGTGATTCGCTTCGATAATCTGTGTTGATTAGTGTTTTTAATTCACTCCGTTCCATAAGGTCGATATTGGCAAATTTTGTCTTGATATTCGGAATTATCGTTTATGTGTGTTAAAATGGTTATTACACCTTCTACTGTTCAATATTGGTTCACTTTAATAGTTATACTGGTTTAGTTCACTGAATTTAATAGTTATTTAAAGTTTTGTCAAAATTCGCGATTTTACATTGAATATGCTTGGTTGATTCTCGCCATCTTTCTTCTTCCTTTGTTGTAAGTGAATAATTCACAAGCTCTCATTCTGATGTGAACTACTCAACGTATAATAATCAACTGTTTAACTTTCTTCTTTATTCTAAACGTCTTAGCCAATTTAATATTAAAAAGACATTGTTTTAAATCTCTAGCGTTTCCGCTTACATGGTTGACTTTTACATTATATGAATGAATACGTTTTTATTATTATTTAATTTTATCAAATACCTAACACATATTCACTTTCTTTAGTTAATTCTACGTGATTTAATACCAAATATGATACTTTTACAATGTTTTTCATCTCGAAATGCCTTATTTACAGTATTTTTACATGTAGGCCTGAAATTTTACTTCCTGTCACATTAAATGGTTACCATCATTATGAAGCTATAATTGTTATTGGATAAGATCCTTGATTGAAATAAAATGTTTATTTTTCCTTAATTCCTTGAAATTTTATGAATTAGTTATCTTTTTTAAATTATATCTTTAATTTAAATCTTCCCCTTAGGTTATAGTGTTATTACACTTGCATTTTTTCTAATAATCCTTTATACATTTCTTCAATATCTTTATAAACTATTGGTACAGTTATTATACACTGTGTTGGATTTACATTATACAAATTTCATCAATTTATTTAATTTACTCAACTTATACATCAATTATAAGGTTGTTGAGATTTACTATTTGCCTAGATTTTACCTTTGTTCACATATGTTTTATGACTATTACAGCTTGCTTATACCCCTTCTGACTTTCTATTCTTATACGATCCTAATTAAAATTCCTATACTTAACTAAATTAACATTTAGTGTTGAATTAATTCTATTAATACATAACAAATATATTAAAACAAAAGAGTTGTAGTCAAACTCAGACATTTCAGTCTTGATTAATACTAGTAACATATAATAAATATATTATAATAAAAGAATTGTATTCAAACTCAGACATTTCAGCCTTGATTAATACTATTAAACATAATAAGTATTTTAGAATAACAAAAAACATTATACTCTATTTCAATGAACTATTGACCTTAATATAAACAAAACACATCTGTCCCTTCATTATTTAAAGTATTTCTTAAAACTAATTTTGCGCAGTCTTGGCTGTTTTTATTTTATTTTGAGGATGTGCCCTTTGTCACTTCACTTATTTATTGCCTGCTCTTATTTTATCTTTGTCATTTTAATAAATGTTGTTAGATAAAGAGTGGCACTCACTTAGAAACATTTGTAGTCTATTTTCATAATAATATTCTACAAAATATCATTTCTGAATTCAATACAAAAACTTTAAAGTTGTATAAAGGCACAAATTTACTTAGTTTATGAATTTAAACATTGACACATGAAGTTTATTTAACATAATAAAATAACTTGCACTGGTATTCTTTGATCTTATCACTAATCAGTTTTATAGTCTTATAAGATCAAGAATCTTATTTATAGAGGATTATGAAGATTTGTTTTTTCCATTATATAAATAATTTCCACTGGTTCACTTTTAATTCTACATTTAGACACTTTTGTTTATATCTACTTTACATTATTTTTTATTTTAGGTGTTATACTTTCATTAGTTACATATACTCTCTTTTGGGGTTTCGTTTTTTCTTATTACTGGGTTTGCTTTGGGTATTTCCCTACTTTATTTTATTCTACTACGTGGTTTCTTCCAATTTCAGTCCTGTTATTACGGATGTCGGTTTGTTCTGCGTATTGCCTTACTTACTCCTATCCTACCTGGGTACTTTCTTACTTTATCTTGGCTTTTTGTTTTATTTTTTATTACTCATTTTATTGCATAGTTGTTTTTAATTTATTTTTATTTCTTCAAACTATGAGTGCACTTTACTGTGGTCCTTAATGGTTTTTTATTGTATTTTTCTTTGATTTCCTTTTAATTTTAATTTATTTATGATCATTATTTCGTTCATGATAATGTGGATAATCTGTCATGCTACAGATTGCTCTCCTCCAGAAGTGATTAGTTCAGACCATACTTTGAGTATATATGAAATAATTGCTTATGATATTTTTTAGTTATTATATTTCTTGTCTTCCTTCCCATTTCTATATTTGCTTCTTCCTACTTAGCTTTTTTTCTTAAATTGATTCTTCTTTGATAGTTACTGTTATCTGAAGTTTATTATTATTATTATTATATTTATCTTTTCCATAACTTGGTGTTTTATCCATGGGATATTCATTCCCTAACACGTGAGCTGGGGCAGCCCAGAGAGGCACTTGTGGCTACATATACTCTGCTGGCCATACTACACTTTTAATTGAGATCAGAGGAACTTCATCTCTGCTCAAAACATAATGCTGCTGGAATTATCTACAGACAGTCATTAAATGAAATTATATAAGAATAGTCTATTTTTCGACTAATAAAAATATCTTTGGATACCTCACTTCATATTTGCCCAGATTTGTTAATATTTTCTATCTCAGTTATCCTTCTTAATTTTCAGCTCTGCTGATATATTTACTCTTATCATAGTTGGAAGCTCTGTTAATATATTTATTTTTCTCATGGTTGGAAGTTCTGTTGATATAATTATCACTAGTTATTGTGTGTAAACTTTTTCATCTGAATTCTCTTTAATTCTTTTATCATTTGCTCAATCTTCTTCTGGTTATCAATAGCATATATATAAAATATTTTTTCTTTTCTTAGTTCTTATTAATTGTTCCACTGGATTCATGTTATTATCATTATTCTTCTAATAGTTTTCATTATAATTGAAATTCAACTTGCGATCATAGTTATATTATATAGTTTTTCTTTCAAAAAAATTATTTCTCTCTGGTTTTCATCCAAATTAATTCTTTAACATTATATTATTTATGTGGTCCTTACTTAACAAGTTTATTCATTTTATTGGTATTAGTTGTCCTTATAGTTTTTTAGAGTTCGGTAATTCAATAATAATTCAGATTTAAAGGCTGTAAATATTTGTGGTAAGTTCCTCTTACGTTCGTATTACATTTAGTGGTTATACTAAATTCAAATTCTTCAATTCCAAATTAATTCTCATCAATAATTAGTTGTAAGTTGGTCTTACTTATTTTTTAAATTTTGATGATTTCTCAAAATTCAAATTCTTCCTTTCCAAATTAAGTTTCATAAATAATTATTTGTAAGTTATTCTTACTTTTCTTTTAGAATTTATTGGTTTTACTCAAAATTCAAATTCTTCTTTCCTTATTATCGTCCTTATTTTTATATGTTCTTCTATAACCAGTATTGATGAGCTTTTGGTAATCTTCATAGTGTCGCTCAGTTGCTCCTATCTTCATTGGTAAGGTTCAGTTTCTTAAATAATCTTCTTTCATAGATCCCAGTTTTGTTTCTTTGTTCGTTATTCATATCATTTCTCCTCAAAGGTACTTATTTTTCTTCTCTTTTGAAATGGTTTTCTGCTGTCGTCGGTTATCATAACGTCCGTCCCTTTTCTTGATGGTGCATGGTATTTGATTTAGTCGTGGTCCATCATCTCAGTTGCCCTTATTGTCCGGGCGACCATTGTCTTTATAATTATTCCGGTACTTGTGACTCTCTTGCTTCTACCTTGTACTTCGTTTTTTCGTCTGTTATCGTATCATTTGCTACAAAGCTTATTCGACTCACCCTACCATATTGTTTATTAAAACAATGTGTCACTGGTCCATCAATGACTAATGATATCATTGATATTTTCCCACGTATTTTATCTCTGGTATTCCCATTTATCTCTGGTCCTTTCCAAGTTGTAAACTGTAGTTTTATGGTAAGTCATTATTGAAATTACTTTTAATTTCTTCCTATAATTTCTGACATTCATGATTTCTTTATTGTTGGTAATTGGGATATTCAGCACATTAATTAAACCACTGTGCATCATCTCCAACTCTTCTCGTGTTTTTATTAATTTCCTTGGATGTATTCTTCTCATTTTCTTTGATTTCATTTCCCTGTGTTTAATATTTTCTTTGTTTATGTTATGTTTAATTTCCGATAATAATGCTACTGGTTCCCTTGTTTTATTGATTGGTATTTCTTCTGTTTCTGGTTTGCTATCATTTTTTATTTCTTTGGTCCTCTCATTTCTTAATTCTTCCCTCCACAGTTTATTATTATTTATTGTCTCTTTGGTCATATCATCCCATTTCTTATTGACATTTTCCAGTTGGTTACTCAATTCCTTATTCATGGAATCCATTTTCTTACCCAATTCTTCTTTCATTTCCATCACCACTCTGAACATTTCTTGTATCGTCGCGTTCTCTGTTTGTGAGGGTTTCTCGTGTTGTTCCTCTTGTTGTTCGGGTTGGTTCGGTTCGATCGGAGGCAGTCTTCCTTCAATATCTTCAACCGGAGTTGCCTCTTTATCATCCATGTCAATCTCTTCAATTTCTTTTTCCGCTTCTGCCGCCCTTTTCTTATATAATGCTCGTTTCAGCATTTTTCTTACTCCTCTGACCTTATAACAGCTGCCAAGCTAAAATTAGGGATTGGGCAAATTCTTCTTATTTTATCTGGCCTATCAATCACTAATTAAAGCCCCTTCAGTTGGACGCCAATTTTGTAACAAATAAAAAACTTTGTTTAGTTTATTTCGTAACAAAATAAAAATTTTGTTAAATTTATAAAAATATTATTTTTTTTCTTATAATTTATTAATTAATTTTTTGTATTGTATTCTTGTAAAGTTTATTTCTTTTATTATTGTTTTTGTCAAATTATAACACCTTGTGTAATTAGAATTATATTTCTTCATTAATTGGATTGTCTCCAGTAACAATCCATTTGCGATTTTTCGTTCTACGAAGTGTGTTCTCCTCTGAAGTTATTAAATTCGGTTTTCTTTGTAGTCTATTTATCAAATATTAACTAAGATTCTTCTATTTATATTAATTCAAATAAATAGAAGCAACAATTACAACATTCAAGGATTTTTATTGACAAAATATAAAATAATCGATTTTGTATCGATTGATTAATCGATTCTCTCTCTCAGGGCGAGAAAATTTATTATACAAATTATTAATATTAATTCTCAGGTTCTTTAAACTGTTATTTTAGAATAGTCAGAGAAAAGGCAAGTCGGAAAAGTATAACACTTACAATTAAAAGTTTAAGATCTAAAAATACAAAGATATTATTTAATATATAATGGTTAGTAAAGTAAGTTGATCGAACCAATCACTCGTTCTGACGACGAAGTCTGGCCGTGGAGAATTGTGGGAATTCAAAGATGGCTGTTCCGTACCGCAGATGTCGACAGCTGCTACACCTCAAGGAATCCTCTTCAAATAAATGTTGCTTTTCCAAGTTTTCCTCGTCTCAGAATTAGTGTTAATCCCTCTGGTGATAGTGTAGTTGTCCTGGATCAGTGGTCAGTGATTCGCTTCGATAATCTGTGTTGATTAGTGTTTTTAATTCACTCCGTTCCATAAGGTCGATATTGGCAAATTTTGTCTTGATATTCGGAATTATCGTTTATGTGTGTTAAAATGGTTATTACACCTTCTACTGTTCAATATTGGTTCACTTTAATAGTTATACTGGTTTAGTTCACTGAATTTAATAGTTATTTAAAGTTTTGTCAAAATTCGCGATTTTACATTGAATATGCTTGGTTGATTCTCGCCATCTTTCTTCTTCCTTTGTTGTAAGTGAATAATTCACAAGCTCTCATTCTGATGTGAACTACTCAACGTATAATAATCAACTGTTTAACTTTCTTCTTTATTCTAAACGTCTTAGCCAATTTAATATTAAAAAGACATTGTTTTAAATCTCTAGCGTTTCCGCTTACATGGTTGACTTTTACATTATATGAATGAATACGTTTTTATTATTATTTAATTTTATCAAATACCTAACACATATTCACTTTCTTTAGTTAATTCTACGTGATTTAATACCAAATATGATACTTTTACAATGTTTTTCATCTCGAAATGCCTTATTTACAGTATTTTTACATGTAGGCCTGAAATTTTACTTCCTGTCACATTAAATGGTTACCATCATTAGATCCTTGATTGAAATAAAATGTTTATTTTTCCTTAATTCCTTGAAATTTTATGAATTAGTTATCTTTTTTAAATTATATCTTTAATTTAAATCTTCCCCTTAGGTTATAGTGTTATTACACTTGCATTTTTTCTAATAATCCTTTATACATTTCTTCAATATCTTTATAAACTATTGGTACAGTTATTATACACTGTGTTGGATTTACATTATACAAATTTCATCAATTTATTTAATTTACTCAACTTATACATCAATTATAAGGTTGTTGAGATTTACTATTTGCCTAGATTTTACCTTTGTTCACATATGTTTTATGACTATTACAGCTTGCTTATACCCCTTCTGACTTTCTATTCTTATACGATCCTAATTAAAATTCCTATACTTAACTAAATTAACATTTAGTGTTGAATTAATTCTATTAATACATAACAAATATATTAAAACAAAAGAGTTGTAGTCAAACTCAGACATTTCAGTCTTGATTAATACTAGTAACATATAATAAATATATTATAATAAAAGAATTGTATTCAAACTCAGACATTTCAGCCTTGATTAATACTATTAAACATAATAAGTATTTTAGAATAACAAAAAACATTATACTCTATTTCAATGAACTATTGACCTTAATATAAACAAAACACATCTGTCCCTTCATTATTTAAAGTATTTCTTAAAACTAATTTTGCGCAGTCTTGGCTGTTTTTATTTTATTTTGAGGATGTGCCCTTTGTCACTTCACTTATTTATTGCCTGCTCTTATTTTATCTTTGTCATTTTAATAAATGTTGTTAGATAAAGAGTGGCACTCACTTAGAAACATTTGTAGTCTATTTTCATAATAATATTCTACAAAATATCATTTCTGAATTCAATACAAAAACTTTAAAGTTGTATAAAGGCACAAATTTACTTAGTTTATGAATTTAAACATTGACACATGAAGTTTATTTAACATAATAAAATAACTTGCACTGGTATTCTTTGATCTTATCACTAATCAGTTTTATAGTCTTATAAGATCAAGAATCTTATTTATAGAGGATTATGAAGATTTGTTTTTTCCATTATATAAATAATTTCCACTGGTTCACTTTTAATTCTACATTTAGACACTTTTGTTTATATCTACTTTACATTATTTTTTATTTTAGGTGTTATACTTTCATTAGTTACATATACTCTCTTTTGGGGTTTCGTTTTTTCTTATTACTGGGTTTGCTTTGGGTATTTCCCTACTTTATTTTATTCTACTACGTGGTTTCTTCCAATTTCAGTCCTGTTATTACGGATGTCGGTTTGTTCTGCGTATTGCCTTACTTACTCCTATCCTACCTGGGTACTTTCTTACTTTATCTTGGCTTTTTGTTTTATTTTTTATTACTCATTTTATTGCATAGTTGTTTTTAATTTATTTTTATTTCTTCAAACTATGAGTGCACTTTACTGTGGTCCTTAATGGTTTTTTATTGTATTTTTCTTTGATTTCCTTTTAATTTTAATTTATTTATGATCATTATTTCGTTCATGATAATGTGGATAATCTGTCATGCTACAGATTGCTCTCCTCCAGAAGTGATTAGTTCAGACCATACTTTGAGTATATATGAAATAATTGCTTATGATATTTTTTAGTTATTATATTTCTTGTCTTCCTTCCCATTTCTATATTTGCTTCTTCCTACTTAGCTTTTTTTCTTAAATTGATTCTTCTTTGATAGTTACTGTTATCTGAGGTTTATTATTATTATTATTATATTTATCTTTTCCATAACTTGGTGTTTTATCCATGGGATATTCATTCCCTAACACGTGAGCTGGGGCAGCCCAGAGAGGCACTTGTGGCTACATATACTCTGCTGGCCATACTACACTTTTAATTGAGATCAGAGGAACTTCATCTCTGCTCAAAACATAATGCTGCTGGAATTATCTACAGACAGTCATTAAATGAAATTATATAAGAATAGTCTATTTTTCGACTAATAAAAATATCTTTGGATACCTCACTTCATATTTGCCCAGATTTGTTAATATTTTTCTATCTCAGTTATCCTTCTTAATTTTCAGCTCTGCTGATATATTTACTCTTATCATAGTTGGAAGCTCTGTTAATATATTTATTTTTCTCATGGTTGGAAGTTCTGTTGATATAATTATCACTAGTTATTGTGTGTAAACTTTTTCATCTGAATTCTCTTTAATTCTTTTATCATTTGCTCAATCTTCTTCTGGTTATCAATAGCATATATATAAAATATTTTTTCTTTTCTTAGTTCTTATTAATTGTTCCACTGGATTCATGTTATTATCATTATTCTTCTAATAGTTTTCATTATAATTGAAATTCAACTTGCGATCATAGTTATATTATATAGTTTCTTTTCAAAAAAATTATTTCTCTCTGGTTTTCATCCAAATTAATTCTTTAACATTATATTATTTATGTGGTCCTTACTTAACAAGTTTATTCATTTTATTGGTATTAGTTGTCCTTATAGTTTTTTAGAGTTCGGTAATTCAATAATAATTCAGATTTAAAGGCTGTAAATATTTGTGGTAAGTTCCTCTTACGTTCGTATTACATTTAGTGGTTATACTAAATTCAAATTCTTCAATTCCAAATTAATTCTCATCAATAATTAGTTGTAAGTTGGTCTTACTTATTTTTTAAATTTTGATGATTTCTCAAAATTCAAATTCTTCCTTTCGAAATTAAGTTTCATAAATAATTATTTGTAAGTTATTCTTACTTTTCTTTTAGAATTTATTGGTTTTACTCAAAATTCAAATTCTTCTTTTCTTATTATCGTCCTTATTTTTATATGTTCTTCTATACCCAGTATTGATGAGCTTTTGGTAATCTTCATAGTGTCGCTCAGTTGCTCCTATCTTCATTGGTAAGGTTTAGTTTCTTAAATAATCTTCTTTCATAGATCCCAGTTTTGTTTCTTTGTTCGTTATTCATATCATTTCTCCTCAAAGGTACTTATTTTTCTTCTCTTTTGAAATGGTTTTCTGCCGTCGTCGGTTATCATAACGTCCGTCCCTTTTCTTGATGGTGCATGGTATTTGATTTAGTCGTGGTCCATCATCTCAGTTGCCCTTATTGTCTGGACGACCATTGTCTTTATAATTATTCCGGTACTTGTGACTCTCTTGCTTCTACCTTGTACTTCGTTTTTTCGTCTGTTATCGTATCATTTGCTACAAAGCTTATTCGACTCACCCTACCATATTGTTTATTAAAACAATGTGTCACTGGTCCATCAATGACTAATGATATCATTGATATTTTCCCACGTATTTTATCTCTGGTATTCCCATTTATCTCTGGTCCTTTCCAAGTTGTAAACTGTAGTTTTATGGTAAGTCATTATTGAAATTACTTTTAATCTCCTCCTATAATCTCTGACATTCATGATTTCTTTATTGTTGGTAATTGGGATATTCAGCACATTAATTAAACCACTGTGCATCATCTCCAACTCTTCTCGTTTTTTTTATTAATTTCCTTGGATGTATTCTTCTCATTTTCTTTGATTTCATTTCCCTGTGTTTAATATTTCTTTGTTTATGTTATGTTTAATTTCCGATAATAATGCTACTGGTTCCCTTGTTTTATTGATTGGTATTTCTTCCGTTTCTGGTTTGCTATCATTTTTTATTTCTTTGGTTCTCTCATTTCTTAAATCTTCCCTCCACAGTTTATTATTATTTATTATCTCTTTGGTCATATCATCCCATTTCTTATTGACATTTTCCAGTTGGTTACTCAATTCCTTATTCATGGAATCTATTTTCTTCCCCAATTCTTCTTTCATTTCCATCACCACTCTGAACATTTCTTGTATCGTCGCGTTCTCTGTTTGTGAGGGTTTCTCGTGTTGTTCCTCTTGTTGTTCGGGTTGGTTTGGTTCGATCGGAGGTAGTCTTCCTTCAATATCTTCAACCGGAGTTGCCTCTTTATCGTCCATGTCGATCTCTTCGATTTCTTTTTCCGCTTCTGCCGCCCTTTTCTTATATAATGCTCGTTTCGGCACTTTTCTTACTCCTCTGACCTTATAACAGCTGCCAAGCTAAAATTAGGGATTGGGCAAATTCTTCTTATTTTATCTGGCCTATCAATGACTAATTAATGCCCTTCAGTTGGACGCCAATTTTGTAACAAATAAGAAACTTTGTTTAGTTTATTTCGTAACAAAATAAAAATTTTGTTAAATTTATAAAAATATTATTATTTTTTTTTCTTCATCATCATCATCATCATTATTCCTGCATCTCCTAAGTGGAGCATAGGGCTCCATTAATATATAATGGTTAGTAAAGTAAGTTGATCGAACCAATCTCTCGTTCTGACGACGAAGTCTGGCCATGGAGAATTGTGGGAATTCAAAGATGGCCGTTCCGTACCGCAGATGTCGACAGCTGCTACACCTCAAGGAATCCTCTTCAAATAAATGTTGCTTTTCCAAGTTTTCCTCGTCTCAGAATTAGTGATTAATCCCTCTGGTGATAGTGTAGTTGTCCTGGATCAGTGGTCAGTGATTCGCTTTGATAATTTGTGTTGATTAGTGTTTTTAATTTACTTCATTCCATAAGGTCGATATTGGCAAATTTTGTCTTGATATTCGGAATTATCGTTTATATGTGTTAAAATGGTTATTACACCTTCTACTGTTCAATATTGGTTCACTTTAATAGTTATACTGGTTTAATTCACTGAATTTAATAGTTATTTAAAGTTTTGTCAAAATTCGCGATTTTACATTGAATATGCTTGGTTGATTCTCGCCATCTTTCTTCTTCCTTTGTTATAAGTGAATAATTCGCGAGCTCTCGTTCTGATGTGAACTACTCAACGTATAATAATCAACTGTTTAACTTTCTTCTTTATTCTAAACGTCTTAGCCAATTTAATATTAAAAAGACATTGTTTTAAATCTCTAGCGTTTCCGCTTACATGGTTGACTTTTACATTATATGAATGAATAAGTTTTTATTATTATTTAATTTTATCAAATACCTAACACATATTCTCTTTCTTTAGTTAATTCTACGTGATTTAATACCAAATATGATACTTTTACAATGTTTTTCATCTCGAAATGCCTTATTTACAGTATTTTTACATGTAGGCCTGAAATTTTACTTCCTGTCACATTAAATGGTTTACCATCTTTATGAAGCTATAATTGTTATTGGATAAGATCCTTGATTGAAATAAAATGTTTATTTTTCCTTAATTCCTTGAAATTTTATGAATTAGTTATCTTTTTTAAATTTTATCTTTAATTTAAATCTTCCCCTTAGGTTATAGTGTTATTACACTTGCATTTTTTCTAATAATCCTTTATACATTTCTTCAATATCTTTATAAACTATTGGTACAGTTATTATACACTGTGTTGGATTTACATTATACAAATTTCATCAATTTATTTAATTTACTCAACTTATACATCAATTATAAGGTTGTTGAGATTTACTATTTGCCTAGATTTTACCTTTGTTCACATATGTTTTATGACTATTACAGCTTGCTTATACCCCTTCTGACTTTCTATTCTTAAACGATCTTAATTAAAATTCCTTTACTTAACTAAATTAACATTTAGTGTTGAATTAATTCTATTAATACATAACAAATATTTTAAAACAAAAGAGTTGTACTCAAACTCAGACATTTCAGTCTTGATTAATACTAGTAACATATAATAAATATCTTATAATAAAAGAATTGTATTCAAACTCAGACATTTCAGCCTTGATTAATACTATTAAACATAATAAATATTTTAGAATAACAAAAAACATTATACTCTATTTCAATGAATTATTGACCTTAATATAAACAAAACACATCTGTCCCTTCATTATTTAAAGTATTTCTTAAAACTAATTTTGCGCAGTCTTGGCTGTTTTTATTTTATTTTGAGGATGTACCCTTTGTCACTTCACTTATTTATTGCCTGCTCTTATTTTATCTTTGTCATTTTAATAAATGTTGTTAGATAAAGAGTGGCACTCACTTAGAAACATTTGTAGTCTATTTTCATAATAATATTCTACAAAATATCATTTCTGAATTCAATACAAAAACTTTAAAGTTGTATAAAGGCACAAATTTACTTAGTTTATGAATTTAAACATTGACACATGAAGTTTATTTAACATAATAAAATAACTTGCACTGGTATTCTTTGATCTTATCACTAATCAGTTTTATAGTCTTATAAGATCAAGAATCTTATTTATAGAGGATTATGAAGATTTGTTTTTTCCATTATATAAATAATTTCCACTGGTTCACTTTTAATTCTACGTTTAGACACTTTTGTTTATATCTACTTTACATTATTTTTTATTTTAGGTGTTATACTTTCATTAGTTACATATACTCTCTTTTGGGGTTTCGTTTTTTCTTATTACTGGGTTTGCTTTGGGTATTTCCCTACTTTATTTTATTCTACTACGTGGTTTCTTCCAATTTCAGTCCTGTTATTAGGGATGTCGGTTTGTTCTGCGTATTGCCTTACTTACTCCTATCCTACCTGGGTACTTTCTTACTTTATCTTGGCTTTTTGTTTTATTTTTTATTACTCATTTTATTGCATAGTTGTTTTTAATTTATTTTTATTTCTTCAAACTATGAGTGCACTTTACTGTGGTCCTTAATGGTTTTTTATTGTATTTTTCTTTGATTTCCTTTTAATTTTAATTTATTTATGATCATTATTTCGTTCATGATAATGTGGACAATCTGTCATGCTACAGATTGCTCTCCTCCAGAAGTGATTAGTTCAGACCATACTTTGAGTATATATGAAATAATTGCTTATGATATTTTTTAGTTATTATATTTCTTGTCTTCCTTCCCATTTCTATATTAGCTTTTTTTCTTAAATTGATTCTTCTTTGATAGTTACTGTTATCTGAGGTTTATTATTATTATTATTATTATTATTATTATATTTATCTTTTCCATAACTTGGTGTTTTATCCATGGGATATTCATTCCCTAACACGTGAGCTGGGGCAGTCCAGAGAGGCACTTGTGGCTACATATACTCTGCTGGCCATACTACACTTTTAATTGAGATCAGAGGAACTTCATCTCTGCTCAAAACATAATGCTGCTGGAATTATCTACAGACAGTCATTAAATGAAATTATATAAGAATAGTCTATTTTTCGACTAATAAAAATATCTTTGGATACCTCACTTCATATTTGCCCAGATTTGTTAATATTTTCTATCTCAGTTATCCTTCTTAATTTTCAGCTCTGCTGATATATTTACTCTTATCATAGTTGGAAGCTCTGTTAATATATTTATTTTTCTCATGGTTGGAAGTTCTGTTGATATAATTATCACTAGTTATTGTGTGTAAACTTTTTCATCTGAATTCTCTTTAATTCTTTTATCATTTGCTCAATCTTCTTCTGGTTATCAATAGCATATATATAAAATATTTTTTCTTTTCTTAGTTCTTATTAATTGTTCCACTGGATTCATGTTATTATCATTATTCTTCCAACAGTTTTCAGTATAATTGAAATTCAACTTGTGATCATAGTTATATTATATAGTTTTTCTTTTCAAAAAAATTATTTCTCTCTGGTTTTCATCCAAATTAATTCTTTAACATTATATTATTTATGTGGTCCTTACTTAACAAGTTTATTCATTTTATTGGTATTAGTTGTCCTTATAGTTTTTTAGAGTTCGGTAATTCAATAATAATTCAGATTTAAAGGCTGTAAATATTTGTGGTAAGTTCCTCTTACGTTCGTATTACATTTAGTGGTTATACTAAATTCAAAGTCTTCAATTCCAAATTAATTCTCATCAATAATTAGTTGTAAGTTGGTCTTACTTATTTTTTAAATTTTGATGATTTCTCAAAATTCAAATTCTTCCTTTCCAAATTAAGTTTCATAAATAATTATTTGTAAGTTATTCTTACTTTTCTTTTAGAATTAATTGGTTTTACTCAAAATTCAAATTCTTCTTTTCCTATTATCGTCCTTATTTTTATATGTTCTTCTATACCCAGTATTGATGAGCTTTTGGTAATCTTCATAGTGTCGCTCAGTTGCTCCTATCTTCATTGGTAAGGTTCAGTTTCTTAAATAATCTTCTTTCATAGATCCCAGTTTTGTTTCTTTGTTCGTTATTCATATCATTTCTCCTCAAAGGTACTTATTTTTCTTCTCTTTTGAAATGGTTTTCTGCCGTCGTCGGTTATCATAACGTCCGTCCCTTTTCTTGATGGTGCATGGTATTTGATTTAGTCGTGGTCCATCATCTCAGTTGCCCTTATTGTCCGGACGACCATTGTCTTTTTAATTATTCCGGTACTTGTAACTCTCTTGCTTCTACCTTGTACTTCGTTTTTTCGTCTGTTATCGTATCATTTGCTACAAAGCTTATTCGACTCACCCTACCATATTGTTTATTAAAACAATGTGTCACTGGTCCATCAATGACTAATGATATCATTGATATTTTCCCACGTATTTTATCTCTGGTATTCCCATTTATCTCTGGTCCTTTCCAAGTTGTAAACTGTAGTTTTATGGTAAGTCATTATTGAAATTACTTTTAATCTCCTCCTATAATCTCTGACATTCATGATTTCTTTATTGTTGGTAATTGGGATATTCAGCACATTAATTAAACCACTGTGCATCATCTCCAACTCTTCTCGTTTTTTTTATTAATTTCCTTGGATGTATTCTTCTCATTTTCTTTGATTTCATTTCCCTGTGTTTAATATTTCTTTGTTTATGTTATGTTTAATTTCCGATAATAATGCTACTGGTTCCCTTGTTTTATTGATTGGTATTTCTTCCGTTTCTGGTTTGCTATCATTTTTTATTTCTTTGGTCCTCTCATTTCTTAAATCTTCCCTCCACAGTTTATTATTATTTATTATCTCTTTGGTCATATCATCCCATTTCTTATTGACATTTTCCAGTTGGTTACTCAATTCCTTATTCATGGAATCTATTTTCTTCCCCAATTCTTCTTTCATTTCCATCACCACTCTGAACATTTCTTGTATCGTCGCGTTCTCTGTTTGTGAGGGTTTCTCGTGTAGTTCCTCTTGTTGTTCGGGTTGGTTTGGTTTGATCGGAGGTAGTCTTCCTTCAATATCTTCAACCGGAGTTGCCTCTTTATCGTCCATGTCGATCTCTTCGATTTCTTTTTCCGCTTCTGCTGCCCTTTTCTTATATAATGCTCGTTTCGGCACTTTTCTTACTCCTCTGACCTTATAACAGCTGCCAAGCTAAAATTAGGGATTGGGCAAATTCTTCTTATTTTATCTGGCCTATCAATCACTAATTAATGCCCTTCAGTTGGACGCCAATTTTGTAACAAATAAGAAACTTTGTTTAGTTTATTTCGTAACAAAATAAAAATTTTGTTAAATTTATAAAAATATTATTATTTTTTTTTCTTCATCATCATCATCATTATTCCTGCATCTCCTAAGTGGAGCATAGGGCTCCATTAATATATAATGGTTAGTAAAGTAAGTTGATCGAACCAATCTCTCGTTCTGATGACGAAGTCTGGCCGTGGAGAATTGTGGGAATTCAAAGATGGCCGTTCCGTACCGCAGATGTCGACAGCTGCTACACCTCAAGGAATCCTCTTCAAATAAATGTTGCTTTTCCAAGTTTTCCTCGTCTCAGAATTAGTGATTAATCCCTCTGGTGATAGTGTAGTTGTCCTGGATCAGTGGTCAGTGATTCGCTTTGATAATTTGTGTTGATTAGTGTTTTTAATTTACTTCATTCCATAAGGTCAATATTGGCAAATTTTGTCTTGATATTCGGAATTATGGTTTATATGTGTTAAAATGGTTATTACACCTTCTACTGTTCAATATTGGTTCACTTTAATAGTTATACTGGTTTAATTCACTGAATTTAATAGTTATTTAAAGTTTTGTCAAAATTCGCGATTTTACATTGAATATGCTTGGTTGATTCTCGCCATCTTTCTTCTTCCTTTGTTATAAGTGAATA
The DNA here is from genome assembly GCA_034769895.1 of Magicicada septendecula. Taxonomy (NCBI): domain Eukaryota; kingdom Metazoa; phylum Arthropoda; class Insecta; order Hemiptera; family Cicadidae; genus Magicicada; species Magicicada septendecula. The sequence goes on from CM068375.1 coordinate 366,272,796, forward strand.
ATTCGCGAGCTCTCGTTCTGATGTGAACTACTCAACGTATAATAATCAACTGTTTAACTTTCTTCTTTATTCTAAACGTCTTAGCCAATTTAATATTAAAAAGACATTGTTTTAAATCTCTAGCGTTTCCGCTTACATGGTTGACTTTTACATTATATGAATGAATAAGTTTTTATTATTATTTAATTTTATCAAATACCTAACACATATTCTCTTTCTTTAGTTAATTCTACGTGATTTAATACCAAATATGATACTTTTACAATGTTTTTCATCTCGAAATGCCTTATTTACAGTATTTTTACATGTAGGCCTGAAATTTTACTTCCTGTCACATTAAATGGTTTACCATCTTTATGAAGCTATAATTGTTATTGGATAAGATCCTTGATTGAAATAAAATGTTTATTTTTCCTTAATTCCTTGAAATTTTATGAATTAGTTATCTTTTTTAAATTTTATCTTTAATTTAAATCTTCCCCTTAGGTTATAGTGTTATTACACTTGAATTTTTTCTAATAATCCTTTATACATTTCTTCAATATCTTTATAAACTATTGGTACAGTTATTATACACTGTGTTGGATTTACATTCTACAAATTTCATCAATTTATTTAATTTACTCAACTTATACATCAATTATAAGGTTGTTGAGATTTACTATTTGCCTAGATTTTACCTTTGTTCACATATGTTTTATGACTATTACAGCTTGCTTATACCCCTTCTGACTTTCTATTCTTATACGATCCTAATTAAAATTCCTTTACTTAACTAAATTAACATTTAGTGTTGAATTAATTCTATTAATACATAACAAATATATTAAAACAAAAGAGTTGTACTCAAACTCAGACATTTCAGTCTTGATTAATACTAGTAACATATAATAAATATCTTATAATAAAAGAATTGTATTCAAACTCAGACATTTCAGCCTTGATTAATACTATTAAACATAATAAATATTTTAGAATAACAAAAAACATTATACTCTATTTCAATGAACTATTGACCTTAATATAAACAAAACACATCTGTCCCTTCATTATTTAAAGTATTTCTTAAAACTAATTTTGTGCAGTCTTGGCTGTTTTTATTTTATTTTGAGGATGTACCCTTTGTCACTTCACTTATTTATTGCCTGCTCTTGTTTTATCTTTGTCATTTTAATAAATGTTGTTAGATAAAGAGTGGCACTCACTTAGAAACATTTGTAGTCTATTTTCATAATAATATTCTACAAAATATCATTTCTGAATTCAATACAAAAACTTTAAAGTTGTATAAAGGCACAAATTTACTTAGTTTATGAATTTAAACATTGACACATGAAGTTTATTTAACATAATAAAATAACTTGCACTGGTATTCTTTGATCTTATCACTAATCAGTTTTATAGTCTTATAAGATCAAGAATCTTATTTATAGAGGATTATGAAGATTTGTTTTTTCCATTATATAAATAATTTCCACTGGTTCATTTTTAATTCTACATTTAGACACTTTTGTTTATATCTACTTTACATTATTTTTTATTTTAGGTGTTATACTTTCATTAGTTACATATACTCTCTTTTGGGGTTTCGTTTTCTCTTATTACTGGGTTTGCTTTGGGTATTTCCCTACTTTATTTTATTCTACTACGTGGTTTCTTCCAATTTCAGTCCTGTTATTAGGGATGTCGGTTTGTTCTGCATATTGCCTTACTTACTCCTATCCTACCTGGGTACTTTCTTACTTTATCTTGGCTTTTTGTTTTATTTTTTATTACTCATTTTATTGCATAGTTGTTTTTAATTTATTTTTATTTCTTCAAACTATGAGTGCACTTTACTGTGGTCCTTAATGGTTTTTTATTGTATTTTTCTTTGATTTCCTTTTAATTTTAATTTATTTATGATCATTATTTCGTTCATGATAATGTGGATAATCTGTCATGCTACAGATTGCTCTCCTCCAGAAGTGATTAGTTCAGACCATACTTTGAGTATATATGAAATAATTGCTTATGATATTTTTTAGTTATTATATTTCTTGTCTTCCTTCCCATTTCTATATTTGCTTCTTCCTACTTAGCTTTTTTTCTTAAATTGATTCTTCTTTGATAGTTACTGTTATCTGAGGTTTATTATTATTATTATTATATTTATCTTTTCCATAACTTGGTGTTTTATTCATGGGATATTCATTCCCTAACACGTGAGCTGGGGCAGCCCAGAGAGGCACTTGTGGCTACATATACTCTGCTGGCCATACTACACTTTTAATTGAGATCAGAGGAACTTCATCTCTGCTCAAAACATAATGCTGCTGGAATTATCTACAGACAGTCATTAAATGAAATTATATAAGAATAGTCTATTTTTCGACTAATAAAAATATCTTTGGATACCTCACTTCATATTTGCCCAGATTTGTTAATATTTTCTATCTCAGTTATCCTTCTTAATTTTCAGCTCTGCTGATATATTTACTCTTATCATAGTTGGAAGCTCTGTTAATATATTTATTTTTCTCATAGTTGGAAGTTCTGTTTATATAATTATCACTAGTTATTGTGTGTAAACTTTTTCATCTGAATTCTCTTTAATTCTTTTATCATTTGCTCAATCTTCTTCTGGTTATCAATAGCATATATATAAAATATTTTTTCTTTTCTTAGTTCTTATTAATTGTTCCACTGGATTCATGTTATTATCATTATACTTCCAATAGTTTTCATTATAATTGAAATTCAACTTGTGATCATAGTTATATTATATAGTTTTTCTTTTCAAAAAAATTATTTCTCTCTGGTTTTCATCCAAATTAATTCTTTAACATTATATTATTTATGTGGTCCTTACTTAACAAGTTTATTCATTTTATTGGTATTAGTTGTCCTTATAGTTTTTTAGAGTTCGGTAATTCAATAATAATTCAGATTTAAAGGCTGTAAATATTTGTGGTAAGTTCCTCTTACGTTCGTATTACATTTAGTGGTTATACTAAATTCAAAGTCTTCAATTCCAAATTAATTCTCATCAATAATTAGTTGTAAGTTGGTCTTACTTATTTTTTAAATTTTGATGATTTCTCAAAATTCAAATTCTTCCTTTCCAAATTAAGTTTCATAAATAATTATTTGTAAGTAATTCTTACTTTTCTTTTAGAATTTATTGGTTTTACTCAAAATTCAAATTCTTCTTTTCTTATTATCGTCCTTATTTTTATATGTTCTTCTATACCCAGTATTGATGAGCTTTTGGTAATCTTCATAGTGTCGCTCAGTTGCTCCTATCTTCATTGGTAAGGTTCAGTTTCTTAAATAATCTTCTTTCATAGATCCCAGTTTTGTTTCTTTGTTCGTTATTCATATCATTTCTCCTCAAAGGTACTTATTTTTCTTCTCTTTTGAAATGGTTTTCTGCCGTCGTCGGTTATCATAACGTCCGTCCCTTTTCTTGATGGTGCATGGTATTTGATTTAGTCGTGGTCCATCATCTCAGTTGCCCTTATTGTCCGGACGACCATTGGCTTTATAATTATTCCGGTACTTGTGACTCTCTTGCTTCTACCTTGTACTTCGTTTTTTCGTCTGTTATCGTATCATTTGCTACAAAGCTTATTCGACTCACCCTACCATATTGTTTATTAAAACAATGTGTCACTGGTCCATCAATGACTAATGATATCATTGATATTTTCCCACGTATTTTATCTTTGGTATTTCCCATTTATCTCTGGTCCTTTCCAAGTTGTAAACTGTAGTTTTATGGTAAGTCATTATTGAAATTACTTTTAATCTCCTCCTATAATCTCTGACATTCATGATTTCTTTATTGTTCGTAATTGGGATATTCAGCACATTAATTAAACCACTGTCCATCATCTCCAACTCTTCTCATTTTTTTTATTCATTTCCTTGGATGTATTCTTCTCATTTTCTTTGATTTCATTTCCCTGTGTTTAATATTTCTTTGTTTATGTTATGTTTAATTTCCGATAATAATGCTACTGGTTCCCTTGTTTCATTGATTGGTATTTCTTCCGTTTCTGGTTTGCTATCATTTTTTATTTCTTTGGTCCTCTCATTTCTTAAATCTTCCCTCCACAGTTTATTATTATTTATTATCTCTTTGGTCATATCATCCCATTTCTTATTGACATTTTCCAGTTGGTTACTCAATTCCTTATTCATGGAATCTATTTTCTTACCCAATTCTTCTTTCATTTCCATCACCACTCTGAACATTTCTTGTATCGTCGCGTTCTCTGTTTGTGAGGGTTTCTCGTGTTGTTCCTCTTGTTGTTCGGGTTGGTTCGGTTCGATCGGAGGTAGTCTTCCTTCAATATCTTCAACCGGAGTTGCCTCTTTATCGTCAATGTCGATCTCTTCGATTTCTTTTTCCGCTTCTGCCGCCCTTTTCTTATATAATGCTCGTTTCGGCACTTTTCTTACTCCTCTGACCTTATAACAGCTGCCAAGCTAAAATTAGGGATTGGGCAAATTCTTCTTATTTTATCTGGCCTATCAATCACTAATTAATGCCCTTCAGTTGGACGCCAATTTTGTAACAAATAAGAAACTTTGTTTAGTTTATTTCGTAACAAAATAAAAATTTTGTTAAATTTATAAAAATATTATTATTTTTTTTTCTTCATCATCATCATCATTATTCCTGCATCTCCTAAGTGGAGCATAGGGCTCCATTAATATATAATGGTTAGTAAAGTAAGTTGATCGAACCAATCTCTCGTTCTGACGACGAAGTCTGGCCGTGGAGAATTGTGGGAATTCAAAGATGGCCGTTCCGTACCGCAGATGTCGACAGCTGCTACACCTCAAGGAATCCTCTTCAAATAAATGTTGCTTTTCCAAGTTTTCCTCGTCTCAGAATTAGTGATTAATCCCTCTGGTGATAGTGTAGTTGTCCTGGATCAGTGGTCAGTGATTCGCTTTGATAATTTGTGTTGATTAGTGTTTTTAATTTACTTCATTCCATAAGGTCGATATTGGCAAATTTTGTCTTGATATTCGGAATTATCGTTTATATGTGTTAAAATGGTTATTACACCTTCTACTGTTCAATATTGGTTCACTTTAATAGTTATACTGGTTTAATTCACTGAATTTAATAGTTATTTAAAGTTTTGTCAAAATTCGCGATTTTACATTGAATATGCTTGGTTGATTCTCGCCATCTTTCTTCTTCCTTTGTTGTAAGTGAATAATTCGCGAGCTCTCGTTCTGATGTGAACTACTCAACGTATAATAATCAACTGTTTAACTTTCTTCTTTATTCTAAACGTCTTAGCCAATTTAATATTAAAAAGACATTGTTTTAAATCTCTAGCGTTTCCGCTTACATGGTTGACTTTTACATTATATGAATGAATAAGTTTTTATTATTATTTAATTTTATCAAATACCTAACACATATTCTCTTTCTTTAGTTAATTCTACGTGATTTAATACCAAATATGATACTTTTACAATGTTTTTCATCTCGAAATGCCTTATTTACAGTATTTTTACATGTAGGCCTGAAATTTTACTTCCTGTCACATTAAATGGTTTACCATCTTTATGAAGCTATAATTGTTATTGGATAAGATCCTTGATTGAAATAAAATGTTTATTTTTCCTTAATTCCTTGAAATTTTATGAATTAGTTATCTTTTTTAAATTTTATCTTTAATTTAAATCTTCCCCTTAGGTTATAGTGTTATTACACTTGCATTTTTTCTAATAATCCTTTATACATTTCTTCAATATCTTTATAAACTATTGGTACAGTTATTATACACTGTATTGGATTTACATTATACAAATTTCATCAATTTATTTAATTTACTCAACTTATACATCAATTATAAGGTTGTTGAGATTTACTATTTGCCTAGATTTTACCTTTGTTCACATATGTTTTATGACTATTACAGCTTGCTTATACCCCTTCTGACTTTCTATTCTTATACGATCTTAATTAAAATTCCTTTACTTAACTAAATTAACATTTAGTGTTGAATTAATTCTATTAATACATAACAAATATTTTAAAACAAAAGAGTTGTACTCAAACTCAGACATTTCAGTCTTGATTAATACTAGTAACATATAATAAATATCTTATAATAAAAGAATTGTATTCAAACTCAGACATTTCAGCCTTGATTAATACTATTAAACATAATAAATATTTTAGAATAACAAAAAACATTATACTCTATTTCAATGAACTATTGACCTTAATATAAACAAAACACATCTGTCCCTTCATTATTTAAAGTATTTCTTAAAACTAATTTTGCGCAGTCTTGGCTGTTTTTATTTTATTTTGAGGATGTACCCTTTGTCACTTCACTTATTTATTGCCTGCTCTTATTTTATCTTTGTCATTTTAATAAATGTTGTTAGATAAAGAGTGGCACTCACTTAGAAACATTTGTAGTCTATTTTCATAATAATATTCTACAAAATATCATTTCTGAATTCAATACAAAAACTTTAAAGTTGTATAAAGGCACAAATTTACTTAGTTTATGAATTTAAACATTGACACATGAAGTTTATTTAACATAATAAAATAACTTGCACTGGTATTCTTTGATCTTATCACTAATCAGTTTTATAGTCTTATAAGATCAAGAATCTTATTTATAGAGGATTATGAAGATTTGTTTTTTCCATTATATAAATAATTTCCACTGGTTCATTTTTAATTCTACATTTAGACACTTTTGTTTATATCTACTTTACATTATTTTTTATTTTAGGTGTTATACTTTCATTAGTTACATATACTCTCTTTTGGGGTTTCGTTTTCTCTTATTACTGGGTTTGCTTTGGGTATTTCCCTACTTTATTTTATTCTACTACGTGGTTTCTTCCAATTTCAGTCCTGTTATTAGGGATGTCGGTTTGTTCTGCATATTGCCTTACTTACTCCTATCCTACCTGGGTACTTTCTTACTTTATCTTGGCTTTTTGTTTTATTTTTTATTACTCATTTTATTGCATAGTTGTTTTTAATTTATTTTTATTTCTTCAAACTATGAGTGCACTTTACTGTGGTCCTTAATGGTTTTTTATTGTATTTTTCTTTGATTTCCTTTTAATTTTAATTTATTTATGATCATTATTTCGTTCATGATAATGTGGATAATCTGTCATGCTACAGATTGCTCTCCTCCAGAAGTGATTAGTTCAGACCATACTTTGAGTATATATGAAATAATTGCTTATGATATTTTTTAGTTATTATATTTCTTGTCTTCCTTCCCATTTCTATATTTGCTTCTTCCTACTTAGCTTTTTTTCTTAAATTGATTCTTCTTTGATAGTTACTGTTATCTGAGGTTTATTATTATTATTATTATATTTATCTTTTCCATAACTTGGTGTTTTATCCATGGGATATTCATTCCCTAACACGTGAGCTGGGGCAGCCCAGAGAGGCACTTGTGGCTACATATACTCTGCTGGCCATACTACACTTTTAATTGAGATCAGAGGAACTTCATCTCTGCTCAAAACATAATGCTGCTGGAATTATCTACAGACAGTCATTAAATGAAATTATATAAGAATAGTCTATTTTTCGACTAATAAAAATATCTTTGGATACCTCACTTCATATTTGCCCAGATTTGTTAATATTTTCTATCTCAGTTATCCTTCTTAATTTTCAGCTCTGCTGATATATTTACTCTTATCATAGTTGGAAGCTCTGTTAATATATTTATTTTTCTCATAGTTGGAAGTTCTGTTTATATAATTATCACTAGTTATTGTGTGTAAACTTTTTCATCTGAATTCTCTTTAATTCTTTTATCATTTGCTCAATCTTCTTCTGGTTATCAATAGCATATATATAAAATATTTTTTCTTTTCTTAGTTCTTATTAATTGTTCCACTGGATTCATGTTATTATCATTATACTTCCAATAGTTTTCATTATAATTGAAATTCAACTTGTGATCATAGTTATATTATATAGTTTTTCTTTTCAAAAAAATTATTTCTCTCTGGTTTTCATCCAAATTAATTCTTTAACATTATATTATTTATGTGGTCCTTACTTAACAAGTTTATTCATTTTATTGGTATTAGTTGTCCTTATAGTTTTTTAGAGTTCGGTAATTCAATAATAATTCAGATTTAAAGGCTGTAAATATTTGTGGTAAGTTCCTCTTACGTTCGTATTACATTTAGTGGTTATACTAAATTCAAAGTCTTCAATTCCAAATTAATTCTCATCAATAATTAGTTGTAAGTTGGTCTTACTTATTTTTTAAATTTTGATGATTTCTCAAAATTCAAATTCTTCCTTTCCAAATTAAGTTTCATAAATAATTATTTGTAAGTTATTCTTACTTTTCTTTTAGAATTTATTGGTTTTACTCAAAATTCAAATTCTTCTTTTCTTATTATCGTCCTTATTTTTATATGTTCTTCTATACCCAGTATTGATGAGCTTTTGGTAATCTTCATAGTGTCGCTCAGTTGCTCCTATCTTCATTGGTAAGGTTCAGTTTCTTAAATAATCTTCTTTCATAGATCCCAGTTTTGTTTCTTTGTTCGTTATTCATATCATTTCTCCTCAAAGGTACTTATTTTTCTTCTCTGTTGAAATGGTTTTCTGCCGTCGTCGGTTATCATAACGTCCGTCCCTTTTCTTGATGGTGCATGGTATTTGATTTAGTCGTGGTCCATCATCTCAGTTGCCCTTATTGTCCGGACGACCATTGTCTTTATAATTATTCCGGTACTTGTGACTCTCTTGCTTCTACCTTGTACTTCGTTTTTTCGTCTGTTATCGTATCATTTGCTACAAAGCTTATTCGACTCACCCTACCATATTGTTTATTAAAACAATGTGTCACTGGTCCATCAATGACTAATGATATCATTGATATTTTCCCACGTATTTTATCTCTGGTATTCCCATTTATCTCTGGTCCTTTCCAAGTTGTAAACTGTAGTTTTATGGTAAGTCATTATTGAAATTACTTTTAATCTCCTCCTATAATCTCTGACATTCATGATTTCTTTATTGTTGGTAATTGGGATATTCAGCACATTAATTAAACCACTGTGCATCATCTCCAACTCTTCTCGTTTTTTTTATTAATTTCCTTGGATGTATTCTTCTCATTTTCTTTGATTTCATTTCCCTGTGTTTAATATTTCTTTGTTTATGTTATGTTTAATTTCCGATAATAATGCTACTGGTTCCCTTGTTTTATTGATTGGTATTTCTTCCGTTTCTGGTTTGCTATCATTTTTTATTTCTTTGGTCCTCTCATTTCTTAAATCTTCCCTCCACAGTTTATTATTATTTATTATCTCTTTGGTCATATCATCCCATTTCTTATTGACATTTTCCAGTTGGTTACTCAATTCCTTATTCATGGAATCTATTTTCTTCCCCAATTCTTCTTTCATTTCCATCACCACTCTGAACATTTCTTGTATCGTCGCGTTCTCTGTTTGTGAGGGTTTCTCGTGTAGTTCCTCTTGTTGTTCGGGTTGGTTTGGTTTGATCGGAGGTAGTCTTCCTTCAATATCTTCAACCGGAGTTGCCTCTTTATCGTCCATGTCGATCTCTTCGATTTCTTTTTCCGCTTCTGCCGCCCTTTTCTTATATAATGCTCGTTTCGGCACTTTTCTTACTCCTCTGACCTTATAACAGCTGCCAAGCTAAAATTAGGGATTGGGCAAATTCTTCTTATTTTATCTGGCCTATCAATCACTAATTAATGCCCTTCAGTTGGACGCCAATTTTGTAACAAATAAGAAACTTTGTTTAGTTTATTTCGTAACAAAATAAAAATTTTGTTAAATTTATAAAAATATTATTATTTTTTTTTCTTCATCATCATCATCATTATTCCTGCATCTCCTAAGTGGAGCATAGGGCTCCATTAATATATAATGGTTAGTAAAGTAAGTTGATCGAACCAATCTCTCGTTCTGATGACGAAGTCTGGCCGTGGAGAATTGTGGGAATTCAAAGATGGCCGTTCCGTACCGCAGATGTCGACAGCTGCTACACCTCAAGGAATCCTCTTCAAATAAATGTTGCTTTTCCAAGTTTTCCTCGTCTCAGAATTAGTGATTAATCCCTCTGGTGATAGTGTAGTTGTCCTGGATCAGTGGTCAGTGATTCGCTTTGATAATTTGTGTTGATTAGTGTTTTTAATTTACTTCATTCCATAAGGTCAATATTGGCAAATTTTGTCTTGATATTCGGAATTATGGTTTATATGTGTTAAAATGGTTATTACACCTTCTACTGTTCAATATTGGTTCACTTTAATAGTTATACTGGTTTAATTCACTGAATTTAATAGTTATTTAAAGTTTTGTCAAAATTCGCGATTTTACATTGAATATGCTTGGTTGATTCTCGCCATCTTTCTTCTTCCTTTGTTATAAGTGAATAATTCGCGAGCTCTCGTTCTGATGTGAACTACTCAACGTATAATAATCAACTGTTTAACTTTCTTCTTTATTCTAAACGTCTTAGCCAATTTAATATTAAAAAGACATTGTTTTAAATCTCTAGCGTTTCCGCTTACATGGTTGACTTTTACATTATATGAATGAATAAGTTTTTATTATTATTTAATTTTATCAAATACCTAACACATATTCTCTTTCTTTAGTTAATTCTACGTGATTTAATACCAAATATGATACTTTTACAATGTTTTTCATCTCGAAATGCCTTATTTACAGTATTTTTACATGTAGGCCTGAAATTTTACTTCCTGTCACATTAAATGGTTTACCATCTTTATGAAGCTATAATTGTTATTGGATAAGATCCTTGATTGAAATAAAATGTTTATTTTTCCTTAATTCCTTGAAATTTTATGAATTAGTTATCTTTTTTAAATTTTATCTTTAATTTAAATCTTCCCCTTAGGTTATAGTGTTATTACACTTGAATTTTTTCTAATAATCCTTTATACATTTCTTCAATATCTTTATAAACTATTGGTACAGTTATTATACACTGTGTTGGATTTACATTCTACAAATTTCATCAATTTATTTAATTTACTCAACTTATACATCAATTATAAGGTTGTTGAGATTTACTATTTGCCTAGATTTTACCTTTGTTCACATATGTTTTATGACTATTACAGCTTGCTTATACCCCTTCTGACTTTCTATTCTTATACGATCCTAATTAAAATTCCTTTACTTAACTAAATTAACATTTAGTGTTGAATTAATTCTATTAATACATAACAAATATATTAAAACAAAAGAGTTGTACTCAAACTCAGACATTTCAGTCTTGATTAATACTAGTAACATATAATAAATATCTTATAATAAAAGAATTGTATTCAAACTCAGACATTTCAGCCTTGATTAATACTATTAAACATAATAAATATTTTAGAATAACAAAAAACATTATACTCTATTTCAATGAACTATTGACCTTAATATAAACAAAACACATCTGTCCCTTCATTATTTAAAGTATTTCTTAAAACTAATTTTGTGCAGTCTTGGCTGTTTTTATTTTATTTTGAGGATGTACCCTTTGTCACTTCACTTATTTATTGCCTGCTCTTATTTTATCTTTGTCATTTTAATAAATGTTGTTAGATAAAGAGTGGCACTCACTTAGAAACATTTGTAGTCTATTTTCATAATAATATTCTACAAAATATCATTTCTGAATTCAATACAAAAACTTTAAAGTTGTATAAAGGCACAAATTTACTTAGTTTATGAATTTAAACATTGACACATGAAGTTTATTTAACATAATAAAATAACTTGCACTGGTATTCTTTGATCTTATCACTAATCAGTTTTATAGTCTTATAAGATCAAGAATCTTATTTATAGAGGATTATGAAGATTTGTTTTTTCCATTATATAAATAATTTCCACTGGTTCACTTTTAATTCTACATTTAGACACTTTTGTTTATATCTACTTTACATTATTTTTTATTTTAGGTGTTATACTTTCATTAGTTACATATACTCTCTTTTGGGGTTTCGTTTTCTCTTATTACTGGGTTTGCTTTGGGTATTTCCCTACTTTATTTTATTCTACTACGTGGTTTCTTCCAATTTCAGTCCTGTTATTAGGGATGTCGGTTTGTTCTGCATATTGCCTTACTTACTCCTATCCTACCTGGGTACTTTCTTACTTTATCTTGGCTTTTTGTTTTATTTTTTATTACTCATTTTATTGCATAGTTGTTTTTAATTTATTTTTATTTCTTCAAACTATGAGTGCACTTTACTGTGGTCCTTAATGGTTTTTTATTGTATTTTTCAACACTAATTCCACTTATACCATTCTCCTCTTAAAATAAAATATCTAATACCCTCTTTGTAACTAGTATGTGTGTTCCCGACCTTGGCAATTCCATTCATAACCTTTTGCCCTTCCCATAATCTCGGCAAACACTCTTCGACCCTTCGTACTGTACCTGCCCAACGACCCACGTTGATCATTCCTTACCACCTCACCCTCACTACAAAATATCACCATCAACTATATACTCTCTAATTACATTACTCTCACTTTCTACATATATGCGCTATCGCTACTGTGTCCCTACTACTAGCCCGTTTCGGTAATATTTTTATTCTACAATTCTTATTTTACCTAACACCCATTAGAGTTAACTCTGACTTACTCAAATGCCTTATTTAAATAATTATCACCCAAACTCTATCTCTTAATACATTTTACCTTAACATAATCATTGACAACTACATTAGAAAATTCATCACTTACCTCTTAATAACAATGTAACTCAATATCCAAACATATTATGTGTGTAATCACTTACTATTCATTATAGCATCTAAATCTCATAAAATCATTTAACTTCATTATCAAATCTCTTTTATACAACATTAATTAATTAATCTCAAATACTTTAATCCAATCAATTATTTAAACACAACATTACTTTAATTACCTTCTTCAAAACAATTACAATTCATTTATTACAGACTCTCATTATTTATTTAGTCTGAGAGAAAAAAAATATTATAAGTATTACTAAAGCAATTCCTATTACCTACATACAGTTTACATAAAATACATTTCACAACACAAACACAATGTAACACACAAATACCTTGACATTAACACACAAAAATATACAATCCAACTTATTATTTGTTATCATTGACCATAAATCACTCCATAAGACAATCCATTTCAAAACCACACTGTTCACATAATTAAATGTTCATAAACAATAAAACACTTATACACCATCATCAAATAATCATCTAATCTTAGGTCTATACAAATCATTTATTATTGAATAAATATCATTATATTAGTACTATCAATATAATACTTATTTAATTTTTTATCTTTCCACAATATCGTTTGTTTTATTCCCTATTATTTTGTCATATAACGTGCCATCATAGAGTATGGTCCTGTCGCCTTTGGTATAATTTGTTACAACCAGGTAAGTTATAAAGTCATCCTTACTAACATCATCTCCTACTGCTCCTATATCAGCTTCAACACAAGGTAAGTACTTGCTATAATTATCACCTCTCTCTCTATTCATTCTCTCTCTTAATTCTGCATAACTCCTCCCAACCTCAAACAACTCTATTTTCCTATCACGATACCTCTCTCTCTCAAAATATCTCTTATCATAACCCCAAGTCATACTCTCTCTCTCAATATATGCAGGGGCACTACAACTTTATTACTGCACCACCTATCAGATGCACAAAAAATCAAGGGACCACTATTTGCAGACCATATGTCTCCCAAATATACTCGTGAAGCCTTTTCTTCACCCCCAACTACAACATCACGGGAAAAATTTACCCCCTGCAACCCCTCTATCTGTATACTCTCTCTCCACTTTCTCTCTGACTCATCAACACACACTAACATTCCATTATTATATTCTACTCCCTCTAAAATTTCATCAGTACTCTCTATATTCACACCATTATTCTCTAACACCAAATTTTTACTTATATTGTCATAATTCTCACCCCTACTTACCTCATTATATATCATCTGACCATCTTTATTTTCGTTTAATTTATTTGTTTCTCCACTATTCTCTACCCTCATTTTAATCTCATAATTGTCCTCTACTTTATTCATTTTCAATTTATTAATTATGTCATCTACTCTGGCAATTTGTTTATCAAACTTCTCGCTAACTGATGCTACTATTTTTTCTTTCATATTGTCAAAACGTGCAGTCATTTCGTTAATTTGTTTGTTAAAATTAAAATTTTGTTTCTTAACTTCATCTTTTACTTCGTCAAACTTCTCATCGAATTTGGTATTCATTTTATCGTATTTCATATTGGAATCGCTTTTTTGTTCATCCAACTTTACCTCAAATTTATTAAACATTACATCAAATTTGTTTAACAGTAATTGTATCATGGCATTTGTCTCATCTGTTTTCTTTTCAGCACGAGTTGAGATGGGTGTTACTTGTATTCTATCTAACTCTACAGATTCGGTGGTACTAGACTCGCCGAGTTGATTTATTGGTGTTGAATAACCTCCCATCCCACTAGTAAACGTTCTGTCAGTTACACTGACATCTATACTTTTATCTGCCATTTCAAAAAAAAATTTTGTTTAAATATATTTCTTTCAAACTCTTGCTCTATATATCTAACCTATGTTACCATCATAACATAACCTCCTTACTTATGTACTAATTACATTCCCTTTTTCCAATAACCATTCTGTCTCTATAGCAGGCTTATTTATATAAAGTCACTGTTCGGGCAGCCATTTGTTAACTAACCTTCGAGTTCTTTTATTTTTACTTTTATTTGACTTACCTTTAAAATCTCGTTAACACTTTTTACATACTGATTCACCATGTGGCGTTGTTGCCAACATAACATTTTTTGTGTTCGGGTCCAGGTTCTTAAGCGAGCACAGAAATGGAATGGTTATTGAAAATAATAAACTCAGATAGCATTTGGTTACAAACTTGTGTTTAATGACCTGAATATTTTAGATATTTGAACAAACAAAACAAGATGGAGTCATCCTCCTTGGCCACATTCCAAACAAAATGGCGGCAAAATATTTTCGCTGCATCAGCCTTATGTGCATCACAATTACATAACAAATCTTTTCTCTCCAAATTACCCTGATTTACTATAAAATGAATTTAGAACATACTACAGTTTACTATTTTAAATTGTTACGTTATCTAAATCACGTAACGTTAACCAATGCCTCGTGATTTTTATATATATATGTACCGGTACATGCACACACACACATGTTCCCACACCAATTATTTTAATGGTACATCTTAACAAATTTTATTTTGAGCTCAAAAAATTATTAGGTTGTGGTTGAAATTTTGACAGTGTCTACTTCCCTGAATTCGGATGATTGAAGATCGAGTCAGACGTCCCTCATGGTCCAGCAGGTGTTAGGCCGAATTATTAACTGTTTCTCTCTTTTCTTACTCCACCACTGACTCTAAGTTACATGTTATTTTGTTAGTTTTCAACTGATTTAACTTTTCACATTTTTTGTTACATTTTTAACACTTTTGAATACTTTTGCTGGCCAGCAATTTGTAGCACGTGCAGCTCGCACAAGGAGTACGAGGTAACTGGGAAAGACAATATGGCGTTTATTCCCCAAGTGGAAGGGTTGACGCACGCGTCATTGATTCTATTGTTTCGTCAATGACGTCTTTGTTTTTCATGTGCAGTGATTACGTCTGACATACATTTGATGACGTATGGTAGGAGTGGTCGTTCGTTGTTAGCAAACTCGCTGTCGTGGGTCACGTACGCCACTTGACCTTGACGCCAACTCGTCCTGGCGAACTGCGTTGTATCATATATTTGGAAAATTTTACCCTCACATATTTCAACATTGAATTTACAATAAAATTATATTTGTTATGTACCCAAAAATTCCTACACGGACCTATTGTACCGTTACAAAATTATATCAGGAACTGAACATCATAAAAGACATAGCAATAGAAAATGAATATGACAGTAAATTTATAAACAAATTAAATAAAAAATATAAAGAAAAATCAATATTAAACAACAGAACATTAGGCAGTATAAATACATGCAGAAAAGAAGAAAATGTAACATACCTAACTTACAAATACACATATCGCGATCTCCAAAACATTATAAAAATTCATT
Source organism: Magicicada septendecula (assembly GCA_034769895.1). Taxonomy (NCBI): domain Eukaryota; kingdom Metazoa; phylum Arthropoda; class Insecta; order Hemiptera; family Cicadidae; genus Magicicada; species Magicicada septendecula. The sequence continues at coordinate 366,288,977 of CM068375.1, forward strand.
ATAAAAAATACAAAATTGGATAAACATAAATATAAATATGCATGCAAACCAAATAAAAGTATATACAATATAATAATAAATAAAAAAGAATGTGATATATACAGATTGAGTGGAACATACAGAATAAAGTGTAATGACTGTGACTACATATACATCGGAAGAACATATAGAAATTTCAAGCAGAGATTTATGGAACATTTCAGAGCTTTTACTAATAAAAAAACGGGAATCTCCAACATAGTAGATCACCTTATTAATATGAATCATAGCATAACAAATATAACCAACAATATGGAAATAGTGGAAGTAAACAATAATAAAAATGACATTATACATTTGGAAAAATTATATATATACCTTCATAAAACAAATGACAAATTAATGAATCAACAAACAATATTTGAGAATGGTCAATTATTTCAATACATGACTAGCTTAGTTTCACCCAATAATGATGGCAGTGGAAAATTCAATATGGTTTACAGAAAGATATAATGAGGACACAGATAACAGCAACAGATACAATCATATAAAGGATGACATTGCAGCATGAACATTAACACAGAAGAGGAAAGTGTAGTAATAGTGTGTGAACTGATGATGAAATTTAAATAATTTCGAAAAGGCCTTCTTCATTACCTTAACAAGGTGAAATTTTACTGATTTTGGTGGCTATGTATAAAATAGTAGAGAGTTTTATTGTAGTATTACCTATATATATATATATGGTATAGACTACTCTAAACGAATGGAGTATGAACTAGAGTGACAACATATTTGCACACAGGCTTCAAGTAAAGAAGGAGTACCTGCTGATGATAATGGAGCTCCTTCAATGGAAATAAAGGCTGAAGAGAAGTCAAGTGTATAAGATGAAGGTGGGTATGTCGATGAAGGTGTGTGTGTGTGTGTGTGTGTGTGTGTGTGTGTGTGTGTGTGTGTGTGTGTGTGTGTGTGTGTGTGTGTGTGTGTGTGTGTGTGTGTGTGTGTGTGTGTGTGTGTGTGTGTGTGTGTGTGTGTGTGTGTGTGTGTGTGTGTGTGTGTGTGTGTGTGTGTGTGTGTGTGTGTGTGTGTGTGTGTGTGTGTGTGTGTGTGAATTCAATTCAATTCATTGTTTCTATTTAAATATATACTGTACATTTACTGTCAGATTCTTGTATTAATAATTAAATATGCTGTTATGTATTATTTATTTCTAATGTACTTTTAACAGACCGTTCTGCTTGCCTTTCAGTGTAATTTTGTGCATAAACTGTTCCATGGCAAAACCTCTCAAACAAACTGATATGAAATGAGAATCACAATTGATAAACAATTCTTTCACATTTCTTCCATAAGTTTATTAATTAAATAAACCGAGTTGCATTCAACAAACTAACTGCCATGTGATGATGAATTCTGTTTTAGTATTCATACATCTAATGCTTGACTTTACAAATGTAGCCATGTTGCTTTTCTGAATTAATTAATAAGAAATAAAATATATTCAATCTTGGTGATTTAAATCTTGTTTAACCTGGAAATCCAAGTAACTTTAAGATATGCTGATTAATAATAAGGTAGCAAGAAAATGCTTTGTAACCTTCAAAATATTAAAAATTATTGAAATCACATTATAATTAACAAAGTCATAAATAAGTATTTTTAAAAAATGTAGTGACATCAATTTACATGCCCCAATGAAAATATGTAACAATCATTTATTAATTGTTTGCTCCACATTATAGCTTCACATGAGAGAATAAAATATAATTTGAAATTTACCAGTTTTATCTGTACTATGAATTCATCTTATGTTAATTACAATATATTTTGAGACATATGCCTCATCATCAGGTATAATAGCTCTCTGGAATAACATCAAAACATCAGGCTTGTGGAATAATGTTGTTTCAGTATAATGTAAACTTTAATATCAAAATTTAGACAGTCCCCCCTCAACAAAAAAATATTATTTCGCTTGACCATCAAGTTACCAAGCTTTGACTGAATTGCAACCTTACCCTTCCATTCTTCTGCCAGGAAACAGGGTGCTGGGAATAGATATAGGTGATGCTGGTTGTTTATACACAAAGCTGGCAAAACGTTTCTTTTGTACTCTGGCTTCAAGAGCAAGTTTACTCAATGTAGTGCCAACTGTAGTCTGAGAATCCTGCTCATAAACATGTTTGAACACTTCCTTCTGCCGAACCTCCGCTCTCAGCATTTCTGATTTACATGTCTGCAAAAGGGGTCCTAAGTGATCCACTGTGTCTCTCCTATGTAGCGTAACTGTAACATTGAATACATCTGTACAGAAAACACACATTTTTGTATTAATTGCTTTATTGTCAACATCATTATCATCATTCTCCATGTTTTTAGTTATAAGGGCCTGTAGCATGTTCAGTTGGTCCACCTAACATTTCCTCAGACATAATAGGGTAGCCAACATTTTTCTGTAGGGGTGTTATCAATTATGATTGGGCGGGGGTATTGATGGGTAAAATGACAATATAACCTGCTCTTTCACTTAGATAATAGATCCATAGTTTACAGGTTACTGCTTGAACTATGTACTCACAGACCCACATGATGGCATTTGTGAGAAAGACTTCTCTATAGTCTGTGCAAAAATTAGAAAAAAGCTTAGTACTTATGGACTACAGTGTTGGCAAATGTATTGACATTATCGTATTGTGTGCGCCTCACAGACACTCCCCCTTCTGTTCCTCACTCTTCACCACACGCATGCACTCTCATACACACACACTCATTACATACATGCAGCAATGTTTGAACACATTCACATGAAGCAATGAGTGATAGTTTTAAATAAGTTAACCATGAGTGCATGTGCGATCATTTAACAGTGAAACAGACATGTTTATTTTTAAATCACTGAAACAGTTAATATCAGCTATCAAAGTAATTCTTATCAACTTTAATGACTCTTTTATCTCTGCCTATGTAGCTGTGTTGTTGACACATTCTTATATCACTTAAACAAAGGCCTACACTGATAGCAAAATGCTGACATCATGACACTGTAACCTCTCTATGCCTTTTAGTATTTATCTTATTTCCTTTTAAATTTCTATCTCCTTGCTTGTTGGCTTTCAAAGAGAGGTTACAAGTTATTTAGAACTAGGCAGGAGCCTAGAGAAGCAAAAATTATGCTGGGTCCAGTATGACGGGACTTGCAATGAACTCAGCCATAATATAACAATAACAGATTTATTATGTCTCTGGAATTCATACATGTGTACGAGATAAATATATGTATCTATATAAAACTACCAAAAGGTACATCATGGCAAGCATGTATAAATTAAGTGTACATCAGCATAAGTGTGCACAAAGTAAATGTGTATACATATATATAATAGAAAAATTTGAATCACAACTAGCATATATAATTCCAGTTTACCTAAGAACAAGTGTATATAATAGAATAGAATTACATCAGAACAAGTGTATATAACAGCATATAAGTTAAATGTACATACATAAATAAAATATAAAATGCACAAACACATGTAAAATTCTCCCCGTCGTGTGGCTAGCTAGACACATACAACACACACACAGAACACAAGGTACACAACTCACAGTCATTTACTTTCAACACGCATGCCCCTGTAACGCACCCACCCACTGGGTAAAGCAACTATCATCTTATGCCCCGGCAGAGATAAAATATACGCTCGTCAGCAACCCGTTCAGTAGGACAACCCAAACTCCAACCCCTTTAAAGACGAATAATTCATGAAGCATAAATGAAACTGGACCACCCATTTGTCTAGCATTCCGTTTATTAATGACCCATGATGAGTGTGTGAACCTTTGTTCCGTTCACAGCACCAGGTAATGTTAACAAACTCCTCACCTACTTCCAGACAGTGTTTATAAAATTCTAAACAGTATTGACTTCACAAAATCTCAAAAAGGAATTAAATCCTTATGTACATTAATAACAGAAATTAATTGATTGAGGCTTTACAATATCAGAAGATTTGGACAATATGTATATCTATTTAATTTACCCAAAAGGAAAAGGATGAAAACCAGTTTTATATTCAAAATTAAACAGCAACTTCTCTACGTGTGAAGTCAACCCATGTATGTGTTTGCCAGTTAAGAAAACAATCAGCTTAGCCCTTGTGCAAGGGGCAAAATTGGCTAAAATATTTCAAGAACATTAATAAATCATTTCGATTAGCCTCAGATAACTGTATAAAATAATTAGAAAAAGAGTACAATAAGGTGGTTGTGCTCTGGCATCTGTGGGAGCGCGCCCACATGTAGTGGACAAAAGTTGACAGGCAATCAACCTGTCTGAAGTTGTACCAGCGTGTCAGAAAACTAAGTCCCATATTGTAAACCCAGAAAAGTCCCCAAGAAAAACCCCCGGAAAGTCCCCAGCCCTTAAATATGAAATCCCTAGTCAAATTAAAAATTTATACGCAGCTGTTCCAGCCGGAACAGAACTACTGGGCAATAATTAAATTTTGAAAGAGTAAATCAGATGCAACAATAAAAATGGTACAAGATTAAAATCTCTCTATGGCGCGCTCTCGCAGTGCAGCACGCACTTACAGACATGGCATTTAGTGTTACTTAACTGAGTTATAAAAGGTATATGAAATTTTAAGTTAAAGTGTTCAGAGTCATGATCACAGTTCACTTCCCAAATAGAGTCTGGACACGTGGTCCCCGGGCATCTAAGTTATTCTCATAAAACAGGCACACTGCCGCTTCGGCCCCCAAAAAAGAAAAAGCATAAATGTCACCTCATAAGTGCTGGTGAGTGCAACGTGGTGATCCCGTCTCCATCTCCCTCTTCGTAGGCGGTCTTGATATGGTTCACAGCTTGAACAGGTGATCGGCTCACAGCCAGCCAGGAACCCGACTTAGGGCAAGAACCCGGGGTGTCGTTATATTCTCTACTCCATCCTATAGAAAGATTCAACTGCGCAGAAACGAATACAAAGAGCGGAGACGAAGGGGGAAGAACTCTGTGAGCAAGGACGAGCGTTGACTGAATCCGGCAGAGAACAATTTCCACCTCACTGGCCGAGCTGCGCGCGCAACCGCACACCGCACCGCTCCCCTCATACCGTCGACCAAAGTCCGCGAGTGTATCACGTTAAGATACCGTAAACTGACTTGTTTTAGAATATGTTGTAAAAGCCGGCTCCGCGCCTCACTCACGCATATTACAACCATGAAAACCTTCTAGAATTCATATTTTGCAACCACCGGCTTCGAACCGGCACACCCCCACCCCGAAAGGGCAACCCGGTTGCCCCACTCTGAAGCTCGGGAAAATACCCTGCAGTGTACTCCCAACTGACAATTCCGGTAGATATCGTGGGTAAGGTGGCTAGGCAAACCCGCTCCCAGGAGAACAGCACCAATCCCCATGCGACCCTCTCCGCCACGCCAACCCCACGGGACCGCCCAAATACGTCACCCTCTCCGGTGACCACCAATTACTCCCACCGGTCCCACTCACATATTCGTCATACGACCAAACAAGGTATCTCCCACCTTGATATGTGAGTGACCGTACTACTCCCGTCCGTCTCTCGGACCGACCAGCCACATGCACCCACAAGGCATCTCCCTCCTTGCCATATGGCTGGCCCACTCCCTACACAAGGGCGGACGGCCCCGCTTAGCCAGACAGAGAGGACCGCACCAAGGGCACACGAACATTAATCCCATCATTTACTTATTCGAATACACCATAACTAGAGGGGGTTTACTTTTCCACAGTACCCACTACACAACTTTCTCTCGCAACAAAAATAACACCAGGAAAACCGGAGAATGCGGCATGGCTCGGACCCTATAATGAACATCAACCTCAACAACTATTAACAATCAGCAACAGCACACCATCACTCCATCTAACCTTTAACACAGGGGAAACTGACGATCTCGAGGACCACAAGCTAAGTCTCTCTCTAACTCCGTTTGATAATTTTTTTTTTTTTTTTTTTTTTCTAAGGGGAGTGGTAGGAAAATTGGGAAGATGAAATGGGGCAAGGATCGTTAAAGGGCAATAGCTAGGACTGAGGGCAAGGACCTGGCTACCTCCGGAAATAAGGAAGAATGGAGGAAACCAAGGCTCGCGTGGGCAGGGGCGCAACCCTGAAATAGATGAACACCACTGGGAATGTGGGGAACATCTACCCGCTACCCGTTAACCTCTACTTCTTACCTTTCTATGACGTACCTCGGGTGCCCGTTCCTTTCGGACACCACTCTCTAAGAAATTATTTCGTGTTGAGCTATACTGGCTGATTTCCTCCGAATCAGAATCAAGGCAACTTACCTCACTACTTTCACTCTGCCTTGGATTATGCTTGCCGTCTAACTCCTCTGCTACCATTTCTTCCTTTTCTACAACTTCCCCTTCTTCGTCCACATACTCCAAATCAACATCATGACACTGCACCTCCTCAGCATCTTCCAGTTGCTCCTCACCAATTTCTTCATGACACTCATCGCCAGCCGCTTCACAAACTTCCTCACTAACCTCTTCTCCAATCTCATTTTCATTAACACATTTATCATCAACATCATCGCCACTACCACCATCTGAACATTGCACATCCTCGTCCTCCTCTAGTTGCTCACCTGGTCCACCTGAAACTTCCTCCCGTTCCTCGGAATCCTCAACAATACTTACAGAAGGCGTCTGCACATCCTCACACACTACATCACTCTCACTCACAAACTCTACAACGCTGCCACCAAATTTCTCCTCAACTTCTACCTCATCTACTTCTACTACACTTGCGGCATGGACATCCCCTTGTCCATCCACAACCTCAGAAACACTCGCAGCCCGGACATCCCTGTGTCCATCTGCAACTTCAGACTCTACAGTCTCCCTAACACCTACAACTATACTCACCTGCGCAGCATCTGCAGACCGCTCTTCTGACTCTTCTGTCGATTCCACTCCTTGACCACTTTCAGCAACCACAACGTCCTCAACGTCTTCCACCCTGGAAACCAGCTGTCCAGGTTCATGTGCAATGACTAAATTAATTTCGACTGGCGATGGTGATGTTACAGGATCTGGATCCCTCACAAACCGAGATGTAAAAACCGGAACAAATTCCGCGGCCTCTGGATTCAACCATGACGTCCTCTTTGAGTCCGGTAATTCAGTATTAACTGACGCGCTCTTATTCTCTTGTATTGTTCCCACAAAGTCATTCCGCTCTTCTACTTCTGCTTCCTTTTCTTCATCCACTACTCTCTTAGGCGCTTGTACTTCCTCTTGAACTTTTACAGTTTCCTTTTTCTCCAAATAAGAATAACGCCCAACTACCGGCTCCCTACTTGCCGATGGTTGTTCCCTAACATAATTTCTTTTTCCCCTGTTAATTTCATGTTTCCTTGTTTTCTGTGCTGTAGCTGCTGTTACCGTCTTCACACTTGCCACCCCCTTGTAGCCTCCATCACCTCCGGAATATACCGGCTTTCTAAGCGTCTCTTGGGTTTTCCTCCAACCTCCATGTTTGTCCCTTTTGGCTCTTCCTGATGAACCACTGGAGGATTGGACATCTGTGGCAGCTCTTCCTCGGGACTCGTCAGCCGCCTGGACCGTTCCTGAAAGCACACACAGTCGCTCAAGGTCCGCAAAACAACGTGGACGATCTGCGAATGCCAAACGAGATCTCTCTTGGGGAGTCAGTCCTTGCAGAATTGCTTGGATAACTTCTGTCTCGGGCAACCCCAATCTTAACACCCGGGCAGCTTTCCGTATATCGCGCACGAAATCTCCTAACGCCTCTCCGTAGGCCTGTGGGCGATAGAATCTTTCCAACTCAAGCTTGAAGCGTCGTCGAGTGGGTATGAAGAAGTTCAACACCTCCCCATGGAAAGCATCAACACTGTCACCCCGACGCAGAGCCTTGGTGACCAGATTAGCCAACGTACTCCGGCAATACGGGTATATAAGAAACAAGACCTCCCCATCGGACACCCCTGGGAAATCTGCCACCTGCAGGACCAGGTCCAAGAAAACCAACAGCTGATCCTCATCGAATCCATCCACCACCGGAAATTTCTGGAGAACGTCTGTAAGAGGGTGGGGCAATTTCTCGTAGCATATCCCCGCCAGACTTACACAATTCAACACAAACAATCATAAAACAAATTCCCACTAAACACCTAACACCAACATAACCTACAAAAACATATTAACAAAAATCGGAAAAACTCAAGTACTGTCCTTCCTTTGAGTAGACCCCCGGGTTCTCTAGCGCTGCGGAAACCTGGCCTATTCTGAACCATGCAATCCACGATGGAAGGAGACAAGAGACCAACAACAAAACTAAACACATATAACAGCAAACCGACACACACGTCGTACCAACATATAAATCACAACAACCCACTAACAATCAAGTACAAGTCCTAATTCGGGAATACAGAATCATTCAACATCAACCGGACGCAAATCGGTTCCGGTACCGATCTCCGATCGGGCCATACCGCATCCCGTCAATATACTACGCTCAACACCGACCCCAATGAACATTCCATATTCCAGGCCACATTTAAGACTCCCCGGCAATACCAGCTATCAAAAATTTTTTAACACTATTAACCGCCTCAGTGGTGCGACCCGACTCACAAATTTAAACAACTTACAATTAGCCTACACTGGCATCTATCCACTATTTTACAACAATCATTAATTTACAACTGCCTTAATATTCCCGAGTCTGCAAGCCCCGTCACACACCAGGACCCAAGGGTTCAAGCCCAGAATGAACCACGCTCCGGCTACCATTTGTAACCTCTCTATGCCTTTTAGTATTTATCTTATTTCCTTTTAAATTTCTATCTCCTTGCTTGTTGGCTTTCAAAGAGAGGTTACAAGTTATTTAGAACTAGGCAGGAGCCTAGAGAAGCAAAAATTATGCTGGGTCCAGTATGACGGGACTTGCAATGAACTCAGCCATAATATAACAATAACAGATTTATTATGTCTCTGGAATTCATACATGTGTACGAGATAAATATATGTATCTATATAAAACTACCAAAAGGTACATCATGGCAAGCATGTATAAATTAAGTGTACATCAGCATAAGTGTGCACAAAGTAAATGTGTATACATATATATAATAGAAAAATTTGAATCACAACTAGCATATATAATTCCAGTTTACCTAAGAACAAGTGTATATAATAGAATAGAATTACATCAGAACAAGTGTATATAACAGCATATAAGTTAAATGTACATACATAAATAAAATATAAAATGCACAAACACATGTAAAATTCTCCCCGTCGTGTGGCTAGCTAGACACATACAACACACACACAGAACACAAGGTACACAACTCACAGTCATTTACTTTCAACACGCATGCCCCTGTAACGCACCCACCCACTGGGTAAAGCAACTATCATCTTATGCCCCGGCAGAGATAAAATATACGCTCGTCAGCAACCCGTTCAGTAGGACAACCCAAACTCCAACCCCTTTAAAGACGAATAATTCATGAAGCATAAATGAAACTGGACCACCCATTTGTCTAGCATTCCGTTTATTAATGACCCATGATGAGTGTGTGAACCTTTGTTCCGTTCACAGCACCAGGTAATGTTAACAAACTCCTCACCTACTTCCAGACAGTGTTTATAAAATTCTAAACAGTATTGACTTCACAAAATCTCAAAAAGGAATTAAATCCTTATGTACATTAATAACAGAAATTAATTGATTGAGGCTTTACAATATCAGAAGATTTGGACAATATGTATATCTATTTAATTTACCCAAAAGGAAAAGGATGAAAACCAGTTTTATATTCAAAATTAAACAGCAACTTCTCTACGTGTGAAGTCAACCCATGTATGTGTTTGCCAGTTAAGAAAACAATCAGCTTAGCCCTTGTGCAAGGGGCAAAATTGGCTAAAATATTTCAAGAACATTAATAAATCATTTCGATTAGCCTCAGATAACTGTATAAAATAATTAGAAAAAGAGTACAATAAGGTGGTTGTGCTCTGGCATCTGTGGGAGCGCGCCCACATGTAGTGGACAAAAGTTGACAGGCAATCAACCTGTCTGAAGTTGTACCAGCGTGTCAGAAAACTAAGTCCCATATTGTAAACCCAGAAAAGTCCCCAAGAAAAACCCCCGGAAAGTCCCCAGCCCTTAAATATGAAATCCCTAGTCAAATTAAAAATTTATACGCAGCTGTTCCAGCCGGAACAGAACTACTGGGCAATAATTAAATTTTGAAAGAGTAAATCAGATGCAACAATAAAAATGGTACAAGATTAAAATCTCTCTATGGCGCGCTCTCGCAGTGCAGCACGCACTTACAGACATGGCATTTAGTGTTACTTAACTGAGTTATAAAAGGTATATGAAATTTTAAGTTAAAGTGTTCAGAGTCATGATCACAGTTCACTTCCCAAATAGAGTCTGGACACGTGGTCCCCGGGCATCTAAGTTATTCTCATAAAACAGGCACACTGCCGCTTCGGCCCCCAAAAAAGAAAAAGCATAAATGTCACCTCATAAGTGCTGGTGAGTGCAACGTGGTGATCCCGTCTCCATCTCCCTCTTCGTAGGCGGTCTTGATATGGTTCACAGCTTGAACAGGTGATCGGCTCACAGCCAGCCAGGAACCCGACTTAGGGCAAGAACCCGGGGTGTCGTTATATTCTCTACTCCATCCTATAGAAAGATTCAACTGCGCAGAAACGAATACAAAGAGCGGAGACGAAGGGGGAAGAACTCTGTGAGCAAGGACGAGCGTTGACTGAATCCGGCAGAGAACAATTTCCACCTCACTGGCCGAGCTGCGCGCGCAACCGCACACCGCACCGCTCCCCTCATACCGTCGACCAAAGTCCGCGAGTGTATCACGTTAAGATACCGTAAACTGACTTGTTTTAGAATATGTTGTAAAAGCCGGCTCCGCGCCTCACTCACGCATATTACAACCATGAAAACCTTCTAGAATTCATATTTTGCAACCACCGGCTTCGAACCGGCACACCCCCACCCCGAAAGGGCAACCCGGTTGCCCCACTCTGAAGCTCGGGAAAATACCCTGCAGTGTACTCCCAACTGACAATTCCGGTAGATATCGTGGGTAAGGTGGCTAGGCAAACCCGCTCCCAGGAGAACAGCACCAATCCCCATGCGACCCTCTCCGCCACGCCAACCCCACGGGACCGCCCAAATACGTCACCCTCTCCGGTGACCACCAATTACTCCCACCGGTCCCACTCACATATTCGTCATACGACCAAACAAGGTATCTCCCACCTTGATATGTGAGTGACCGTACTACTCCCGTCCGTCTCTCGGACCGACCAGCCACATGCACCCACAAGGCATCTCCCTCCTTGCCATATGGCTGGCCCACTCCCTACACAAGGGCGGACGGCCCCGCTTAGCCAGACAGAGAGGACCGCACCAAGGGCACACGAACATTAATCCCATCATTTACTTATTCGAATACACCATAACTAGAGGGGGTTTACTTTTCCACAGTACCCACTACACAACTTTCTCTCGCAACAAAAATAACACCAGGAAAACCGGAGAATGCGGCATGGCTCGGACCCTATAATGAACATCAACCTCAACAACTATTAACAATCAGCAACAGCACACCATCACTCCATCTAACCTTTAACACAGGGGAAACTGACGATCTCGAGGACCACAAGCTAAGTCTCTCTCTAACTCCGTTTGATAATTTTTTTTTTTTTTTTTTTTTTCTAAGGGGAGTGGTAGGAAAATTGGGAAGATGAAATGGGGCAAGGATCGTTAAAGGGCAATAGCTAGGACTGAGGGCAAGGACCTGGCTACCTCCGGAAATAAGGAAGAATGGAGGAAACCAAGGCTCGCGTGGGCAGGGGCGCAACCCTGAAATAGATGAACACCACTGGGAATGTGGGGAACATCTACCCGCTACCCGTTAACCTCTACTTCTTACCTTTCTATGACGTACCTCGGGTGCCCGTTCCTTTCGGACACCACTCTCTAAGAAATTATTTCGTGTTGAGCTATACTGGCTGATTTCCTCCGAATCAGAATCAAGGCAACTTACCTCACTACTTTCACTCTGCCTTGGATTATGCTTGCCGTCTAACTCCTCTGCTACCATTTCTTCCTTTTCTACAACTTCCCCTTCTTCGTCCACATACTCCAAATCAACATCATGACACTGCACCTCCTCAGCATCTTCCAGTTGCTCCTCACCAATTTCTTCATGACACTCATCGCCAGCCGCTTCACAAACTTCCTCACTAACCTCTTCTCCAATCTCATTTTCATTAACACATTTATCATCAACATCATCGCCACTACCACCATCTGAACATTGCACATCCTCGTCCTCCTCTAGTTGCTCACCTGGTCCACCTGAAACTTCCTCCCGTTCCTCGGAATCCTCAACAATACTTACAGAAGGCGTCTGCACATCCTCACACACTACATCACTCTCACTCACAAACTCTACAACGCTGCCACCAAATTTCTCCTCAACTTCTACCTCATCTACTTCTACTACACTTGCGGCATGGACATCCCCTTGTCCATCCACAACCTCAGAAACACTCGCAGCCCGGACATCCCTGTGTCCATCTGCAACTTCAGACTCTACAGTCTCCCTAACACCTACAACTATACTCACCTGCGCAGCATCTGCAGACCGCTCTTCTGACTCTTCTGTCGATTCCACTCCTTGACCACTTTCAGCAACCACAACGTCCTCAACGTCTTCCACCCTGGAAACCAGCTGTCCAGGTTCATGTGCAATGACTAAATTAATTTCGACTGGCGATGGTGATGTTACAGGATCTGGATCCCTCACAAACCGAGATGTAAAAACCGGAACAAATTCCGCGGCCTCTGGATTCAACCATGACGTCCTCTTTGAGTCCGGTAATTCAGTATTAACTGACGCGCTCTTATTCTCTTGTATTGTTCCCACAAAGTCATTCCGCTCTTCTACTTCTGCTTCCTTTTCTTCATCCACTACTCTCTTAGGCGCTTGTACTTCCTCTTGAACTTTTACAGTTTCCTTTTTCTCCAAATAAGAATAACGCCCAACTACCGGCTCCCTACTTGCCGATGGTTGTTCCCTAACATAATTTCTTTTTCCCCTGTTAATTTCATGTTTCCTTGTTTTCTGTGCTGTAGCTGCTGTTACCGTCTTCACACTTGCCACCCCCTTGTAGCCTCCATCACCTCCGGAATATACCGGCTTTCTAAGCGTCTCTTGGGTTTTCCTCCAACCTCCATGTTTGTCCCTTTTGGCTCTTCCTGATGAACCACTGGAGGATTGGACATCTGTGGCAGCTCTTCCTCGGGACTCGTCAGCCGCCTGGACCGTTCCTGAAAGCACACACAGTCGCTCAAGGTCCGCAAAACAACGTGGACGATCTGCGAATGCCAAACGAGATCTCTCTTGGGGAGTCAGTCCTTGCAGAATTGCTTGGATAACTTCTGTCTCGGGCAACCCCAATCTTAACACCCGGGCAGCTTTCCGTATATCGCGCACGAAATCTCCTAACGCCTCTCCGTAGGCCTGTGGGCGATAGAATCTTTCCAACTCAAGCTTGAAGCGTCGTCGAGTGGGTATGAAGAAGTTCAACACCTCCCCATGGAAAGCATCAACACTGTCACCCCGACGCAGAGCCTTGGTGACCAGATTAGCCAACGTACTCCGGCAATACGGGTATATAAGAAACAAGACCTCCCCATCGGACACCCCTGGGAAATCTGCCACCTGCAGGACCAGGTCCAAGAAAACCAACAGCTGATCCTCATCGAATCCATCCACCACCGGAAATTTCTGGAGAACGTCTGTAAGAGGGTGGGGCAATTTCTCGTAGCATATCCCCGCCAGACTTACACAATTCAACACAAACAATCATAAAACAAATTCCCACTAAACACCTAACACCAACATAACCTACAAAAACATATTAACAAAAATCGGAAAAACTCAAGTACTGTCCTTCCTTTGAGTAGACCCCCGGGTTCTCTAGCGCTGCGGAAACCTGGCCTATTCTGAACCATGCAATCCACGATGGAAGGAGACAAGAGACCAACAACAAAACTAAACACATATAACAGCAAACCGACACACACGTCGTACCAACATATAAATCACAACAACCCACTAACAATCAAGTACAAGTCCTAATTCGGGAATACAGAATCATTCAACATCAACCGGACGCAAATCGGTTCCGGTACCGATCTCCGATCGGGCCATACCGCATCCCGTCAATATACTACGCTCAACACCGACCCCAATGAACATTCCATATTCCAGGCCACATTTAAGACTCCCCGGCAATACCAGCTATCAAAAATTTTTTAACACTATTAACCGCCTCAGTGGTGCGACCCGACTCACAAATTTAAACAACTTACAATTAGCCTACACTGGCATCTATCCACTATTTTACAACAATCATTAATTTACAACTGCCTTAATATTCCCGAGTCTGCAAGCCCCGTCACACACCAGGACCCAAGGGTTCAAGCCCAGAATGAACCACGCTCCGGCTACCATTTGTAACCTCTCTATGCCTTTTAGTATTTATCTTATTTCCTTTTAAATTTCTATCTCCTTGCTTGTTGGCTTTCAAAGAGAGGTTACAAGTTATTTAGAACTAGGCAGGAGCCTAGAGAAGCAAAAATTATGCTGGGTCCAGTATGACGGGACTTGCAATGAACTCAGCCATAATATAACAATAACAGATTTATTATGTCTCTGGAATTCATACATGTGTACGAGATAAATATATGTATCTATATAAAACTACCAAAAGGTACATCATGGCAAGCATGTATAAATTAAGTGTACATCAGCATAAGTGTGCACAAAGTAAATGTGTATACATATATATAATAGAAAAATTTGAATCACAACTAGCATATATAATTCCAGTTTACCTAAGAACAAGTGTATATAATAGAATAGAATTACATCAGAACAAGTGTATATAACAGCATATAAGTTAAATGTACATACATAAATAAAATATAAAATGCACAAACACATGTAAAATTCTCCCCGTCGTGTGGCTAGCTAGACACATACAACACACACACAGAACACAAGGTACACAACTCACAGTCATTTACTTTCAACACGCATGCCCCTGTAACGCACCCACCCACTGGGTAAAGCAACTATCATCTTATGCCCCGGCAGAGATAAAATATACGCTCGTCAGCAACCCGTTCAGTAGGACAACCCAAACTCCAACCCCTTTAAAGACGAATAATTCATGAAGCATAAATGAAACTGGACCACCCATTTGTCTAGCATTCCGTTTATTAATGACCCATGATGAGTGTGTGAACCTTTGTTCCGTTCACAGCACCAGGTAATGTTAACAAACTCCTCACCTACTTCCAGACAGTGTTTATAAAATTCTAAACAGTATTGACTTCACAAAATCTCAAAAAGGAATTAAATCCTTATGTACATTAATAACAGAAATTAATTGATTGAGGCTTTACAATATCAGAAGATTTGGACAATATGTATATCTATTTAATTTACCCAAAAGGAAAAGGATGAAAACCAGTTTTATATTCAAAATTAAACAGCAACTTCTCTACGTGTGAAGTCAACCCATGTATGTGTTTGCCAGTTAAGAAAACAATCAGCTTAGCCCTTGTGCAAGGGGCAAAATTGGCTAAAATATTTCAAGAACATTAATAAATCATTTCGATTAGCCTCAGATAACTGTATAAAATAATTAGAAAAAGAGTACAATAAGGTGGTTGTGCTCTGGCATCTGTGGGAGCGCGCCCACATGTAGTGGACAAAAGTTGACAGGCAATCAACCTGTCTGAAGTTGTACCAGCGTGTCAGAAAACTAAGTCCCATATTGTAAACCCAGAAAAGTCCCCAAGAAAAACCCCCGGAAAGTCCCCAGCCCTTAAATATGAAATCCCTAGTCAAATTAAAAATTTATACGCAGCTGTTCCAGCCGGAACAGAACTACTGGGCAATAATTAAATTTTGAAAGAGTAAATCAGATGCAACAATAAAAATGGTACAAGATTAAAATCTCTCTATGGCGCGCTCTCGCAGTGCAGCACGCACTTACAGACATGGCATTTAGTGTTACTTAACTGAGTTATAAAAGGTATATGAAATTTTAAGTTAAAGTGTTCAGAGTCATGATCACAGTTCACTTCCCAAATAGAGTCTGGACACGTGGTCCCCGGGCATCTAAGTTATTCTCATAAAACAGGCACACTGCCGCTTCGGCCCCCAAAAAAGAAAAAGCATAAATGTCACCTCATAAGTGCTGGTGAGTGCAACGTGGTGATCCCGTCTCCATCTCCCTCTTCGTAGGCGGTCTTGATATGGTTCACAGCTTGAACAGGTGATCGGCTCACAGCCAGCCAGGAACCCGACTTAGGGCAAGAACCCGGGGTGTCGTTATATTCTCTACTCCATCCTATAGAAAGATTCAACTGCGCAGAAACGAATACAAAGAGCGGAGACGAAGGGGGAAGAACTCTGTGAGCAAGGACGAGCGTTGACTGAATCCGGCAGAGAACAATTTCCACCTCACTGGCCGAGCTGCGCGCGCAACCGCACACCGCACCGCTCCCCTCATACCGTCGACCAAAGTCCGCGAGTGTATCACGTTAAGTTACCGTAAACTGACTTGTTTTAGAATATGTTGTAAAAGCCGGCTCCGCACCTCACTCACGCATATTACAACCATGAAAACCTTCTAGAATTCATATTTTGCAACCACCGGCTTCGAACCGGCACAACACAGATTGCCTTCATTGAAGGTAATAAGCTGCAGTTACTCCATAATACACAGTCAACCTACCGCGTGCACAAGGTCATGTATTATGCTGAGCTGATTTTATTCATTAACCATAACAGAGCTAACACTTCTTATGCTTGTGTAAAGCACAAACTGAGGTAAACAAGTGGGAGTGGACGTACAGTATGATGTGCAGGTGCGTATTTACGGGTGGGACAAATGAGACCCCCCCCCACCCAGAAGGTCGAACAAAGTTGATAAATTTTGTTATTCTCTTAAATTTTTAGCTATTTTATTGTTTTTTGGTTGTGTATGCTAATATAGTAGTAACTCTTTTTTAAATATAGAAACAGGTTTATTACACAGCATTAGTGTATAGGCCTATGTTTGAAATATAGGAAAATCAATTCAGTCAAAAAGTATCTTTTAAACATGTACTTTTATCGTGTTTTTACTGTCTATTTTAGTAGGATCGATTTCAGGACATAATCACACATTTTTCAACCACTTTAAAGACAGTAGTGTTGATTAATCTTAATCTTTTTTTGTATGAAGCTGACTCTACCGGACTCCCCCTAGACCAAATTCTCATTTTCATTTTAGATCCAGACATTATCTGAAATCCGCTACTGCTAATGAGGCTCAGTTCACTCAACAGTTCATATGTCTCCTTGTTCCTTCTGATTCTCTAATGTCCTCTTCAACCATCTACACAAATTTGATTTATGCACATGGTGGAGAGGATGCAAGCTTTCCTGGGCCAAACTCTACATTTTTTTATTTTTTTTATTTGTCTTTATATTATATCGTATTTAACCTTTATCTTTCCTTTATTAAGAAAAAAAAGAAAAATTCCAGTAAAAATAAAGATGTGACAATGGTTTTCATCAGTCCTCCATGTTTGAACAACCTTAGAATAACAACTACTGACAGCAGACATCAGATTACATCTGACCTTCAGTTATCTTGTCTATCTCTAATTTTAAAGGCAGGGTATCAAAGTATTTTTGAACAAACAAAGGAATTAAAACTGCTTTTGAACTTTCAATTCTAACTAAACATAAAAAATTATACTCTTATGAATCAAAAATTCAAGTTAATTGCACTGTATTTTACCTAGCTCCCAGTTTCAAAATTTTAATGAAACATAGTATGGGTGTTATTTTTTTAATAAATTAAAGTAAAAAAGGAGTAATATGTAAGCCATTTGAACGTTATAATTTGTTTCAAGTTTTATGAACTGAAATGTGATAATAAAAAACTTGAAGTTCATTAAGTTTTCTAGTGTTTCATCTACACCTGCGCTCACTTACCTTGTATTCCACGCTTTCTTACAATGTAGCCTCTGTAGAGTGCCTGTAAAAAATTAATAATTTGAAATGTTTTTATAAAATAAATATATTTTCATAAAACAATCTGATGCTGGCAAACATCAGAAACATGAAATTAAATCATTTTAGCAAATGCACATTGTCTCTCAGTGTCTGCCTTTTTAGGTCCATCAGTTTAAGATCAGGGTTAAGGAAATCTTACACAAACACATTTGGGTAGTCTTCTTTTTGTCCCTCTGTGGTGTTGTACAGTAGTGTGCAAATTAATTGGGACAACAGTAAAATATTTTAAAATAATCCTTATTGTTGTTGTTGCGGTTTGGAAGCTCTTGAAGAATCGTGAGTTATTCCAAAAACGCTAAGTGGGAAAGGCTGGATTGTATGTTAGAAAGAAATGGACTGTATTGAAGATATTGAACATGCGTTTATTGAAAAATTTGTATTGTTAGTTACGATCGGCACGTGCGGATGCATTTGTGGCAATAACGCCCGAAATTAATTTTGAATAAAATCGTGGTCCATTGTAGATGGACGCAGGTAATTGAATTAAAAGAAATCTTATGAATGCATGCCAAAAAATATGCAGAAGCCGCGGCTGGAAGAGAAGTGTTTTACGAGAGTTGCGCTCGGAGCCTTGCTAGAAACTAAACTTGCCTGTAGCCGGCTGCGGCGTTTGATAAGCGCGTGACGTCATCCGCGCGTGCCGTGTTGCGGGGGTAGACCGCGTACAGCTGATAAACCAGTACAAAGTTTAAACATACTGCCCGCCAAAATCGGGACGATTTTGTACATTAAAGGTTAAATTGAATAATATAATAAATAGGCTTACATGTCGAAAGCGATACAATAGTTGGCGTATTGGCCATAGTGTAATAACATAATAAACATAATATGAATTCAATTAACAATCACCAGGCATACAATGAATTAACCCTTATGCCAATAGCAAGGGCTTACTGACGTTAAAATTACTCAAACCATAATAGTAGCACAATACGCACAATAATACAATAATTAAGTAGATATTGATCTTTCCCAAATAATACCCCTTGATATTTGCCAAGCATTACAATACAAGTGATAACACCATAAAAAATACAATGATTTCCCCATGATATTGACACAACAACCCCAATAAATTTCATAATATGTGACCCTTAGAAAATACAATACATATAGAATAATTGACACTGTAAATAACACTTGTGGTTCTCAGAATTTGAATCACACAAACATATTGGCAATACACAACATCCATAATAATTGATAGTACATATGAAACACAGTCACTATTGCAGTAATAGCTAGCGGCACGTAAACAATATTACAATGCTTATGATACAATTGACTTGTATGCTCGCTCCGGGGAATGTCCCGGGCGTGGTCCAGGCAATGTGACAAATTCACAGTCCTAGCATGTCTCGTATGGCACGCATACGATTAGTGTGTAGCCACCGGAAGGGGGCATAATTTGTGGATGGGTCGGCGTAAGATACCTAGCGCGGTGCGAACTTCTGCGACGCGTACTAAGGAATCTTGACCCGGAAAAACATTGGTAATTACCCCACGCTTCCATTCTAGAGGGGGGGAATTGTCATCCAAAATGAGGACAAGCTGTCCAACATTCAAATTCCTTAGCGGGGTGCGCCATTTATTGCGCTGGTGCAGATAATCCCTAGACCACCGTTTCCAGATGGTCTGCGTAAATTTTTGGAGCAGAAGCCATCTGCCCAAATGACTATTATTGCTTTGGGTATAGTCGGGTTCCGGAAGTGCCGTCAGTGGAGCACCGACCAAAAAATGAGCAGGTGTTAAGGGTTCAGGGTCTCTAGCATCGTCGGACAACGCGCATAACGGGCGTGAATTAAGGCAAGCCTCAATTTGAGAAAGAAGAGTAGAATATTCCTCGAAATTCAAAATCGTACCGCCTATTACGCGACGTAAATGGAATTTAACACTCCTTACACCACTTTCCCACAAACCACCGAAATGAGGGGCTGAAGGGGGGATAAAGGACCATTTGATGCCGTGGAGACCGCAAAACTCCAGAGAAGATTGCTCAACTTCCTTGGAGGTTAAAAATTTGTACCAATCATGCAACATGTTGTTGGCACGGCGAAAATTCGTGCCATTATCCGAAAATATTTGCGCGGGAATACCTCTGCGCGATATGAACCTTTTTAAAGCCGCTATAAAGGCGTTGGAAGTGAGATCCGACACCAATTCTAAATGGATGGCCCTAGTACACATGCATATAAATAGCGCGATGTATGCCTTGGTTGTGGACTTAGAGCGCTGCCCGCCATGGCGCAAAAGTACAGGACCGGCGTAATCCACGGCCGACTGTGAGAATGGCCTTGAAGGCGTGACCCTTGAAGGGGGTAACTGACCTAGTAGTTGATTCGCGCCTTTAGCCCGGAAACGAAAACAAGTGACACACTTATGTATCGCTGAACGGATATAGGATTTGTCGTGTATGATCCAATACTTTCGCCTAAGCGAAGCTTGAGTTGATTGCACTCCAGCGTGCAACAAACGGATGTGTTCGTGTTCAATTATTAATCTCGTGAGATGAGAGTGCGGGTGCAAAATTATTTGGTGTTTACTCTCGTAGCTAAGTGGGGAGAATTGCAAGCGTCCACCCACTCTTAAAATGCCCAATTCATCCAGGAATGGGTTGAGAGCAAGAATTTTACTACTGCGAGGAAGGCACCGGTGTGCCTCAAGTTCCATAACTTCTACGTCGAAATGCAACTGCTGAGATTGCCGGACAAAAATCAAGAGCGTGTCTGACAATTCTTGAGACGACAAAAAGGACGTGTGTCTATCAACCACCGCGAGCCTAGAATTGCGAAAAAATCGACGGCAATATGCGAAGACGCGAATAAGCCTCGTAAGTGATGAATAATTTTCAACATAACTATGTGTTGAGGATGCGACAATTAGTGAGGTTTGAACCTGCTTGCGACGTTCCTCCTCAAGTTCGGGAAAAGTACAGGGAGAATTAATGTCGAGAGCGCTGACCGGCCATGAAGCCGAATCATGAGCTAACCAGGAGGGACCATGCCACCATTGAGTATGACAGTGCAAACTACGAGGGAGGCAACCGCGCGATAAAACGTCGGCAGGGTTGTCATTTGATACTACATGACGCCAAATTCCCCTGCTGCTAACAAGACGCTGTATTTCCGCGACACGGTTGGCCACAAATACCTTCCAGCGGGAATATTGCTGATGTATCCAGTACAACGCTATCATCGAATCCGAATAAAGATATAGTCCGTCAAAATTGTAATCGATGGCGTTTAAAACCTTGGACGTTAATTGAGCCAACAATAAACAAGCACAAAGTTCAAGTCGTGGTAGCGTTATCTGTTTCAGCGGAGCGACCCTAGATTTAGCACACAAGTTTGATGATATGGCGCCGTTCGAATAGACCGCCCGCACATAAATGCAACACGCGTAACCTTTAGCCGAAGCGTCGGCGAATCCGTGCAGCTGTAATGAACTAATTGGGTAATTGTTCGAACTCTTAACCGACCTCGTAATCTCAAAATGAGTGTCGGAGACTAATTGAGCGTATAATTCCAACCATTGATTGGCCAATGATCCAGATAGGGGTTCGTCCCAATCTGTGCCCGCCAACCACAACTGTTGCACGAAGTGCTTGCAGTAAAATGTGATGGGAGCGATCAATCCTAAAGGATCATAGATCCCGGCGATGATAGACAACACGCTTCTCTTGTTGAAAACGGTTGAATTTTCATCACCCCTAACGGTGTATAAAAAGTTATCCCTTTCAACGTTCCATTGGATACCCAATGTACGCACGTTTTGGCCTTTGCTGAAGTCACGGGTTACTTGGGCGCGAAGGGTCATAATCTTATGGTGGTTAGAGAACCATTTATGTAACGAAAAACCATACCTACTCAACAACCTCACGATCTCGCATTTCATTTCAGCTAAGCCGTTCGGATCGTCCGAACCCGTTATGAGATCGTCTACGTAAAAGTCATTTGCTATGGCCTTAGCAGTTGTAGGGTAGTCGGGTTCATTTTCGTAGGCTATCTGAGCCAGACAACGTGTAGCAAGGAAGGAGGCACTAGCAGTGCCGTATGTAACCGTCCTTAGCGCGTAATGTCGCAATTCCTTGTGCGGCGCATCACGCCAAACGATGCGTTGCAGGTTTGAATCCTTGGGATTAACAATGATCTGGCGATACATCTTTTCTATGTCCGCAATAAGTACGTATCGGTGGGTACGGAACCGAACCATTATCGAAAACAGATCCTGCTGGATCGTAGGACCGACCATTAAAGTATCGTTAAGGGACAAATTATTGGTGGTTTTAGCGGAGGCGTCAAATACCACGCGCAATTTAGTGGTTAAGCTAGAGTCTTTGAAGACTGCGTGATGGGGCAGATAAAAGACCTCTGACCTGTCAAGCGACAGATCGTATTCATTTAGCGGCGACATGTGGCCAAGTTTCAGATAGTCACTCATGAACTCGCTATAATCCTTATAAAGGATAGGGTTCTGCTCGAACTTGAACTCTAACGATTGGAATCTGCGTATGGCTCCGCGGAGAGAATCTTCCAAATGTAATTTATCAGATTTGCGGGGCAGGGATACCACGAATCTCCCATCGCGGTTACGGCTAGTGGTTTCCACGAAATGCCTTTCACACGGCGAGTCCTCAGATCGGGCTTCGCGACTAGAGATCTCCTCCAACTTCCAAAATTCTTTTAGTTGCGAGGAAATCTGATTATCATTCTTACAGACCATGAAGGAAGAAACCGTTTTAGTTATATCGCCGTTGAATGGTAAGTCACCGGCCAAAATAAATCCTAACTTGGTTTCCTGAATTATAGGAAAGTGTGGTCCGCGCGTAAATTTCACAGGTTCAATTAATTGGAGAAAATATTGAGCGCCGATTAATATATCGACTTGCACCGAGCAATGTAGATGAGGATCCGCCAAGAATATGCGCTTGGGTAAATTCAAAGAGGCAAGATTGAACGACTCCGCCGGTAAATTATTAGTTATACTGGGTAATACGGCACAATGTACGTTTAACGTGAAGGGCTTATAGCGTGAATGTAGCCTTACATTAGTACTGAAGTCAGCCTGGGAAAGCGAGTTGTTTATACCCGTGATGGGCATTTGCGATTTAACCAATTGGAGGCCCATTCTGCGGGCGAAATCCATTGTGCAAAAGTTCGCTTGAGAACCGGAATCCAGTAATATCCTAACGGGAAATTTTTTGCCGACTTTATTGGATGTCATACAGACGGCGGTAGATAGCAATACCGATTTATTGGTCCGTGATTTAAGTGAACACTGGTTGTTAACAGAAGTTACGTCCCTGTTGGGGACATGAATCGTGGTGTGGTGACGCCTAGAACATTTTTTGCATGAGAATTTTGAGGGACATTTTGAGCTCTCGTGTCCCGAACGGAGACAGTTTAAGCAAAGTTTGTTTTTTATTAACGCGTTTTTTCTATCAGGGATAGACAGCGATGTAAATTGTAGGCAGTCGCTAAGTCTATGTCCACCGTTACACAGCCTGCATAAATTGTTTCTAATATGTGAGTGGAATGCGCCCTTTGGAGTGCTTATCTGTTTAACTGCCTTGCGATAAGGAGACTTATCGCTTTTGTTCAACCTGCTCGTTGGGCTAGTCACGTTATCGAGATTTTGCAGTAATTTTCTTCGTGAATTTAGAAAATTTATAAAATTATTAAAATCAGGGAATTATTAAAAGCGTTTATATTGGCAGAGATTTGATCAATAAATTGCGATATGCTAACTTGGGATTCTTGTTGAACTAATGGTACGTCCAGGACACTCCACACGTGATGGGTGGAAACAATTAGCTTACTTTCATATCTATTCCTCAACAGATCGATAGCCACCGCGTAATTCTCATGAGTGATGGGCAACGATTTTATTACATTAAGTGCCTCGCCATGTAAAGACGAGTGTAAATAGTGAAGTTTCTGTATATCCGTCAGATCTGCTCTGACATGAATTAATTCAAGAAAAATATGGTAATAATGTTGCCACTCAACAATACTACCCTCAAACCGTGGTAATTTTATTGGTTCCAATTGAATGGGGGGTGTTTTAGGCTGTTTACCTTCAGCATTAATTACTGGTTTTTGGTTCATATGCTCAGCTTGCTCCAGCAGGTGTTGCAATTTACATTCTATAGTACAGAGATCGTCCTCCGTTTGTACTCTATCACTCGTTAAAGCAACGTCCGCTTCCTCCGCTTCGATTTGTGTCTGAATCTCGTCATATTTGGTGGATAATTCCATCAAATGACGCAGTTTTATTTTCAGCGCATGAGGATCGCTGTTTAACAAATCGAAGTTATCCGCGAAGGTATTTACTCGGGATATTGAGGCCTTAATTGTGCCTCGTTTTTTTTATTAGAGCCCTTACATCGGCCATTATTATAGTTTAAAATAAAAAAAGGAAAAATATTTAGAAAGAAATTGAGCATAGAGCATGTGAACCACAAACTTAATTTTAAATGAGTTTAAATACGTTTCGGTAGCTAGCGATCGTTGTTTTGAACATAAACTTACTCTCTCTAACTAATCAAGCTTTGTTGGCAGTTAAATTATTGAAATTATGAATCTAAATGGTAACAAAGTATATCCTTATCTTTAAAGTTTTAACTGATAATGAGCTGCCAACCATTTATTAATTTGTATTGTGTAATGAGGTGTTTGTTTATACAAACGTGTTAAAAAATAACCACTAAAGTGAAATATTATTAAACGTCAAATATGAGTAAAGTTTATAGTCACGTGGCCGTCGATCCATTCGTGATGAATCTGGCTTCGATCCCGTTTGGAGCTGCTACATCTCCTGTCTCTGCTGGTCAGCCGACGCCTCATGTTGTACCCTCCATTAATTAAAGCTGTGGAATCTTTTTTGATGACCTCGCAATGTCCTGCTTTGTCCCGTCGTCTCTGGTCTACTGCTTGGCCGAATCTTGTCGAGATGACTGCGACGTGATTCAGAACAATGGTGTCGCTCAGGACGAGAATGATGCCCGTAGGGCGTGATTAAATTCAGATCGGTTTGTCCAGGAATGATGCGTATGAGAAATGCTGTCGCTTGTGGACCCAAACATGAGCAATCCGTCCCGTGGTGACCACAAACGTTTTCGTTTTTGGGCCAAAAATATGAAATCCTGCCCGGTGGGACCAAAAATTATGTCGTTTTTGGGCCCGAAAATATGAAATCCTGCCCGGATGGACCAAAAATGATGTCGTTTTTGGGCCCGAAAATATGAAATCCTGCCCGGATGGACCAAAAATGATGTCGTTTTTGGGCCCGAAAATATGAAATCCGGCCCGGAGGACCAAAAATGTTGCGGTTTGGAAGCTCTTGAAGAATCGTGAGTTATTCCAAAAACGCTAAGTGGGAAAGGCTGGATTGTATGTTAGAAAGAAATGGACTGTATTGATGATATTGAACATGCGTTTATTGAAAAATTTGTATTGTTAGTTACGATCGGCACGTGCGGATGCATTTGTGGCAATAACGCCCGAAATTAATTTTGAATAAAATCGTGGTCCATTGTAGATGGACGCAGGTAATTGAATTAAAAGAAATCTTATGAATGCATGCCAAAAGATATGCAGAAGCCGCGGCTGGAAGAGAAGTGTTTTACGAGAGTTGCGCTCGGAGCCTTGCTAGAAACTAAACTTGCCTGTAGCCGGCTGCAGCGTTTGATAAGCGCGTGACGTCATCCGCGCGTGCCGTGTTGCGGGGGTAGACCGCGTATAGCTGATAAACCAGTACAAAGTTTAAACAGTTGTTCAACAATCAACCACACTTTTGTTGAACAGTCCATCTTGCTCTTCACTAAACTCCACAAATTTTCGATTGGGTTTAAAGCTGGAGAATCTTCAGACCAATCCAGAATATTTACATTGTTTTCTTGTGTAACATTTTTAATTAATTTTCATTTTTGGTATAGAGCTTGATCATGTTGAAAAGTCCCATGGCCATCAGTTTGCATGAAAGGTACAATTTTTATAATTTCTAAGTATTTCTTCAATGAGTTCATCATTCCTTCGACTGGTACTAAGCTTCCAGGACCACTAGACGTGAAATAACCCCAAAACATCTTTTTTACTGTAACAGTCTGCTAAAGGTATTCGGTTCTGACTGGTTCACCAATGCTTTTTCTGACAACTACTGCTCTGTACACTTGGATTAAAAAGTGTGTTACATCACTGAATATTACCTTCTTCCAGTCATCACTACTCCAAGATTCATATTTTCTGTCCCAAGCTAAATGTTTTTTTCTTCATTGCAGACGTCAATAATTGTTTTTTAACTGGTTTTCTAGCTTTCCGCTCTGCTTTAATAAGCATGCACCATACTGTTGAAGAATCAGTTCTGACACCAGTAGTCAGTAAACCTCTTTCAAGGCCTTGACTTGTCTTCTGAAGGTGTATTTCACTATTCCGAAGTAGATCAGTTCTAGGAGTTGTTTTGCATATTGTTACGACATCACAGAACAATCTACGTGTTTGTCGAATGTGCCAGAAGAATCTCGATGTAATGCGTGTGGCGTACGTGCTTGTCGACGCATTTTCGAGAGGTTTCCAAAGGCGCCAGCCGCGCGGACTGTGCCAGATTTCGCTTGGGTGGACGGACTGTGTCAAGGCTGCAAGTAATTACGTCGTAACTATACTGGCACTATCGAATAATCTAGTAATTTGGGGCGGTATAAATACCAGTACTCAACGACGTTCAATTCAGTATTAGTGCGAATTATTGACCGTGCGGTTCGAGAGTTATAGTAGCGATATTACTGTGCACGTTCAAGTGGTTATTAGTTAAGTGTTGTGTTTTATAATCAGACGGTATATTGTAATACAATTGAGTTTTAATATTAGTCGACATTTTATTGCGTGTGAACAATTTTCATTTGATTTGTTGTAGAGACTGTGTTGTTAATTACGAACTGTTTAACTGTAAAAATTAAAGCTGGTGATTAGTGACTAACTTGGTGTCTTGTACTTGTAATTTGTTTTCCACTGTACCTACGACGATCGAGTAGACCATCGTAACAGTGGTGTCAGAACTGGGATAAAACGGTTAACAGTGGAAACAGTGGACACTTTGTACAAGACGAGTGTGATTCGTAATTAATCGGTAAACATGGATCCCAGTCAGATGATGGAAGCTTTACAAACACTGCTGCGGCAGACACAGGAAGAAGCAGAAAAACGACAGGATGAGAAACGCAGACAGTAGGCGGAAGGACCAGAAAGACGACAAAAAGAAGAACGAAGACAAGAAAGAGAAGAAGCAGAAAAACGACAGGATGAAAAACGTAAGCAGGAACCAGATAAAACGGAAGCTCTCTTTGAAGCTATGCAGAAACAGTTGCAAGAACACAGTACCGCAGAATTGGGTCTCCTACGAGGTGAGCTTAATAAATAAGTTACTAAAATATCAGAGGTACAAGAATCAATGACATTAAAAATAGCTGAAGTAGAAAAATCTGTCTCGAGTGTTGAAGAATCGATGTCTAATAAAATAGCTGAAGTAGAAAAATCTGTCTCGAGTGTTGAAGAATCGATGTCTAATAAAATAGCTGAAGTAGAAAAATCGGTCACGAGTGTGGAAAAAGCGATGTCAACAAAAATAGAAGACTCGATTACAAATATAAAAGAGCAGATTAAAAATGAAGTCTAGCAGTGCCTGAGGTTACAACCAAAACAACTTTGTGAACAGAGTGTGCCAATAATAAAGACAGAAAAAGACGCAGAAAATAAGTCAATAGAGAAAGTAACTTTGCCTGCAGTATGGACAGTTCATGTCAAAGCTCCAACCTTTGACGGAAGCAGTCACTGGGCAAAGTACCTCCGCCAATATTTGAAGCTGCTGCATGCGCAAATAATTGGACAGAGGAAGACAAGGCAGTCTCACTCGTTCTCGCATTAAAAGGACCCTTCGGCAGAACTACTACAGAAAGTCCCACCTGTCAGCCAGAACACCGATGCCGAGTTGATAAAAGCTCTAGAATTATGATATGGTGATAAATATTTGCGAGATGTGTACTGCACCCAGTTGAGAGTAAGGCGACAGCATTCCGGGGAGAGCCTTCAAGAGTTTGAAGCAAGTATCGACAGACTAATTAGACTGGCCTATCCTGAAGCGCCAGAAGATTTTCGAACGAGTTTTGTGATGCAGACATTTACTGCCGGTGTCCCAGATAACGAACTACCAGTGGCGGCTGGTAGTTTAAAAATTTGGGGGTTGCAGTTGGGTTGGATGGTATTAAATTGTTTTATTCTTTGAATAGAAAATGTCCAAGTCTCCTCACCTCCAAACAATACACAAGGAAAGCAAAATAATGCAATTTTAGTGTCACACTCATATAACCACGAATATTATGTATTATTGTCTTGTTGATACATCCTCTTCATTCAGTTTTTTAAATATTATATATATATACAAACTTTCACTAGTGAACACTTACTTTTGGTTTTATGTCCCAAACGTTTCGACATGGTGTCCATCTTCCTCAGTGGTGTGTGTGGTGGGGGTTGCTGGTGGGAGGGAATTGGCGCTGGGATTCAAAGTGTGTGTTTGAACAAGTGTATCAAAAAGTATATGTGATCTATAGTGTAATTGGTCATTTAATATGTTGTTTGGTTGTAGTCAGGGGCAGATTTACGCACAGGCAGACTAGGCACTTGCCTGGGGCGGCAAATTTTGGGGAGCGGCAAAATTTGAGTTAAGAAATTATATTTTTAGTTTGAAACAAATTTATAAGTATAAAAGCCAGTTCAATATGAAGGTGCAGTGTTCACTCCTCGTGAAAACCTGAGGGTGAATGTTTTCATTGTTATCATCGATAACCTGAAAATGCAACTTGAAAAAAGAAGGAATGCATACGCAGAAGTAAACTGAAAATTCCAAGCGTTAACTCAAATTAAAGACTTGTGCAATGGAGACCTAAGGAGGGCAGGTGAGAACCTTGTTAGAGAATATCTAAATGATTTAGAAAACGCCTTCTTGGATGAAATTATTCATTTTAAATGCTTTCTGGAAGAAGCTCCACTAGAGGGTTTTAGTAAAGTGAAGAAGAGAAAATAAAGGAAAAGGCAAATGGACAAATCAAACGGCACTCCAATGCCAGTTGAGCAGGTTGAGCTACAGCCAACAAAGGAGGATAAGCGGTTAACACCTCTGAGTCTTTGCCACCTCATTCGTAAAGATGATCTTTAGATGCTCTATCCGAACTTAGATATTGCTCTGAGAATGTTTGTGAGTGCGGCTGTCTCCAATTGTTCAGCAGAAACGAGACTTTTCATGGCTTAGAAGAGTAAAAACATATCTCCGCACAAACATGGGAGAGGATCACTTAAACTCTCTGGCGGTACTGTCAATCGAAGGTGACATGTTAACGTCAATGGATTTTTCTGAAGTTATTGATGTCTTTGCCCAAACAAAATCTTGAAGAAAACTAAATACTTTTGTTATAACTAGATTTTTCCAAGTAATATGTTTTCAGTTTCATTATTTTCATATCAAACATTATTCAGTATTAGTTGCATTGTTATTATTTCTGTGGTGTAATCTTTGTATACGATAAAATTAGTTGAGTTGCATATATAGTTTTGTTATAATTAGATTTTTCCAAGTAATATGATTTCAATTTAATTTGTTTCATATCAAACTAACATTATTCAGTATTTGTTGCATTATTATTATTATTATTATTATTTCTGTGCTGTACTCTTTGAATACGATAAAATTAGTTGAGTTGCATATATAACTGTACCAGTATTCCAGTATTTTCCATTTGTCATTTAATAAATAAAGTATGTACCCATATTTAATGTGATTTTATTTACCTTTCCCTTAATTTCTAACTAGTTTTAGTAACTGTTCTAATGTAGTTATAGTTTCTTGTACCCATAAAAGAAACTATAACTACATTAGAACAGTTACTAAAACTAAATAACACACCAGAAACACACATAAAAGAGATCATCCATCTCACTAAAATTATCACCGAACAAAATTATTTCTCACACAATAACATGATTTACACACAAACAGATGGACTACCCATGGGCTCCCCTATATCAGGAATACTAGCCGAAATATTCGTACATACCTTAGAACAAGAACACATATTAAACAATAACAAATACACCAACAAAATCATATATTGGCACAGATATGTTGATGACATTTTACTCCTATACAACGGCAACAAAAGGCAAATTGAAAATTTCCACAAATACATTAACACTATACACCAAAAATTAAAATTCACACTAGATTTAGAACAAAACAATAGCATAAACTTCCTGGACCTTACAATTACCAAAACAAACAACACACACACACACACACATACAAAATATACAGAAAACCCACCACAACAGACATGGTCATACATAACTCATCCAACCACCCAACTCAACACAAACATGCAGCTTTCAACTACATGCTCCATAGGCTCACTTCAATACCCCAAAACACACATGACTACCAAGAAGAACTCAACGCAATCAAATATATAGCAGTCAAAAATGGATACAATCCCGATTTACTAAACAAACTACACAAACACATCCTAAACACAAAAAATAAAACACATAAAACCAACAGTACACAACCCAATAAATACATCACACTCACATACTACAATTCCAACACACACAAAATTGCTAACACATTCAGGAAACACAATTATAAAGTAGCCTACAGAACTAACAGCACCATCAGGAAACACATAAATAATACTAACAAAGACACAGACACAAAATTAACCTGCAGTGATTGTAACCAGTTCTACATCAGCCAGACGGGAAGATCTTTTTCCTCAGGATACTCTGAACATTTAAAAGCCCTCACCACAAACTACATACACTCCACATTCGCCACACATTTACAAAATGAAAACCACGGTTACACAAACATAGAATACAACATGGAAATACTAGACTACTTACCTAAAAGTAGAAAACTAAACACAGCAGAACAATATGAAATATACAGACATCACACACTACAACCAAACAACATATTAAATGACCAATTACACTATAGATCACATATACTTTTTGATACACTTGTTCAAACACACACTTTGAATCCCAGTGCCAATTCCCTCCCACCAGCAACCCCCACCACACACACCTACAACCCATAACGGTTACTTTGTACTGACACTCTGTATTTCATATCCCACTGAGGAAGACGGACACCACGTCAAAACGTTTGGGACATAAAACCAAAAGTAAGTGTTCACTAGTGAAAGTTTGTATATATATAATATTATTTATTGTATGAATCTTTTTTAAATTTACGATTAAATATTCTGTTAAGCTTACCTGATTTTACACTTTGATTAAAATTTGAAAGGTCTGGTGTAGGCCTACCTACTCTCTTTAATTTCAATTTCTCTTTAATAAGACGTAAACTGAACAACGTTTTGTTAAGTTTACAGCAGAATTAATTGCGTCCTACCAGTTAAATATAATAAATATTTACACTATGACACCTTAATTCTTTATAATTATGTATTATTATTTACATTTAGCGATGAACTGGACTGACACTTAACTGCAGTGGCGGCTGGTGATTAAAATATTTGGGGGTTGCAGTTGGGTTGGATGGTATTAAATTGTTTTATTCTCTGAATAGAAAATGTCCAAGTCTCCTCTCCTCCAAGCATACACAAGGAAAGCAAAATAATGCAATTTTAGTGTCACACCCACATAACCACGAATATTATTTATTGTATGAATCTTTTTTAAATTTACGATTAAATATTCTGTTACCTGATTTTACACTTTGATTAAAATTTGAAAGGTCTGGTGTAGGCCTACATACTCTCTTTAATTTCAATTTTTTCTTTAATAAGACGTAAACTGAACAGCGTTTTGTTAAGTTTACAACAGAATTAATTGCGTCCTACCAGTTAAATATAATAAATATTTACACTATGACACCTTAATCCTTTATATTTACTATTATTTACATATAGCGATGAACTGGACTGACACTTAGCTGACACTAACAACGAACTTCCAACCCGGCGGACCACGTGTTATTTACACTTGAGTCTGCAGAATGGCAATTGTGAAACCGCTCGGACAACTTCGGCTACCTTCGTTCTCAGCAAACAGACTAGTGGCGCCGTGAGGTACAAGCGGGGTGTGCAGTCCCTAATCACACCAAGCGAGCCTATACTGCTGCAATAGGAACAACCAAGTCTAGCCAGCCAGAGCACTACTCCATTGTATTTCCCTATATACAAAGCGCATCACAGTTGGTGCACACTTGCCATGTACACCGCGGCAAGAGCGTGTACGGTTTTTAGTAATTGCTCTGCACTTTTGAATCGGTAAATTATTAATTACGATGATGTAGCTTGAAAACACTATTATTACTTATTGTCTTATTCATAATTCTATAATTTAAAATACAAATTCTGGGTTTAATGGGGGTTGTGCAACCGTGGAACCTAAGCACGGTCCGCCACTGCTTAACTGACACTAACACCGAACTTCCAACCCGGCGGACCACGTGTTACACTTGAGTCTGTAGACTGACGATTGTGAAACCGCTCGGTCAACCTCGGCTACCTTCGTTCTCAGCAAACAGACTGGTGGCGCCGTGAGGTACAAGCGGGGTGTGCAGTCCCTAATTACACCAAGCGAGCCTATACTGCTGCAATAGGAACAACCAAGTCTAGCCAGCCAGAGCACTACTCCATTGTATTTCCCCATATACAAAGCGCGTCACAGTTGGTGCACACTTGCCATGTACACCGCGGCAAGAGCGTGTACGGTTTTTAGTAATTCCTCTGTGCTTTTCAATCGGCAAATTATTAATTACGATGATGTAGCTTGAAAACACTATTATTACTTATTGTCTTATTCATAATCCTAAAATTTAAAATACAATTCTGGATTTAATGGGGATTGTGCAACCGTGCAACCTAACCACGGGCCGCCACTGCGAACTACAGCAAGTGTTACGAATGGCAAGACATCAGAACAGTGCGGACGCCCTGGTACATGCTTTGCAATTTGAGGCCGCCAAATCAGCGTCTGGTTGAACAAGTCATAAAGTGCGCGCGCTAAACGATCGCGATGGCACAGACAATGAGGAAGAAGAACAAGGAACAGAGACTCGACGGTCGGCGCCACACAATAAAGTAAGAAAGGATGGAAGACCGAAGTGTTATAGATGTGGGAAACCTGGACATCTACAACGGGATTGTCGGATTAGAGTTCAGCAGCAGGGAAACGAGCAGTAGTCGGTACAACGGGGCGTGTGCTGACTAACTGGAGGAACAAAGCCCCTAGACAATACGCAATTTCTACACTTCAGGAAAACAGCGGGAGCTTGGTAGTTACCGGATTTGTTCAAGCAGTTTCTATTGTGCGCCCCGACGTGGTGAAAGATCTCAAGCCAATCTGGTGCTCTTGCAGCTTGCAAACAGCTACTGGACGGCCTGTAAAAGTGAATGGAAAAGTGGAGATACACCTACGCCTCGGTCGACTTGAGTTTAATCATCAAGTACTTGTTGCAGCCATTGTGGATGAAGCAATTATTGGTGTGGGCGTTATGAACGCATACGGATTCATAGTCGACCTCAGAAACAATGTCTTGAGAATCGGAGGCGAAGAGGTAATGCTATCAACAATGACGACAGCAAAAAAATCAATGGTCGTCATAAACCAAGTGGCTGTAACTTCCGCCAAACTCCGAAAAGATCATCATGGTTAGAACCGAGGTAGATACTAGGGGCAACCAGTGCTCTATATTCGAATCCCAGGTAGTCAGCACACTGGGCATACTAATTGCCAGAAGTTTAGTAAAACCTGACGAAACCGGAAATGTACCTATTAGAGTGGCGAATATTTTGGATCAAGCTATCACTTTACAAAGCAATACGCTCCTAGGCACATTGACTCCTGTGGGCTGGGTAGCCGGAATAACGCAACGAAGATCCAGTGCTTCGGATAATTCCAAATTACCAGAGGAACTGCAAGAATTATTGGACAGATCTTCTAACGACCTCTCAAGTGGTGAGGTAAAAGAACTCAGACAGTTTTTACATGAATTCAACGATTGTTTTGCAGTTCGGGGACAGTCACTGGGAAGAACCTCTCTTGTGCAACATCGCATCCATACCGGGGACACAACACCGATACGCCAACCTCCTCGTAGGCCTCCATTATCTAAACAAGACGAAATGTCCCGGTTAGTACAGGATATGTTGACAGAAGGAGTAATCGAACCTTCGTCAAGTGCTTGGTCTTCTCCTGTAGTGTGCAGGTAGCGAACAAGAGTAGTGTGTTCAGGAGAATCCTCAGCCAGGAAATAACGTAGGATTCTCCCCAACAGGAAGTGTGTGACGTTATGACCGGAAGTGACGTGGTGAGACGTCATATCCGGTCATGACGTCAGAGTGAGTTAGGTGATGACGTGAGAGTATCGACGTCATAAAACCGTGACGTCACGATTGGATGACGTCGATTTGTCAGCGTCGTGTGGACGTCATGACCTAGGTCACGGTTGACGTTGGAACGTGTGACGTCGTGATTATCGCGCGTGTGCGTGTTGATGACGAGGTCGATCGTTCTGGTTGGGTGATCCTGAAACGCTTCCTGAATCGGGATTCTCCTGCGTGTGGTGTGGGCGTTGTATGGGTGGTGGTTGGTTGTTCCCTCCTGTTGGTTCGTGTGTGTTTCGGTCGGGCTTCGGTTCGGGTTCGGGTTCGGGTTCGGTCTCGTTCCCTTGCTGGTGCTGTGTTGTCCCTTGGAGAGTGTAGTTGTGCGGTGTGAAGTTGGTTCTGTTCGGTAGTTAAAGAAGAGGTGTTGCTCCATCGCCGTCCGCCGCGAGACTGATCTTTGTCGGTGCTTCGTCTTGTTTATGTAACGGAGGTAGTGATGGAAGTGGGAAGTGGTGGTGGTGGTGGGAGAAGTTGTGGTGGGGAAAATTTGATTGTGTTGTGGGAAATGTGATTATGGTGGTGGGGGGAAACGATGCGAGTGTACCTGTTTTCGGACTTACGATTCCATAGGTCATCGTCGTCGCTGCTCCTCGTAGCGCTGTTGAATAAGAAGAGGTGTTGCTCCGTCGGCGTCCGCCGCGAGACTGATCGCGGTCCGCGCTTCGTCGCGTATTTATAACGGCGGTAGTGACGGCAGGGGAAGTGATTGTGGTGGGGAAATTGGGATCATGGTGGGAGAAACGATGTGAGTGTACCTGTTTTCGCACTTACGATTCCGTTAGTCGTCACTTTTCCTCCTCCTCCTCGTAGCGCTGTTGAAGAAGAAGAGGTGTTGCTCTGTCGCCGTCCGCCGCGAGACTGATCGCGGTCCGCGCTTCTTCGCGTTTTTATAACGGCGGTAGTGATGTAAGGGGGGGAGATAACGCGCACGTTCGTTCTTGTTTCAGAGTATAGTATTATTCAAAAATATTTCATGCGCACACTTACAAAAATTCTGTTATGATAATGTTAATAGTGATGGAGGGGGCAAAGGAACGAGGAGGGGGAAAAATAATTCGAGCATATTTTTTTAATATATATATATTGTAAAAATTAATCTAAGAAAATACAGATATACAATTATTAAAATTTTGAAATCGTAATTTCTGTTACACGATCTTTTTGTCCCTTGTACTGTAGGTAAAGCGTGTCCGGTTGTACGACACGCAGTTCTTCGTCCGTAAATAGCTTCGAGTATCTGGTCGGGAGGTATACTTTCAGCGTCCTGTTGCTATGCTTCCCGTCCGTTATAATGGCCGATAGAGAAGGTCCATATCTCGTTGTCTCGTTCTGCAGCGATCGAATAGGGTACGTCGTTCCGATAACCAAGTCGAAACATCTTGCGTATTCGTAGGCGGTGGCGCTTTGGAACTACTGAATACTGAATCCACTGTAAATGTAGGTCTGTCGATTCCGAAGTGTTGCTCACTCTCGACCGTCGGTACAAGAATGAGCGGAACGACTAGCGAGCTCGTTTATATACGCGAACGATTTCCTGTCATGCGGTCTCACGACTTCCTGTTTCCCCGTTCTGCTGCGTCACTTTCCTCGACAATTTCGTGTATCCCCTCGATTATGTGACCACACGCGCGCGTGACTTCCTGTTTCGCCGTTCTGATGCAACACTTTCCTCGTTGTAACGGTAATAATTTCCTGTATCCGGTCGATTACGAGACCTCACGCGCGCAACTTCCTGTCTCTCGTTCTGATGCAACGGTTCTAACAATACGTTCCTGTATTCTGGCAATTATTGTGAAACAAAATATACGGTTCAATAATAATTATTCTAGTAAATGTTATAAATACGCTCTGACGTATGCGCGAATCTTTGATCTGCATAATGGACACTTTCGCACGCGTACAGTACACGACGTGTAGGCGACGAAATGACGGCACGGTATAAGCACTACTTCGATGGGTTCCGTGTAACATACCTTACACCGTAGTTGTTGTTCTTCGTCTTCTTCTTTGACGGAGGTCTAATTACGTTCTTCTTTCTTTTCTT
This sequence comes from Magicicada septendecula, assembly GCA_034769895.1. Taxonomy (NCBI): domain Eukaryota; kingdom Metazoa; phylum Arthropoda; class Insecta; order Hemiptera; family Cicadidae; genus Magicicada; species Magicicada septendecula. The sequence goes on from CM068375.1 coordinate 366,325,687, forward strand.
CTTCTTCTTTACGCTTGCTGGGTTCATGACTCGTCGCGTTCCTTACGGAATCGACGAACTCCTTGCCTTTCCTCAACAATAGGTAATGGCAGTCCGGATAATGACGAGCGTGTTGCGTCCACGCGTCGTCGTTGGCTTCCCACATGTGTAAGCCTCCGCCGCAAGCGAAGCAAATGGTTCGATCGCAGCGTCCCGTGTAAAACAAACCCGCTTTGGCCAGCGTTTCGGCCCGCGCGGTCATCGCGATCGGCTCCTCTTTTTCGACAAACGTTTGCCTTCTCTTCTCGTACATGTCGAACTGAGGGAAGGCATGAGCGACCGCGGGTACCGTCCACTCGTGGATGAAACTCTCGAACTGACACAACGCGACGAGACTCTTTGCGAACCCGACACTGTCGTACGCATCGTGCATTCCGCGTACGCGAAAGACGTATTCCGGCCGGCGTATCGGTTGCGATTGCTGCTCCTGTTCTAATTCGACGTTCGATGAAGCAATGTCGTTAGGTAATAAAACACTGTCACAACGTTCACAGTCGAATGCGCTCTCAGGACTGAAGAATGATGCAACCCTCGGTAATATGTATACGGATATCGACTTCCGTTAGCAAATCACAATTTCCTGTTGGTGGGGAGGCGACTACCCGGTGGTAGTGGGGAAATCGAGTGCATACATATCGTTCTGTTAAATACATATATTTAAAACAACGTTAAGTCGTCTCGTCCCTTCCAAGCGACCCGGGAGGTGAGACGAGATACGCTTCACTATTTTTACGTGGTTTCCCCACTTCAAGGACAAATGAAACAGGCCTACTCCAGCGTTACCTAACACCTAACACGCTAAGAACTCAGAGCTTTTAACGTCTACAGCGTTAGGTAAAATCAAACGTACACTACACAATGCCGAATAAAGCAATTTTTTATATTCTTTTTAAAGTTTTTAATTTTTTATTTTTTTATACTTAAACTGATAGTACGGTATACGGTTGGAATATCGAGAGACGAATTTTCACGTATCATACACACAAACCGATGCGAGTTTACAGGTGCTTCCACCATGCCAGTGACTCGTCTCAGACAACTCGACTACGTTTATGAGTATCTCTACCGCGACAGTGACGTAGACGGTTACAAACGCACATCTATCTCTCTTATAACGGGCGGACAACGCACCTCGATATCCCGAACATGTATACCAAATTACTACTATACACATACTTATAATAAGCAACATTGCATTGTGTAGTGTAATGTCTCTCTCACACACACATTAAAATATGAGATGTTATATATTTGGTCCGCTTTTTTCTTCTTCAACATTCTTAGACATTTTCAAGGTTTCGCGTCAGCTCGGCTACGGTGTCACCGGTTCGGCTTTCCCGTACATAACGAGTTCGTCGTACAAACGGCCGTACGTCATGTTATCGCAAAACGTGTCCGGCGGATACACGTATCGTCCTCCCGCACTCGACACTACGCGATCGATGTACAGTTTAATAGTCTCTTAACGTAAAACAAACGAGCCACGTACTTTTTAATTATCGGTATTAACCGAACAAGACACGACCACTCGCTTCCGTTCATTACGATCGAACCGTTCTTTTTGTCTTTCAAATGTACGCATCCGCGTTTTACGTAAACACTTTTAATTCTGTCTTCTTCTTCTGTTTTCTCTTTGTCGTGAAATAAAATTAACTTATCGTTGGACGAACGGTGTAGAAGACCGTCGGTAACTGTTCTTGTAAGAAAACCAGCAAGGACCAATCGGTGAAATCGAATAGCACGCGTTGCGGACGAACACCGTTCGTGAACGAAACGCACACATCGTGTCCGCGTTCTTCGAACACACCGACCGTTACGTATCGTCTGTGCGACAGCGGGTACATTAGACCTAAGTACACGTCGCGGTGTATCTGTTGCGATTGCTGCCGCTGTTCTAATTCGACGATCGATGAAGCCATGTCATTAGGTAATAGAACACGGTCACAGTAAGAACGTTCCCTATCGACCTCAGACTGTCGACTGAAGAATGATGCAACGCTCGGTAATATGTATACAAATACCGGCTTCCGTTGTAAACCACAGTTTCCTGTTGGCAGGGAGCCGATTACACGGTGGTAGTGGGGGAAATCAACAGACGTTTACGCGAACGGGTGTGTTTACGCGAACGGCCGTTTACACAAACGGTCTACAAGCGTTTGCTTATTCGTTCGATAGTACTATGAAACGATCGAAACCGATTCTGTAGCGTCCGGAATCGATGGGAGAATCTTTGTTCACGACCAGAAAACCGCGGCGGCCTTTCCACGCTTCGGCGCACAGGTTCTTAAAAATGTCGTACTTCATGTCCGTGTTGACGTGATCGTTGTACGCGTGCTTCAAGTTGAGATCGTCCTGTCTGAACAAGATTATGAGTTTAGCATTGTCGCGAATCAGCTGCTTCGGTATTTGACTGTACGTCTGACACAAGTAGAAAGTGTCTACACCGTTGTGACGTCCCATAGCGAAGTACTGTACTTGCATATGTTGTGTTGTTTTTCGCAAGACACGTCGTCGAACACCATAACGGAATCGGTGTCGACCTCGTCGGGAAGTGGTACCTCTTCGATTTCACTGTACGCGTGATAACCCATTTCGTCGTCGGAAAGCCGCGACATTAGGGTCTCCAACATACGGTATTTGGGCTGAAACAGCGATTTTGAAAACACGTACAGGTTAGCGAAACGCAACCCGTTCACGTCGAACAACAGGTTGAACATCACGTTCGTCTTTACGCACGCGGACGGTCCGCAGACGATAGAACGTATGGAATCGGGCAGAAGAGGTCCGTTCTTACTCCTCGCTCATCCGCCCTCACCATCACCATCATTCGTGTAACCTTCCGGAAAGTCCATATTTTTTATTTTCAGTTTTGGTACCCGTTGTATTACGTTCATTCTCTTCTTCGTCTTCCAACCGCATTCTATTGAGCAGTCGTATTATGTCGTAACACTCACCGGACACATAGGTGTCCGGTCCCGCCCGACAATCGGGATCCGACCACGCGCACTCTTTGTAGTGATCAAAACCGCCGATCGTGCTACTAGGTACTCTTACACTGAGTTCAGAACCCGTTACAAGCTTCGTAATCCGTCGCCAATATTCGTGTAAAGAGACGATTTTACGCATGCGTTCGACGTCTTCCTTCGTCGTATTCAAAATGTACTTCTCGTACACTGGATGTAAGACGATGTCTTACACAGTGTACGCTGGCATGACGATGTTGTCATCATAACATGCTATCGCGTAATGGTGACACGTTACGCGCTCCGAGTTTATATCAGATCTTTCTTGTGTATCCACGAATCGTGTTTACCATCGAATCCGAGCCAACGCACGCGCGCCCTGTCGCCTTTGCGCTGCAACACTTTCTCCACCAAGTAGACGTCGCCAACGCTCGACTCGCCGATTTCGTGCTCGTAAAAGCCGCCACTCACCGCTTCGCCCGCGTGATCCTCGAGCAGGTAAGTGACGGGAACGGTGGGTTTCACCGCGCGCATGGTGAAAATTTCGTTTGTCCAGTTGGGCGTGTACCCTTTTGCGAACGTCATCTTGTGTTTACTCATGCGAACACGGTCGCCCACTTTGAATTTCGGTTTCTTTTCGCGCGTAACGCGTGTTCATCTTTATACGTTCCATCACTACCGGCTCGTTGCTTTCGTCCACTCGGTTGGGTTTCATACCGATCGTTCTGTGCATTCGTTGTACGCTTTCACCAGTCCGAGCAGCGTGTCCAACCAACGGTAATGTCCTTGTTCGCTGAACGCGCGATACATGCGAGCCTTCAACGTTCTGTTGAAACGTTCCACGATCGAAGCTTTTTTCTCGCCGAACGTCGAGTAAAGCTTTACCTTGTACTTTTCCAACAGAGACCGCACAGCGCTGTTGTAGTATTCTTTTCCGTTGTCCGCTTGCAGATATTTCATTCTGTTGGCTTTGAGTATCAGTTCGAGCGCGCGCGCCACTTCCGCTCCCGTCTTAGCTTTCAACGGAACGGCGTACGCGAACTTGCTGAACGCGCTTATAACAGTCATAAGATACTTGTAGCCTTTATTCACTTTAGCGTGCGGTATCATCTCCACCAAATTATCTTGGTAGAGGTCGTAAAGTCCCTTCAGCTCCACCGCGCGTCTCGCGAAATTCCTTCTCACCGGTCTGTGCAGCTCCGTCGCGATCACCTTGCGTACCGTTTCCGCATTTTTGTTGATGTTCTTCTTCATCGTCCATCGTCGCGTACTTGCGCCTTTTTACGACTTCGCCGAAACGCAATTCACAATAGTACGGTACGAGATAGAAAGTTAGGTTATCGCTAAACTTTACTCTCGTCCTGCAACGAGGTGCGACACCTCCGCCTTCCATCGTGTCACTGTTTTGGAACTTCTCGTGTCTCGAACGGTTATACCTTTTCGGCAGAACGAAAAAATGTCCGTCACAACCGATCGCTTCCGAATACTGAATTTTGATCGCGTCCTATCTATATATCCTCTTCCTCCTCCTCCTCCTCTAACAGTCGAAGGACGTAACGAATTTACGCTTTCACGGTCCGCGGATCCGCTATCACGCTGGCCCGTCGAACCGCTATTTCCTCTTGCGTCTCGCGAATTTTGTAATGACCGTAGGCCAGCGTTGTCCGTCCGTCTTCCAGGACGTACCGTTTATCGTCGTACGGCGACAGCGACAGTTTAACGATCTCGCGCGTGTACAACCGATGGTTTTCGCTGCGGATGATCTGAGCGACCGTGTAGGTCTGCCGATCGCTCGATACCGAGGACGACAGCAAGCAGCGTTTGTAATCCGCGTGAGTCAAACGGTTTTGTATGGCCACCCGCGGCACCCCTTTCGCCACGCGCTTCTCCTTTTTATCGCCGTCGTCCTGCAGCACCAGCAGCGAGTACGATTTCGCGCGCAACCCGACGAATTCGACGATGGGTTTCGCGTGCGTCTCGTCCTTAAACGTACCTAACCGTTTTTGTTTACCGCGCTGTAACACGGATGCGTCACGGGATATTCCGACGTATCGAAAAGATGAAGGTTTTCCTTAACGTCCGCGTACACGTCGTCCATTTCCGTCATGCACAAGCGAACACGCGGTCCGTACTTCGCGACTATGAAATCGTAGTGGAAGCCGTACATCACGAATTTGCTAATGTCCAACACGGTGAATCCCACGTACAGTTGACGGTTGAAGTATACGGTCCTCTTTTTCATCATCACGCCGACCAAGTCTTCGTTGTACACGTTTACGTGCACGAATATCGGGCTCGCGCTCAGCTTTATCAGCTCGCGTTCTTGCGACACTAAACGAAAATCTATGCGTTTCCGGACGTTTTCCAACGATTTGCCGTAAACCGCGTTTATCATTAATTTGAAGAAATCTTTTTCGAAATCGCTCGTCGCGGCTTTCCGTTTCTCGGTATTGAAGTCTATGAACGGTTTCATCCACGCGCTCTGACGAAACACTAACACGCGATTGACGGCTTTCAGTTCCATGCCGAGTTTGAGGTAAAGCTGCAGCGTTCTATAGTGTACGACGTAATTTTTCTTATCGTCGAGGTTGGTGATCAGTTTTTCGACGGTACCGGTGGCGGGAATGTGAAAGTTCTTCAAGTAATTGAACCGTTTGCTGTAAGGCGACAGCTCATGTTCACCGACTTTTCTGCGTTCCGGCGCCAGCGGGTAGTCCGAATGTAAATCGTGTAAATGACGGGGATAACCGAGGTCGACGTCGAGAATATAACCGATTTCGTCTTCCCCGCCTAGCCTACTCAAATCTAACGCGTCGATTTCTTCGCGTTCCAGCCAATGGAATCCGGAGTGAGGCAACGGCTGTCTCATCGCGGTGCCGTACAGGTTCGTGCAGTCCAGATAAAGGAGGTAATTATTTTCCCGTTCGCGATCGTAGTCCGGCACGTAAGGATTGTTGACCTCGGCGTATCGATTGGGTATCATTGAGATCCTCCCTCATACCCCGCTCTTGACGTAGAGGTGCATGTCTATGTCGCCGAGGAGTTCGAGTCGAATTCCCGTCATCTTCATCATCGCGTTCCACGCGAGTCCCGGCGCGGAATAAACGTTGCACGGATCTATCTCGTAATACCGCAGGCTTGTCTCGCGAATGTTTTCGAACACGTCGGCCAACAGCAGCACGTCGGTTTTGCAAATAGAGGTCGTGGTAGTCGCCCAACGTTCGCATCCCGAAAGGCGTACAAACGGTTTGCGCGTGCGCGTAATCTTCGTCCGACATGGACGACTCGGCCAGGCGGTTGTAAAAGCGTTCCGATGCGGGCAGAGCGGCGTCCTCGAACTTACTTTTATCCGTGACGTACTCGTACGGGTAGACCCCCTTCCTGAGTAACAGATCGACGGGTTCTCCGTTTCCGTCGGTGAATCGCGTGGTGCATTGCCGTATGATTTTTAAATCGTCGTTTCGCAAGTTTTTCACCAACTTCTCCAGCGAGGCGTTCATGAACTGCGCGGAATCGAGAAACCGGAGGCGGCCGAGAGACACGGACACGTAACGCTCGCTAGTCGTGGCGATACACTATTTCTTCGCGTTTGAATTTTCCGAAAGCCTGAATCAGATGGTGACAGTCGTAACCGCGCAGGTTGTGAAAGAACACGGGAATGTGCAGCGACATTTTGTAGTTCTAATTACACGCGTTGTGCGCGGCTCCCAGGTACTCGCCGGTCACGTGATCGTGGTTTCGCACTTTGTCCCCTTCGCGCTCAACACTCTCCTTGCATAGGTGGCACGCGGTAGCGTTCTGAAACTCGTGTTCGTCGTCTTCGGTCATGCGGAGCGGTCTGTCGAAGTCGCGTTCGAGTCGACTCATGTCTTCCGTCAGACTACGAAGAAACGTCTCCACAACGTCTTAACCGCGATACAGGACCGGATCGTTGACAGCTTCTCCGGTCCAATCGACGATCACGTAACAAAAACTGCACGGTACCTGATGCGCGATGTCGAGCGTGTGCGATCTGTCCTCTTCGCGTTTACAACCGGACACGGGGAGAAGAAACGATTCGAAATCCGCGTACACCGTGTACAGTACTCTGTGGCACTTCGTATAATCTTTAAAGTACATGTTACGGTATTTTCCGCTCGGCAGTTCCACTTTTTGCGCTCCGTGCGGCGTGCAGAGTACCTCGTGATCCTCGAGTCGTTTTCGCGCCATTCCTGGATCCGTATCATCACGAAATCGTTGCAAGCAATAATTACAGAAGAAAACTGGATTGTTAGCTCTCGATGTGCTGTGCAGCAAATGAGACAAGCTTCTAATAACTCAGAAATGAAATATCAATTAGAGAATTCCGTTTAATGTTTGACCCCTACATCGCTGACCAGTAGTAAAAGATTCACGTGCGTCCTACCTTTGTGTTCAGTTATCCGGATGGGGATCAGATATTCGAACTTTTTAATTTGAGTCACCAGCACCGGATAGTCGATCCCCTCCATATTAATCTCGTTTTCGTACTGTCTGTAGCGAGACACGCGGTACGGGTGAGAAGCGATCGGATGTAAACCGGCTAGAACGGACCAGAGGAAGCATTTCTTATCGTTGAATTTCTGTACGTTCACTAACGCATTCTTATTCGATAATTTCTTCGGTGTTGATATGTAACTGGATCCGGCCAGAGGTCGATATCTTATCAAAGTAACTTCGACGGCAACGATCCCGTTTTCAACCCATCTGCTACCTTCGCGAGTAAACTTCGATACCGATTCCAACAGTTTTTCAACGCACCCCCTGTACTGTTCGTGCACGTCTTCCGCGTCCGTCGCGGGTAAACGATCTGCGTACGCGAACGAAACACTCCCGTCTGCTCCAGTTCGCGATCGGATACTAATTTTTTAAACGAAACGCGCGCGGCCAAGTACCACTTATAACTTTCGCCCATATCGCGCGAACGATACGTCTTCCGGAACGACCTCCGCCATTCTCTCTAATAACACGGATACCGAGTCCAGGCCGTCTTCAAACTCATTATATTTTATAGGCTTTACACTTCCGTTGATAGCGACCGTACGAGTTGTATATATTGCCATGATTCTATAATATGAAATACAGGAACATTTTTTAACTACACAGTTAATAATAAATATATTGCACCAATGTTCACTAACGTGAACAGCGGGCAACTGGCCGCTGCCGACAACGCCGCCACTATATATAACGTTAGTGCCGATGCGCGCGCAGCTGGGGAAGGGATCGTGATGGTGGGAGAAAAATAACGCGGTCGCGTGTAGTAACGGCGGTAGTGATGGGAGGGGAAGGGATCGTGGTGGGGGAAGATATATGCGTGCGTATCGGTACTATCAGAATGTATGATCCGCCCTCAGATCGTTAGTCCTATATTTACATCAGCGTATAAAAGAGTAATAAAAATTATATTTTATTATTTTATAAAAGTTAATTGATATATATTAAATAAATCTGGCTCGATCCACGAATCCCGTCATCTTCGTTATGTAGCTGCATTATTCTACTGCACCTACAAACAAATAAAATAGACTTAAATGTAAATTATTTATTATTAAATGTTAATTATGATCGTAATATTTCGCATCTTGAAATGATAATTTAGTACAGTACAGGGCTGAACGACAGTAATATTTAAAAATTATGTAAGATAAATAACAAAATTATTTTGCATAAATATTTTAGACCTTTTTTTCTGAAATGTTAACTACATAAAATAATTTTTTTACATTAAAGTAGTTAACAATAAATATTTAAAGTATAATTTTTGAATTTACTTTATAAATAACAAATCCTTATGTAACAACAAGAATTAAATTATTTATCAATTTCATTTAGAAGTTTTAATTATATGTCAATTATTTATTATTAAATGTTAATTATGATCGTAATATTTCGCATCTTGAAATGATAATTTAGTACAGTACAGAGCTGAACGACAGTAATATTTAAAAATTATGTAAGATAAATAATAAAATTATTTTGCATAAATATTTTAGAACTTTTTCTGAACTTACATAAAATAATTTAAAATAATTTTTTACATTAAAGGTAGTTATAAATGATAATTTATTTAAATATTTAAAGTATAATTTTTGAATTTAAATTTACTTTTGTAAGAATTTTCTTTCCAGAGAACTTTATAAATAACAACAAGAATTAATTATTTAAATACTGTGCAAGCCGAGAGCAATATTATATGATAAACAAATGTTACTGACAGAATGTTAATTATTATTTAAAAAATTATGTAAGAAAAAATAATAAAATTATTTTGTACAAATTATTTTAGAACTTTTTAATAAATTTATCAGTAGATCTAATTCCTCATTTTTACGTCTAGTTCATTTTATACAAATATTGTACAAAACACTATTTTTTGTAACCTAATTTTATTTACTTTTTGAATATACTGTTTATTAAATATGAAATATAAAGATTACTCACTTTCAATGGTTACGTACTCGTCGTCGCTGTCGCGAACGAACGAAGTTCCTTCTTGATCCATGTCTGCGTTTTAGAGACCAACGTCCATGTTCCGTTTGCCGTCTTACGATAAATCCAGAGTCTTTGATTAAGCGTGTCGTCCTCATCTTGTGCGCGGGAATGTAAAATTGTTTCTTCACTTATTAAAATAAAAAATAACTACAGCCTGTAAACGTTGAATAATAACTGGTTCGTGTTTACTTAAATTTTTTCCTTGTTGTTATCGTTGTAAGCGGCTATATTTTTATTTAGAGTGTCCGTAGCGCGGTTGCACACTAACATTTAATCACCACAACTTCCTTATTATTTATCTGTCCTACTATACACGGTTTTCCTTATTCAAACGAAATAAGGAAATTAATATTAAAATTAATTTTTTTCCCGTTACTATAATCATTTACGTTATTTTGTTTCCAATCATGCGCGCGCGCGTGTGTGTGTCATAGCATTTAATCCGTAGAAGGCAACTAGTTCACGATATGTTACGCGCATCTACGAAAAGTGTCGGTATTTATTTTTAATTATATTTTGTAATATTTTCTAAAAGCAGGCGCTGTCCCGGCATCGGTGGAAGCCTCACTCGTAGTGAGTATCGCGGGAGTCGTCCGACGGGTCTTCCCCGGAGTCCGTCCACGGAACCCGGGGAGTCTTAGGTCGGTTCCCGCGAAAGACGGTCGGGCCAGAGTCCTAACGCCTCGCCCGGCGGTTCGACTGCTTTCCCGGGCTTCGGAGAACCTCCCGTACCCCGGGGAGGTCTCTGACCAAGACATTGCACGGGAGTTCGACCGGCCCGGATGCCGGAAAAAGCAGGCGGTGTCCCTGCATCGGTGGAAGCATCATGCGTAGGGAGTAGCGCGGGAGTCGTCCGACGGATTTTCCCCGGAGTCCTTCCACGGAACCCGGAGAGTCTTAGGTCGGATCCTGCGAAAGACGACCGGGACAATGCCCCAGCGTCTCGCCCGACGTGCCTACAGCTTTCCTGGACTTCGGAGAACCTCCCGTACCCCGGGGAGGTCTCTGACCAAGTCATAGCGAGGGAGTTCGACCGGCCCAGATGCCGGAAAAAGCAGGCGGTGTCCCGGCATCGGTGAAAGCATCACGCGTAGGGAGTAGCGCGGGAGTCGTCGGACGGGTCTTCTCCGGAGTTCGTCAACGGAACCCGGGGAGTCTTAGGTCGGATCCCGCGTAAGACGATCAGGCCAGAGTCCCAGCGCCTCGCCCGGCATGCCGACGGCTTTCTCGGGCTTCGGAGAACTTCCCGTACCCCGGGGAGGTCTCTGACCAAGTCTTAGCGCAAGAGTTCGACCGGCCCGGATGCCGGTATCGGTGGAAGCCTCACGCGTAGTGAGTAGTGCGGGAGTCGTCTGACGGATTTTTCCCGGAGTCCGTCCACGGAGCCCGGGGAGTCTTAGGTCAGATCCCGCGAAAGACGACCAGGCCAGAGTCCTAGCGCCTCGCCCGTCATGTCTACGGCTTTGCCGGGCTTCGGAGAGCCTCCCGTACCCCGGGGAGGTCTTTGACCATGTCCTAGCGCGGGAGTTCGACCGGCCCGGATGCCGAAAAAAGCAGGCGGTGTCCCGGCATCGGTGGAAGCCTCACGCGTAGTGATTAGCGCGGGAGTTGCCCGACGGGTCTTCCCCGGAGTCCGCCCACGGAACCCGGGGAGTCTTAGGTCAGATCCTGCGAAAGACCTCGGTCCAGAGTCCCAGCGCCTCGGCATTCTCGTGAGCATAACACTGCAAGGGGAATAGAGGAGTCGCGGCCCAAATCTTCACGGGAGCCGGGCTCTACAGCGATACCGGGCTTTGATTGCACAGATTCGGCGGAATCACAAGTCCCGCGTGAACTTGTCCACAAGAGACAGGAAATCGTTCGCGTATATAAACGAGGTCGTACCAGTCGTTCCGCTCACTCTTGTACCGACGGTCGAGAGAGCAACACTTCTTCCCCTTCTATCACTACCGCCGTTATAATAACACGCGACGAAGCGCCGACGACGACGATCAGTCTCGCGTCTGACGTCGACGGAGCAACATCTCTTCTTCGACACGGCACGCGAGAGTTCGCATTGATTTCGGTTTTACACGCAAAATCGGTACAACGACATCGATTTCGTTTAGAAGTTTATGTAAATTATGGAACCGAAAGTGTGCGCATCTTCGCCACGACGTAGAGGAATGGGTTCGGACGTGTGAAATATGTGCTGCAAGCAAGGCCACACAAACCAGAAGCAGGGGACAAATGAGACAGTATAACGTTGGACTGCCTTTCGAGAGAATTGCCATAGACATTGCTGGACCATTCCCAGTTATTGACGATGGAAACCGGTACATCATGGTTGTAGGTGACTACTTTACTAAGTGGGTGGAAGCCTACCCTACGCAATTCCAAATCAGGAGGTTACCACTGTGGCAAAGCAGTTAGTTCACAACTTCTGTTGCCGTTATGGAGCCCCTATGGAAATCCATACGGATCAAGGGAGAAGTTTTGAATCAAGAGTGTTTAAAGAATTATGCCGTCTACTCGGAATTCGAAAGATCAGGACAACGCCTCTGCATCCTCAGTCGGACGGGATGGTTGAGAGATTCAATAGGACACTTGAGCAGCATCTTTCGAAGATTGTTGACGAGAACCAAACAGACTGGGACCAACGTATACCACTATTCCTCATGGCGTATAGATCATCAGTACACGACACAACCGGCATGACTCCATCAAAATTGGTGTTTGGGCGGGAGATTCGTCTTCCTGGGGACTTAATGTTTGGATCAGGATGACCTGAGACTCAGTCCCAAGAGCCACAAAACTATTCCTCGCAATTAGAAAACCAACTGCGAGAAATGAATCGCTTGGTAAGAGGACGGCTGAAGATTGCCAGTGATAAAATGAAAACTCGGTATGACATTCGCAGCAATAGTGTGGGTTTCCAAAAAGGAGATCAGGTCTGGTTGTTCAATCCAAAGCGCCGTCGTGGTCGCTCACCTAAGCTTCAGTCTAACTGGGAAGGACCCTACACTGTGAAAAAAAGGATCAACGATGTTGTTTATCGGATTCAACAGGAAGGACAGCAAAAGTTCAGGTCGTCCACTAGAGGTGGGCTAAACTGTTATTTTAAAATAATAGGTATGAAAATACCGTTCCAAAAAAATAACAGGTACAAATACCTGTTATTATATACTAATTATACATAACCTATATTATTCCTTTGCAAGTAATTCGTTGCGTTTCCTACAGGTCTTCTATGTAATATCTTCAAATAAATACACTGCAAGTAGGTTTATTTTCACCTAGATACACCTATTAATGTATTAATAAACCTACTTGCAGTGTATTTATTTGACGATATTATATAACCTATATTATATAATTTTTTATAAGAAATAAATTGAAACTAAAAGTATTAACAGTGTTACTTTACACTGTGAATTTATTAAACTATTACTGTTTAAAAAAAAATAAGAAACAAGAGAATTTATAGGCCTGTCTCCTTTGGGAATACTAATTTAAGTTTCCACTACGAGTACACAAACTAACATATTATATATATATATATATATATATATATTATAACGATTCATAATAACGTCCTATCAGAGCGTTATATGAAAGCTATAGACGGTACGAGTGTAACGCCGTAAGAAAGAGAGAGTGTATAATCGCAGCCATCTCACTCTAACCAAATCACTGCTACATTAGAATCCAGTTCAAACATGTTATTTTACTCAAAGCAAATTATCAGTTCAACCTGCGATAACTTCAAAAGTTATAAACATATGGCAATTCTGAAAACAGCATTGTATTCAGCAAGAAAAGGTTTATAAGTAGCCGCAATCTCAGTTAATATAATTAACAATTGAAGAAGTTATACGGATGACGCACGCCAACAGGAATAACGAGAGAATTATGCTACGTAGGAATAAGGTGTTTTCACACACACACAGATAAAGACCTAAGCAACAATATTCTGTGGTCAGATCTTTGGAAACACATTTGCAAATACCTGTAATCAATCGATTTGCAATACAGGAAGTATGATTTTGACAAGAAATTCTCTGCTGTTTGGAACCTGTCACGGAGTGTTTGACCGACCTGTTCGAGATTGTCAAAACTGGAAAAACGCATGATTTATTTGTACAACCAATCAGCAGCCCGTATTTAAAACTGACGCCAGCTCAAAGCGAGGGGTAGCATCACTCTGCATTCGGTACTTAAACACACTAGACGTGTATAATTCACATACAGAAATTTTAAATCACGCAAAAGTGCAATTTAATCATCTAATTCGAGAAGTAGTCCGCAGTGTAGATGAATACATAACGTTCAATAACACTCACTGTGTAAAACAACCGTTAATTAATTAAATAATTAATTAATTAAGCATCAGCCATGAAGGAACTGTGCTACAGAAGGCTACAGCATCTGTAATTGCCAGGGCATCTTCAACAGCATTGATCAACCTCAATTCTTCTGTGCAACACCATCAAAAGGAGGACCTCTACGGATTCCTATCTTCGGTCAACGCATCAAACAGTAAGAAATAGATTCATTGATCAATGAAATAAGCACTAAACAAATAATAAAACAATAAACAATTTTAAAAGGACACTAAGAAAAGCACACTATGTATTTTAACTATAAGATTAGCTCTAATATAGTATAAGAGTGTTGAATAGAAAGTGGTGTGTAGTATTGGACGTGCAAATTATTGCAAACCTGTTCTTTAGCACTGGTTTGGGAGATAGAAATCTCTTAATCAAACCAGATAAGAGCTATAGGTCGTTTGAGCGTCTTAATCATTACTTTTCACACTCACTCAATAATTATAAGTGATAGGGTAGAGTTAAGTCCTGCCATTAACAACTTAAAGTTTAAAAATAATTAAATAAAAGTTAATTAAATAAGCAAGCAAATCTTAAAGTGTTATTTGTAACGATTCCCCTTGAAAACCACAATCACTGAACGAATCCTGAGAAAGAGTGTCTCCATGCGCTGAGCTAAGCTGAAACTGTGTCATTTGTATCTGGGATTTGTTCTGGCGCCCAGGTAAAGTAATATCACGGGTAAGTAACTTTTTATCTAACATCACAAATATTAGATAATTGTGTTAGACAAAAGGTAGCGTTGTATAATATTTGGCGCCGCAACTAATGGGCCCGATTAAACTCACAAAATTGTATAAATAAAGTTATATAATTTGGCGTTGCTTTTACCCAAGTGATTAGTTAAATTGTAATATTAATGAATTTGAAAAGAAAGTGGAATTCAAGGTTACAAATAACTATTAAATAATTGATAAATTAATTTGTTAAAAATAAAATTTAAAAAAATGGCTAAATCATCATCAGTAGATATGGCAGCAATTGAGCAAATGTTTATACAGTTGACCATTAAAATGGATGAAACTAAAACTGAAATAAAAGATACAAAGAATCAATTAACTAGTGAAATTGAAAAAACTAATAATAAAATTGAAAGTACAAATAGTGAATTATCAAAGAAAATTGAAGAAAATAATAAAAGTTTAGAGGAAAGTAATCAAAAATTGTTAACAGATGTTAATAATAAAATAGAACAAACTAATAAATATTTGTCCAGTGAAATGAAACAAATAAATGAAAATTTATCTAGCCAAATAGAACAAAGTAGTAAAGAGGCTACATTTAAAATAGATGAAGAAATATCTAATCTAGCTAGTAAATTAGATAGTACTAATAATAAAATATACGAGAGTAATAGTAGGTTTGATAAGCATACCGAAGAGGTTAAAACTACGCTAGAAGAGTTTAAAAACAAGTAAACACTAATTTTCGCCGTCAAGACGAAAAGCTAAATAAATTTAGAAATGAATTACATGAGAGGTTAGAACAAAAAGTAACCCTCATTAATCAATAATTCAGCGAAGTAACAGCTGAATTAAAAACACAATCGCTTCTAAATAAAGAAGAAATCCAGAATACTAGGGAAGAGTGTACCCAACTGGGTGTAAATATTAATGAAGTTAAGAAACACGTAGAGAGTAAGGCTAACAGTGACGAAGTACATCAAAAGATGGAACAGCAGTTGAAGGTAATGCGGGAAGATCTGACTAAAGCAATGAAGTCACAGCAAACCAAAGTAGTGAGGTGTGGCCCCTATAAGGAAGAACCGGAAAACCTTGCATTTTCAGGAAACCCACATGAGAATCCTGTGGAATTCCTAAAGCTGTTTGAGGCGTATGTAACTCGAGTAAATCCACTGATGGACGACGAGGACAAGAAGGACATGTTAGGCCGATTTCTCAAGAATTGGGCAGGTACGTGGTGGAAAGTCATCTCAGACAGAGTCCAAACCTACTCAGACTTTAGAGAAAAATTTCTAGCTCAGTACTGGAATGTTCAGATACAAAGAAGGGTACGCGATCATCTAGAATTTGGTAAGTATCATCCGTCAATGAATATGACAACTACCAATTATGTGCTAAATGCAATGGTGCAAGTTAAACATCTAACACCACCAATAGAAGAGAGAGACCTAGTATATAAGCTAGCGCGTCATTTCTCAGAACGCACTAGAGTAGCAACCACAACTAGAGGAGTGGATACTCTAGAGAAATTCATAATGGTTGTAGATGAGTGCCTAGATTTAGAGAGGGACCTACAGCGTGTAAGTAATCAGCTGAGTAACTACTCTAGAGGCGATCAGCAAGAACCAACTTTCTATTCAAATAAGAGGAGAGACAATGAACGTATGAAAGAAAAAAGGTTTACCCCATATCTGGGTAACAAACCACAAAATCGACCAGAATTGGAGGAGAAAGGTAGAAATAGAAGTGTAGAGAACAAACCTAATAAAGGGTATAAAGTGTGTAAAACAACTATAACCTCTACCGAGCAGCAACCGTCGACTAGTGAAATGAATACGGGAAACGGGAAGCCACTGCAGGTAGAAAAGAAACAAAACTAAACCTACCATTACCTGCAGTGAAACAACCAAAGAAAACAGGTAAGAAGAACGTAGCTAATAATATAAAACAAGTGAGCAATAGGGAGTTCTTGTTAAAAGAAGAGCAAGAAGTGGGTAGGAACCATTATCCTGAATGTCCGGAAATAATTTGTAAGATCAGTAATCTGCTGGTAAGAGCGCTTGTAGACACTGGCAGTGAAGTTACCTGTGTTAGCTCAAAGTTTGTAGATAATAGTGTAACGTAACAGAGTTGAGATCCCCAACGTTACATAAAAAACCATGTAAATATGATTTAAAACAATGCCCAAAGCCTGTTATGATTAAATACAAGAGGGCCCATCTCACCTGAAGAATGCATTAGAGGTACATAGTAAGGTTACTAAGTAATTAAAACATCTAAAGTGTACCTAAATCTAAAATATGTAATGAGTAGTATGAGATGTAAAACATAAACATTGTGTCTAATGGGAGGAGTTTAATGTGTAGGAGTTGAGTATAATGTACTGTTCAATTAATATTTAATGTGTTATAAAATGTACTTGGTGTTGTGCTGTAGCATGATATAGTGTTTACAGGATATTTATTTTATGTTTTTTGGATAGTAAGTGTGGAGCTGTTGTTTTAAAGAAGTACTTAGTCAGTGGTACTCCTTTTATTTATTTTAAAATTGTATTTAAATAATTAAGTATAAGTACATTTATTAGTTATGATATTATGTTAAATGTATTTACTTTAATTGATTAATGAAGATGTTGAAAATAATGTTTGTAAACTTGGCCAGGAAGGCAATAAGTGTTAATAAGTTGGCAAGTAGTTCTTATAGTTATGTTAAAAAACAATGAAGGGTTCAATGGTGAACTAAATAATATAATGAATTGAAACCAGGAAATTAAAATTGATGTAAGTGGCCATAAGCCAGTGACTATTTGTACAGTAGGTCAGGTAAAGAAAAATTAAGTTAAAAACAAAACTAAATTATAACAGGTGTAAGAAAACCAGTAGGCCTAAATTCGATATTTGTAAAAGGAAATTAATACCTTTTTAATAAGTCCAGTCAGATGAAATTATAGTAAAATATATATGGTTTAGTAAAGCAGATTAAGTGAGAGTTTTAAGTAATTTGGTGTAATTCCAAGCATGGAGTATTTTATTAAAAAAGAGTAGTAATATTTTCTAATTCTGGCTCTAGGATATCAAATATTATCCAATGACAGAAAGTAATGGTTGTTAGGGTAACTAAAATGAAAGAAATTTTGTTGGTTTCAACATTTGATTGTTATATGCTCATGGGTGAAGTTAAATTAATACGAATCCAGAAGAGAATTTTAAAAAAACCTAACATTGGATTGTTATATGCTATTGGGAACAGTTCAGTAGACGAATTAAACATAAAATAAAATAAAAAGGAATAAACCTTAATAAATCTAATATCTTAAAGCCAACCCATTCAAACAAAACTGATGAATAATTACCGAACTAGATTTTGGAAAATATAATTATACACCTCCAAAAGGTAGCGGAATTACTAATTCCTTCTTCAAACTAATTCCATTAGAAATAGTGATGAACCCGATTTACAATTGAACCAAGATACTTATTGAAGGAACAAGAAGTCTAAATTAATGAAATTATAAACCAAATATACACAAGAACCTTTGGTATTGGAGACATAAACCTCACTACCAAGAGATTGAAGAAATTATAATACTACACCAATTCCACTGGGACCGGCAACCACAAGGATCGCGAAGAAGAACGAAGAACAGAAGAATTCCTGTTACACTCCGGGACATCACCTTTCCACCTTTATTGATAATCTGGACACATTTTTCTGGCCAAAAGTAACCTCATCAGGACGTCTTCATGCAGTTGTAAACAGACACGGCTATCTTGAGAATCGCATTGTACGGTAACACCAGCTTATATTTAATTTTATACATTAAGAATTAATAACAATTTGTAATACTTAGTAACCTTAATTTTGCATTACCTGGCCTTACTAATCGTTAAAAGAATCACACGTACCTTGTAATAAGAGATAAACAAAAATTATATTTAAATTGTATTATACAGTACTAGTTCATTAACAAATCGATTCAGCATTGTACGATCAATATTACGATCAAATAAACTGTGAAGAATACTGCTGGAAATTAAAAAGCAATATAAATAAAGAATCCTTCTTGTATGTAATGATGTTCTGTGTTATTGTAGATTAGGTATTGTACTTTGATGGGGGAGTAATTTACAGATAAAGAAAGTTATCAAACTGTCAAGTGAAACTAACTAACCTATAAAAGTAAGTCAATTACGAATAACAGCGCTTGCTGCAGACAGCTGGTGGGACGAGAGAGTTCCGAACTAACGTATTCTCTTCGCCACATTTGAATTCATTTAAATAATACGGACCAAATAGGGTTGGAGAGAATTACCGAATCATTAACTAAGATACCTGTAATATAGAGTTATTCTCTGGTAAAACACTTAGTAATTGATCAACACAGGGCTATGTTCAACATAAGAGTTGCAGCAATGATATAATAAATAAAATTTTTTTATTAATATTGAGTTGCAGGAGGTCGCATCTACAATAACATAATAAACATTTCTTTAATCAAACAGAATTTCTTTACAAATTGGCACTCAACGAGTGGGCTTTAGTTAAGCAAAAAATCGATTTAATTATTACTTAACTTGAGCAGGCAACTATTAGAGGCACAGGAATGCATACGAGAGGTGTTTCTAAAAGGATAGCGAAGGACCAGGAAACGGAAGAAGATAGACGGGAAGAAGAATCAGAGGTAGTTACAGACACCGGAATGGAACAACAGGCGGGCGATAAAGAGGAAGCCAGAGGAGGCCTAGATTTACAAAAATTATGGGAATTAATTAAAGAAGATTCCAAGAAACAGAAGGAAGAATTAAATAAAAAATTTGAAGAAAACTCTGAAAAAATAGACAGTATTAAGGAAAGTACTAGTGAACTTTTAAGGCAAACCATAAATGAAAATAATGAACAATTGAAGGCTGATTTTAGACAAATCAATGAAAAAATAGACAGTATAAATGGGAATTCAGAAAAGCTAGAAAATAAAATAGACAGTATTAATGAAAACTCAAAGAAACAAAATGAAATTTTGAGCGAGAATTTAATCAAACAAATGACTGAAAGGTTTGACAGGAACGATGAGAGCTTAAAGCAGATTCAGGAAAATTACAAACAAATAGACGAGAAAATTGAAAACCGTAATAAGGAGTTGCGGCAAATCATCAATGAACAAAACCAAGCGTTGAGGGAAGTCATCAATTAAAGTATTGCAATTGTCGATGAAACACTGAGCAAAAGAGTTGATGACTATGAAGAGGAAGTAAGACAGCAAATAACTGAAACTAAGGTAGGTCTAGAAAGGATGGATGAAACCATCATACAACTCAGAGTGGAAGTAGAGGCCAAAATCATCCAAATAGAAAACAATAACAAACTTAGAATAACGGAGGTACAAGCGAAAACCCAAGAAAAATTATACGAAGTACGAATTGACATAACTGGAAGAATAGAACGGGTTCACAATGAAATGAAGACAATGAAAATCAGACAGACGAGTAAAAGGAAATTAATAAATACACGGGAAGGATTGGAGATGATTAAAAGGGGATTAGTTCAGCTACATAATATACCAATTACGGAACCAGGAGAAGTAAGGCAATTTAGAAACTTTAAACGAACCACAGTTGAATTCCCAGATAGATTAGAAGGACTGAAAAAGCCAAAACTAACCGAGAAGCATGGAGGACTTCTGGAGATTATGTATGAACCATTCGAAAGATTAAGAAACGGTACGGAAGAATCAGCTCGAAAAACGATGGTAGACTTCAGCATGAATGAAAATTTTATAACAACAAAATGGCGGAACTACATGATAGTGAGATATGTCACAAGGACAGAAATAACTCTATACACTAGAGAGATCTGAACAACCAGTATAGAGGAAATAATGGACCATGGTTAAACTAAACGATAACCAACCAGAAAAAAAAGGGGACTGATTTTCTGAAAACCGACCAAGCAACCCATTGGAATAAAAACCCCAAAATTCAAAAAGCACGTAAGGACAACTTACTCAAGTTATTTCGAAACAATATAATTTAAAATATAAAAAAAATAAAATAAAAAGGAAATCCCCAAAATTCCAAAAAACTGTAAGAACAACTTACTTAATTTATTCAGGAACAATATGATTTAATAAAAAGTATGTAAGTACCACTTACTTTAAATATTTCGCAACAATTTGATTTAATAAACAGTAAAACACCAAGAGTATGTAAGAACAGATTATTAAATAATATTTATAAAGAATTGATTTAAAATGAAATAATAGGAAAAAGTAATATTTTTATGGGAACAAAAAGAAGAATAAATGAATAAATGAATGAAAACAATTGATGGTAATGTGCTAAGATAAGAAGAATAAAGAATAATTTAATGACTCCAATGAAACTGAAGGAGGATGATAATTAATACAACAATAATTAGAATTTCTCGGAATTGAAGATTATATAAGAAGAAATGATACGGAGAAATATGTCACAAGAAGGAAAGTCAAAAGGATTTTAAAATAATGCCTATCAATAATGTTATATGCTATTAGTTAATGGAAAAGAAGAAGGAATCAAGAAGAAAAGAAATATATAATTAAATGCAAACAGCAACAGTATGAAGAATCCCAAAAGTGTTTAGTATTAGTCGCTAATTGACTAATTGTAATCTTTTTATTATAACGAATTGACCGTAGAAATGTTCCGGCAATAATTTTCCTGAGCAGGGATGATGTTCCCCTGGTCTCAGAAGGTGTAAGGATGGACAGCGGAGTTATGGACCCAAAGTGGCCACCCGAACTGAACCACCGCACAGGATAGGGAAAATGTTAGGGAAATTGAATATTTAAGGGATAATAATTATAGAATAGCTGAAAAGAGTGATATTAGATTCCAGAAGTATAGATGAAGAAAATAGAAGGAAGATAGCAGACAGAAGCTTAATTGAGAAAGAGAATTTATAGAAGTAAATAAGAAAATAAGTGTTAAAACAAGTTTTTATGATTAGTGTGACCAGTCCTTATCAAGTAAAATGTGGAAGTACCACTACCCAGAGAAATAAATAATTGATGAATTTGCCTCCAAGAGAGAGAGAGTTGAGTAGGAAAACAGCAATTACCATTAACCGAATAACAGGTATGTAACCAGTCCGAAAAAAAAATACTATGAGTAAAAGGATAACCTTATCAGGAACAAACTATAAGTTTATTTTTACTAAACTTCATTGAGCCAAAATAAACTTCTTTCGAAGGGGGAGTATTATGTAACGTAACAGAGTTGAGATCCCCAACGTTACATAAAAAACCATGTAAATATGATTTAAAACAATGCCCAAAGCCTGTTATGATTAAATACAAGAGGGCCCATCTCACCTGAAGAATGCATTAGAGGTACATAGTAAGGTTACTAAGTAATTAAAACATCAAAAGTGTACCTAAATCTAAAATATGTAATGAGTAGTATGAGATGTAAAACATAAACATTGTGTCTAATGGGAGGAGTTTAATGTGTAGGAGTTGAGTATAATGTACTGTTCAATTAATATTTAATGTGTTATAAAATGTACTTGGTGTTGTGCTGTAGCATGATATAGTGTTTACAGGATATTTATTTTATGTTTTTTGGATAGTAAGTGTGGAGCTGTTGTTTTAAAGAAGTACTTAGTCAGTGGTACTCCTTTTATTTATGTTAAAATTGTATTTAAATAATTAAGTATAAGTACATTTATTAGTTATGATATTATGTTAAATGTATTTACTTTAATTGATTAATGAAGATGTTTAAAATAATGTTTGTAAACTTGGCCAGGAAGGCAATAAGTGTTAATAAGTTGGCAAGTAGTTCTTATAGTTATGTTAAAAAACAATGAAGGGTTCAATGGTGAACTAAATAATATAATGAATTGAAACCAGGAAATTAAAATTGATGTAAGTGGCCATAAGCCAGTGACTATTTGTACAGTATGTCAGGTAAAGAAAAATCAAGTTAAAAACAAAACTAAATTATAACAGGTGTAAGAAAACCAGTAGGCCTAAATTCGATATTTGTAAAAGGAAATTAATACCTTTTTAATAAGTCCAGGCAGATGAAATTATAGTGAAATATATGGTTTAGTAAAGCAGATTAAGTGAGAGTTTGAGTAATTTGGTGTAATTCCAAGCATGGAGTATTTTATTAAAAAAGAGTAGTAATATTTTCTAATTCTGGCTCTAGGATATCAAATATTATCCAATGACAGAAAGTAATGGTTGTTAGGGTAACTAAAATGCAAGAAATTTTGTTGATTTCAACATTTGATTGTTATATGCTCATGGGTGAAGTTAAATTAATACGAATCCAGAAGAGAATTTTAAAAAAACCTAACATTGGATTGTTATATGCTGTTGGGAACAGTTCAGTAGACGAATTAAACATAAAATAAAATAAAAAGGAATAAACCTTAATAAATCTAATATCTTAAAGCCAACCCATTCAAACAAAACTGATGAATAATTACCGAACTAGATTTTGGAAAATATAATTATACACCTCCAAAAGGTAGCGGAATTACTAATTCCTTCTTCAAACTAATTCCATTAGAAATAGTGATGAACCCGATTTACAATTGAACCAAGATACTTATTGAAGGAACAAGAAGTCTAAATTAATGAAATTATAAACCAAATATACACAAGAACCTTTGGTATTGGAGACATAAACCTCACTACCAAGAGATTGAAGAAATTATAATACTACACCAATTCCACTGGGACCGGCAACCACAAGGATCGCGAAGAAGAACGAAGAACAGAAGAATTCCTGTTACACTCCGGGACATCACCTTTCCACCTTTATTGATAATCTGGACACATTTTTCTGGCCAAAAGTAACCTCATCAGGACGTCTTCATGCAGTTGTAAACAGACACGGCTATCTTGAGAATCGCATTGTACGGTAACACCAGCTTATACTTAATTTTATACATTAAGAATTAATAACAATTTGTAATACTTAGTAACCTTAATTTTGCATTACCTGGCCTTACTAATCGTTAAAAGAATCACACGTACCTTGGAATAAGAGATAAACAAAAATTATATTTAAATTGCATTATACAGTACTAGTTCATTAACAAATCGATTCAGCATTGTACGATCAATATTACGATCAAATAAACTGTGAAGAATACTGCTGGAAATTAAAAAGTAATATAAATAAAGAATCCTTCTTGTATGTAATGATGTTCTGTGTTATTGTAGAATAGGTATTGTACTTTGATGGGGGAGTAATTTACAGATAAAGAAGGTGATCAAACTGTCAAGTGAAACTAACTAACCTATAAAAGTAAGTCAATTACGAATAACAGCGCTTGCTGCAGACAGCTTGTAGCGGGTCAATTTTTGGGTGTTTTATTTTAATCGTTTGGGGCAATTATATAATTTTATTCAGTTCATTTTCGGGCGGGTTTGGATAAAATATTGCAAAATAAATGTATTATTGTGCAACGTATTTGTCCGTATAACAGACCAGTGTTGAGAAACAGAACAGTTGGAAACAAAGCAATAAGACGCAAATTCAGTGGTGTAATGCGGCAGAGGAATTCGCACCTCCACCAAAATTCTAAGAACTCTGTACATGTGTGTCAACGCTCAAGCGCAACTACACCCGCACGCGCTCACAAGGACGCTCTCGACTAAAACCAAGATGGCTAGAGCGTAAAATTATTCATCGTCCCTTTGGCTTCACTTAAACGTCCGGCCCACTTAAATGACGTCAGCCAATGCCTATAGAAGATCATATGCGACATTGACTCAAAAACAACATGCATAGCATGGGCCGAAGCTTCGGCGACGACGCCCAAGGCAGTGAGTTCCAGTGTTGAAAACTGTGGAGAGGGAACAGAGAACAAACTTCTGCCCAGTGCGTCTCACCTACCGACCGCTTGCGGTCTGGTTAAAATTTTATTTTACAAAATGTAATTACATCGGCCGACCTCACCGTTAAAATTTGAAATGTAATCAACAGTGTCTAAAGGGATTAACAACAGTCAGGAGTGACCATAAAAGAGTTAATAGTTTCGTATATCTTTCGGACACCTGAACGGGGACTTAGTACGGGCGTGATGACCGCGTGGTCGATGTGGGGACATTATTATATGAAAATGTGTTAAGGGGTTCTTGTTTCTTTAAAATATGAGTGAATGAGAGCGTGTAAGCAAAGCTGGGCTGTTTTTTGTGTTTTTTTAAAATTGTGTTTCGTATTTGTATAGATCAAATTGTTCAAGTATCAAACATAAGGTAAGCCATAGTTGCAGATGAGCATGAGTAAAATGCAATAAGCAGTATAACATTGTTTCTATATGTAAATGTAACTGACATAATCCAAAGTAAAATCTCAATTCTCTTCATATAAATGTGTTGTGCAAATTATTCTCAAACCTTAAGAAATTACGTCTGCATCCCAAACATACGTATGACGCAACCTTGAAGCCACGCAATGGTAAGTAGGAGTGTATTAACATTGATTTTAAATTATTACGATATCATTTAATAAAGAACGTTTCATTGGCGCCACGAAAGGGACGAATTTAATAAAATAAATTCCATACCTATAAATGGGATGCAATCGTAATTTGGAGGTTGCGTGAGAATACGCAAAAGGTACTTATGTAAAGTTAAGTTATGCTAAGTAAGTAAAGAATATTTGTTCACATAAGAAACAGAATAAATACCTAAAAATAATAATAATGGAAAATACAACAGAGAACGGAGTCGATTTATCCGACTCGACTGTGATAAGTGAAACAGCTGAAGTTGACGAATCAGCTGTGATGAGTAGTCCTGAAATACATTCAACACCGAATGTAGGTCAAGACGATAAAAACATGAATGTGCATAACACAAATGAAAAAGATAATACAGAGGATTCAGGGATTCAAGCAACCCCGACCTCAACAAAATGTAACAAATTAGACGATGATATAATGAATATATTAAGAACCATATCAATGGACATTCATGTACAGAATAACAAATTTAACGAATTAAATAGTCGCTTTGACAATAATGACATAAAATTAGATAAATTTGATAGTCGTTTTGACAGTAATGACATAAAATTAGGTAGACAAAGTAGGGAGATTAATGAGTTGAAACATGAAATACAAGAAATTAATAAACATTTAGAAAGCACTAACGAAACAATAAGAAACAGTTTAAATAAATTAGAACAGAAGTTTGAGAAATTAGGTGACAATGTTTTAAATATGACAAAATGTAAAAATGACGAAATAGTAGACAATTCTGAGAGTATAGTGGGGGTGAAGAATAATGTAGAAGCAAATGATGAAAATATAATAACAAATAGTACTGATGAAGTTTTAGAATGCGATAATGAAATGTTAATGAGTGTTTATGAAGTAGAGAGAGAGTGGAAGGATAATGTAGTAATTGAATGGGGACAGAGGGCAAATTTTCCCCTTATTGTTTATAATGATGATGATGATTTAATGTTGTTTTTTCAGGGCAAGAGACCCTTATTGTTAAATGAAGTAATGTTGTATAATGTTGTACCCTCTGTCCGTAATAATTGTGAGAGTGTGATGTGGTGCTATGAAGAAAGAGAGTTATGTATTGAGAGTGAAATAGAACTATATAAGTTAGAAAGAAAGTATAATGAATTGAGAAAAATATTAGAAGGGGTGATGATGAATCATGTGAAATACGTACCTGTTGAAAGAGAGATAGAGAATAATTTTGATAATATCTTACCTGACTATAATGATTTACCTGACGCAGTAGTTGAAGAATACAAAAATGAGAAAACGATTTACCTGACGTTAACAAATAACACTGATATAGACGGGACAATCCTAACTGATGTTGACATGATGTATAATGGTATAATGAATGAAATAGAATTGATGGATTATTATGATAGTAATGATAACAAATTGTATGTTGATAAAAATGATGAATGTTACAAATACACTAGATATATATATGACGATGGTGGGTGAGCTAAAAGATCAGTGTTGGGACATTTTTAAATATTGTAAATTATTGGTAATGACCTTGCTGATTTGGACATCTGGAGTGAGATACACTTGAACAGTTTTGACGCATATTTTGTAAATAATATTGAATTCATTTGTGTGTATTGTGAAATGTTAGAAAAGTAATGTGTATATGTTTTAGAAAATGTTGTGTTAATAATAATAATATTATTAATATTTTTGCATTCTAATTAAATAATAAAATAATTATGAAGACAATATTTAATGATTTGTAGAATTTTGATAATAATTGAAATATGTTATTTTAATAATCACATAAATATTTAATTTTAATAATCAATTGAAGTAAATAATTTGAAATGTTTAGATATTGTGATTGAAAGTTATGTGTTTGAATTTTTATAATGAATTTGAATTAAATGAGATTTCAATTTAATAACAAGGAATAAATAAATGAAATGATGATAAATAAAAAGAGTTAATGAAAAATTTTAAATAATAATGTAAAATTGTTAATAAGGTGTTCATGCTATAATTTTAAGTGTATTATTTTATTGTTGTCTGTTAGATAAGCATTGATAAGAATATGTAATTGTATTATGTGTGTATTTGTTTAAGTAAATAAGTAAATCGTCTGGCAGGCTAACATAAATAACCAGAATCAGAGAAATGGGAAACAGTGAGGTGAGAAGGGAGAATAAATAAAAATAAATATGTACATTCCATGTAATTTGTTCAATTTTAAGATGTATTTTCATTGTGTTAGGATATCAGCTGATCAGCGATACCATGTCACTGGTATATTGGTTTGTAAATGTTACAAGTAATTAATGTTTAATGTACTACAGATATTTTGATGAGAAATAAAATAACAATAATTTATGGGTGATAAATGTTTTATGGGACACGTAGACCTGTCCAAATTGAATTAAAAGTTGAATGTGAAATGATAGAGATGAATATGATGTAATGTTGTTTTTGAGTTAATGTGATGTAACAGAATCTTGAGAAATATTAATGTTGACACAGTGGTAATGGAGACTTTATGTAGATTTTGAGTGACATATTGTTGTTTTTATAGTTAATGAGGTTATTTTGTGTATTTGTAGTAATGTAATGAGATTGAGAATTTTGGGGATGGCAATTTTGTATTAGAGGGTAGTGTAATGTAGGAGTCCGCAACAAGGGTTGGGACGGGATAGGGATAGATTTTAGTGGGGAAGGGGCCGCCTTAGGTAGAATCCGGGCCGCCAGATAAGGGAATTGAGTTTTTTGGGGGCGGGGAAACACGTATCCTATGTACAAAGGGTTAGAGAGTATTTTATATTGGGAGAAGGTGGCGAATTGTGTTAAATGATAAGTTGGGGTTTAGAGTGTCCTGATTAGTAGAGATTTTGATAGAGATGGGTGTCATGGTTGTTAAAGTTGATGAGTATTAGAATCAGAGGGAGAAAGTTTATATATGCATACAGATCTAATACAGAAAAACGAGAATAAATAATTTATATCACCCACAGTAAAGTATAGCGAGATTGTTAAATGAAGAGTAGGATGGTTAAGCAAAAAGAGTGATTTATGATAAAGATATAAAATTTTTATTTTTTTTGCCAGTGACAAAATTTTGATAGAATTGAGAATAATGTAAAGTCCAGAATTGTTTACATAATTTAAATGTCAACTTGATTATTATATTAATATTTTGTAATTTTAAATATGTTATGTTACTATGTTTGTATTTCAAGGTAAGGTATTACAGATGTTCAGTGTATTTTCAGAAATCATACATAACATATGTAGGTCAAGGGTTCTGGACTTGACCTAGTTACGATCAGCTGATGAGGTCATACACCTACTAAGCTTGTTAGTAGGAAGCCAATTTTAATTTGTTTGTTTAACTAATTCAAACCAATATTTGAATAACTTTAATAAATATGTTATTTAATAAATAAATTTAATAAAAATTTTAATGAATAAATTTAATTTTTTTATTTTTTTAAAATTTTTGAAAATTTTAATTTTTTTGAAGAAAAAAAAAAACTTGATTTTTCTCCTGCCAGCGAACGCATATTTTAGGTAGGGATTGTTTTATTATGTATGTATTATCATGTTTTGTTGTTTTGTCAATTGTTTAGTTTACTGATTTCTTGTATTGAACTGTATTGTTAGACTAAGACATGTTAGAGTAAGGAGGTGTTTGTATTAACAGGAATGTTTAGGTTGTCATTTGAAACAAAAATTAGAAAAACCAGGAAGAGAATTTTTTGATAAAAGATTTTTTTTTTTTAATTTTGAATTTTTTAAATTTATAATAAATTTTAAAAGAAAATTTTTATTTTTAATGTGTTAGGGTATCATGTAATGCGAGTGTGTGTGAGCCCAGTATTTGCTAAAGGCAGCCCACCTTGCAAAAAGGGGAACCATATCGGCGGAGGAACTGGAATAATTTTAGCCAGGGATTGAGGATTTTTGGGGGTAGCATGTTAAAAGGCGAGGTGCGCCGTGGTGCGAGTCTGTTCGATTTCTCGGTGTTGGGATCTCTTACGGAGAAGTCCAGTGATCTCGTTCAGATGAGTCCATAGTCGCTGAGCCAGGGGGGTCGTGTACCCGTGAGATTAAGAACAAGGGGGTTGTTGGCGCCAGTTCCTCACCGGTCCTCTTCGGGGTTATCGATGAGATTTCTTCTGTCGTGAACAGCAGAATTCTCATCGAGGGGGTATTGTAGCGGGTCAATTTTTGGGTGTTTTATTTTAATCGTTTGGGGCAATTATATAATTTTATTCAGTTCATTTTCGGGCGGGTTTGGATAAAATATTGCAAAATAAATGTATTATTGTGCAACGTATTTGTCCGTATAACAGACCAGTGTTGAGAAACAGAACAGTTGGAAACAAAGCAATAAGACGCAAATTCAGTGGTGTAATGCGGCAGAGGAATTCGCACCTCCACCAAAATTCTAAGAACTCTGTACATGTGTGTCAACGCTCAAGCGCAACTACACCCGCACGCGCTCACAAGGACGCTCTCGACTAAAACCAAGATGGCTAGAGCGTAAAATTATTCATCGTCCCTTTGGCTTCACTTAAACGTCCGGCCCACTTAAATGACGTCAGCCAATGCCTATAGAAGATCATATGCGACATTGACTCAAAAACAACATGCATAGCATGGGCCGAAGCTTCGGCGACGACGCCCAAGGCAGTGAGTTCCAGTGTTGAAAACTGTGGAGAGGGAACAGAGAACAAACTTCTGCCCAGTGCGTCTCACCTACCGACCGCTTGCGGTCTGGTTAAAATTTTATTTTACAAAATGTAATTACATCGGCCGACCTCACCGTTAAAATTTGAAATGTAATCAACAGTGTCTAAAGGGATTAACAACAGTCAGGAGTGACCATAAAAGAGTTAATAGTTTCGTATATCTTTCGGACACCTGAACGGGGACTTAGTACGGGCGTGATGACCGCGTGGTCGATGTGGGGACATTATTATACGAAAATGTGTTAAGGGGTTCTTGTTTCTTTAAAATATGAGTGAATGAGAGCGTGTAAGCAAAGCTGGGCTGTTTTTTGTGTGTTTTTTTTTAATTGTGTTTCGTATTTGTATAGATCAAATTGTGTAAGTATCAAACATAAGGTAAGCCATAGTTGCAGATGAGCATGAGTAAAATGCAATAAGCAGTATAACATTGTTTCTATATGTAAATGTAACTGACATAATCCAAAGTAAAATCTCAATTCTCTTCATATAAATGTGTTGTGCAAATTATTCTCACAACCTTAAGAAATTACGTCTGCATCCCAAACATACGTATGATGCAACCTTGAAGCCACGCAATGGTAAGTAGGAGTGTATTAACATTGATTTTAAATTATTATGATATCATTTAATAAAGAACGTTTCAAGCTGGTGGGACGAGAGAGTTCCGAACTAACGTATTCTCTTCGCCACATTTGAATTCATTTAAATAATACGGACCAAATAGGGTTGGAGAGAATTACCGAATCATTAACTAAGATACCTGTAATATAGAGTTATTCTCTGGTAAAACGCTTAGTAATTGATCAACACAGGGCTATGTTCAACATAAGAGTTGCAGCAATGATATAATAAATAAAATTTTTTTATTAATATTGAGTTGCAGGAGGTCGCATCTACAATAACATAATAAACATTTCTTTAATCAAACAGAGTTTCTTTACAAATTGGCACTCAACGAGTGGGCTTTAGTTAAGCAAAAAATCGATTTAATTATTACTTAACTTGAGCAGGCAACTATTAGAGGCACAGGAATGCATACGAGAGGTGTTTCTAAAAGGATAGCGAAGGACCAGGAAACGGAAGAAGATAGACGGGAAGAAGAATCAGAGGTAGTTACAGACACCGGAATGGAACAACAGGCGGGCGATAAAGAGGAAGCCAGAGGAGGCCTAGATTTACAAAAATTATGGGAATTAATTAAAGAAGATTCCAAGAAACAGAAGGAAGAATTAAATAAAAAATTTGAAGAAAACTCTGAAAAAATAGACAGTATTAAGGAAAGTACTAGTGAACTTTTAAGGCAAACCATAAATGAAAATAATGAACAATTGAAGGCTGATTTTAGACAAATCAATGAAAAAATAGACAGTATAAATGGGAATTCAGAAAAGCTGGAAAATAAAATAGACAGTATTAATGAAAACTCAAAGAAACAAAATGAAATTTTGGGCGAGAATTTAATCAAACAAATGAATGAAAGGTTTGACAGGAACGATGAGAGCTTAAAGCAGATTCAGGAAAATTACAAACAAATAGACGAGAAAATTGAAAACCGTAATAAGGAGTTGCGGCAAATCATCAATGAACAAAACCAAGCGTTGAGGGAAGTCATCAATTAAAGTATTGCAATTGTCGATGAAACACTGAGCAAAAGAGTTGATGACTATGAAGAGGAAGTAAGACAGCAAATAACTGAAACTAAGGTAGGTCTAGAAAGGATGGATGAAACCATCATACAACTCAGAGTGGAAGTAGAGGCCAAAATCATCCAAATAGAAAACAATAACAAACTTAGAATAACGGAGGTACAAGCGAAAACCCAAGAAAAATTATACGAAGTACGAATTGACATAACTGGAAGAATAGAACGGATTCACAATGAAATGAAGACAATGAAAATCAGACAAACGAGTAAAAGGAAATTAATAAATACACGGGAAGGATTGGAGATGATTAAAAGGGGATTAGTTCAGCTACATAATATACCAATTACGGAACCAGGAGAAGTAAGGCAATTTAGAAACTTTAAACGAACCACAGTTGAATTCCCAGATAGATTAGAAGGACTGAAAAAGCCAAAACTAACCGAGAAGCATGGAGGACTTCTGGAGATTATGTATGAACCATTCGAAAGATTAAGAAATGGTACGGAAGAATCAGCTCGAAAAACGATGGTAGACTTCAGCATGAATGAAAATTTTATAACAACAAAATGGCGGAACTACATGATAGTGAGATATGTCACAAGGACAGAAATAACTCTATACACTAGAGAGATCTGAACAACCAGTATAGAGGAAATAATGGACCATGGTTAAACTAAACGATAACCAACCAGAAAAAAAAGGGGACTGATTTTCTGAAAACCGACCAAGCAACCCATTGGAATAAAAAAGCCAAAATTCAAAAAGCACGTAAGGACAACTTACTCAAGTTATTTCGAAACAATATAATTTAAAATAAAAAGACTAAAAACCCCAAAATTCAAAAAGCACGTAAGGACAACTTACTCAAGTTATTTCGAAACAATATAATTTAAAATAAAAAGACTAAAAACCCCAAAATTCAAAAAGCACGTAAGGACAACTTACTCAAGTTATTTCGAAACAATATAATTTAAAATATAAAAAAAAATAAAATAAAAAGGAAATCCCCAAAATTCCAAAAAACTGTAAGAACAACTTACTTAATTTATTCAGGAACAATATGATTTAATAAAAAGTATGTAAGTACCACTTACTTTAAATATTTTGCAACAATTTGATTTAATAAACAGTAAAACACCAAGAGTATGTAAGAACAGATTATTAAATAATATTTATAAAGAATTGATTTAAAATGAAATAATAGGAAAAAGTAATATTTTTATGGGAACAAAAAGAAGAATAAATGAATGAAAACAATTGATGGTAATGTGCTAAGATAAGAAGAATAAAGAATAATTTAATGACTCCAATGAAACTGAAGGAGGATGATAATTAATACAACAATAATTAGAATTTCTCGGAATTGAAGATTATATAAGAAGAAATGATACGGAGAAATATGTCACAAGAAGGAAAGTCAAAAGGATTTTAAAATAATGCCTATCAATAATGTTATATGCTATTAGTTAATGGAAAAGAAGAAGGAATCAAGAAGAAAAGAAATATATAATTAAATGCAAACAGCAACAGTATGAAGAATCCCAAAAGTGTTTAGTATTAGTCGCTAATTGACTAATTGTAATCTTTTTATTATAACGAATTGACCGTAGAAATGTTCCGGCAATAATTTTCCTGAGCAGGGATGATGTTCCCCTGGTCTCAGAAGGTGTAAGGATGGACAGCGGAGTTATGGACCCAAAGTGGCCACCCGAACTGAACCACCGCACAGGATAGGGAAAATGTTAGGGAAATTGAATATTTAAGGGATAATAATTATAGAATAGCTGAAAAGAGTGATATTAGATTCCAGAAGTATAGATGAAGAAAATAGAAGGAAGATAGCAGACAGAAGCTTAATTGAGAAAGAGAATTTATAGAAGTAAATAAGAAAATAAGTGTTAAAACAAGTTTTTATGATTAGTGTGACCAGTCCTTATCAAGTAAAATGTGGAAGTACCACTACCCAGAGAAATAAATAATTGATGAATTTGCCTCCAAGAGAGAGAGAGAGAGTTGAGTAGGAAAACAGCAATTACCATTAACCGAATAACAGGTATGTAACCAGTCCGAAAAAAAAAAAATACTATGAGTAAAAGGATAACCTTATCAGGAACAAACTATAAGTTTATTTTTACTAAACTTCATTGAGCCAAAATAAACTTCTTTCGAAGGGGGAGTATTATGTAACGTAACAGAGTTGAGATCCCCAACGTTACATAAAAAACCATGTAAATATGATTTAAAACAATGCCCAAAGCCTGTTATGATTAAATACAAGAGGGCCCATCTCACCTGAAGAATGCATTAGAGGTACATAGTAAGGTTACTAAGTAATTAAAACATCAAAAGTGTACCTAAATCTAAAATATGTAATGAGTAGTATGAGATGTAAAACATAAACATTGTGTCTAATGGGAGGAGTTTAATGTGTAGGAGTTGAGTATAATGTACTGTTCAATTAATATTTAATGTGTTATAAAATGTACTTGGTGTTGTGCTGTAGCATGATATAGTGTTTACAGGATATTTATTTTATGTTTTTTGGATAGTAAGTGTGGAGCTGTTGTTTTAAAGAAGTACTTAGTCAGTGGTACTCCTTTTATTTATGTTAAAATTGTATTTAAATAATTAAGTATAAGTACATTTATTAGTTATGATATTAT
This sequence comes from Magicicada septendecula, assembly GCA_034769895.1. NCBI lineage: Eukaryota > Metazoa > Arthropoda > Insecta > Hemiptera > Cicadidae > Magicicada > Magicicada septendecula. Next base: position 366,359,788 of record CM068375.1, read on the forward strand.
GTTAAATGTATTTACTTTAATTGATTAATGAAGATGTTGAAAATAATGTTTGTAAACTTGGCCAGGAAGGCAATAAGTGTTAATAAGTTGGCAAGTAGTTCTTATAGTTATGTTAAAAAACAATGAAGGGTTCAATGGTGAACTAAATAATATAATGAATTGAAACCAGGAAATTAAAATTGATGTAAGTGGCCATAAGCCAGTGACTATTTGTACAGTAGGTCAGGTAAAGAAAAATTAAGTTAAAAACAAAACTAAATTATAACAGGTGTAAGAAAACCAGTAGGCCTAAATTCGATATTTGTAAAAGGAAATTAATAGCTTTTTAATAAGTCCAGTCAGATGAAATTATAGTAAAATATATATGGTTTAGTAAAGCAGATTAAGTGAGAGTTTTAAGTAATTTGGTGTAATTCCAAGCATGGAGTATTTTATTAAAAAAGAGTAGTAATATTTTCTAATTCTGGCTCTAGGATATCAAATATTATCCAATGACAGAAAGTAATGGTTGTTAGGGTAACTAAAATGAAAGAAATTTTGTTGATTTCAACATTTGATTGTTATATGCTCATGGGTGAAGTTAAATTAATACGAATCCAGAAGAGAATTTTAAAAAAACCTAACATTGGATTGTTATATGCTATTGGGAACAGTTCAGTAGACGAATTAAACATAAAATAAAATAAAAAGGAATAAACCTTAATAAATCTAATATCTTAAAGCCAACCCATTCAAACAAAACTGATGAATAATTACCGAACTAGATTTTGGAAAATATAATTATACACCTCCAAAAGGTAGCGGAATTACTAATTCCTTCTTCAAACTAATTCCATTAGAAATAGTGATGAACCCGATTTACAATTGAACCAAGATACTTATTGAAGGAACAAGAAGTCTAAATTAATGAAATTATAAACCAAATATACACAAGAACCTTTGGTATTGGAGACATAAACCTCACTACCAAGAGATTGAAGAAATTATAATACTACACCAATTCCACTGGGACCGGCAACCACAAGGATCGCGAAGAAGAACGAAGAACAGAAGAATTCCTGTTACACTCCGGGACATCACCTTTCCACCTTTATTGATAATCTGGACACATTTTTCTGGCCAAAAGTAACCTCATCAGGACGTCTTCATGCAGTTGTAAACAGACACGGCTATCTTGAGAATCGCATTGTACGGTAACACCAGCTTATATTTAATTTTATACATTAAGAATTAATAACAATTTGTAATACTTAGTAACCTTAATTTTGCATTACCTGGCCTTACTAATCGTTAAAAGAATCACACGTACCTTGGAATAAGAGATAAACAAAAATTATATTTAAATTGCATTATACAGTACTAGTTCATTAACAAATCGATTCAGCATTGTACGATCAATATTACGATCAAATAAACTGTGAAGAATACTGCTGGAAATTTAAAAGTAATATAAATAAAGAATCCTTCTTGTATGTAATGATGTTTTGTGTTATTGTAGAATAGGTATTGTACTTTGATGGGGGAGTAATTTACAGATAAAGAAGGTGATCAAACTGTCAAGTGAAACTAACTAACCTATAAAAGTAAGTCAATTACGAATAACAGCGCTTGCTGCAGACAGCTGGTGGGACGAGAGAGTTCCGAACTAACGTATTCTCTTCGCCACATTTGAATTCATTTAAATAATACGGACCAAATAGGGTTGGAGAGAATTACCGAATCATTAACTAAGATACCTGTAATATAGAGTTATTCTCTGGTAAAACGCTTAGTAATTGATCAACACAGGGCTATGTTCAACATAAGAGTTGCAGCAATGATATAATAAATAAAATTTTTTTATTAATATTGAGTTGCAGGAGGTCGCATCTACAATAACATAATAAACATTTCTTTAATCAAACAGAGTTTCTTTACAAATTGGCACTCAACGAGTGGGCTTTAGTTAAGCAAAAAATCGATTTAATTATTACTTAACTTGAGCAGGCAACTATTAGAGGCACAGGAATGCATACGAGAGGTGTTTCTAAAAGGATAGCGAAGGACCAGGAAACGGAAGAAGATAGACGGGAAGAAGAAGCAGATGTAGTTACAGACACCGGAATGGAACAACAGGCGGGCGATAAAGAGGAAGCCAGAGGAGGCCTAGATTTACAAAAATTATGGGAATTAATTAAAGAAGATTCCAAGAAACAGAAGGAAGAATTAAATAAAAAATTTGAAGAAAACTCTGAAAAAATAGACAGTATTAAGGAAAGTACTAGTGAACTTTTAAGGCAAACCATAAATGAAAATAATGAACAATTGAAGGCTGATTTTAGACAAATCAATGAAAAAATAGACAGTATAAATGGGAATTCAGAAAAGCTAGAAAATAAAATAGACAGTATTAATGAAAACTCAAAGAAACAAAATGAAATTTTGGACGAGAATTTAATCAAACAAATGAATGAAAGGTTTGACAGGAACGACGAGAGCTTAAAGCAGTGAAACTTCTCAATTAATTACAAAATTATAATTATCTCTTACCTTCGGGTTTTTATTCCAAAGTCTTTCAGACGAAACCAGCTGCAGAAAGGATTACTTGGATTTGATATGTTCAATAATTGCGTTAACACATGTGATACTGTCTAAAACACATACTTATTTTTATTTATCAAAATTTCGCCTTTCTTTTATGTTATTACAATCTTTCAACGATAGTACAACTGGTTGAAATTATTTCTTATCTCTATTGAGTTTTATTTTGGTTAATATTATAAGTGATATTGTTAAATAATTAAAACATTGAAAATGAACCAGTGGATAACCTCTATCTTAGCACACGCACACTCATTCTGTTACATTGATCTTTAAATAAACTCCGCCCCTGAGAGAACTCTATCGTGCAAAGTATTGGTGTTCTATATTTTCCTTTTATAACGAATAATCACCAGTTAGTTGGCATTGGTTTTAATATGCATATTGAATGTTTCAAGTTACCCATACGCAGCGTACTCCTAGGGTTGGTTGCGCGAACTGGTGTTGAATACTTGCTTCGATCTCACGCACTCCGGTACTCGTTTAACACGTTTACTGTTTGTGGCTGAAAGCCCTTACTGTTTTATACATTAAGGTTCCACATTATACCTTATGATTAAGTCGGCCGAATTAATTTTATTCGCACTAATTTTTTGCAGACTGGCCGCGCGGAACTGTTTTTGAGTTGTTTAAATAGATAGGCCCAATTAATCTAGGCCTATCTTATGCCCGAGGCCACTGGTTTTAATTTACGCACTTTACTGTCTAAGGCTGGCTGTCTGTTGTGCACTCTCTAATGACACACTGCATACTGGGTTTCACACAAGCCTGCTGGTATGTGATTGCGCAATGCGTCTGGCAATTGTTTTGACTGACTGTGTGTATGTTGCATTGCTGTACTGGAGGCTCCTTACAGGTGAAGTCTGGCAATTTGGAAAGTGCTTAAAATGATGATTTGAATTAATATGAAATTAAACTGGGGTGGCTCACAATTCCGTACTGTCACAATACCCCCCCAATAAGAGATTGAAGGCCGAAGCGTTCAAACTCTTATTGCCTAGACCTAAGAGGATCAGTGAGGATATGGCGCCGCAACCCCCCTGAACACTCTACTAAATCATGGGTTCTTACCCCCTAGTCTGGCGACTGCGACAGCACCCATCCGATCTTACTGGACTTCTCTGTTCGAGATCCCAACACCGAAAAATCGAACAGATACCCGACCCAGTATCGCCTGACTTTAAAACATGTAATTAAAAATTGACAAACGGCTTTCCATCCCTCCATATCCCACATCTGATTTGTTTCCTCTTAGCTGTACTGGTTCATTGACAACGTACTGGCTCATTTTATATTATAGACCCTAAAGAATAATATTAATAAAACAATATTGGTTTACAATGATACACATAAATTCCAGTTAAATTGAATAATATTCCCCATACAATGTTGCCCGACCAAAATGACACATTAATTATACAAACTAGCATTAACTCACAATAAATACAAATTATATCCTTACTTGCCTACTCATATTTATATAGAATAAACAATTTTTTTTTTTACTACCCCCCTTTTTTCCCTTAACCCCTGATACCCGTTACATTTTAATGTGGTCTGCGCGAGGCTTCTTGGCCTTTTTCAGCCTCATCCTCGCCGTAACCCACATCTCCCTCGTGACCTGTAACTGGGTCACCGCCCATCCACACTCACTATTACCCCCCCCTAGACTGTGGCGTCTAGTTGCTTTCACAAGGACTGATGCGGAAGGGGTGGACATTTTTTTCTTTTATTCCACCCCCATCCTTGCTTCGGCGTTACAATAAAATTCGGTATACATATAACCTACTATTCTTTTTATATTATACACCCCTAATGGACTACCACCCCTATCTGGGTGAAAATAGACCTGTTCCAAAATTTGGTAGATTCCCCAAAAAATAACCCCCCTACTAAATATAACAAACCACCGGGTTGACAAAATAAAACAAACCACAAGCCGGTTATATCAAGTAAAATTTATGATTTGCCACAATTAACTACTTTCACGGTCATGGTCCGGTGAGGTCATGACCGCACTTAGGTGGGGAATCTACAGTTAAAACATAAAATATAGATTGGCCTTGATACAAGTTACTTGGACAGCAGTATATACATCTTATTTTCCAGACACTATCTCATCCTGAACATTTTCCCTCAGTTGTCAGTGTTAAATAAATATTTTAATCATTATTGGCATCAATGAGCATTTAATTTATAATTCCAGTTTGAATTCGAATAAAAATAAAGTTAAGTTCATTATTACGAGTTCATTATTAAAAATCATCTTTTCAAGTAATTTAATTACCGAATTGATTTAATGGTTTTTTAATTTCTCAAACTACAAGTTACAATAATTACCTCAGTATTATTTTGTCTGTAAAAATTTAATTTCAATTCTTTTATGTCACAATAGGGTTCTGCTGCTGCTGGTAATGATTCAGCAGACTACAGCATTTTTGTTATTGTTACCAAACATTGACCACAGACATTAGTCTCAACATACCACACCTGTTTATATAAACACTAGTCTGCAAGACTCACATAGTATAAACATTCTGGTTACATCATGTACTGGCATATATACTTCCTGCACAATTTTCCTTTCTATAAATCTTTTAATGTTAACATATTTATCAAAATCTATTTGTTGCAATTCGAACCAAATATAATTTTAATTCACCTTTCAATTATTATTTCTCTTTTAATTATAATTTCTATTTAATACTATTATCTCAATACCATTATTATTATTATTATTACACTCTTTTCACACCTGTAAACATTTTATTCTATCTGACTGGTATAATGAACTTTATACTTACAATACATTTGTGACTTACCGATCAATCACCAATATTATTATTATTATTATATTTCCAATTAATTTGTTACTTACCGTTACGAAAGCTTACAGGGCCCCAGGGTTCGTTCACATGTACCTAGATACAAACATGGTCTGTGGGTTATGCTAAGTACTGACACAATTCATTTTCGAAGAGAATTTCCATTTAATGTTTTACTATTACTTGAGTGAAATTAAGAACATACTTTTAATAAATACATATTCAGGTGTTGTGCAACACGTGACTCGGTTATAATCTAACTTACAATCTACGGCTTACCTTATTTTTTTCTAGTACACAAACATAAAAGGCCAACACAACTACACACAGAAAGCCGCCCAGCTTTGCCACACACTCTATCATACGGTAAATTATTAAACCCTGAACATTTTTTATAAATTCATTTTTGTATCGGTAACACCTCACTGTCGCGATTCTGGCCAAACACGTGGATTCTGTTCGCCCGATTCGTTGCCCGTTAACTTGTCTATTTATAACTTCGTTTCCTCAGTTAACCAATGTAGCAAGTCTATTATCTATTAATTCCTTGGGTCCCGGTCGGTGTTAAAACGGTATTATACTGATTGTTCATATTTTTTGAAGTTCGTCCGACCGGGCCCGCACAACACGATCAGCGTCTGTAGGTGAACTTCTGTACCTCGTGGACTATATGGCGTCTCTCTGTTCCCCACTCCGGGAGCATTTTAGTCAAGACGACGGACATCAATGCCTTCCAGTTAGTCGTCCCAGTTTCGACTCATACTAGTCATGTAGTTGTTGGAGTGACGATAGCAGACGATTTCAACTAGGCACTGGCTAATGTCATAAAAGTGGGTGGGACTTAAAACCGTGCTTCCGGGGGATCTTGAAGAAAACGACAAATATTATTCTCTCTAGCCATCTTGGTTTTTTTATAGAGCGTCCTTTTAGCGTGATTGAGCAGTTACGTATGTGCGCTGCCACACACAGGTACAAAGTTCTCAGAATTTTGTGGAGGTGCAGATGCTCCGCCGCATTCCTCAACAACAACTGCGCCTTACTGCTTGGTTTCGAACTGTTTCTTAACACTGTTCTGTTGTACGGACAAATACGTTGCACAATACAATTATCTCGCAATGTTTTATAAAGCTCCCGGCCGAAAACGAACTGAATAAAAATATATAAATGCCCCAAACGGTTAAAACAAAAACACCCAAAAATTGACCCGCTACAATACCCCCTCGATGAGAATTCTGCTGTCCACGACAGAAGAAATCTCATCGATAACCCCGAAGAGGATCGGTGAGGAACTGGTGCCAACAACCCCCTGGTTCTTAATCTGCATGGGTACACGACCCCCCTGGCTCAGCGACTATGTACTCATCTGAACGAGATCACTGGACTTCTCCGTAAGAGATCCCAACACCGAGAAATTGATCAGACTCGCACCACAGCACACCTCGCCTTCTAACATGCTACCCCCAAAATCCTCAATCCCTGGCTAAAATCGTTCCAGCTCCTCCGCCGATATGGATCCCCTTTTTGCAAGCTGGGCTGCCTTTAGCAGATACTGGGCTCACACACACTAACATTACATATTACCATAACACATTAAAATAAAAACTTCCTTTTAAAATTTATTAAAAATTTAAAAAATTCAAAATTCAAAAAATAATCGTTTATCAAAAAATTCTCTTCCTCTTTTTTCTAATTTTTGTTTCAATGACTTAACCTAAACATTTCTAATAATCTAAACACATCCTTATTCTAGCATGAGAACAATTTATAGCCTACCAATATAAAGCAATACAATAAAAGAAACATGGTTAATACACACATATAATAAAATCCTTATCTGAAATAGTCATTCGCTGGCAGGCGAAAAATCAAAAAAATTTTTTTTTTTTTTTTTCAAAAAAATTTAAAATTTTCAAAATTTTAAAATTCAAAAAAAAATTATTCATTAAATATTTATTAAATTTATTTATTAAATAACATTTATTAAAATTATTCAAATATTGGTTTGAATTAATTAAACAAACAAATTAAAATTGAATTCCTACTCTACAAGCTTAGTAGGTGTATGAACTCATCAGCTGATCATAACTAGGTCAAGTCCCAAACCCTTGACCTACATATGTTATGTATGATTTTTGAAAACACTTTAAATATCTGTAATATCCTACCTTGAAATACAAAACATAATAACATAAAGTATCTAAAACAAACAAAATATTATTATACATAATAAACAGATTGACCTTTAAATTATTTAAAACAAACAATTCTTGACTTTACATTATTTTCAAATTTTATCAAAATTCTGTCACTGGTTGAAAAAACAATTGTACATTCTTTATTATAAATTCCTCTCCTTAGTTAACAGTTAATTCTACATTACTTTGGGTGTTGTAACTCATTTATTCTCAATTACTGTATTAGATCTCTATACATATATAAACTTTCTCCCCCTGACTCTAATATTTATCAACTGCAGCTCCCAAGACACCCAACTCTATCAAAAATATCTACTAATCAGGACATTCTAAACCCCAACTTATCATTTAACACAATTCGCCGCCTTCTCCCCATATATAAAAAAAAATACTCTCCAACCCTTTGTACATAGGATACGTGTTTCCCCTACCCAAAACTCAATTCCCTTATTTGGCGGCCCGGATTCTACCTAAGGCGGCCCCTCCTCACTAAAATCTATTCTAATCCCGTCCCAACCCTTGTTGCGGACTCCCCAAATACACTACCCCCTAATACAAAATTGCCATCCCCAAAAATCTCAATCTCATTACCTCACTACAAATACACAAAATAACCTCATTAACTATACACATAAATATAGATCATTCAAAACTCTACCTAAAGTCTCCATTACCACTGTGTCAGCATTAATACTTCACCAACTCTGTTACATCACATCAATTCAAAACCAACATTACATTATATTCATCTCCATCATTTCACATTTAACGTTTAATTCAATTTGGACAGGTCTGCATGTCCCATAAAACATTTATCACCCATGAATTATCTTTTATTTATTTGCATAAATTGTTATTTTATTTCTCATATTCTTTTTGTCTTTACTTCAAAATATCTGTAGTACACTAAACATTAATTATTTGTAACCTTTACAAACCACTATACCAGTGACATGGTATTGCTGATCAGCTGATATCCTAACATAATAAAAACACAATGAAACTACATCTTAAAATTGAACAAATACATGTAATACATTATCAACACTTACTTCTATTATGTTGATTGCCTGCCAGGCGTCTAATGATTGGCTTAGAAAAAAAATTACACACATAATGAAATACATTTTATCAACAACTATATCTGACACACAACAATAAAATGATACCTTTCAAATTATAGTATGAACCTTATTTTACGAGTCTGAGCATATAATTATGTGGACAGAGCACAAGCATTTTTGATTGGATTAAACCTTGAATAAGCAAAACTTTTACGTCATAAAATTTTAAATTCGTGACTCCTTTACGTCACCTCCCAGCCACACACTCTATTTCAGATTATGGAGGACTGTCTCGCCCTTTCGCTTCCACAGAGACTGTATATTTTGGAGCAGGGTTTTACCTCTCCGTGTCTCTGCTTCCGCTGTTAAATTTTAACATTGGTGAACATCATCATGTTCTTGTTATAAAATCATGCACCCTTAAACGGATCTACCACCTGGCTCTGCTGTTCCTTCTCGAACAGAGTGGCAGCCGCTGTTCCATAGTTTGGTGATTCCCCTTTTATTTACCCCCCATCAATTTCAAAATACACCTTTACAACGATAACAGCTATGGCCAGTTATGGTCAGCGCGTAATCGTAATGTGCCCCAACCATAGCTGTTAAAGCTAAACCAATTCCACGGTCAGGGTTCGGTGAGGCCGTGACCGCCCGAAAATTTGGGGAATCACAAGTAAAGTATCTTTCGTAATATTAAATTTACGAATTTATATTTAAATGACAATATTAATTTAGATGGGGTTTTTAACCCACTCTATATGGAAGCTTAACCATTAGTAACATAAAATAATTAATACAAAATCTACAACTTTCCCCCATAGCAGTTCCACACTACACTGTTATAATACATCACATAACACAATACACAAATAGCAATAAACCTGGATTATTAGCATACATCAAACAAACAATTCTCTTTTAAATAATTTATATAAAAATTTATAAACATTATTATTTAAAGTTTTTCCTTAACTCTTTCTATTTACCATCATGATGAATTTATCCTGTGTTGTAATCAGATTTTCAAAAATTCTAAATTTATTATTAACATATTTTTAATCATTATGTTCCACAAAATAAACCATTTACCATTTATTTACTTATTAATTATTATTAAATCAAAATCTCACCAAACAATTTAATTACCTTATAAAATTCAAACACATAATATTCAATCACACTATCTAAACATCTCCACTCATTTACTTCACTTTATTATTAAAATTGAATATTCATTTGATTATTAAAATAACATATTTCCATTATTATCAACATTCTACAAATCATTAACTATTGTCTTCGTAATTATTTTGTTATTTAATTAGAGTGCAAAAATATTAATAATATTATTATTATTAATACAACATTTTCTAAAACATATACACACTACATTTCACAATACACACAAATGAATTCAATATTATTTACAAAATATACGTCAAAACTGTTCAAGTGTATCTCACTTCAGATGTCCAAATCAGCAAGGTCATTACCAGAATTTTATAAAATTCAAACAAGGTCTATACACTGATATTCTAGTTCAGCCACCATCGTCAAAAATTAATCTTGGTTCTAAATAACACTTTTCAATTGTAGTGACACACATATTGTTGTCTTGTGTGTCATAACCAAACAATTTCAATTTATCTGTTATACCATAATAATCATTCACCAACTCTGCGTTAAGTATTTCTGTTAACTCTCCGTCAGTACATTCATTCACTATCGGTCTAATTATTTTTATCAAATCATTGTAATCATTATTATTCAAATATATCTCTAAGCCTTCTTTCCATTCATCATACTTTCTATTCAAATTATACAATTCTGTTACATACCATTCTCTATTTACCTCTCTCTCTTCATAACACCACATCACACTCTCACAATTATTCCGGACAGAGGGTACACAATTACTCCACAAAAATAAACACCTCAATTCATCTACCAATACGGGACTCTTGCCCTTCAACCACAACACTTGTGGACTCAATAAATCATCATAAACATCATAAATAATAAAGAGAAAATTTGCCCTCTGTCCCCACTCTACCACAACATTATTTCTCCACTCTCTCTCTAACTCATTAACACACATTAACATCTCATAATCACTACCTTCCACCAACTCATCAGTACTCTCATTCTTTATTTTTACCGTATCACTTTCTGATACCAATTCTTCAAATACATTACTATTATTCTCATTATTTTCAACATTATTGTTATCATTTATTAACTCTTTCTCTGGTATCATATTTTTACATTTGTCATTACAATTTTCATTTGTTTTATTTTTCTCTGTCCTCATCACATGTACTCCCATTCGCTCCACACTCTGTTCTAATTTATTCAAACTGGATCTTATCGTTTCATTAGTACTTTCTACACATTTACTCATTTCTTGTATTTCATTTTTTAACTCGTGAAACTTGACATTGGAATCACTTTGTTGCTCTTTATAATTGCTATTTATATTTTCAGACATGGTTTTCATAGCAATTTGTTGCTTTTTATGATTGCTATTTATATTTTCAGACATGGTTTTCATTAGATTAAACAGATCGTCCATCGACAACCCTTTAGTTCGTGTTGTCGACGGAGTAGATTGCGCTGCTATATTTCCGTCAGTGAAGCCGACTTCTTTACTATCAATTCTACTTTCCCTATCTAATTTCGGGGTTATTTGAATCCCTGAATCTTCATTTATTTTACTTTGATCTGTTATACTTATTTCTGTTTCACTCTGACTCACACTTGGAGTCGAGTGTGTTTCATAGTTACTAACGTTTGAGTCGTCGAAAACTTCGACACTCATTTTATTTACGTCAGTTTCGTTATTTGACATTTTATATTATTGATATAAATGAAATTATATAAATTGCTTAAATAGAATAATTAATTAAATTAAATAAAATACAGTAATTACTTAAATTTTTGTAATCTACCGTTAGGTTACTAAGCTAACCCAGAACATGCTTGTATCCATGTCGATGCGGAATCCAATTAATTAATTATAATTAATTATATTCATGCCTGTTTCGTGGCGCCATTGTGACTTACCGTCACGTCACAATATTATTATTATTATTATATTTCCAATTAATTTGTTACTTACCGTTACGAAAGCTTACAGGGCCCCAGGGTTCGTTCACATGTACCTAGATACAAACATGGTCTGTGGGTTATGCTAAGTACTGACACAACTCATTTTCGAAGAGAATTTCCATTTAATGTTTTACTATTACTTGAGTGAAATTAAGAACATACTTTTAATAAATACATATTCAGGTGTTGTGCAACACGTGACTCGGTTATAATCTAACTTACAATCTACGGCTTACCTTATTTTTTTCTAGTACACAAACATAAAAGGCCAACACAACTACACACAGAAAGCCGCCCAGCTTTGCCACACACTCTATCATACGGTAAATTATTAAACCCTGAACATTTTTTATAAATTCATTTTTGTATCGGTAACACCTCACTGTCGCGATTCTGGCCAAACACGTGGATTCCGTTCGCCCGATTCGTTGCCCGTTAACTTGTCTATTTATAACTTCGTTTCCTCAGTTAACCAATGTAGCAAGTCTATTATCTATTAATTCCTTGGGTCCCGGTCGGTGTTAAAACGGTATTATACTGATTGTTCATATTTTTTGAAGTTCGTCCGACCGGGCCCGCACAACACGATCAGCGTCTGTAGGTGAACTTCTGTACCTCGTGGACTATATGGCGTCTCTCTGTTCCCCACTCCGGGAGCATTTTAGTCAAGACGACGGACATCAATGCCTTCCAGTTAGTCGTCCCAGTTTCGACTCATACTAGTCATGTAGTTGTTGGAGTGACGATAGCAGACGATTTCAACTAGGCACTGGCTAATGTCATAAAAGTGGGTGGGACTTAAAACCGTGCTTCCGGGGGATCTTGAAGAAAACGACAAATATTATTCTCTCTAGCCATCTTGGTTTTTTGATAGAGCGTCCTTTTAGCGTGATTGAGCAGTTACGTATGTGCGCTGCCACACACAGGTACAAAGTTCTCAGAATTTTGTGGAGGTGCAGATGCTCCGCCGCATTCCTCAACAACAACTGCGCCTTACTGCTTGGTTTCGAACTGTTTCTTAACACTGTTCTGTTGTACGGACAAATACGTTGCACAATACAATTATCTCGCAATGTTTTATAAAGCTCCCGACCGAAAACGAACTGAATAAAAATATATAAATGCCCCAAACGGTTAAAACAAAAACACCCAAAAATTGACCCGCTACACATTATCCACCTATTGACATGAATACAAAATACACACCACACACACACACCAATATCTCCACGTAACCTCTGAAACATTTAACAACAATGTTATTTCATACAAACAATTCAACATTTTATAATACATACAATTAATTTCACCACACATATATTTACAACTCTTCAACCATAATTATTCAGTTGTGTCACACTTCAGTACCAAAAATCAGCTAGGTCATTACCCTATATTAACATATTTAAAATTGTTCACTTATGAATTTCAACCTCCATCGTCAAAAATTAATCGGGGTTTCAAATAACAATTTTGAATTTTATTTACATTCCGTATACGGTTATCTTGTGTGTAGTAACCATACAATTTCTGTTTATTCATTTTACCATAATAATCATATACTAAGTCAACATTGAGTACATCGGTTAAGTCTCCATCAGTAATGTTCATTATCAAGTCAGTTATTTTTTCATCATAAGGTAAATTATTATCGTTTAAACATGTATCATCAAAATAATCTTCATTCTCTATTCTAACGGGTAAGTATTTCGTCTCTAACATCTCTCTCAACTCATTATAGTCTCTCTTTACTTTGTATAACTCTGTCTCTCTTTCACTACACCGTTCTATATTTAAACTTCTCTCATCATAACACCATATCATACTTTCTCTCTCATTCCATGCAGAGGGTACAAAATTATTCAACAAAAATAAACAACTCAAATCTTTCACTAATAAGGGTCTCTTGCCCGAAAATAACACTTTTGAACACTCTGGTTCATCACAAATAAGGGGAAAATTTACCCCCTGCCCTATACATTCATCTACTCTTTCTTTCCATTCTTTTTCTAATTCAACAACACTAATTATTACTCCATTACAACTTATCATTTTCTCACTCTCGCTTACTGTTTCACTATCTATTTTCAACGTATCACTTTCTGATACCACATTCTTAATTATATCATCATTTTCAGCATTATTTCTCTCACTTGTTACTTTTTTATTGTCATTATTACTATTACTTTTAATCTGTTCTCCTATTGACTCTATTATTTGTTCTTTAAATGTATTGGGTAAATATTTACCTGTGCTACACCATACGCCATATTAACTGAGTAGTTAGTGGGATCACCACTACATTTTGCCTTAACGTAATTCAATTGCCTACAACGCAAAGCATTACATTTCAGACTCGTGGGTGGCCGACTCATCAGTTTCCTACAGTATCCACCGCTGAGAGTGATTTTGGGTAGCCGGCTCACCGCACATGCTTTAGTCTACGGCGCCTTCGGCGCCTCCGAGGTTACTAATAATAAACTCGCGGTGGGCTCAACGCAAAGCTTTAAACCGCCGTTTGGGCTCAACGCAATTTTGAACATGTAAGAATCATGTAAATTTTGTTTTGGAAACGCATCAACATGATTTCCAGTCAAATTCGGCTCACCGTCTACACAGTCAATATGGCGATCATTCACTTTTGCATGCGTCCTTATGGGAGTATTTATTTTATTTTTTTCTTCGTAAATAGCTTTGACCCCCGTTTAAAATTAATTTTCGCGTGTTTATATAACATAGAAGAATAAAAAAAAAAATATTTCACTTCAAGATTGTATGGTGGAGCACAGGTAAATATTAACCATGTATTGAAACATTCATTCGTCTCCCATTTAAACGTTTATTAATATTGTCTTCTAACTTAACACTCTGTTTCATATCATATAAACGCTCATCAAATTTTGTATTCATTTCACATAAACGCTTATCAAATTTTTGGTCAATATTATTTATGTCACTCTTTAATTCATTGAATTTAACATCACTTACATCAAAACGACTTTTCATAAAATCAAATATATCCTCCAATGACAATTCTTTTTCTTTTATGTTTGTTTTAATTGTAATAGGGGTGGAAGTTACTCCCCCCTCACTAATTACTACAGATCCGTTTACATTACTGTCACTGATTGACAGCGACTCTGTCTGAATACCTGAATCGCTTTTATTGGCCGATTCGGTTAACATATTTTCATTTACTACCGTTTCGTTTACTCTTGTTCTTATTTGATTTTCAGCACTAGTGCTAGTTAAATCAATATTGTTTTCCATGTTTTCAAGTATTTACTTACACACAATTTATATACTTATACTGACAATCGCCCTCACTCCCAAACAACCCGTTCTGCAGCTTGGTTAGGTCCGGCGAATATAACCACACATTATATTCGCTGTCCCAGTTCGGGGCCAATGAAACTCTATGAATTTCATTACAAAATTATAATTATCTCTTACCTTCGGGTTTTTATTCCAAAGTCTTTCAGACGAAACCAGCTGCAGAAAGGATTACTTGGATTTGATATGTTCAATAATTGCGTTAACACATGTGATACTGTCTAAAACACATACTTATTTTTATTTATCAAAATTTCGCCTTTCTTTTATGTTATTACAATCTTTCAACGATAGTACAACTGGTTGAAATTATTTCTTATCTCTATTGAGTTTTATTTTGGTTAATATTATAAGTGATATTGTTAAATAATTAAAACATTGAAAATGAACCAGTGGATAACCTCTATCTTAGCACACACACACTCATTCTGTTACATTGATCTTTAAATAAACTCCGCCCCTGAGAGAACTCTATCGTGCAAAGTATTGGTGTTCTATATTTTCCTTTTATAACGAATAATCACCAGTTAGTTGGCATTGGTTTTAATATGCATATTGAATGTTTCTAGTTACCCATACGCAGCGTACTCCTAGGGTTGGTTGCGCGAACTGGTGTTGAATACTTGCTTCGATCTCACGCACTCCGGTACTCGTTTAACACGTTTACTGTTTGTGGCTGAAAGCCCTTACTGTTTTATACATTAAGGTTCCACATTATACCTTATGATTAAGTCGGCCGAATTAATTTTAATCGCACTAATTTTTTGCAGACTGGCCGCGCGGAACTGTTTTTGAGTTGTTTAAATAGATAGGCCCAATTAATCTAGGCCTATCTTATGCCCGAGGCCACTGGTTTTAATTTACGCACTTTACTGTCTAAGGCTGGCTGTCTGTTGTGCACTCTCTAATGACACACTGCATACTGGGTTTCACACAAGCCTGCTGGTATGTGATTGCGCAATGCGTCTGGCAATTGTTTTGACTGACTGTGTGTATGTTGCATTGCTGTACTGGAGGCTCCTTACAGGTGAAGTCTGGCAATTTGGAAAGTGCTTAAAATGATGATTTGAATTAATATGAAATTAAACTGGGGTGGCTCACAATTCCGTACCGTCACAGCAGATTCAGGAAAATTACAAACAAATAGACGAGAAAATTGAAAACCGTAATAAGGAGTTGCGGCAAATCATCAATGAACAAAACCAAGCGTTGAGGGAAGTCATCAATTAAAGTATTGCAATTGTCGATGAAACACTGAGCAAAAGAGTTGATGACTATGAAGAGGAAGTAAGACAGCAAATAACTGAAACTAAGGTAGGTCTAGAAAGGATGGATGAAACCATCATACAACTCAGAGTGGAAGTAGAGGCCAAAATCATCCAAATAGAAAACAATAACAAACTTAGAATAACGGAGGTACAAGCGAAAACCCAAGAAAAATTATACGAAGTACGAATTGACATAACTGGAAGAATAGAACGGGTTCACAATGAAATGAAGACAATGAAAATCAGACAAACGAGTAAAAGGAAATTAATAAATACACGGGAAGGATTGGAGATGATTAAAAGGGGATTAGTTCAGCTACATAATATACCAATTACGGAACCAGGAGAAGTAAGGCAATTTAGAAACTTTAAACGAACCACAGTTGAATTCCCAGATAGATTAGAAGGACTGAAAAAGCCAAAACTAACCGAGAAGCATGGAGGACTTCTGGAGATTATGTATGAACCATTCGAAAGATTAAGAAACGGTACGGAAGAATCAGCTCGAAAAACGATGGTAGACTCAGCATGAATGAAAATTTTATAACAACAAAATGGCGGAACTACATGATAGTGAGATATGTCACAAGGACAGAAATAACTCTATACACTAGAGAGATCTGAACAACCAGTACAGAGGAAATAATGGACCATGGTTAAACTAAACGATAACCAACCAGAAAAAAAAGGGGACTGATTTTCTGAAAACCGACCAAGCAACCCATTGGAATAAAAACCCCAAAATTCAAAAAGCACGTAAGGACAACTTACTCAAGTTACTTCAAAACAATATAATTTAAAATAAAAAGACTAAAAACCCCAAAATTCAAAAAGCACGTAAGGACAACTTACTCAAGTTATTTCGAAACAATATAATTTAAAATAAAAAGACTAAAAACCCCAAAATTCAAAAAGCACGTAAGGACAACTTACTCAAGTTATTTCAAAACAATATAATTTAAAATAAAAAGACTAAAAACCCCAAAATTCAAAAAGCACGTAAGGACAACTTACTCAAGTTATTTCGAAACAATATAATTTAAAATAAAAAGACTAAAAACCCCAAAATTCAAAAAGCACGTAAGGACAACTTACTCAAGTTATTTCGAAACAATATAATTTAAAATATAAAAAAAATAAAATAAAAAGGAAATCCCCAAAATTCCAAAAAACTGTAAGAACAACTTACTTAATTTATTCAGGAACAATATGATTTAATAAAAAGTATGTAAGTGCCACTTACTTTAAATATTTCGCAACAATTTGATTTAATAAACAGTAAAACACCAAGAGTATGTAAGAACAGATTATTAAATAATATTTATAAAGAATTGATTTAAAACGAAATAATAGGAAAAAGTAATATTTTTATGGGAACAAAAAGAAGAATAAATGAATGAAAACAATTGATGGTAATGTGCTAAGATAAGAAGAATAAAGAATAATTTAATGACTCCAATGAAACTGAAGGAGGATGATAATTAATACAACAATAATTAGAATTTCTCGGAATTGAAGATTATATAAGAAGAAATGATACGGAGAAATATGTCACAAGAAGGAAAGTCAAAAGGATTTTAAAATAATGCCTATCAATAATGTTATATGCTATTAGTTAATGGAAAAGAAGAAGGAATCAAGAAGAAAAGAAATATATAATTAAATGCAAACAGCAACAGTATGAAGAATCCCAAAAGTGTTTAGTATTAGTCGCTAATTGACTAATTGTAATCTTTTTATTATAACGAATTGACCGTAGAAATGTTCCGGCAATAATTTTCCTGAGCAGGGATGATGTTCCCCTGGTCTCAGAAGGTGTAAGGATGGACAGCGGAGTTATGGACCCAAAGTGGCCACCCGAACTGAACCACCGCACAGGATAGGGAAAATGTTAGGGAAATTGAATATTTAAGGGATAATAATTATAGAATAGCTGAAAAGAGTGATATTAGATTCCAGAAGTATAGATGAAGAAAATAGAAGGAAGATAGCAGACAGAAGCTTAATTGAGAAAGAGAATTTATAGAAGTAAATAAGAAAATAAGTGTTAAAACAAGTTTTTATGATTAGTGTGACCAGTCCTTATCAAGTAAAATGTGGAAGTACCACTACCCAGAGAAATAAATAATTGATGAATTTGCCTCCAAGAGAGAGAGAGAGTTGAGTAGGAAAACAGCAATTACCATTAACCGAATAACAGGTATGTAACCAGTCCGGAAAAAAAATACTATGAGTAAAAGGATAACCTTATCAGGAACAAACTATAAGTTTATTTTTACTAAACTTCATTGAGCCAAAATAAACTTCTTTCGAAGGGGGAGTATTATGTAACGTAACAGAGTTGAGATCCCCAACGTTACATAAAAAACCATGTAAATATGATTTAAAACAATGCCCAAAGCCTGTTATGATTAAATACAAGAGGGCCCATCTCACCTGAAGAATTCATTAGAGGTACATAGTAAGGTTACTAAGTAATTAAAACATCAAAAGTGTACCTAAATCTAAAACATGTAATGAGTAGTATGAGATGTAAAACATAAACATTGTGTCTAATGGGAGGAGTTTAATGTGTAGGAGTTGAGTATAATGTACTGTTCAATTAATATTTAATGTGTTATAAAATGTACTTGGTGTTGTGCTGTAGCATGATATAGTGTTTACATGATATTTATTTTATGTTTTTTGGATAGTAAGTGTGGAGCTGTTGTTTTAAAGAAGTACTTAGTCAGTGGTACTCCTTTTATTTATGTTAAAATTGTATTTAAATAATTAAGTATAAGTACATTTATTAGTTATGATATTATGTTAAATGTATTTACTTTAATTGATTAATGAAGATGTTGAAAATAATGTTTGTAAACTTGGCCAGGAAGGCAATAAGTGTTAATAAGTTGGCAAGTAGTTCTTATAGTTATGTTAAAAAACAATGAAGGGTTCAATGGTGAACTAAATAATATAATGAATTGAAACCAGGAAATTAAAATTGATGTAAGTGGCCATAAGCCAGTGACTATTTGTACAGTAGGTCAGGTAAAGAAAAATTAAGTTAAAAACAAAACTAAATTATAACAGGTGTAAGAAAACCAGTAGGCCTAAATTCGATATTTGTAAAAGGAAATTAATAGCTTTTTAATAAGTCCAGTCAGATGAAATTATAGTAAAATATATATGGTTTAGTAAAGCAGATTAAGTGAGAGTTTTAAGTAATTTGGTGTAATTCCAAGCATGGAGTATTTTATTAAAAAAGAGTAGTAATATTTTCTAATTCTGGCTCTAGGATATCAAATATTATCCAATGACAGAAAGTAATGGTTGTTAGGATAACTAAAATGCAAGAAATTTTGTTGATTTCAACATTTGATTGTTATATGCTCATGGGTGAAGTTAAATTAATACGAATCCAGAAGAGAATTTTAAAAAAACCTAACATTGGATTGTTATATGCTATTGGGAACAGTTCAGTAGACGAATTAAACATAAAATAAAATAAAAAGGAATAAACCTTAATAAATCTAATATCTTAAAGCCAACCCATTCAAACAAAACTGATGAATAATTACCGAACTAGATTTTGGAAAATATAATTATACACCTCCAAAAGGTAGCGGAATTACTAATTCCTTCTTCAAACTAATTCCATTAGAAATAGTGATGAACCCGATTTACAATTGAACCAAGATACTTATTGAAGGAACAAGAAGTCTAAATTAATGAAATTATAAACCAAATATACACAAGAACCTTTGGTATTGGAGACATAAACCTCACTACCAAGAGATTGAAGAAATTATAATACTACACCAATTCCACTGGGACCGGCAACCACAAGGATCGCGAAGAAGAACGAAGAATTCCTGTTACACTCCGGGACATCACCTTTCCACCTTTATTGATAATCTGGACACATTTTTCTGGCCAAAAGTAACCTCATCAGGACGTCTTCATGCAGTTGTAAACAGACACGGCTATCTTGAGAATCGCATTGTACGGTAACACCAGCTTATATTTAATTTTATACAATAAGAATTAATAACAATTTGTAATACTTAGTAACCTTAATTTTGCATTACCTGGCCTTACTAATCGTTAAAAGAATCACACGTACCTTGGAATAAGAGATAAACAAAAATTATATTTAAATTGCATTATACAGTACTAGTTCATTAACAAATCGATTCAGCATTGTACGATCAATATTACGATCAAATAAACTGTGAAGAATACTGCTGAAAATTTAAAAGTAATATAAATAAAGAATCCTTCTTGTATGTAATGATGTTCTGTGTTATTGTAGAATAGGTATTGTACTTTGATGGGGGAGTAATTTACAGATAAAGAAGGTGATCAAACTGTCAAGTGAAACTAACTAACCTATAAAAGTAAGTCAATTACGAATAACAGCGCTTGCTGCAGACAGCTGGTGGGACGAGAGAGTTCCGAACTAACGTATTCTCTTCACCACATTTGAATTCATTTAAATAATACGGACCAAATAGGGTTGGAGAGAATTACCGAATCATTAACTAAGATACCTGTAATATAGAGTTATTCTCTGTTAAAACGCTTAGTAATTTATCAACACAGGGCTATGTTCAACATAAGAGTTGCAGCAATGATATAATAAATAAAATTTTTTTATTAATATTGAGTTGCAGGAGGTCGCATCTACAATAACATAATAAACATTTCTTTAATCAAACAGAGTTTCTTTACAAATTGGCACTCAACGAGTGGGCTTTAGTTAAGCAAAAAATCGATTTAATTATTACTTAACTTGAGCAGGCAACTATTAGAGGCACAGGAATGCATACGAGAGGTGTTTCTAAAAGGATAGCGAAGGACCAGGAAACGGAAGAAGAAAGACGGGAAGAAGAAGCAGATGTAGTTACAGACACCGGAATGGAACAACAGGCGGGCGATAAAGAGGAAGCCAGAGGAGGCCTAGATTTACAAAAATTATGGGAATTAATTAAAGAAGATTCCAAGAAACAGAAGGAAGAATTAAATAAAAAATTTGAAGAAAACTCTGAAAAAATAGACAGTATTAAGGAAAGTACTAGTGAACTTTTAAGGCAAACCATAAATGAAAATAATGAACAATTGAAGGCTGATTTTAGACAAATCAATGAAAAAATAGACAGTATAAATGGGAATTCAGAAAAGCTAGAAAATAAAATAGACAGTATTAATGAAAA
The DNA here is from genome assembly GCA_034769895.1 of Magicicada septendecula. Lineage (NCBI taxonomy): Eukaryota > Metazoa > Arthropoda > Insecta > Hemiptera > Cicadidae > Magicicada > Magicicada septendecula. The sequence goes on from CM068375.1 coordinate 366,381,359, forward strand.
CTCAAAGAAACAAAATGAAATTTTGGGCGAGAATTTAATCAAACAAATGAATGAAAGGTTTGACAGGAACGATGAGAGCTTAAAGCAGTGAAACTTCTCAATTAATTACAAAATTATAATTATCTCTTACCTTCGGGTTTTTATTCCAAAGTCTTTCAGACGAAACCAGCTGCAGAAAGGATTACTTGGATTTGATATGTTCAATAATTGCGTTAACACATGTGATACTGTCTAAAACACATACTTATTTTTATTTATCAAAATTTCGCCTTTCTTTTATGTTATTACAATCTTTCAACGATAGTACAACTGGTTGAAATTATTTCTTATCTCTATTGAGTTTTATTTTGGTTAATATTATAAGTGATATTGTTAAATAATTAAAACATTGAAAATGAACCAGTGGATAACCTCTATCTTAGCACACGCACACTCATTCTGTTACATTGATCTTTAAATAAACTCCGCCCCTGAGAGAACTCTATCGTGCAAAGTATTGGTGTTCTATATTTTCCTTTTATAACGAATAATCACCAGTTAGTTGGCATTGGTTTTAATATGCATATTGAATGTTTCTAGTTACCCATACGCAGCGTACTCCTAGGGTTGGTTGCGCGAACTGGTGTTGAATACTTGCTTCGATCTCACGCACTCCGGTACTCGTTTAACACGTTTACTGTTTGTGGCTGAAAGCCCTTACTGTTTTATACATTAAGGTTCCACATTATACCTTATGATTAAGTCGGCCGAATTAATTTTATTCGCACTAATTTTTTGCAGACTGGCCGCGTGGAACTGTTTTTGAGTTGTTTAAATAGATAGGCCCAATTAATCTAGGCCTATCTTATGCCCGAGGCCACTGGTTTTAATTTACGCACTTTACTGTCTAAGGCTGGCTGTCTGTTGTGCACTCTCTAATGACACTGCATACTGGGTTTCACACAAGCCTGCTGGTATGTGATTGCGCATTGCGTCTGGCAATTGTTTTGACTGACTGTGTGTATGTTGCATTGCTGTACTGGAGGCTCCTTACAGGTGAAGTCTGGCAATTTGGAAAGTGCTTAAAATGATGATTTGAATTAATATGAAATTAAACTGGGGTGGCTCACAATTCCGTACCGTCACAATACCCCCCCAATAAGAGATTGAAGGCCGAAGCGTTCAAACTCTTATTGCCTAGACCTAAGAAGATCAGTGAGGATATGGCGCCGCAACCCCCCTGAACACTCTACTAAATCATGGGTTCTTACCCCCCTAGTCTGGCGACTGCGACAGCACCCATCCGATCTTACTGGACTTCTCTGTTCGAGATCCCAACACCGAAAAATCGAACAGATACCCGACCCAGTATCGCCTGACTTTAAAACATGTAATTAAAAATTGACAAACGGCTTTCCATCCCTCCATATCCCACATCTGATTTGTTTCCTCTTAGCTGTACTGGTTCATTGACAACGTACTGGCTCATTTTATATTATAGACCCTAAAGAATAATATTAATAAAACGATATTGGTTTACAATGATACACATAAATTCCAGTTAAATTGAATAATATTCCCCATACAATGTTGCCCGACCAAAATGACACATTAATTATACAAACTAGCATTAACTCACAATAAATACAAATTATATCCTTACTTGCCTACTCATATTTATATAGAATAAACAATTTTTTTTTTTACTACCCCCCTTTTTTCCCTTAACCCCTGATACCCGTTACATTTTAATGTGGTCTGCGCGAGGCTTCTTGGCCTTTTTCAGCCTCATCCTCGCCGTAACCCACATCTCCCTCGTGACCTGTAACTGGGTCACCGCCCATCCACACTCACTATTACCCCCCCTAGACTGTGGCGTCTAGTTGCTTTCACAAGGACTGATGCGGAAGGGGTGGACATTTTTTTCTTTTATTCCACCCCCATCCTTGCTTCGGCGTTACAATAAAATTCGGTATACATATAACCTACTATTCTTTTTATATTATACACCCCTAATGGACTACCACCCCTATCTGGGTGAAAATAGACCTGTTCCAAAATTTGGTAGATTCCCCAAAAAATAACCCCCCTACTAAATATAACAAACCACCGGGTTGACAAAATAAAACAAACCACAAGCCGGTTATATCAAGTAAAATTTATGATTTGCCACAATTAACTACTTTCACGGTCATGGTCCGGTGAGGTCATGACCGCACTTAGGTGGGGAATCTACAGTTAAAACATAAAATATAGATTGGCCTTGATACAAGTTACTTGGACAGCAGTATATACATCTTATTTTCCAGACACTATCTCATCCTGAACATTTTCCCTCAGTTGTCAGTGTTAAATAAATATTTTAATCATTATTGGCATCAATGAGCATTTAATTTATAATTCCAGTTTGAATTCGAATAAAAATAAAGTTAAGTTTATTATTACGAGTTCATTATTAAAAATCATCTTTTCAAGTAATTTAATTACCGAATTGATTTAATGGTTTTTTAATTTCTCAAACTACAAGTTACAATAATTACCTCAGTATTATTTTGTCTGTAAAAATTTAATTTCAATTCTTTTATGTCACAATAGGGTTCTGCTGCTGCTGGTAATGATTCAGCAGACTACAGCATTTTTGTTATTGTTACCAAACATTGACCACAGACATTAGTCTCAACATACCACACCTGTTTATATAAACACTAGTCTGCAAGACTCACATAGTATAAACATTCTGGTTACATCATGTACTGGCATATATACTTCCTGCACAATTTTCCTTTCTATAAATCTTTTAATGTTAACATATTTATCAAAATCTATTTGTTGCAATTCGAACCAAATATAATTTTAATTCACCTTTCAATTATTATTTCTCTTTTAATTACAATTTCTATTTAATACTATTATCTCAATACCATTATTATTATTATTATTATTACACTCTTTTCACACCTGTAAACATTTTATTCTATCTGACTGGTATAATGAACTTTATACTTACAATACATTATCCACCTATTGACATGAATACAAAATACACACCACACACACACACCAATATCTCCACGTAACCTCTGAAACATTTAACAACAATGTTATTTCATACAAACAATTCAACATTTTATAATACATACAATTAATTTCACCACACATATATTTACAACTCTTCAACCATAATTATTCAGTTGTGTCACACTTCAGTACCAAAAATCAGCTAGGTCATTACCCTATATTAACATATTTAAAATTGTTCACTTATGAATTTCAACCTCCATCGTCAAAAATTAATCGGGGTTTCAAATAACAATTTTGAATTTTATTTACATTCCGTATACGGTTATCTTGTGTGTAGTAACCATACAATTTCTGTTTATTCATTTTACCATAATAATCATATACTAAGTCAACATTGAGTACATCGGTTAAGTCTCCATCAGTAATGTTCATTATCAAGTCAGTTATTTTTTCATCATAAGGTAAATTATTATCGTTTAAACATGTATCATCAAAATAATCTTCATTCTCTATTCTAACGGGTAAGTATTTCGTCTCTAACATCTCTCTCAACTCATTATAGTCTCTCTTTACTTTGTATAACTCTGTCTCTCTTTCACTACACCGTTCTATATTTAAACTTCTCTCATCATAACACCATATCATACTTTCTCTCTCATTCCATGCAGAGGGTACAAAATTATTCAACAAAAATAAACAACTCAAATCTTTCACTAATAAGGGTCTCTTGCCCGAAAATAACACTTTTGAACACTCTGGTTCATCACAAATAAGGGGAAAATTTACCCCCTGCCCTATACATCATCTACTCTTTCTTTCCATTCTTTTTCTAATTCAACAACACTAATTATTACTCCATTACAACTTATCATTTTCTCACTCTCGCTTACTGTTTCACTATCTATTTTCAACGTATCACTTTCTGATACCACATTCTTAATTATATCATCATTTTCAGCATTATTTCTCTCACTTGTTACTTTTTTATTGTCATTATTACTATTACTTTTAATCTGTTCTCCTATTGACTCTATTATTTGTTCTTTAAATGTATTGGGTAAATATTTACCTGTGCTACACCATACGCCATATTAACTGAGTAGTTAGTGGGATCACCACTACATTTTGCCTTAACGTAATTCAATTGCCTACAACGCAAAGCATTACATTTCAGACTCGTGGGTGGCCGACTCATCAGTTTCCTACAGTATCCACCGCTGAGAGTGATTTTGGGTAGCCGGCTCACCGCACATGCTTTAGTCTACGGCGCCTTCGGCGCCTCCGAGGTTACTAATAATAAACTCGCGGTGGGCTCAACGCAAAGCTTTAAACCGCCGTTTGGGCTCAACGCAATTTTGAACATGTAAGAATCATGTAAATTTTGTTTTGGAAACGCATCAACATGATTTCCAGTCAAATTCGGCTCACCATCTACACAGTCAATATGGCGATCATTCACTTTTGCATGCGTCCTTATGGGAGTATTTATTTTATTTTTTTTCTTCGTAAATAGCTTCGACCCCCGTTTAAAATTAATTTTCGCGTGTTTATATAACATAGAAGAATAAAAAAAAAAATATTTCACTTCAAGATTGTATGGTGGAGCACAGGTAAATATTAACCATGTATTGAAACATTCATTCGTCTCCCATTTAAACGTTTATTAATATTGTCTTCTAACTTAACACTCTGTTTCATATCATATAAACGCTCATCAAATTTTGTATTCATTTCACATAAACGCTTATCAAATTTTTGGTCAATATTATTTATGTCACTCTTTAATTCATTGAATTTAACATCACTTACATCAAAACGACTTTTCATAAAATCAAATATATCCTCCAATGACAATTCTTTTTCTTTTATGTTTGTTTTAATTGTAATAGGGGTGGAAGTTACTCCCCCCTCACTAATTACTACAGATCCGTTTACATTACTGTCACTGATTGACAGCGACTCTGTCTGAATACCTGAATCGCTTTTATTGGCCGATTCGGTTAACATATTTTCATTTACTACCGTTTCGTTTACTCTTGTTCTTATTTGATTTTCAGCACTAGTGCTAGTTAAATCAATATTGTTTTCCATGTTTTCAAGTATTTACTTACACACAATTTATATACTTATACTGACAATCGCCCTCACTCCCAAACAACCCGTTCTGCAGCTTGGTTAGGTCCGGCGAATATAACCACACATTATATTCGCTGTCCCAGTTCGGGGCCAATGAAACTCTACGAATTTCATTACAAAATTATAATTATCTCTTACCTTCGGGTTTTTATTCCAAAGTCTTTCAGACGAAACCAGCTGCAGAAAGGATTACTTGGATTTGATATGTTCAATAATTGCGTTAACACATGTGATACTGTCTAAAACACATACTTATTTTTATTTATCAAAATTTCGCCTTTCTTTTATGTTATTACAATCTTTCAACGATAGTACAACTGGTTGAAATTATTTCTTATCTCTATTGAGTTTTATTTTGGTTAATATTATAAGTGATATTGTTAAATAATTAAAACATTGAAAATGAACCAGTGGATAACCTCTATCTTAGCACATGCACACTCATTCTGTTACATTGATCTTTAAATAAACTCCGCCCCTGAGAGAACTCTATCGTGCAAAGTATTGGTGTTCTATATTTTCCTTTTATAACGAATAATCACCAGTTAGTTGGCATTGGTTTTAATATGCATATTGAATGTTTCTAGTTACCCATACGCAGCATACTCCTAGGGTTGGTTGCGCGAACTGGTGTTGAATACTTGCTTCGATCTCACGCACTCCGGTACTCGTTTAACACGTTTACTGTTTGTGGCTGAAAGCCCTTACTGTTTTATACATTAAGGTTCCACATTATACCTTATGATTAAGTCGACCGAATTAATTTTATTCGCACTAATTTTTTGCAGACTGGCCACGCGGAACTGTTTTTGAGTTGTTTAAATAGATAGGCCCAATTAATCTAGGCCTATCTTATGCCCGAGGCCACTGGTTTTAATTTACGCACTTTACTGTCTAAGGCTGGCTGTCTGTTGTGCACTCTCTAATGACACACTGCATACTGGGTTTCACACAAGCCTGCTGGTATGTGATTGCGCAATGCGTCTGGCAATTGTTTTGACTGACTGTGTGTATGTTGCATTGCTGTACTGGAGGCTCCTTACAGGTGAAGTCTGGCAATTTGGAAAGTGCTTAAAATGATGATTTGAATTAATATGAAATTAAACTGGAGTGGCTCACAATTCCGTACCGTCACAGCAGATTCAGGAAAATTACAAACAAATAGACGAGAAAATTGAAAACCGTAATAAGGAGTTGCGGCAAATCATCAATGAACAAAACCAAGCGTTGAGGGAAGTCATCAATTAAAGTATTGCAATTGTCGATGAAACACTGAGCAAAAGAGTTGATGACTATGAAGAAGAGGAAGTAAGACAGCAAATAACTGAAACTAAGGTAGGTCTAGAAAGGATGGATGAAACCATCATACAACTCAGAGTGGAAGTAGAGGCCAAAATCATCCAAATAGAAAACAATAACAAACTTAGAATAACGGAGGTACAAGCGAAAACCCAAGAAAAATTATACGAAGTACGAATTGACATAACTGGAAGAATAGAACGGGTTCACAATGAAATGAAGACAATGAAAATCAGACAAACCCGAGTAAAAGGAAATTAATAAATACACGGGAAGGATTGGAGATGATTAAAAGGGGATTAGTTCAGCTACATAATATACCAATTACGGAACCAGGAGAAGTAAGGCAATTTAGAAACTTTAAACGAACCACAGTTGAATTCCCAGATAGATTAGAAGGACTGAAAAAGCCAAAACTAACCGAGAAGCATGGAGGACTTCTGGAGATTATGTATGAACCATTCGAAAGATTAAGAAACGGTACGGAAGAATCAGCTCGAAAAACGATGGTAGACTTCAGCATGAATGAAAATTTTATAACAACAAAATGGCGGAACTACATGATAGTGAGATATGTCACAAGGACAGAAATAACTCTACACACTAGAGAGATCTGAACAACCAGTACAGAGGAAATAATGGACCATGGTTAAACTAAACGATAACCAACCAGAAAAAAAAGGGGACTGATTTTCTGAAAACCGACCAAGCAACCCATTGGAATAAAAACCCCAAAATTCAAAAAGCACGTAAGGACAACTTACTCAAGTTACTTCAAAACAATATAATTTAAAATAAAAAGACTAAAAACCCCAAAATTCAAAAACCACGTAAGGACAACTTACTCAAGTTATTTCGAAACAATATAATTTAAAATAAAAAGACTAAAAACCCCAAAATTCAAAAAGCACGTAAGGACAACTTACTCAAGTTATTTCAAAACAATATAATTTAAAATAAAAAGACTAAAAACCCCAAAATTCAAAAAGCACGTAAGGACAACTTACTCAAGTTATTTCGAAACAATATAATTTAAAATAAAAAGACTAAAAACCCCAAAATTCAAAAAGCACGTAAGGACAACTTACTCAAGTTATTTCGAAACAATATAATTTAAAATATAAAAAAAATAAAATAAAAAGGAAATCCCCAAAATTCCAAAAAACTGTAAGAACAACTTACTTAATTTATTCAGGAACAATATGATTTAATAAAAAGTATGCAAGTACCACTTACTTTAAATATTTCGCAACAATTTGATTTAATAAACAGTAAAACACCAAGAGTATGTAAGAACAGATTATTAAATAATATTTATAAAGAATTGATTTAAAATGAAATAATAGGAAAAAGTAATATTTTTATGGGAACAAAAAGAAGAATAAATGAATGAAAACAATTGATGGTAATGTGCTAAGATAAGAAGAATAAAGAATAATTTAATGACTCCAATGAAACTGAAGGAGGATGATAATTAATACAACAATAATTAGAATTTCTCGGAATTGAAGATTATATAAGAAGAAATGATACGGAGAAATATGTCACAAGAAGGAAAGTCAAAAGGATTTTAAAATAATGCCTATCAATAATGTTATATGCTATTAGTTAATGGAAAAGAAGAAGGAATCAAGAAGAAAAGAAATATATAATTAAATGCAAACAGCAACAGTATGAAGAATCCCAAAAGTGTTTAGTATTAGTCGCTAATTGACTAATTGTAATCTTTTTATTATAACGAATTGACCGTAGAAATGTTCCGGCAATAATTTTCCTGAGCAGGGATGATGTTCCCCTGGTCTCAGAAGGTGTAAGGATGGACAGCGGAGTTATGGACCCAAAGTGGCCACCCGAACTGAACCACCGCACAGGATAGGGAAAACGTTAGGAAAATTGAATATTTAAGGGATAATAATTATAGAATAGCTGAAAAGAGTGATATTAGATTCCAGAAGTATAGATGAAGAAAATAGAAGGAAGATAGCAGACAGAAGCTTAATTGAGAAAGAGAATTTATAGAAGTAAATAAGAAAATAAGTGTTAAAACAAGTTTTTATGATTAGTGTGACCAGTCCTTATCAAGTAAAATGTGGAAGTACCACTACCCAGAGAAATAAATAATTGATGAATTTGCCTCCAAGAGAGAGAGAGAGTTGAGTAGGAAAACAGCAATTACCATTAACCGAATAACAGGTATGTAACCAGTCCGAAAAAAAAATACTATGAGTAAAAGGATAACCTTATCAGGAACAAACTATAAGTTTATTTTTACTAAACTTCATTGAGCCAAAATAAACTTCTTTCGAAGGGGGAGTATTATGTAACGTAACAGAGTTGAGATCCCCAACGTTACATAAAAAACCATGTAAATATGATTTAAAACAATGCCCAAAGCCTGTTATGATTAAATACAAGAGGGCCCATCTCACCTGAAGAATTCATTAGAGGTACATAGTAAGGTTACTAAGTAATTAAAACATCAAAAGTGTACCTAAATCTAAAACATGTAATGAGTAGTATGAGATGTAAAACATAAACATTGTGTCTAATGGGAGGAGTTTAATGTGTAGGAGTTGAGTATAATGTACTGTTCAATTAATATTTAATGTGTTATAAAATGTACTTGGTGTTGTGCTGTAGCATGATATAGTGTTTACATGATATTTATTTTATGTTTTTTGGATAGTAAGTGTGGAGCTGTTGTTTTAAAGAAGTACTTAGTCAGTGGTACTCCTTTTATTTATGTTAAAATTGTATTTAAATAATTAAGTATAAGTACATTTATTAGTTATGATATTATGTTAAATGTATTTACTTTAATTGATTAATGAAGATGTTGAAAATAATGTTTGTAAACTTGGCCAGGAAGGCAATAAGTGTTAATAAGTTGGCAAGTAGTTCTTATAGTTATGTTAAAAAACAATGAAGGGTTCAATGGTGAACTAAATAATATAATGAATTGAAACCAGGAAATTAAAATTGATGTAAGTGGCCATAAGCCAGTGACTATTTGTACAGTAGGTCAGGTAAAGAAAAATTAAGTTAAAAACAAAACTAAATTATAACAGGTGTAAGAAAACCAGTAGGCCTAAATTCGATATTTGTAAAAGGAAATTAATAGCTTTTTAATAAGTCCAGTCAGATGAAATTATAGTAAAATATATATGGTTTAGTAAAGCAGATTAAGTGAGAGTTTTAAGTAATTTGGTGTAATTCCAAGCATGGAGTATTTTATTAAAAAAGAGTAGTAATATTTTCTAATTCTGGCTCTAGGATATCAAATATTATCCAATGACAGAAAGTAATGGTTGTTAGGGTAACTAAAATGCAAGAAATTTTGTTGATTTCAACATTTGATTGTTATATGCTCATGGGTGAAGTTAAATTAATACGAATCCAGAAGAGAATTTTAAAAAAACCTAACATTGGATTGTTATATGCTATTGGGAACAGTTCAGTAGACGAATTAAACATAAAATAAAATAAAAAGGAATAAACCTTAATAAATCTAATATCTTAAAGCCAACCCATTCAAACAAAACTGATGAATAATTACCGAACTAGATTTTGGAAAATATAATTATACACCTCCAAAAGGTAGCGGAATTACTAATTCCTTCTTCAAACTAATTCCATTAGAAATAGTGATGAACCCGATTTACAATTGAACCAAGATACTTATTGAAGGAACAAGAAGTCTAAATTAATGAAATTATAAACCAAATATACACAAGAACCTTTGGTATTGGAGACATAAACCTCACTACCAAGAGATTGAAGAAATTATAATACTACACCAATTCCACTGGGACCGGCAACCACAAGGATCGCGAAGAAGAACGAAGAACAGAAGAATTCCTGTTACACTCCGGGACATCACCTTTCCACCTTTATTGATAATCTGGACACATTTTTCTGGCCAAAAGTAACCTCATCAGGACGTCTTCATGCAGTTGTAAACAGACACGGCTATCTTGAGAATCGCATTGTACGGTAACACCAGCTTATATTTAATTTTATACAATAAGAATTAATAACAATTTGTAATACTTAGTAACCTTAATTTTGCATTACCTGGCCTTACTAATCGTTAAAAGAATCACACGTACCTTGGAATAAGAGATAAACAAAAATTATATTTAAATTGCATTATACAGTACTAGTTCATTAACAAATCGATTCAGCATTGTACGATCAATATTACGATCAAATAAACTGTGAAGAATACTGCTGAAAATTTAAAAGTAATATAAATAAAGAATCCTTCTTGTATGTAATGATGTTCTGTGTTATTGTAGAATAGGTATTGTACTTTGATGGGGGAGTAATTTACAGATAAAGAAGGTGATCAAACTGTCAAGTGAAACTAACTAACCTATAAAAGTAAGTCAATTACGAATAACAGCGCTTGCTGCAGACAGCTGGTGGGACGAGAGAGTTCCGAACTAACGTATTCTCTTCGCCACATTTGAATTCATTTAAATAATACGGACCAAATAGGGTTGGAGAGAATTACCGAATCATTAACTAAGATACCTGTAATATAGAGTTATTCTCTGGTAAAACGCTTAGTAATTGATCAACACAGGGCTATGTTCAACATAAGAGTTGCAGCAATGATATAATAAATAAAATTTTTTTATTAATATTGAGTTGCAGGAGGTCGCATCTACAATAACATAATAAACATTTCTTTAATCAAACAGAGTTTCTTTACAAATTGGCACTCAACGAGTGGGCTTTAGTTAAGCAAAAAATCGATTTAATTATTAATTAACTTGAGCAGGCAACTATTAGAGGCACAGGAATGCATACGAGAGGTGTTTCTAAAAGGATAGCGAAGGACCAGGAAACGGAAGAAGAAAGACGGGAAGAAGAAGCAGATGTAGTTACAGACACCGGAATGGAACAACAGGCGGGCGATAAAGAGGAAGCCAGAGGAGGCCTAGATTTACAAAAATTATGGGAATTAATTAAAGAAGATTCCAAGAAACAGAAGGAAGAATTAAATAAAAAATTTGAAGAAAACTCTGAAAAAATAGACAGTATTAAGGAAAGTACTAGTGAACTTTTAAGGCAAACCATAAATGAAAATAATGAACAATTGAAGGCTGATTTTAGACAAATCAATGAAAAAATAGACAGTATAAATGGGAATTCAGAAAAGCTAGAAAATAAAATAGACAGTATTAATGAAAACTCAAAGAAACAAAATGAAATTTTGGGCGAGAATTTAATCAAACAAATGAATGAAAGGTTTGACAGGAACGATGAGAGCTTAAAGCAGTGAAACTTCTCAATTAATTACAAAATTATAATTATCTCTTACCTTCGGGTTTTTATTCCAAAGTCTTTCAGACGAAACCAGCTGCAGAAAGGATTACTTGGATTTGATATGTTCAATAATTGCGTTAACACATGTGATACTGTCTAAAACACATACTTATTTTTATTTATCAAAATTTCGCCTTTCTTTTATGTTATTACAATCTTTCAACGATAGTACAACTGGTTGAAATTATTTCTTATCTCTATTGAGTTTTATTTTGGTTAATATTATAAGTGATATTGTTAAATAATTAAAACATTGAAAATGAACCAGTGGATAACCTCTATCTTAGCACACGCACACTCATTCTGTTACATTGATCTTTAAATAAACTCCGCCCCTGAGAGAACTCTATCGTGCAAAGTATTGGTGTTCTATATTTTCCTTTTATAACGAATAATCACCAGTTAGTTGGCATTGGTTTTAATATGCATATTGAATGTTTCTAGTTACCCATACGCAGCGTACTCCTAGGGTTGGTTGCGCGAACTGGTGTTGAATACTTGCTTCGATCTCACGCACTCCGGTACTCGTTTAACACGTTTACTGTTTGTGGCTGAAAGCCCTTACTGTTTTATACATTAAGGTTCCACATTATACCTTATGATTAAGTCGGCCGAATTAATTTTATTCGCACTAATTTTTTGCAGACTGGCCGCGCGGAACTGTTTTTGAGTTGTTTAAATAGATAGGCCCAATTAATCTAGGCCTATCTTATGCCCGAGGCCACTGGTTTTAATTTACGCACTTTACTGTCTAAGGCTGGCTGTCTGTTGTGCACTCTCTAATGACACACTGCATACTGGGTTTCACACAAGCCTGCTGGTATGTGATTGCGCAATGCGTCTGGCAATTGTTTTGACTGACTGTGTGTATGTTGCATTGCTGTACTGGAGGCTCCTTACAGGTGAAGTCTGGCAATTTGGAAAGTGCTTAAAATGATGATTTGAATTAATATGAAATTAAACTGGGGTGGCTCACAATTCCGTACCGTCACAATACCCCCCCAATAAGAGATTGAAGGCCGAAGCGTTCAAACTCTTATTGCCTAGACCTAAGAGGATCAGTGAGGATATGGCGCCGCAACCCCCCTGAACACTCTACTAAATCATGGGTTCTTACCCCCCTAGTCTGGCGACTGCGACAGCACCCATCCGATCTTACTGGACTTCTCTGTTCGAGATCCCAACACCGAAAAATCGAACAGATACCCGACCCAGTATCGCCTGACTTTAAAACATGTAATTAAAAATTGACAAACGGCTTTCCATCCCTCCATATCCCACATCTGATTTGTTTCCTCTTAGCCGTACTGGTTCATTGACAACGTACTGGCTCATTTTATATTATAGACCCTAAAGAATAATATTAATAAAACAATATTGGTTTACAATGATACACATAAATTCCAGTTAAATTGAATAATATTCCCCATACAATGTTGCCCGACCAAAATGACACATTACTTATACAAACTATCATTAACTCACAATAAATACAAATTATATCCTTACTTGCCTACTCATATTTATATAGAATAAACAATTTTTTTTTTTTTTTTTTTTTTTTTTTTTTACTACCCCCCTTTTTTCCCTTAACCCCTGATACCCGTTACATTTTAATGTGGTCTGCGCGAGGCTTCTTGGCCTTTTTCAGCCTCATCCTCGCCGTAACCCACATCTCCCTCGTGACCTGTAACTGGGTCACCGCCCATCCACACTCACTATTACCCCCCCTAGACTGTGGCGTCTAGTTGCTTTCACAAGGACTGATGCGGAAGGGGTGGACATTTTTTCTTTTATTCCACCCCCATCCTTGCTTCGGCGTTACAATAAAATTCGGTATACATATAACCTACTATTCTTTTTATATTATACACCCCTAATGGACTACCACCCCTATCTGGGTGAAAATAGACCTGTTCCAAAATTTGGTAGATTCCCCAAAAAATAACCCCCCTACTAAATATAACAAACCACCGGGTTGACAAAATAAAACAAACCACAAGCCGGTTATATCAAGTAAAATTTATGATTTGCCACAATTAACTACTTTCACGGTCATGGTCCGGTGAGGTCATGACCGCACTTAGGTGGGGAATCTACAGTTAAAACATAAAATATAGATTGGCCTTGATACAAGTTACTTGGACAGCAGTATATACATCTTATTTTCCAGACACTATCTCATCCTGAACATTTTCCCTCAGTTGTCAGTGTTAAATAAATATTTTAATCATTATTGGCATCAATGAGCATTTAATTTATAATTCCAGTTTGAATTCGAATAAAAATAAAGTTAAGTTCATTATTACGAGTTCATTATTAAAAATCATCTTTTCAAGTAATTTAATTACCGAATTGATTTAATGGTTTTTTAATTTCTCAAACTACAAGTTACAATAATTACCTCAGTATTATTTTGTCTGTAAAAATTTAATTTCAATTCTTTTATGTCACAATAGGGTTCTGCTGCTGCTGCTGGTAATGATTCAGCAGACTACAGCATTTTTGTTATTGTTACCAAACATTGACCACAGACATTAGTCTCAACATACCACACCTGTTTATATAAACACTAGTCTGCAAGACTCACATAGTATAAACATTCTGGTTACATCATGTACTGGCATATATACTTCCTGCACAATTTTCCTTTCTATAAATCTTTTAATGTTAACATATTTATCAAAATTTATTTGTTGCAATTCGAACCAAATATAATTTTAATTCACCTTTCAATTATTATTTCTCTTTTAATTACAATTTCTATTTAATACTATTATCTCAATACCATTATTATTATTATTATTACACTCTTTTCACACCTGTAAACATTTTATTCTATCTGACTGGTATAATGAACTTTATACTTACAATACATTATCCACCTATTGACATGAATACAAAATACACACCACACACACACACCAATATCTCCACGTAACCTCTGAAACATTTAACAACAATGTTATTTCATACAAACAATTCAACATTTTATAATACATACAATTAATTTCACCACACATATATTTACAACTCTTCAACCATAATTATTCAGTTGTGTCGCACTTCAGTACCAAAAATCAGCTAGGTCATTACCCTATATTAACATATTTAAAATTGTTCACTTATGAATTTCAACCTCCATCGTCAAAAATTAATCGGGGTTTCAAATAACAATTTTGAATTTTATTTACATTCCGTATACGGTTATCTTGTGTGTAGTAACCATACAATTTCTGTTTATTCATTTTACCATAATAATCATATACTAAGTCAACATTGAGTACATCGGTTAAGTCTCCATCAGTAATGTTCATTATCAAGTCAGTTATTTTTTCATCATAAGGTAAATTATTATCGTTTAAACATGTATCATCAAAATAATCTTCATTCTCTATTCTAACGGGTAAGTATTTCGTCTCTAACATCTCTCTCAACTCATTATAGTCTCTCTTTACTTTGTATAACTCTGTCTCTCTTTCACTACACCGTTCTATATTTAAACTTCTCTCATCATAACACCATATCATACTTTCTCTCTCATTCCATGCAGAGGGTACAAAATTATTCAACAAAAATAAACAACTCAAATCTTTCACTAATAAGGGTCTCTTGCCCGAAAATAACACTTTTGAACACTCTGGTTCATCACAAATAAGGGGAAAATTTACCCCCTGCCCTATACATTCATCTACTCTTTCTTTCCATTCTTTTTCTAATTCAACAACACTAATTATTACTCCATTACAACTTATCATTTTCTCACTCTCGCTTACTGTTTCACTATCTATTTTCAACGTATCACTTTCTGATACCACATTCTTAATTATATCATCATTTTCAGCATTATTTCTCTCACTTGTTACTTTTTTATTGTCATTATTACTATTACTTTTAATCTGTTCTCCTATTGACTCTATTATTTGTTCTTTAAATGTATTGGGTAAATATTTACCTGTGCTACACCATACGCCATATTAACTGAGTAGTTAGTGGGATCACCACTACATTTTGCCTTAACGTAATTCAATTGCCTACAACGCAAAGCATTACATTTCAGACTCGTGGGTGGCCGACTCATCAGTTTCCTACAGTATCCACCGCTGAGAGTGATTTTGGGTAGCCGGCTCACCGCACATGCTTTAGTCTACGGCGCCTTCGGCGCCTCCGAGGTTACTAATAATAAACTCGCGGTGGGCTCAACGCAAAGCTTTAAACCGCCGTTTGGGCTCAACGCAATTTTGAACATGTAAGAATCATGTAAATTTTGTTTTGGAAACGCATCAACATGATTTCCAGTCAAATTCGGCTCACCGTCTACACAGTCAATATGGCGATCATTCACTTTTGCATGCGTCCTTATGGGAGTATTTATTTTATTTTTTTTCTTCGTAAATAGCTTCGACCCCCGTTTAAAATTAATTTTCGCGTGTTTATATAACATAGAAGAATTTAAAAAAAAATATTTCACTTCAAGATTGTATGGTGGAGCACAGGTAAATATTAACCATGTATTGAAACATTCATTCGTCTCATTTAAACGTTTATTAATATTGTCTTCTAACTTAACACTCTGTTTCATATCATATAAACGCTCATCAAATTTTGTATTCATTTCACATAAACGCTTATCAAATTTTTGGTCAATATTATTTATGTCACTCTTTAATTCATTGAATTTAACATCACTTACATCAAAACGACTTTTCATAAAATCAAATATATCCTCCAATGACAATTCTTTTTCTTTTATGTTTGTTTTAATTGTAATAGGGGTGGAAGTTACTCCCCCTCACTAATTACTACAGATCCGTTTACATTACTGTCACTGATTGACAGCGACTCTGTCTGAATACCTGAATCGCTTTTATTGGCCGATTCGGTTAATATATTTTCATTTACTACCGTTTCGTTTACTCTTGTTCTTATTTGATTTTCAGCACTAGTGCTAGTTAAATCAATATTGTTTTCCATGTTTTCAAGTATTTACTTATACACAATTTATATACTTATACTGACAATCGCCCTCACTCCCAAACAACCCGTTCTGCAGCTTGGTTAGGTCCGGCGAATATAACCACACATTATATTCGCTGTCCCAGTTCGGGGCCAATGAAACTCTACGAATTTCATTACAAAATTATAATTATCTCTTACCTTCGGGTTTTTATTCCAAAGTCTTTCAGACGAAACCAGCTGCAGAAAGGATTACTTGGATTTGATATGTTCAATAATTGCGTTAACACATGTGATACTGTCTAAAACACATACTTATTTTTATTTATCAAAATTTCGCCTTTCTTTTATGTTATTACAATCTTTCAACGATAGTACAACTGGTTGAAATTATTTCTTATCTCTATTGAGTTTTATTTTGGTTAATATTATAAGTGATATTGTTAAATAATTAAAACATTGAAAATGAACCAGTGGACAACCTCTATCTTAGCACACGCACACTCATTCTGTTACATTGATCTTTAAATAAACTCCGCCCCTGAGAGAACTCTATCGTGCAAAGTATTGGTGTTCTATATTTTCCTTTTATAACGAATAATCACCAGTTAGTTGGCATTGGTTTTAATATGCATATTGAATGTTTCTAGTTACCCATACGCAGCGTACTCCTAGGGTTGGTTGCGCGAACTGGTGTTGAATACTTGCTTCGATCTCACGCACTCCGGTACTCGTTTAACACGTTTACTGTTTGTGGCTGAAAGCCCTTACTGTTTTATACATTAAGGTTCCACATTATACCTTATGATTAAGTCGGCCGAATTAATTTTATTCGCACTAATTTTTTGCAGACTGGCCGCACGGAACTGTTTTTGAGTTGTTTAAATAGATAGGCCCAATTAATCTAGGCCTATCTTATGCCCGAGGCCACTGGTTTTAATTTACGCACTTTACTGTCTAAGGCTGGCTGTCTGTTGTGCACTCTCTAATGACACACTGCATACTGGGTTTCACACAAGCCTGCTGGTATGTGATTGCGCAATGCGTCTGGCAATTGTTTTGACTGACTGTGTGTATGTTGCATTGCTGTACTGGAGGCTCCTTACAGGTGAAGTCTGGCAATTTGGAAAGTGCTTAAAATGATGATTTGAATTAATATGAAATTAAACTGGAGTGGCTCACAATTCCGTACCGTCACAGCAGATTCAGGAAAATTACAAACAAATAGACGAGAAAATTGAAAACCGTAATAAGGAGTTGCGGCAAATCATCAATGAACAAAACCAAGCGTTGAGGGAAGTCATCAATTAAAGTATTGCAATTGTCGATGAAACACTGAGCAAAAGAGTTGATGACTATGAAGAAGAGGAAGTAAGACAGCAAATAACTGAAACTAAGGTAGGTCTAGAAAGGATGGATGAAACCATCATACAACTCAGAGTGGAAGTAGAGGCCAAAATCATCCAAATAGAAAACAATAACAAACTTAGAATAACGGAGGTACAAGCGAAAACCCAAGAAAAATTATACGAAGTACGAATTGACATAACTGGAAGAATAGAACGGGTTCACAATGAAATGAAGACAATGAAAATCAGACAAACGAGTAAAAGGAAATTAATAAATACACGGGAAGGATTGGAGATGATTAAAAGGGGATTAGTTCAGCTACATAATATACCAATTACGGAACCAGGAGAAGTAAGGCAATTTAGAAACTTTAAACGAACCACAGTTGAATTCCCAGATAGATTAGAAGGACTGAAAAAGCCAAAACTAACCGAGAAGCATGGAGGACTTCTGGAGATTATGTATGAACCATTCGAAAGATTAAGAAACGGTACGGAAGAATCAGCTCGAAAAACGATGGTAGACTTCAGCATGAATGAAAATTTTATAACAACAAAATGGCGGAACTACATGATAGTGAGATATGTCACAAGGACAGAAATAACTCTACACACTAGAGAGATCTGAACAACCAGTACAGAGGAAATAATGGACCATGGTTAAACTAAACGATAACCAACCAGAAAAAAAAGGGGACTGATTTTCTGAAAACCGACCAAGCAACCCATTGGAATAAAAACCCCAAAATTCAAAAAGCACGTAAGGACAACTTACTCAAGTTACTTCAAAACAATATAATTTAAAATAAAAAGACTAAAAACCCCAAAATTCAAAAACCACGTAAGGACAACTTACTCAAGTTATTTCGAAACAATATAATTTAAAATAAAAAGACTAAAAACCCCAAAATTCAAAAAGCACGTAAGGACAACTTACTCAAGTTATTTCAAAACAATATAATTTAAAATAAAAAGACTAAAAACCCCAAAATTCAAAAAGCACGTAAGGACAACTTACTCAAGTTATTTCGAAACAATATAATTTAAAATAAAAAGACTAAAAACCCCAAAATTCAAAAAGCACGTAAGGACAACTTACTCAAGTTATTTCGAAACAATATAATTTAAAATATAAAAAAAATAAAATAAAAAGGAAATCCCCAAAATTCCAAAAAACTGTAAGAACAACTTACTTAATTTATTCAGGAACAATATGATTTAATAAAAAGTATGCAAGTACCACTTACTTTAAATATTTCGCAACAATTTGATTTAATAAACAGTAAAACACCAAGAGTATGTAAGAACAGATTATTAAATAATATTTATAAAGAATTGATTTAAAATGAAATAATAGGAAAAAGTAATATTTTTATGGGAACAAAAAGAAGAATAAATGAATGAAAACAATTGATGGTAATGTGCTAAGATAAGAAGAATAAAGAATAATTTAATGACTCCAATGAAACTGAAGGAGGATGATAATTAATACAACAATAATTAGAATTTCTCGGAATTGAAGATTATATAAGAAGAAATGATACGGAGAAATATGTCACAAGAAGGAAAGTCAAAAGGATTTTAAAATAATGCCTATCAATAATGTTATATGCTATTAGTTAATGGAAAAGAAGAAGGAATCAAGAAGAAAAGAAATATATAATTAAATGCAAACAGCAACAGTATGAAGAATCCCAAAAGTGTTTAGTATTAGTCGCTAATTGACTAATTGTAATCTTTTTATTATAACGAATTGACCGTAGAAATGTTCCGGCAATAATTTTCCTGAGCAGGGATGATGTTCCCCTGGTCTCAGAAGGTGTAAGGATGGACAGCGGAGTTATGGACCCAAAGTGGCCACCCGAACTGAACCACCGCACAGGATAGGGAAAACGTTAGGAAAATTGAATATTTAAGGGATAATAATTATAGAATAGCTGAAAAGAGTGATATTAGATTCCAGAAGTATAGATGAAGAAAATAGAAGGAAGATAGCAGACAGAAGCTTAATTGAGAAAGAGAATTTATAGAAGTAAATAAGAAAATAAGTGTTAAAACAAGTTTTTATGATTAGTGTGACCAGTCCTTATCAAGTAAAATGTGGAAGTACCACTACCCAGAGAAATAAATAATTGATGAATTTGCCTCCAAGAGAGAGAGAGAGTTGAGTAGGAAAACAGCAATTACCATTAACCGAATAACAGGTATGTAACCAGTCCGAAAAAAAAATACTATGAGTAAAAGGATAACCTTATCAGGAACAAACTATAAGTTTATTTTTACTAAACTTCATTGAGCCAAAATAAACTTCTTTCGAAGGGGGAGTATTATGTAACGTAACAGAGTTGAGATCCCCAACGTTACATAAAAAACCATGTAAATATGATTTAAAACAATGCCCAAAGCCTGTTATGATTAAATACAAGAGGGCCCATCTCACCTGAAGAATTCATTAGAGGTACATAGTAAGGTTACTAAGTAATTAAAACATCAAAAGTGTACCTAAATCTAAAACATGTAATGAGTAGTATGAGATGTAAAACATAAACATTGTGTCTAATGGGAGGAGTTTAATGTGTAGGAGTTGAGTATAATGTACTGTTCAATTAATATTTAATGTGTTATAAAATGTACTTGGTGTTGTGCTGTAGCATGATATAGTGTTTACATGATATTTATTTTATGTTTTTTGGATAGTAAGTGTGGAGCTGTTGTTTTAAAGAAGTACTTAGTCAGTGGTACTCCTTTTATTTATGTTAAAATTGTATTTAAATAATTAAGTATAAGTACATTTATTAGTTATGATATTATGTTAAATGTATTTACTTTAATTGATTAATGAAGATGTTGAAAATAATGTTTGTAAACTTGGCCAGGAAGGCAATAAGTGTTAATAAGTTGGCAAGTAGTTCTTATAGTTATGTTAAAAAACAATGAAGGGTTCAATGGTGAACTAAATAATATAATGAATTGAAACCAGGAAATTAAAATTGATGTAAGTGGCCATAAGCCAGTGACTATTTGTACAGTAGGTCAGGTAAAGAAAAATTAAGTTAAAAACAAAACTAAATTATAACAGGTGTAAGAAAACCAGTAGGCCTAAATTCGATATTTGTAAAAGGAAATTAATAGCTTTTTAATAAGTCCAGTCAGATGAAATTATAGTAAAATATATATGGTTTAGTAAAGCAGATTAAGTGAGAGTTTTAAGTAATTTGGTGTAATTCCAAGCATGGAGTATTTTATTAAAAAAGAGTAGTAATATTTTCTAATTCTGGCTCTAGGATATCAAATATTATCCAATGACAGAAAGTAATGGTTGTTAGGGTAACTAAAATGCAAGAAATTTTGTTGATTTCAACATTTGATTGTTATATGCTCATGGGTGAAGTTAAATTAATACGAATCCAGAAGAGAATTTTAAAAAAACCTAACATTGGATTGTTATATGCTATTGGGAACAGTTCAGTAGACGAATTAAACATAAAATAAAATAAAAAGGAATAAACCTTAATAAATCTAATATCTTAAAGCCAACCCATTCAAACAAAACTGATGAATAATTACCGAACTAGATTTTGGAAAATATAATTATACACCTCCAAAAGGTAGCGGAATTACTAATTCCTTCTTCAAACTAATTCCATTAGAAATAGTGATGAACCCGATTTACAATTGAACCAAGATACTTATTGAAGGAACAAGAAGTCTAAATTAATGAAATTATAAACCAAATATACACAAGAACCTTTGGTATTGGAGACATAAACCTCACTACCAAGAGATTGAAGAAATTATAATACTACACCAATTCCACTGGGACCGGCAACCACAAGGATCGCGAAGAAGAACGAAGAACAGAAGAATTCCTGTTACACTCCGGGACATCACCTTTCCACCTTTATTGATAATCTGGACACATTTTTCTGGCCAAAAGTAACCTCATCAGGACGTCTTCATGCAGTTGTAAACAGACACGGCTATCTTGAGAATCGCATTGTACGGTAACACCAGCTTATATTTAATTTTATACAATAAGAATTAATAACAATTTGTAATACTTAGTAACCTTAATTTTGCATTACCTGGCCTTACTAATCGTTAAAAGAATCACACGTACCTTGGAATAAGAGATAAACAAAAATTATATTTAAATTGCATTATACAGTACTAGTTCATTAACAAATCGATTCAGCATTGTACGATCAATATTACGATCAAATAAACTGTGAAGAATACTGCTGAAAATTTAAAAGTAATATAAATAAAGAATCCTTCTTGTATGTAATGATGTTCTGTGTTATTGTAGAATAGGTATTGTACTTTGATGGGGGAGTAATTTACAGATAAAGAAGGTGATCAAACTGTCAAGTGAAACTAACTAACCTATAAAAGTAAGTCAATTACGAATAACAGCGCTTGCTGCAGACAGCTGGTGGGACGAGAGAGTTCCGAACTAACGTATTCTCTTCGCCACATTTGAATTCATTTAAATAATACGGACCAAATAGGGTTGGAGAGAATTACCGAATCATTAACTAAGATACCTGTAATATAGAGTTATTCTCTGGTAAAACGCTTAGTAATTGATCAACACAGGGCTATGTTCAACATAAGAGTTGCAGCAATGATATAATAAATAAAATTTTTTTATTAATATTGAGTTGCAGGAGGTCGCATCTACAATAACATAATAAACATTTCTTTAATCAAACAGAGTTTCTTTACAAATTGGCACTCAACGAGTGGGCTTTAGTTAAGCAAAAAATCGATTTAATTATTAATTAACTTGAGCAGGCAACTATTAGAGGCACAGGAATGCATACGAGAGGTGTTTCTAAAAGGATAGCGAAGGACCAGGAAACGGAAGAAGAAAGACGGGAAGAAGAAGCAGATGTAGTTACAGACACCGGAATGGAACAACAGGCGGGCGATAAAGAGGAAGCCAGAGGAGGCCTAGATTTACAAAAATTATGGGAATTAATTAAAGAAGATTCCAAGAAACAGAAGGAAGAATTAAATAAAAAATTTGAAGAAAACTCTGAAAAAATAGACAGTATTAAGGAAAGTACTAGTGAACTTTTAAGGCAAACCATAAATGAAAATAATGAACAATTGAAGGCTGATTTTAGACAAATCAATGAAAAAATAGACAGTATAAATGGGAATTCAGAAAAGCTAGAAAATAAAATAGACAGTATTAATGAAAACTCAAAGAAACAAAATGAAATTTTGGGCGAGAATTTAATCAAACAAATGAATGAAAGGTTTGACAGGAACGATGAGAGCTTAAAGCAGTGAAACTTCTCAATTAATTACAAAATTATAATTATCTCTTACCTTCGGGTTTTTATTCCAAAGTCTTTCAGACGAAACCAGCTGCAGAAAGGATTACTTGGATTTGATATGTTCAATAATTGCGTTAACACATGTGATACTGTCTAAAACACATACTTATTTTTATTTATCAAAATTTCGCCTTTCTTTTATGTTATTACAATCTTTCAACGATAGTACAACTGGTTGAAATTATTTCTTATCTCTATTGAGTTTTATTTTGGTTAATATTATAAGTGATATTGTTAAATAATTAAAACATTGAAAATGAACCAGTGGATAACCTCTATCTTAGCACACGCACACTCATTCTGTTACATTGATCTTTAAATAAACTCCGCCCCTGAGAGAACTCTATCGTGCAAAGTATTGGTGTTCTATATTTTCCTTTTATAACGAATAATCACCAGTTAGTTGGCATTGGTTTTAATATGCATATTGAATGTTTCTAGTTACCCATACGCAGCGTACTCCTAGGGTTGGTTGCGCGAACTGGTGTTGAATACTTGCTTCGATCTCACGCACTCCGGTACTCGTTTAACACGTTTACTGTTTGTGGCTGAAAGCCCTTACTGTTTTATACATTAAGGTTCCACATTATACCTTATGATTAAGTCGGCCGAATTAATTTTATTCGCACTAATTTTTTGCAGACTGGCCGCGCGGAACTGTTTTTGAGTTGTTTAAATAGATAGGCCCAATTAATCTAGGCCTATCTTATGCCCGAGGCCACTGGTTTTAATTTACGCACTTTACTGTCTAAGGCTGGCTGTCTGTTGTGCACTCTCTAATGACACACTGCATACTGGGTTTCACACAAGCCTGCTGGTATGTGATTGCGCAATGCGTCTGGCAATTGTTTTGACTGACTGTGTGTATGTTGCATTGCTGTACTGGAGGCTCCTTACAGGTGAAGTCTGGCAATTTGGAAAGTGCTTAAAATGATGATTTGAATTAATATGAAATTAAACTGGGGTGGCTCACAATTCCGTACCGTCACAATACCCCCCCAATAAGAGATTGAAGGCCGAAGCGTTCAAACTCTTATTGCCTAGACCTAAGAGGATCAGTGAGGATATGGCGCCGCAACCCCCCTGAACACTCTACTAAATCATGGGTTCTTACCCCCCTAGTCTGGCGACTGCGACAGCACCCATCCGATCTTACTGGACTTCTCTGTTCGAGATCCCAACACCGAAAAATCGAACAGATACCCGACCCAGTATCGCCTGACTTTAAAACATGTAATTAAAAATTGACAAACGGCTTTCCATCCCTCCATATCCCACATCTGATTTGTTTCCTCTTAGCCGTACTGGTTCATTGACAACGTACTGGCTCATTTTATATTATAGACCCTAAAGAATAATATTAATAAAACAATATTGGTTTACAATGATACACATAAATTCCAGTTAAATTGAATAATATTCCCCATACAATGTTGCCCGACCAAAATGACACATTACTTATACAAACTAGCATTAACTCACAATAAATACAAATTATATCCTTACTTGCCTACTCATATTTATATAGAATAAACAATTTTTTTTTTTTTTTTTTTTTTTACTACCCCCCTTTTTTCCCTTAACCCCTGATACCCGTTACATTTTAATGTGGTCTGCGCGAGGCTTCTTGGCCTTTTTCAGCCTCATCCTCGCCGTAACCCACATCTCCCTCGTGACCTGTAACTGGGTCACCGCCCATCCACACTCACTATTACCCCCCCTAGACTGTGGCGTCTAGTTGCTTTCACAAGGACTGATGCGGAAGGGGTGGACATTTTTTCTTTTATTCCACCCCCATCCTTGCTTCGGCGTTACAATAAAATTCGGTATACATATAACCTACTATTCTTTTTATATTATACACCCCTAATGGACTACCACCCCTATCTGGGTGAAAATAGACCTGTTCCAAAATTTGGTAGATTCCCCAAAAAATAACCCCCCTACTAAATATAACAAACCACCGGGTTGACAAAATAAAACAAACCACAAGCCGGTTATATCAAGTAAAATTTATGATTTGCCACAATTAACTACTTTCACGGTCATGGTCCGGTGAGGTCATGACCGCACTTAGGTGGGGAATCTACAGTTAAAACATAAAATATAGATTGGCCTTGATACAAGTTACTTGGACAGCAGTATATACATCTTATTTTCCAGACACTATCTCATCCTGAACATTTTCCCTCAGTTGTCAGTGTTAAATAAATATTTTAATCATTATTGGCATCAATGAGCATTTAATTTATAATTCCAGTTTGAATTCGAATAAAAATAAAGTTAAGTTCATTATTACGAGTTCATTATTAAAAATCATCTTTTCAAGTAATTTAATTACCGAATTGATTTAATGGTTTTTTAATTTCTCAAACTACAAGTTACAATAATTACCTCAGTATTATTTTGTCTGTAAAAATTTAATTTCAATTCTTTTATGTCACAATAGGGTTCTGCTGCTGCTGCTGGTAATGATTCAGCAGACTACAGCATTTTTGTTATTGTTACCAAACATTGACCACAGACATTAGTCTCAACATACCACACCTGTTTATATAAACACTAGTCTGCAAGACTCACATAGTATAAACATTCTGGTTACATCATGTACTGGCATATATACTTCCTGCACAATTTTCCTTTCTATAAATCTTTTAATGTTAACATATTTATCAAAATTTATTTGTTGCAATTCGAACCAAATATAATTTTAATTCACCTTTCAATTATTATTTCTCTTTTAATTACAATTTCTATTTAATACTATTATCTCAATACCATTATTATTATTATTATTACACTCTTTTCACACCTGTAAACATTTTATTCTATCTGACTGGTATAATGAACTTTATACTTACAATACATTATCCACCTATTGACATGAATACAAAATACACACCACACACACACACCAATATCTCCACGTAACCTCTGAAACATTTAACAACAATGTTATTTCATACAAACAATTCAACATTTTATAATACATACAATTAATTTCACCACACATATATTTACAACTCTTCAACCATAATTATTCAGTTGTGTCGCACTTCAGTACCAAAAATCAGCTAGGTCATTACCCTATATTAACATATTTAAAATTGTTCACTTATGAATTTCAACCTCCATCGTCAAAAATTAATCGGGGTTTCAAATAACAATTTTGAATTTTATTTACATTCCGTATACGGTTATCTTGTGTGTAGTAACCATACAATTTCTGTTTATTCATTTTACCATAATAATCATATACTAAGTCAACATTGAGTACATCGGTTAAGTCTCCATCAGTAATGTTCATTATCAAGTCAGTTATTTTTTCATCATAAGGTAAATTATTATCGTTTAAACATGTATCATCAAAATAATCTTCATTCTCTATTCTAACGGGTAAGTATTTCGTCTCTAACATCTCTCTCAACTCATTATAGTCTCTCTTTACTTTGTATAACTCTGTCTCTCTTTCACTACACCGTTCTATATTTAAACTTCTCTCATCATAACACCATATCATACTTTCTCTCTCATTCCATGCAGAGGGTACAAAATTATTCAACAAAAATAAACAACTCAAATCTTTCACTAATAAGGGTCTCTTGCCCGAAAATAACACTTTTGAACACTCTGGTTCATCACAAATAAGGGGAAAATTTACCCCCTGCCCTATACATTCATCTACTCTTTCTTTCCATTCTTTTTCTAATTCAACAACACTAATTATTACTCCATTACAACTTATCATTTTCTCACTCTCGCTTACTGTTTCACTATCTATTTTCAACGTATCACTTTCTGATACCACATTCTTAATTATATCATCATTTTCAGCATTATTTCTCTCACTTGTTACTTTTTTATTGTCATTATTACTATTACTTTTAATCTGTTCTCCTATTGACTCTATTATTTGTTCTTTAAATGTATTGGGTAAATATTTACCTGTGCTACACCATACGCCATATTAACTGAGTAGTTAGTGGGATCACCACTACATTTTGCCTTAACGTAATTCAATTGCCTACAACGCAAAGCATTACATTTCAGACTCGTGGGTGGCCGACTCATCAGTTTCCTACAGTATCCACCGCTGTGAGTGATTTTGGGTAGCCGGCTCACCGCACATGCTTTAGTCTACGGCGCCTTCGGCGCCTCCGAGGTTACTAATAATAAACTCGCGGTGGGCTCAACGCAAAGCTTTAAACCGCCGTTTGGGCTCAACGCAATTTTGAACATGTAAGAATCATGTAAATTTTGTTTTGGAAACGCATCAACATGATTTCCAGTCAAATTCGGCTCACCATCTACACAGTCAATATGGCGATCATTCACTTTTGCATGCGTCCTTATGGGAGTATTTATTTTATTTTTTTTCTTCGTAAATAGCTTCGACCCCCGTTTAAAATTAATTTTCGCGTGTTTATATAACATAGAAGAATTAAAAAAAAAATATTTCACTTCAAGATTGTATGGTGGAGCACAGGTAAATATTAACCATGTATTGAAACATTCATTCGTCTCATTTAAACGTTTATTAATATTGTCTTCTAACTTAACACTCTGTTTCATATCATATAAACGCTCATCAAATTTTGTATTCATTTCACATAAACGCTTATCAAATTTTTGGTCAATATTATTTATGTCACTCTTTAATTCATTGAATTTAACATCACTTACATCAAAACGACTTTTCATAAAATCAAATATATCCTCCAATGACAATTCTTTTTCTTTTATGTTTGTTTTAATTGTAATAGGGGTGGAAGTTACTCCCCCCTCACTAATTACTACAGATCCGTTTACATTACTGTCACTGATTGACAGCGACTCTGTCTGAATACCTGAATCGCTTTTATTGGCCGATTCGGTTAATATATTTTCATTTACTACCGTTTCGTTTACTCTTGTTCTTATTTGATTTTCAGCACTAGTGCTAGTTAAATCAATATTGTTTTCCATGTTTTCAAGTATTTACTTATACACAATTTATATACTTATACTGACAATCGCCCTCACTCCCAAACAACCCGTTCTGCAGCTTGGTTAGGTCCGGCGAATATAACCACACATTATATTCGCTGTCCCAGTTCGGGGCCAATGAAACTCTACGAATTTCATTACAAAATTATAATTATCTCTTACCTTCGGGTTTTTATTCCAAAGTCTTTCAGACGAAACCAGCTGCAGAAAGGATTACTTGGATTTGATATGTTCAATAATTGCGTTAACACATGTGATACTGTCTAAAACACATACTTATTTTTATTTATCAAAATTTCGCCTTTCTTTTATGTTATTACAATCTTTCAACGATAGTACAACTGGTTGAAATTATTTCTTATCTCTATTGAGTTTTATTTTGGTTAATATTATAAGTGATATTGTTAAATAATTAAAACATTGAAAATGAACCAGTGGATAACCTCTATCTTAGCACACGCACACTCATTCTGTTACATTGATCTTTAAATAAACTCCGCCCCTGAGAGAACTCTATCGTGCAAAGTATTGGTGTTCTATATTTTCCTTTTATAACGAATAATCACCAGTTAGTTGGCATTGGTTTTAATATGCATATTGAATGTTTCTAGTTACCCATACGCAGCGTACTCCTAGGGTTGGTTGCGCGAACTGGTGTTGAATACTTGCTTCGATCTCACGCACTCCGGTACTCGTTTAACACGTTTACTGTTTGTGGCTGAAAGCCCTTACTGTTTTATACATTAAGGTTCCACATTATACCTTATGATTAAGTCGGCCGAATTAATTTTATTCGCACTAATTTTTTGCAGACTGGCCGCGCGGAACTGTTTTTGAGTTGTTTAAATAGATAGGCCCAATTAATCTAGGCCTATCTTATGCCCGAGGCCACTGGTTTTAATTTACGCACTTTACTGTCTAAGGCTGGCTGTCTGTTGTGCACTCTCTAATGACACACTGCATACTGGGTTTCACACAAGCCTGCTGGTATGTGATTGCGCAATGCGTCTGGCAATTGTTTTGACTGACTGTGTGTATGTTGCATTGCTGTACTGGAGGCTCCTTACAGGTGAAGTCTGGCAATTTGGAAAGTGCTTAAAATGATGATTTGAATTAATATGAAATTAAACTGGAGTGGCTCACAATTCCGTACCGTCACAGCAGATTCAGGAAAATTACAAACAAATAGACGAGAAAATTGAAAACCGTAATAAGGAGTTGCGGCAAATCATCAATGAACAAAACCAAGCGTTGAGGGAAGTCATCAATTAAAGTATTGCAATTGTCGATGAAACACTGAGCAAAAGAGTTGATGACTATGAAGAAGAGGAAGTAAGACAGCAAATAACTGAAACTAAGGTAGGTCTAGAAAGGATGGATGAAACCATCATACAACTCAGAGTGGAAGTAGAGGCCAAAATCATCCAAATAGAAAACAATAACAAACTTAGAATAACGGAGGTACAAGCGAAAACCCAAGAAAAATTATACGAAGTACGAATTGACATAACTGGAAGAATAGAACGGGTTCACAATGAAATGAAGACAATGAAAATCAGACAAACGAGTAAAAGGAAATTAATAAATACACGGGAAGGATTGGAGATGATTAAAAGGGGATTAGTTCAGCTACATAATATACCAATTACGGAACCAGGAGAAGTAAGGCAATTTAGAAACTTTAAACGAACCACAGTTGAATTCCCAGATAGATTAGAAGGACTGAAAAAGCCAAAACTAACCGAGAAGCATGGAGGACTTCTGGAGATTATGTATGAACCATTCGAAAGATTAAGAAACGGTACGGAAGAATCAGCTCGAAAAACGATGGTAGACTTCAGCATGAATGAAAATTTTATAACAACAAAATGGCGGAACTACATGATAGTGAGATATGTCACAAGGACAGAAATAACTCTACACACTAGAGAGATCTGAACAACCAGTACAGAGGAAATAATGGACCATGGTTAAACTAAACGATAACCAACCAGAAAAAAAAGGGGACTGATTTTCTGAAAACCGACCAAGCAACCCATTGGAATAAAAACCCCAAAATTCAAAAAGCACGTAAGGACAACTTACTCAAGTTACTTCAAAACAATATAATTTAAAATAAAAAGACTAAAAACCCCAAAATTCAAAAAGTACGTAAGGACAACTTACTCAAGTTATTTCGAAACAATATAATTTAAAATAAAAAGACTAAAAACCCCAAAATTCAAAAAGCACGTAAGGACAACTTACTCAAGTTATTTCAAAACAATATAATTTAAAATAAAAAGACTAAAAACCCCAAAATTCAAAAAGCATGTAAGGACAACTTACTCAAGTTATTTCGAAACAATATAATTTAAAATAAAAAGACTAAAAACCCCAAAATTCAAAAAGCACGTAAGGACAACTTACTCAAGTTATTTCGAAACAATATAATTTAAAATATAAAAAAAATAAAATAAAAAGGAAATCCCCAAAATTCCAAAAAACTGTAAGAACAACTTACTTAATTTATTCAGGAACAATATGATTTAATAAAAAGTATGTAAGTACCACTTACTTTAAATATTTTGCAACAATTTGATTCAATAAACAGTAAAACACCAAGAGTATGTAAGAACAGATTATTAAATAATATTTATAAAGAATTGATTTAAAATGAAATAATAGGAAAAAGTAATATTTTTATGGGAACAAAAAGAAGAATAAATGAATGAAAACAATTGATGGTAATGTGCTAAGATAAGAAGAATAAAGAATAATTTAATGACTCCAATGAAACTGAAGGATGATGATAATTAATACAACAATAATTAGAATTTCTCGGAATTGAAGATTATATAAGAAGAAATGATACGGAGAAATATGTCACAAGAAGGAAAGTCAAAAGGATTTTAAAATAATGCCTATCAATAATGTTATATGCTATTAGTTAATGGAAAAGAAGAAGGAATCAAGAAGAAAAGAAATATATAATTAAATGCAAACAGCAACAGTATGAAGAATCCCAAAAGTGTTTAGTATTAGTCGCTAATTGACTAATTGTAATCTTTTTATTATAACGAATTGACCGTAGAAATGTTCCGGCAATAATTTTCCTGAGCAGGGATGATGTTCCCCTGGTCTCAGAAGGTGTAAGGATGGACAGCGGAGTTATGGACCCAAAGTGGCCACCCGAACTGAACCACCGCACAGGATAGGGAAAATGTTAGGGAAATTGAATATTTAAGGGATAATAATTATAGAATAGCTGAAAAGAGTGATATTAGATTCCAGAAGTATAGATGAAGAAAATAGAAGGAAGATAGCAGACAGAAGCTTAATTGAGAAAGAGAATTTATAGAAGTAAATAAGAAAATAAGTGTTAAACAAGTTTTTATGATTAGTGTGACCAGTCCTTATCAAGTAAAATGTGGAAGTACCACTACCCAGAGAAATAAATAATTGATGAATTTGCCTCCAAGAGAGAGAGAGAGTTTTAGTAGGAAAACAGCAATTACCATTAACCGAATAACAGGTATGTAACCAGTCCGAAAAAAAAAATATTATGAGTAAAAGGATAACCTTATCAGGAACAAACTATAAGTTTATTTTTACTAAACTTCATTGAGCCAAAATAAACTTCTTTCGAAGGGGGAGTATTATGTAACGTAATAGAGTTGAGATCCCCAACGTTACATAAAAAACCATGTAAATATGATTTAAAACAATGCCCAAAGCCTGTTATGATTAAATACAAGAGGGCCCATCTCACCTGAAGAATGCATTAGAGGTACATAGTAAGGTTACTAAGTAATTAAAACATCAAAAGTGTACCTAAATCTAAAATATGTAATGAGTAGTATGAGATGTAAAACATAAACATTGTGTCTAATGGGAGGAGCTTAATGTGTAGGAGTTGAGTATAATGTACTGTTCAATTAATATTTAATGTGTTATAAAATGTACTTGGTGTTGTGCTGTAGCATGATATAGTGTTTACAGGATATTTATTTTATGTTTTTTGGATAGTAAGTGTGGAGCTGTTGTTTTAAAGAAGTACTTAGTCAGTGGTACTCCTTTTATTTATGTTAAAATTGTATTTAAATAATTAAGTATAAGTACATTTATTAGTTATGATATTATGTTAAATGTATTTACTTTAATTGATTAATGAAGATGTTGAAAATAATGTTTGTAAACTTGGCCAGGAAGGCAATAAGTGTTAATAAGTTGGCAAGTAGTTCTTATAGTTATGTTAAAAAACA
Organism: Magicicada septendecula; assembly: GCA_034769895.1. Lineage (NCBI taxonomy): Eukaryota > Metazoa > Arthropoda > Insecta > Hemiptera > Cicadidae > Magicicada > Magicicada septendecula. The sequence goes on from CM068375.1 coordinate 366,414,011, forward strand.
ATGAAGGGTTCAATGGTGAACTAAATAATATAATGAATTGAAACCAGGAAATTAAAATTGATGTAAGTGGCCATAAGCCAGTGACTATTTGTACAGTAGGTCAGGTAAAGAAAAATTAAGTTAAAAACAAAACTAAATTATAACAGGTGTAAGAAAACCAGTAGGCCTAAATTCGATATTTGTAAAAGGAAATTAATACCTTTTTAATAAGTCCAGTCAGATGAAATTATAGTAAAATATATATGGTTTAGTAAAGCAGATTAAGTGAGAGTTTTAAGTAATTTGGTGTAATTCCAAGCATGGAGTATTTTATTAAAAAAGAGTAGTAATATTTTCTAATTCTGGCTCTAGGATATCAAATATTATCCAATGACAGAAAGTAATGGTTGTTAGGGTAACTAAAATGCAAGAAATTTGTTGATTTCAACATTTGATTGTTATATGCTCATGGGTGAAGTTAAATTAATACGAATCCAGAAGAGAATTTTAAAAAACCAAACATTGGATTGTTATATGCTATTGGGAACAGTTCAGTAGACGAATTAAACATAAAATAAAATAAAAAGGAATAAACCTTAATAAATCTAATATCTTAAAGCCAACCCATTCAAACAAAACTGATGAATATTTACCGAACTAGATTTTGGAAAATATAATTATACACCTCCAAAAGGTAGCGGAATTACTAATTCCTTCTTCAAACTAATTCCATTAGAAATAGTGATGAAACCGATTTACAATTGAACCAAGATACTTATTGAAGGAACAAGAAGTCTAAATTAATGAAATTATAAACCAAATATACACAAGAACCTTTGGTATTGGAGACATAAACCTCACTACCAAGAGATTGAAGAAATTATAATACTACACCAATTCCACTGGGACCGGCAACCACAAGGATCGCGAAGAAGAACGAAGAACAGAAGAATTCCTGTTACACTCCGGGACATCACCTTTCCACCTTTATTGATAATCTGGACACATTTTTCTGGCCAAAAGTAACCTCATCAGGACGTCTTCATGCAGTTGTAAACAGATACGGCTATCTTGAGAATCGCATTGTAAAGTAACACCAGCTTATAATTAATTTTATACTTTAAGAATTAATAACAATTTGTAATACTTAGTAACCTTAATTTTGCATTACCTGGCCTTACTAATCGTTAAAAGAATCACACGTACCCTGGAATAAGAGATAAACAAAAATTATATTAAAATTGTATTATACAGTACTAGTTCATTAACAAATCGATTCAGCATTGTACGATCGATATTACGATCAAATAAACTGTGAAGAATACTACTGGAATTTAAAAAATTATATAAATAAAGAATCCTTCTTATATGTAATGATGTTCTGTGTTATTGTAGAATAGGTATTGTATTTTGATGGGGGAGTAATTTACAGATAAAGAAGGTGAACAAACTATCAAGTGAAACTAACTAACCTATAAAAGTAAGTCAATTACGAATAACAGCGCTTGCTGCAGACAGCTGGTGGGACGAGAGAGTTCCGAACTAACGTATTCTCTTCGCCACATTTGAATTCATTTAAATAATACGGACCAAATAGGGTTGGAGAGAATTACCGAATCATGAACTAAGATACCCGTAATATAGATTTATTCTCTGGTAAAACGCTTAGTAATTGATCAACACAGGGCTATGTTCAACATAAGAGTTGCAGCAATGATAAAATAAATAAAATATTTTTATTAATATTGAGTTGCAGGAGGTCGCATCTACAATAACATATTAAACATTTCTTTAATCAAACAGAGTTTCTTTACAATAGTCATTTGCGAAATTGTCCCAGACTACCCGTAAAACATTGTAATGTACAGGGAGCCACTGGAGCCAAAATGCAAAAGATAACTGAACAAATATATTTACCTGTCAGTGTAAATGGTAACCAAACCCAAATTGTAGCTCTAATAGTCCCAAAACTCAATCATGATTGTATTATTGATACGTTGCTTGAATGGAAAGCAAAAATAAATTTTAAAATAAATACCATTACTATGGAAATAAATGCTAATAAAATAAATGCAGGTATTAAAGAGTTTAAGCATTGGAAGTCGGTAAGTGTAGTAAAGAACTGTAAGCAGCTAAAGTCATTTCTAGGTTTAGCTAACTACTATCAGAAGTTTACAAGTAAATACGCGGGGAAAGTACGGTTCCATTGTTAAAGTTGTTAAATAAAGGGATTAAATGGAAGTGGACAAAGGACCACGATGAAGCACTGCAACAAGTGAAAAGTCTTTTTATAAATACTGTTGTATTAAATCATCCAAGGATAGGAGAAAGATTTTACTTGCAAACAGACGCCAGCAATATTGCTATTGGAGCACGCTTGTATCAGATTGATGAGAAGGGCAAAAAAGGGGTATTAGGATTTGTAAGTCGCACACTAAAAGGGGCAGAATTAACCTATTTTACAACAGAAAAAGAGCTATTAGCGATAGTGCATAGCCTGTCAAAGTTTAGAAGTTATATTCTGGGTGCTAAACTTACTATAATGACTGACACTAAGGCATTAGTGTTTTTATTAAAGTGTAAATTGCTTGGTGCTCGTCTGACTCGTTGGATCTTGGCTATACAAGAGTATCAATTTGATATACAGTATTGCAAAGCGAAAGACAACTTAGTAGCAGATGTACTCAGTAGAAATCCACCATTGGAAAACAACATGGAAACAGATAATTTAAATGTAGTAGCAATGATATTGGTATTTACGCGGTAAAACATATAACAAAAACTGAAGTAGTTAGACGACTCAAGGAAATAGGGACTCATCAACAACAAGACCCTAGGATTAGTGTAGCTTGGAGGAGTGCAGTTACCAACTCCAAACCAGGATTTTCTATATACGACGGTAAGCTATATAAGCTATGTTCCCATAGGAGGAAGAATAAACAAATTATTGACCCATAAAGAAATAATAATTGAGCAATAAGGTATATAAATCAAACCTGGTCAAATAAAATAAATAAATAATTGTTTTGAATTAAGGTCTATGATAATAATAATCAATTTTATTTAGATAAATGTTAGTGTTGTTATTTAAATTTTTGACATTAATTAATCCAAAATGATGATTAAAAATGATCATATAAATTTCAATATACCATGTTAGGTTAAGCATCATTGTAATCTTTAGTAATAAGATAGATGTAAGCAACATTGTAGTAGTGCAACTTTTGTGCGGGAAAAAGTGCTAAAGTAAATGTGCAAAATTTTAATCAGTGTAAAACTGTACATTAGAAAAAAAATTAATGATTTAAATAATCAATTTTTTTTATACCGAGTGGGGGTATATATAACGATTCATAATAGCGTCCTATCAGAGCGTTATATGAAAGCTATAGACGGTACGAGTGTAAAGCCGTAAGAAAGAGAGAGAGCGTATAATCGCAGCCATCTCACTCTAACCACGTCACCGCTACATTAGAATCCAGTTCAAACATGTTATTTTACTCAAAGCAAATTATCAGTGCAACCTGCGATAACTTCAAAAGTTATAAATATACGGCAATTCTGAAAACAGCATTGTTCTCAGCAAGAAAAGCTTTATAAGTAGCCGCAATCTCAGTTAATATAATTAACAATTGAAGAAGTTATACGGATGATGCACGCCAACAGGAATAACGAGTGAATTATGCTACGTAGGAATAAGGTGTTTTCACACACACACACACACACACACACAGATAAAGACCTAAGCAACAATATTCTGTGGTCAGATCTTTGGAAACACATTTGCAAATACCTGTAATCAATCAATTTGCAAATACAGGAAGTACGATTTTGACAAGAAATTCTCTGCCGTTTGGAACCTGTCACGGTGTGTTTGACCGACCTGTTCGAGATTGTCAAAACTGGAAAAACGCATGATTTATTTGTACAACCAATCAGCAGCCTGTATTTATAACTGAAGCCAGCTCAAAGCGAGGGGTAGCATCACTCTTTGTTCGGTACTTAAACACACTAGATGTGTATAATTCACATACAGAAATTTTAAATCACGCAAAAGTGCAATTTAATCATCTAATTCGAGAAGTAGTCCGCAGTGTAGATGAATACATAACGTTCAATAACACTCGCTGCGTAAAACAACCGTTAATTAATTAAATAATTAATTAATTAAGCATCAGCCGTGAAGGACCTGTGCTACAGAAGGCTACAGCATCTGTAATTGCCAGGGCATCTTCAACAGCATTGATCAACCTCAATTCTTCTGTGCAACACCATCAAAAGGAGGACCTCTACGGATTCCTATCTTCGGTCAACGCATCAAACAGTAAGAAATAGATTCATTGATCAATGAAATAAGCACTAAACAAATAATAAAACAATAAACAATTTTAAAAGGACACTAAGAAAAGCACACTTTGTATTTTAACTATAAGATTAGCTCTAATATAGTATAGGAGTGTTGAATGGAAAGTGGTGTGTAGTATTGGACGTGCAAATTATTGCAGACCTGTTCTTTAGCACTGGTTTGGGAGATAGAAATCTCTTAATCAAACCAGATAAGAGCTATAGGTCGTTTGAGCATCTTAATCATTATTTTAACACTCACTCAATAATTATAAGTGATAGGGTAGAGTTAAGTCCTGCCATTAACAACTTAAATTTTGAAAATAATTAAATAAAAGTTAATTAAATAATCAAGCAAATCTTAAAGTGTTATTTGTAATGATTCCCCTTGAAAACCACAATCACTGAACGAATCCTGAGAAAGAGTGTCTCCATGCGCTGAGCTAAGCTGAAACCGTGTCATTTGTATCTGGGATTTGTTCTGGCGCCCAGGTAAAGTAATATCAGGGGTAAGTAACTTTTTATCTAACATCACAAATATTAGATAATTGTGTTAGACGAAAGGTAGCATTGTATAATATTTGGCGCCGCAACTAATGGGCCCGATTAAACTTACAAAATTATATAAATAAAGTTATATAATATGGCGTTGCTTTTACCCAAGTGATTAGTTAAATTGTAATATTAATATATTTGAATAGAAAGTGGAATTCAAGGTTAAAAATAACTATTAAATAATTGATAAATTAATTTGTTAAAAATAAAATTTAAAAAAATGGCTAAAACATCATCAGTAGATATGGCAGCAATTGAGCAAATGTTTAAACAGTTGACCACTAAAATGGATGAAACTAAAACTGAAATAAAAGAAACAAAGAATCAATTAACTAGTGAAAATGAAAAAACTAATAATAAAATTGAAAGTACAAATAGTGAATTATCAAAGAAAATTGAAGAAAATAATAAAAGTTTAGAGGAAAGTAATCAAAAATTGTTAACAGATGTTAATAATAAAATAGAACAAACTAATAAATATTTGTTCAGTGAAATGAAACAAATAAATGAAAATTTATCTAGCCAAATAGAACAAAGTAGTAAAGAGGCTACATTTAAAATAGATGAAGAAATATCTAATCTAGCTAGTAAATTAGATAGTACTAATAATAAAATATACGAGAGTAATAGTATGTTTGATAAGCATACCGAACAGGTTAAAACTATGCTAGATGAGTTTAGAAAACAAGTAAATACTAATTTTCACCGTCAAGACGAAAAGCTAAATAAATTTAGAAATGAATTACATGAAAGGTTAGAACAAAAAGTAACCCTCATTAATCAACAATTCAGCGAAGTAACAGCTGAATTAAAAACACAATCGCTTCTAAATAAAGAAGAAATCCAGAATACTAGGGAAGAGTGTACCCAACTGGGTGTAAATAATAATGAAGTTAAGAAACACGTAGAGAGTAAGGATAACAGTGACGAAGTACTTCAAAAGATGGAACAGCAGTTGAAGGTAATGCGGGAAGATCTGACTAAAGCAATGAAGTCACAGCAAACCAAAGTAGTGAGGTGTGGCGGCTATAAGGAAGAACCGGAAAACCTTGCATTTTCAGGAAACCCACATGAGAATCCTGTGGAATTCCTAAAGATGTTTGAGGCATATGTAACTCGTGTAAATCCAATGATGGACGACGAGGACAAGAAGGACATGTTAGGCCGATTTCTCAAGAATTGGGCAGGTACGTGGTGGAAAGTCATCTCAGACAGAGTCTAAACCTACTCAGACTTTAGAGAAAAATTTCTAGCTCAGTACTGGAATGTTCAGATACAAAGAAGGGTACGCGATCATCTAGAATTTGGTAAGTATCATCCGTCAATGAATATGACAAATACCAATTATGTGCTAAATGTAATGGCGCAAGTTAAACATGTAACACCACCAATAGAAGAGAGAGGCCTAGTATATAAGCTAGCGCGTCATTTCTCAGAACGCACTAGAGTAGCAACCACAACTAGAGGAGTGGATACTCTAGAGAAATTCATAATGGTTGTAGATGAGGGTCTAGATTTAGAGAGGGACCTACAGCGTGTAAGTAATCAGCTGAGTAACTACTCTAGAGGTGATCAGCAAGAACCAACATTCTACTCAAATAAGAGGAGAGACAATGAACTTATGAATGAAAAAAGGTTTACCCCATATCCGGGTAACAAACCACAAAATCGACCGGAATTGGAGGAGAAAGGTAGAAGTAGAAGTGTAGAGAACAAACCTAATAAAGGGTATAAAGTGTGTAAAACAACTATAACCTCTACCGAGCAGCAACCGTCGACTAGTAAAATGAATACGGGAAACGGGAAGCCACTGCAGGTAGAAAAGAAACAAAACTAAACCTACCATTACCTGCAGTGAAACAACCAAAGAAAACAGGTAAGAAGAACGTAGCTAATAATATAAAACAAGTGAGCGATAGGGAGTTCTTGTTAAAAGAAGAGCAAGAAGTGGGTAGAAACCATTATCCTGAATGTCCGGAAATAATTTGTAAGATCAGTAATCTACTGGTAAGAGCACTTGTAGACACTGGCAGTGAAGTTAACTGTGTTAGCTCAAAGTTTGTAGATAATAGTCAGTTGCAAAATTGTCCCAGACTACCCGTAAAACATTGTAATGTACAGGGAGCCACTGTAGCCAAAATGTAAAAGATAACTGAACAAATATATTTACCTGTCAGTATAAATGGTAACCAAACCCAAATTGTAGCTCTAATAGTCCCAAAACTTAATCATGATTGTATTATTGGGGTAGATACGTTGCTTGAATGGAAAGCAAAAATAAATTTTAAAAGAAATACCATTACTATGGAAATAAATGCTAATAAAATAAATGTAGGTATTAAAGAGTTTAAGCATTGGAAGTCGGTAAGTGTAGTAAAGAACTGTAAGCAGCTAAAGTCATTTCTAGGTTTAGCTAACTACTATCAGAAGTTTACAAGTAAATACGCGGGGAAAGTACGGTTCCATTGTTAAAGTTGTTAAATAAAGGGATTAAATGGAAGTTGACAAAGGACCACGATGAAGCACTGCAACAAGTGAAAAGTCTTTTTATAAATACTGTTGTATTAAATCATCCAAGGATAGGAGAAAGATTTTACTTGCAAACAGACGCCACCAATATTGCTATTGGAGCACGCTTGTATCAGATTGATGAGAAGGGCCAAAAAGCGGTATTAGGATTTGTAAGTCGCACACTAAAAGGGGCAGAATTAACCTATTTTACGACAGAAAAAGAGCTATTAGCGATAGTGCATAGCCTGTCAAAGTTTAGAAGTTATATTCTGGGTGCTAAACTTACTATAATGACCGACAATAAGGCGTTAGTGTTTTTATTAAAGTGTAAATTGCTTGGTGCTCGTCTGACTCGTTGGATCTTGGCTATACAAGAGTATCAATTTGATATACAGTATTGCAAAGCGAAAGACAACTTAGTAGCAGATGTACTCAGTAGAAATCCACCATCGGAAAACAACATGGAAACAGATAATATTAAATGTAGTAGCAATGATATTGGTATTTACGCGGTAAAACATATAACAAAACCTGAAGTAGTTAGACGACTCAAGGAAATAGGGACTCATCAACAACAAGACCCTAGGATTAGTGTAGCTTGGAGGAGTGCAGTTACCAACTCCAAACCAGGATTTTCTATATACGACGGTAAGCTATATAAGCTATGTTCCCATAGGAGGAAGAATAAACAAATTATTGACCCATAAAGAAATAATAATTGAGCAATAAGGTATATAAATCAAACCTGGTCAAATAAAATAAATAAATAATTGTTTTGAATTAAGGTCTATGATAATAATAATCAATTTTATTTAGATAGATGTTAGTGTTGTTATTTAAATTTTTGATATTAATTAATCCAAAATGATGATTAAAAATGATCATATAAATTTCAATATACCATGTTAGGTTAAGCAACATTGTAATCTTTAGTAATAAGATAGATGTAAGCAACATTGTAGTAGTGCAACTTTTGTGCGGGAAAAAGTGCTAAAGTAAATGTGCAAAATTTTAATCAGTGTAAAACTGTACATTAGAAAAAAAATTAATGATTTAAATAATCAATTTTTTTTATACCGAGTGGGAGTATATATAACGATTCATAATAGCGTCCTATCAGAGCGTTATATGAAAGCTATAGACGGTACGAGTGTAAAGCCGTAAGAAAGAGAGAGAGCGTATAATCACAGCCATCTCACTCTAACCACGTCACCGCTACATTAGAATCCAGTTCAAACATGTTATTTTACTCAAAGCAAATTATCAGTGCAACCTGCGATAACTTCAAAAGTTATAAATATACGGCAATTCTGAAAACAGCATTGTATTCAACAAGAAAAACTTTATAAGTAGCTGCAATCTCAGTTAATATAATTAACAATTGAAGAAGTTATACGGATGATGCACGCCAACAGGAATAACGAGAGAATTATGCTACGTAGGAATAAGGTGTTTTCACACACACACACACACACACACACACACACACACACACACACACACACACACACACACACACACACACACACACACACACACACACACACACACACAGATAAAGACCTAAGCAACAATATTCTATGGTCAGATCTTTGGAAACACATTTGCAAATACCTGTAATCAATCAATATGCAAATACAGGAAGTACGATTTTGACAAGAAATTCTCTGCCGTTTTTAACCTGTCACAGTGTGTTTGACCGACCTGTTCTAGATTGTCAAAACTGGAAAAACGCATGATTTATTTGTACAACCAATCAGCAGCCTGTATTTAAAACTGAAGCCAGCTCAAAGCGAGGGGTAGCATCACTCTTTGTTCGGTACTTAAACACACTAGATGTGTATAATTCACATACAGAAATTTTAAATCACGCAAAAGTGCAATTTAATCATCTAATTCGAGAAGTAGTCCGCAGTGTAGATGAATACATAACGTTCAATAACACTCGCTGCGTAAAACAACCGTTAATTAATTAAATAATTAATTAATTAAGCATCAGCCGTGAAGGACCTGTGCTACAGAAGGCTACAGCATCTGTAATTGCCAGGGCATCTTCAACAGCATTGATCAACCTCAATTCTTCTGTGCAACACCATCAAAAGGAGGACCTCTACGGATTCCTATCTTCGGTCAACGCATCAAACAGTAAGAAATAGATTCATTGATCAATGAAATAAGCACTAAACAAATAATAAAACAATAAACAATTTTAAAAGGACACTAAGAAAAGCACACTTTGTATTTTAACTATAAGATTAGCTCTAATATAGTATAGGAGTGTTGAATGGAAAGTGGTGTGTAGTATTGGACGTGCAAATTATTGCAGACCTGTTCTTTAGCACTGGTTTGGGAGACAGAAATCTCTTAATCAAACCAGATAAGAGCTATAGGTCGTTTGAGCATCTTAATCATTACTTTTCACACTCACTCAATAATTATAAGTGATAGGGTAGAGTTAAGTCCTGCCATTAACAACTTAAAGTTTAAAAATAATTAAATAAAAGTTAATTAAATAATCAAGCAAATCTTAAAGTGTTATTTGTAATGATTCCCCTTGAAAACAACAATCACTGAACGAATCCTGAGAAAGAGTGTCTCCATGCGCTGAGCTAAGCTGAAACCATGTCATTTGTATCTGGGATTTGTTCTGGCGCCCAGGTAAAGTAATATCACGGGTAAGTAACTTTTTATCTAACATCACAAATATTAGATAATTGTGTTAGACGAAAGGTAGCGTTGTATAATATTTGGCGCCACAACTAATGGGCCCGATTAAACTTGCAAAATTATATAAATAAATTTATATAATATGGCGTTGCTTTTACCCAAGTGATTAGTTAAATTGTAATATTAATACATTTGAAAAGAAAGTGGAATTCAAGGTTAAAAATAACTATTAAATAATTGATAAATTAATTTGTTAAAAATAAAATTTTAAAAATTGGCTAAATCATCATCAGTAGATATGGCAGCAATTGAGCAAATGTTTAAACAGTTGACCACTAAAATGGATGAAACTAAAACTGAAATAAAAGATACAAAGAATCAATTAACTAGTGAAAATGAAAAAACTAATAATAAAATTGAAAGTACAAATAGTGAATTATCAAAGAAAATTGAAGAAAATAATTAAAGTTTAGAGGAAAGTAATCAAAAATTGTTAACAGATGTTAATAATAAAATAGAACAAACTAATAAATATTTGTTCAGTGAAATGAAACAAATAAATGAAAATTTATCTAGCCAAATAGAACAAAGTAGTAAAGAGGCTACATTTAAAATTGATGAAGAAATATCTAATCTAGCTAGTAAATTAGATAGTACTAATAATAAAATATACGAGAGTAATAGTATGTTTGATAAGCATACCGAACAGGTTAAAACTATGCTAGATGAGTTTAGAAAACAAGTAAATACTAATTTTCACCGTCAAGACGAAAAGCTAAATAAATTTAGAAATGAATTACATGAAAGGTTATAACAAAAAGTAACCCTCATTAATCAACAATTCAGCGAAGTAACAGCTGAATTAAAAACACAATCGCTTCTAAATAAAGAAGAAATCCAGAATACTAGGGAAGAGTGTAAACAACTGGGTGTAAATAATAATGAAGTTAAGAAACACGTAGAGAGTAAGGATAACAGTGACGAAGTACATCAAAAGATGGAACAGCAGTTGAAGGTAATGCGGGAAGATCTGACTAAAGCAATGAATTCACAGCAAACCAAAGTAGTGAGGTGTGGCGGCTATAAGGAAGAACCGGAAAACCTTGCATTTTCAGGAAACCCACATGAGAATCCTGTGGAATTCCTAAAGATGTTTGAGGCATATGTAACTCGTGTAAATCCAATGATGGACGACGAGGACAAGAAGGACATGTTAGGCCGATTTCTCAAGAATTGGGCAGGTATGTGGTGGAAAGTCATCTCAGACAGAGTCTAAACCTACTCAGACTTTAGAGAAAAATTTCTAGCTCAGTACTGGAATTTTCAGATACAAAGAAGGGTACGCGATCATCTAGAATTTGGTAAGTATCATCCGTCAATGAATATGACAAATACCAATTATGTGCTAAATGTAATGGCGCAAGTTAAACATGTAACACCACCAATAGAAGAGAGAGACCTAGTATATAAGCTAGCGCGTCATTTCTCAGAATGCACTAGAGTAGCAACCACAACTAGAGGAGTGGATACTCTAGAGAAATTCATAATGGTTGTAGATGAGTGTCTAGATTTAGAGAGGGACCTACAGCGTGTAAGTAATCAGCTGAGTACCTACTCTAGAGGTGATCAGCAAGAACCAACATTCTACTCAAATAAGAGGAGAGACAATGAACTTATGAAAGAAAAAAGGTTTACCCCATATCCGGGTAACAAACCACAAAATCGACCGGAATTGGAGGAGAAAGGTAGAAGTTGAAGTGTAGAGAACAAACCTAATAAAGGGTATAAAGTGTGTAAAACAACTATACCCTCTACCGAGCAGCAACCTTCGACTAGTAAAATGAATACGGGAAACGGGAAGCCACTGCAGGTAGAAAAGAAACAAAACTAAACCTACCATTACCTGCAGTGAAACAACCAAAGAAAACAGGTAAGAAGAACGTAGCTAATAATATAAAACAAGTGAGCGATAGGGAGTTCTTGTTAAAAGAAGAGCAAGAAGTGGGTAGAAACCATTATCCTGAATGTCCGGAAATAATTTGTAAGATCAGTAATCTACTGGTAAGAGCGCTTGTAGACACTGGCAGTGAAGTTACCTGTGTTAGCTCAAAGTTTGTAGATAATAGTCAGTTGCAAAATTGTCCCAGACTACCCGTAAAACATTGTAATGTACAGGGAGCCACTGTAGCCAAAATGCAAAAGATAACTGAACAAATATATTTACCTGTCAGTATAAATGGTAACCAAACCCAAATTGTAGCTCTAATAGTCCCAAAACTTAATCATGATTGTATTATTGGGGTAGATACGTTGCTTGAATGGAAAGCAAAAATAAATTTTAAAAGAAATACAATTACTATGGAAATAAATGCTAATAAAATAAATGTAGGTATTATAGAGTTTAAGCATTGGAAGTCGGTAAGTGTAGTAAAGAACTGTAAGCAGCTAAAGTCATTTCTAGGTTTAGCTAACTACTATCAGAAGTTTACAAGTAAATACGCGGGGAAAGTACGGTTCCATTGTTAAAGTTGTTAAATAAAGGGATTAAATGGAAGTTGACAAAGGACCACGATGAAGCACTGCAACAAGTGAAAAGTCTTTTTATAAATACTGTTGTATTAAATCATCCAAGGATAGGAGAAAGATTTTACTTGCAAACAGACGCCAGCAATATTGCTATTGGAGCACGCTTGTATCAGATTGATGAGAAGGGCCAAAAAGCGGTATTAGGATTTGTAAGTCGCACACTAAAAGGGGCAGAATTAACATATTTTATGACAGAAAAAGAGCTATTAGCGATAGTGCATAGCCTGTCAAAGTTTAGAAGTTATATTCTGGGTGCTAAACTTACTATAATGACCGACAATAAGGCGTTAGTGTTTTTATTAAAGTGTAAATTGCTTGGTGCTCGTCTGACTCGTTGGATCTTGGCTATACAAGAGTATCAATTTGATATACAGTATTGCAAAGCGAAAGACAACTTAGTAGCAGATGTACTCAGTAGAAATCCACCATCGGAAAACAACATGGAAACAGATAATATTAAATGTAGTAGCAATGATATTGGTATTTACGCGGTAAAACATATAACAAAACCTGAAGTAGTTAGACGACTCAAGGAAATAGGGACTCATCAACAACAAGACCCTAGGATTAGTGTAGCTTGGAGGAGTGCAGTTACCAACTCCAAACCAGGATTTTCTATATACGACGGTAAGCTATATAAGCTATGTTCCCATAGGAGGAAGAATAAACAAATTATTGACCCATAAAGAAATAATAATTGAGCAATAAGGTATATAAATCAAACCTGGTCAAATAAAATAAATAAATAATTGTTTTGAATTAAGGTCTATGATAATAATAATCAATTTTATTTAGATAGATGTTAGTGTTGTTATTTAAATTTTTGACATTAATTAATCCAAAATGATGATTAAAAATGATCATATAAATTTCAATATACCATGTTAGGTTAAGCAACATTGTAATCTTTAGTAATAAGATAGATGTAAGCAACATTGTAGTAGTGCAACTTTTGTGCGGGAAAAAGTGCTAAAGTAAATGTGCAAAATTTTAATCAGTGTAAAACTGTACATTAGATAAAATAATTAATGATTTAAATAATCAATTTTTTTTATACCGAGTGGGGGTATATATAACGATTCATAATAGCGTCCTATCAGAGCGTTATATGAAAGCTATAGACGGTACGAGTGTAAAGCCGTAAGAAAGAGAGAGAGCGTATAATCGCAGCCATCTCACTCTAACCACGTCACCGCTACATTAGAATCCAGTTCAAACATGTGATTTTACTCAAAGCAAATTATCAGTGCAACCTGCGATAACTTCAAAAGTTATAAATATACGGCAATTCTGAAAACAGCATTGTATTCAGCAAGAAAAGCTTTATAAGTAGCTGCAATCTCAGTTAATATAATTAACAATTGAAGAAGTTATACGGATGATGCACGCCAACAGGAATAACGAGAGAATTATGCTACGTAGGAATAAGGTGTTTTCACACACACACACACACACACACACACACAGATAAAGACCTAAGCAACAATATTCTGTGGTCAGATCTTTGGAAACACATTTGCAAATACCTGTAATCAATCAATTTGCAAATACAGGAAGTACGATTTTGACAAGAAATTCTCTGCCGTTTGGAACCTGTCACGGTGTGTTTGACCGACCTGTTCGAGATTGTCAAAACTGGAAAAACGCATGATTTATTTGTACAACCAATCAGCAGCCTGTATTTATAACTGAAGCCAGCTCAAAGCGAGGGGTAGCATCACTCTTTGTTCGGTACTTAAACACACTAGATGTGTATAATTCACATACAGAAATTTTAAATCACGCAAAAGTGCAATTTAATCATCTAATTCGAGAAGTAGTCCGCAGTGTAGATGAATACATAACGTTCAATAACACTCGCTGCGTAAAACAACCGTTAATTAATTAAATAATTAATTAATTAAGCATCAGCCGTGAAGGACCTGTGCTACAGAAGGCTACAGCATCTGTAATTGCCAGGGCATCTTCAACAGCATTGATCAACCTCAATTCTTCTGTGCAACACCATCAAAAGGAGGACCTCTACGGATTCCTATCTTCGGTCAACGCATCAAACAGTAAGAAATAGATTCATTGATCAATGAAATAAGCACTAAACAAATAATAAAACAATAAACAATTTTAAAAGGACACTAAGAAAAGCACACTTTGTATTTTAACTATAAGATTAGCTCTAATATAGTATAGGAGTGTTGAATGGAAAGTGGTGTGTAGTATTGGACGTGCAAATTATTGCAGACCTGTTCTTTAGCACTGGTTTGGGAGATAGAAATCTCTTAATCAAACCAGATAAGAGCTATAGGTCGTTTGAGCATCTTAATCATTATTTTAACACTCACTCAATAATTATAAGTGATAGGGTAGAGTTAAGTCCTGCCATTAACAACTTAAATTTTGAAAATAATTAAATAAAAGTTAATTAAATAATCAAGCAAATCTTAAAGTGTTATTTGTAATGATTCCCCTTGAAAACCACAATCACTGAACGAATCCTGAGAAAGAGTGTCTCCATGCGCTGAGCTAAGCTGAAACCGTGTCATTTGTATCTGGGATTTGTTCTGGCGCCCAGGTAAAGTAATATCAGGGGTAAGTAACTTTTTATCTAACATCACAAATATTAGATAATTGTGTTAGACGAAAGGTAGCATTGTATAATATTTGGCGCCGCAACTAATGGGCCCGATTAAACTTACAAAATTATATAAATAAAGTTATATAATATGGCGTTGCTTTTACCCAAGTGATTAGTTAAATTGTAATATTAATATATTTGAAAAGAAAGTGGAATTCAAGGTTAAAAATAACTATTAAATAATTGATAAATTAATTTGTTAAAAATAAAATTTAAAAAAATGGCTAAAACATCATCAGTAGATATGGCAGCAATTGAGCAAATGTTTAAACAGTTGACCACTAAAATGGATGAAACTAAAACTGAAATAAAAGAAACAAAGAATCAATTAACTAGTGAAAATGAAAAAACTAATAATAAAATTGAAAGTACAAATAGTGAATTATCAAAGAAAATTGAAGAAAATAATAAAAGTTTAGAGGAAAGTAATCAAAAATTGTTAACAGATGTTAATAATAAAATAGAACAAACTAATAAATATTTGTTCAGTGAAATGAAACAAATAAATGAAAATTTATCTAGCCAAATAGAACAAAGTAGTAAAGAGGCTACATTTAAAATAGATGAAGAAATATCTAATCTAGCTAGTAAATTAGATAGTACTAATAATAAAATATACGAGAGTAATAGTATGTTTGATAAGCATACCGAACAGGTTAAAACTATGCTAGATGAGTTTAGAAAACAAGTAAATACTAATTTTCACCGTCAAGATGAAAAGCTAAATAAATTTAGAAATGAATTACATGAAAGGTTAGAACAAAAAGTAACCCTCATTAATCAACAATTCAGCGAAGTAACAGCTGAATTAAAAACACAATCGCTTCTAAATAAAGAAGAAATCCAGAATACTAGGGAAGAGTGTACCCAACTGGGTGTAAATAATAATGAAGTTAAGAAACACGTAGAGAGTAAGGATAACAGTGACGAAGTACTTCAAAAGATGGAACAGCAGTTGAAGGTAATGCGGGAAGATCTGACTAAAGCAATGAAGTCACAGCAAACCAAAGTAGTGAGGTGTGGCGGCTATAAGGAAGAACCGGAAAACCTTGCATTTTCAGGAAACCCACATGAGAATCCTGTGGAATTCCTAAAGATGTTTGAGGCATATGTAACTCGTGTAAATCCAATGATGGACGACGAGGACAAGAAGGACATGTTAGGCCGATTTCTCAAGAATTGGGCAGGTACGTGGTGGAAAGTCATCTCAGACAGAGTCTAAACCTACTCAGACTTTAGAGAAAAATTTCTAGCTCAGTACTGGAATGTTCAGATACAAAGAAGGGTACGCGATCATCTAGAATTTGGTAAGTATCATCCGTCAATGAATATGACAAATACCAATTATGTGCTAAATGTAATGGCGCAAGTTAAACATGTAACACCACCAATAGAAGAGAGAGGCCTAGTATATAAGCTAGCGCGTCATTTCTCAGAACGCACTAGAGTAGCAACCACAACTAGAGGAGTGGATACTCTAGAGAAATTCATAATGGTTGTAGATGAGGGTCTAGATTTAGAGAGGGACCTACAGCGTGTAAGTAATCAGCTGAGTAACTACTCTAGAGGTGATCAGCAAGAACCAACATTCTACTCAAATAAGAGGAGAGACAATGAACTTATGAATGAAAAAAGGTTTACCCCATATCCGGGTAACAAACCACAAAATCGACCGGAATTGGAGGAGAAAGGTAGAAGTAGAAGTGTAGAGAACAAACCTAATAAAGGGTATAAAGTGTGTAAAACAACTATAACCTCTACCGAGCAGCAACCGTCGACTAGTAAAATGAATACGGGAAACGGGAAGCCACTGCAGGTAGAAAAGAAACAAAACTAAACCTACCATTACCTGCAGTGAAACAACCAAAGAAAACAGGTAAGAAGAACGTAGCTAATAATATAAAACAAGTGAGCGATAGGGAGTTCTTGTTAAAAGAAGAGCAAGAAGTGGGTAGAAACCATTATCCTGAATGTCCGGAAATAATTTGTAAGATCAGTAATCTACTGGTAAGAGCACTTGTAGACACTGGCAGTGAAGTTAACTGTGTTAGCTCAAAGTTTGTAGATAATAGTCAGTTGCAAAATTGTCCCAGACTACCCGTAAAACATTGTAATGTACAGGGAGCCACTGTAGCCAAAATGTAAAAGATAACTGAACAAATATATTTACCTGTCAGTATAAATGGTAACCAAACCCAAATTGTAGCTCTAATAGTCCCAAAACTTAATCATGATTGTATTATTGGGGTAGATACGTTGCTTGAATGGAAAGCAAAAATAAATTTTAAAAGAAATACCATTACTATGGAAATAAATGCTAATAAAATAAATGTAGGTATTAAAGAGTTTAAGCATTGGAAGTCGGTAAGTGTAGTAAAGAACTGTAAGCAGCTAAAGTCATTTCTAGGTTTAGCTAACTACTATCAGAAGTTTACAAGTAAATACACGGGGAAAGTACGGTTCCATTGTTAAAGTTGTTAAATAAAGGGATTAAATGGAAGTTGACAAAGGACCACGATGAAGCACTGCAACAAGTGAAAAGTCTTTTTATAAATACTGTTGTATTAAATCATCCAAGGATAGGAGAAAGATTTTACTTGCAAACAGATGCCAGCAATATTGCTATTGGAGCACGCTTGTATCAGATTGATGAGAAGGGCCAAAAAGCGGTATTAGGATTTGTAAGTCGCACACTAAAAGGGGCAGAATTAACCTATTTTACGACAGAAAAAGAGCTATTAGCGATAGTGCATAGCCTGTCAAAGTTTAGAAGTTATATTCTGGGTGCTAAACTTACTATAATGACCGACAATAAGGCGTTAGTGTTTTTATTAAAGTGTAAATTGCTTGGTGCTCGTCTGACTCGTTGGATCTTGGCTATACAAGAGTATCAATTTGATATACAGTATTGCAAAGCGAAAGACAACTTAGTAGCAGATGTACTCAGTAGAAATCCACCATCGGAAAACAACATGGAAACAGATAATATTAAATGTAGTAGCAATGATATTGGTATTTACGCGGTAAAACATATAACAAAACCTGAAGTAGTTAGACGACTCAAGGAAATAGGGACTCATCAACAACAAGACCCTAGGATTAGTGTAGCTTGGAGGAGTGCAGTTACCAACTCCAAACCAGGATTTTCTATATACGACGGTAAGCTATATAAGCTATGTTCCCATAGGAGGAACAATAAACAAATTATTGACACATAAAGAAATAATAATTGAGCAATAAGGTATATAAATCAAACCTGGTCAAATAAAATAAATAAATAATTGTTTTGAATTAAGGTCTATGATAATAATAATCAATTTTATTTAGATAGATGTTAGTGTTGTTATTTAAATTTTTGATATTAATTAATCCAAAATGATGATTAAAAATGATCATATAAATTTCAATATACCATGTTAGGTTAAGCAACATTGTAATCTTTAGTAATAAGATAGATGTAAGCAACATTGTAGTAGTGCAACTTTTGTGTGGGAAAAAGTGCTAAAGTAAATGTGCAAAATTTTAATCAGTGTAAAACTGTACATTAGAAAAAAAATTAATGATTTAAATAATCAATTTTTTTTATACCGAGTGGGGGTATATATAACGATTCATAATAGCGTCCTATCAGAGCGTTATATGAAAGCTATAGACGGTACGAGTGTAAAGCCGTAAGAAAGAGAGAGAGCGTATAATCACAGCCATCTCACTCTAACCACGTCACCGCTACATTAGAATCCAGTTCAAACATGTTATTTTACTCAAAGCAAATTATCAGTGCAACCTGCGATAACTTCAAAAGTTATAAATATACGGCAATTCTGAAAACAGCATTGTATTCAACAAGAAAAACTTTATAAGTAGCTGCAATCTCAGTTAATATAATTAACAATTGAAGAAGTTATACGGATGATGCACGCCAACAGGAATAACGAGAGAATTAAGCTACGTAGGAATAAGGTGTCTTCACACACACACACACACACACACACACACACACACACACACACACACACACACACACACACACACACACACACACACACACACACACACACACACACAGATAAAGACCTAAGCAACAATATTCTATGGTCAGATCTTTGGAAACACATTTGCAAATACCTGTAATCAATCAATATGCAAATACAGGAAGTACGATTTTGACAAGAAATTCTCTGCCGTTTTTAACCTGTCACAGTGTGTTTGACCGACCTGTTCTAGATTGTCAAAACTGGAAAAACGCATGATTTATTTGTACAACCAATCAGCAGCCTGTATTTAAAACTGAAGCCAGCTCAAAGCGAGGGGTAGCATCACTCTTTGTTCGGTACTTAAACACACTAGATGTGTATAATTCACATACAGAAATTTTAAATCACGCAAAAGTGCAATTTAATCATCTAATTCGAGAAGTAGTCCGCAGTGTAGATGAATACATAACGTTCAATAACACTCGCTGCGTAAAACAACCGTTAATTAATTAAATAATTAATTAATTAAGCATCAGCCGTGAAGGACCTGTGCTACAGAAGGCTACAGCATCTGTAATTGCCAGGGCATCTTCAACAGCATTGATCAACCTCAATTCTTCTGTGCAACACCATCAAAAGGAGGACCTCTACGGATTCCTATCTTCGGTCAACGCATCAAACAGTAAGAAATAGATTCATTGATCAATGAAATAAGCACTAAACAAATAATAAAACAATAAACAATTTTAAAAGGACACTAAGAAAAGCACACTTTGTATTTTAACTATAAGATTAGCTCTAATATAGTATAGGAGTGTTGAATGGAAAGTGGTGTGTAGTATTGGACGTGCAAATTATTGCAGACCTGTTCTTTAGCACTGGTTTGGGAGACAGAAATCTCTTAATCAAACCAGATAAGAGCTATAGGTCGTTTGAGCATCTTAATCATTACTTTTCACACTCACTCAATAATTATAAGTGATAGGGTAGAGTTAAGTCCTGCCATTAACAACTTAAAGTTTAAAAATAATTAAATAAAAGTTAATTAAATAATCAAGCAAATCTTAAAGTGTTATTTGTAATGATTCCCCTTGAAAACAACAATCACTGAACGAATCCTGAGAAAGAGTGTCTCCATGCGCTGAGCTAAGCTGAAACCATGTCATTTGTATCTGGGATTTGTTCTGGCGCCCAGGTAAAGTAATATCACGGGTAAGTAACTTTTTATCTAACATCACAAATATTAGATAATTGTGTTAGACGAAAGGTAGCGTTGTATAATATTTGGCGCCACAACTAATGGGCCCGATTAAACTTGCAAAATTATATAAATAAATTTATATAATATGGCGTTGCTTTTACCCAAGTGATTAGTTAAATTGTAATATTAATACATTTGAAAAGAAAGTGGAATTCAAGGTTAAAAATAACTATTAAATAATTGATAAATTAATTTGTTAAAAATAAAATTTTAAAAATTGGCTAAATCATCATCAGTAGATATGGCAGCAATTGAGCAAATGTTTAAACAGTTGACCACTAAAATGGATGAAACTAAAACTGAAATAAAAGATACAAAGAATCAATTAACTAGTGAAAATGAAAAAACTAATAATAAAATTGAAAGTACAAATAGTGAATTATCAAAGAAAATTGAAGAAAATAATTAAAGTTTAGAGGAAAGTAATCAAAAATTGTTAACAGATGTTAATAATAAAATAGAACAAACTAATAAATATTTGTTCAGTGAAATGAAACAAATAAATGAAAATTTATCTAGCCAAATAGAACAAAGTAGTAAAGAGGCTACATTTAAAATTGATGAAGAAATATCTAATCTAGCTAGTAAATTAGATAGTACTAATAATAAAATATACGAGAGTAATAGTATGTTTGATAAGCATACCGAACAGGTTAAAACTATGCTAGATGAGTTTAGAAAACAAGTAAATACTAATTTTCACCGTCAAGACGAAAAGCTAAATAAATTTAGAAATGAATTACATGAAAGGTTAGAACAAAAAGTAACCCTCATTAATCAACAATTCAGCGAAGTAACAGCTGAATTAAAAACACAATCGCTTCTAAATAAAGAAGAAATCCAGAATACTAGGGAAGAGTGTAAACAACTGGGTGTAAATAATAATGAAGTTAAGAAACACGTAGAGAGTAAGGATAACAGTGACGAAGTACATCAAAAGATGGAACAGCAGTTGAAGGTAATGCGGGAAGATCTGACTAAAGCAATGAATTCACAGCAAACCAAAGTAGTGAGGTGTGGCGGCTATAAGGAAGAACCGGAAAACCTTGCATTTTCAGGAAACCCACATGAGAATCCTGTGGAATTCCTAAAGATGTTTGAGGCATATGTAACTCGTGTAAATCCAATGATGGACGACGAGGACAAGAAGGACATGTTAGGCCGATTTCTCAAGAATTGGGCAGGTATGTGGTGGAAAGTCATCTCAGACAGAGTCTAAACCTACTCAGACTTTAGAGAAAAATTTCTAGCTCAGTACTGGAATTTTCAGATACAAAGAAGGGTACGCGATCATCTAGAATTTGGTAAGTATCATCCGTCAATGAATATGACAAATACCAATTATG
The DNA here is from genome assembly GCA_034769895.1 of Magicicada septendecula. NCBI lineage: Eukaryota > Metazoa > Arthropoda > Insecta > Hemiptera > Cicadidae > Magicicada > Magicicada septendecula. The sequence continues at coordinate 366,435,866 of CM068375.1, forward strand.
TGCTAAATGTAATGGCGCAAGTTAAACATGTAACACCACCAATAGAAGAGAGAGACCTAGTATATAAGCTAGCGCGTCATTTCTCAGAATGCACTTGAGTAGCAACCACAACTAGAGGAGTGGATACTCTAGAGAAATTCATAATGGTTGTAGATGAGTGTCTAGATTTAGAGAGGGACCTACAGCGTGTAAGTAATCAGCTGAGTAACTACTCTAGAGGTGATCAGCAAGAACCAACATTCTACTCAAATAAGAGGAGAGACAATGAACTTATGAAAGAAAAAAGGTTTACCCCATATCCGGGTAACAAACCACAAAATCGACCGGAATTGGAGGAGAAAGGTAGAAGTTGAAGTGTAGAGAACAAACCTAATAAAGGGTATAAAGTGTGTAAAACAACTATAACCTCTACCGAGCAGCAACCTTCGACTAGTAAAATGAATACGGGAAACGGGAAGCCACTGCAGGTAGAAAAGAAACAAAACTAAACCTACCATTACCTGCAGTGAAACAACCAAAGAAAACAGGTAAGAAGAACGTAGCTAATAATATAAAACAAGTGAGCGATAGGGAGTTCTTGTTAAAAGAAGAGCAAGAAGTGGGTAGAAACCATTATCCTGAATGTCCGGAAATAATTTGTAAGATCAGTAATCTACTGGTAAGAGCGCTTGTAGACACTGGCAGTGAAGTTACCTGTGTTAGCTCAAAGTTTGTAGATAATAGTCAGTTGCAAAATTGTCCCAGACTACCCGTAAAACATTGTAATGTACAGGGAGCCACTGTAGCCAAAATGCAAAAGATAACTGAACAAATATATTTACCTGTCAGTATAAATGGTAACCAAACCCAAATTGTAGCTCTAATAGTCCCAAAACTTAATCATGATTGTATTATTGGGGTAGATACGTTGCTTGAATGGAAAGCAAAAATAAATTTTAAAAGAAATACAATTACTATGGAAATAAATGCTAATAAAATAAATGTAGGTATTATAGAGTTTAAGCATTGGAAGTCGGTAAGTGTAGTAAAGAACTGTAAGCAGCTAAAGTCATTTCTAGGTTTAGCTAACTACTATCAGAAGTTTACAAGTAAATACGCGGGGAAAGTACGGTTCCATTGTTAAAGTTGTTAAATAAAGGGATTAAATGGAAGTTGACAAAGGACCACGATGAAGCACTGCAACAAGTGAAAAGTCTTTTTATAAATACTGTTGTATTAAATCATCCAAGGATAGGAGAAAGATTTTACTTGCAACCAGACGCCAGCAATATTGCTATTGGAGCACGCTTGTATCAGATTGATGAGAAGGGCCAAAAAGCGGTATTAGGATTTGTAAGTCGCACACTAAAAGGGGCAGAATTAACATATTTTATGACAGAAAAAGAGCTATTAGCGATAGTGCATAGCCTGTCAAAGTTTAGAAGTTATATTCTGGGTGCTAAACTTACTATAATGACCGACAATAAGGCGTTAGTGTTTTTATTAAAGTGTAAATTGCTTGGTGCTCGTCTGACTCGTTGGATCTTGGCTATACAAGAGTATCAATTTGATATACAGTATTGCAAAGCGAAAGACAACTTAGTAGCAGATGTACTCAGTAGAAATCCACCATCGGAAAACAACATGGAAACAGATAATATTAAATGTAGTAGCAATGATATTGGTATTTACGCGGTAAAACATATAACAAAACCTGAAGTAGTTAGACGACTCAAGGAAATAGGGACTCATCAACAACAAGACCCTAGGATTAGTGTAGCTTGGAGGAGTGCAGTTACCAACTCCAAACCAGGATTTTCTATATACGACGGTAAGCTATATAAGCTATGTTCCCATAGGAGGAAGAATAAACAAATTATTGACCCATAAAGAAATAATAATTGAGCAATAAGGTATATAAATCAAACCTGGTCAAATAAAATAAATAAATAATTGTTTTGAATTAAGGTCTATGATAATAATAATCAATTTTATTTAGATAGATGTTAGTGTTGTTATTTAAATTTTTGACATTAATTAATCCAAAATGATGATTAAAAATGATCATATAAATTTCAATATACCATGTTAGGTTAAGCAACATTGTAATCTTTAGTAATAAGATAGATGTAAGCAACATTGTAGTAGTGCAACTTTTGTGCGGGAAAAAGTGCTAAAGTAAATGTGCAAAATTTTAATCAGTGTAAAACTGTACATTAGATAAAATAATTAATGATTTAAATAATCAATTTTTTTTATACCGAGTGGGGGTATATATAACGATTCATAATAGCGTCCTATCAGAGCGTTATATGAAAGCTATAGACGGTACGAGTGTAAAGCCGTAAGAAAGAGAGAGAGCGTATAATCGCAGCCATCTCACTCTAACCACGTCACCGCTACATTAGAATCCAGTTCAAACATGTGATTTTACTCAAAGCAAATTATCAGTGCAACCTGCGATAACTTCAAAAGTTATAAATATACGGCAATTCTGAAAACAGCATTGTATTCAGCAAGAAAAGCTTTATAAGTAGCTGCAATCTCAGTTAATATAATTAACAATTGAAGAAGTTATACGGATGATGCACGCCAACAGGAATAACGAGAGAATTATGCTACGTAGGAATAAGGTGTTTTCACACACACACACACACACACACACACACACACACACACACACACACACACACACACACACACACACACACACACACACACACACAGATAAAGACCTAAGCAACAATATTCTATGGTCAGATCTTTGGAAACACATTTGCAAATACCTGTAATCAATCAATATGCAAATACAGGAAGTACGATTTTGACAAGAAATTCTCTGCCGTTTGGAACCTGTCACAGTGTGTTTGACCGACCTGTTCTAGATTGTCAAAACTGGAAAAATGCATGATTTATTTGTACAACCAATCAGCAGCCTGTATTTAAAACTGAAGCCAGCTCAAAGCGAGGGGTAGCATCACTCTTTGTTCGGTACTTAAACACACTAGATGTGTATAATTCACATACAGAAATTTTAAATCACGCAAAAGTGCAATTTAATCATCTAATTCGAGAAGTAGTCCGCAGTGTAGATGAATACATAACGTTCAATAACACTCGCTGCGTAAAACAACCGTTAATTAATTAAATAATTAATTAATTAAGCATCAGCCGTGAAGGACCTGTACTACAGAAGGCTACAGCATCTGTAATTGCCAGGGCATCTTCAACAGCATTGATCAACCTCAATTCTTCTGTGCAACACCATCAAAAGGAGGACCTCTACGGATTCCTATCTTCAGTCAACGCATCAAACACTAAGAAATAGATTCATTGATCAATGAAATAAGCACTAAACAAATAATAAAACAATAAACAATTTTAAAAGGACACTAAGAAAAGCACACTTTGTATTTTAACTATAAGATTAGCTCTAATATAGTATAGGAGTGTTGAATGGAAAGTGGTGTGTAGTATTGGACGTGCAAATTATTGCAGACATGTTCTTTAGCACTGGTTTGGGAGATAGAAATCTCTTAATCAAACCAGATAAGAGCTATAGGTCGTTTGAGCATCTTAATCATTACTTTTCACACTCACTCAATAATTATAAGTGATAGGGTAGAGTTAAGTCCTGCCATTAACAACTTAAAGTTTAAAAATAATTAAATAAAAGTTAATTAAATAATCAAGCAAATCTTAAAGTGTTATTTGTAATGATTCCCCTTGAAAACCACAATCACTGAACGAATCCTGAGAAAGAGTGTCTCCATGCGCTGAGCTAAGCTGAAACCATGTCATTTGTATCTGAGATTTGTTCTGGCGCCCAGGTAAAGTAATATCACGGGTAAGTAACTTTTTATCTAACATCACAAATATTAGATAATTGTGTTAGACGAAAGGTAGCGTTGTATAATATTTGGCGCCACAACTAATGGGCCCGATTAAACTTGCAAAATTATATAAATAAATTTATATAATATGGCGTTGCTTTTACCCAAGTGATTAGTTAAATTGTAATATTAATACATTTGAAAAGAAAGTGGAATTCAAGGTTAAAAATAACTATTAAATAATTGATAAATTAATTTGTTAAAAATAAAATTTTAAAAAATGGCTAAATCATCATCAGTAGATATGGCAGCAATTGAGCAAATGTTTAAACAGTTGACCACTAAAATGGATGAAACTAAAACTGAAATAAAAGAAACAAAGAATCAATTAACTAGTGAAAATGAAAAAACTAATAATAAAATTGAAAGTACAAATAGTGAATTATCAAAGAAAATTGAAGAAAATAATTAAAGTTTAGAGGAAAGTAATCAAAAATTGTTAACAGATGTTAATAATAAAATAGAACAAACTAATAAATATTTGTTCAGTGAAATGAAACAAATAAATGAAAATTTATCTAGCCAAATAGAACAAAGTAGTAAAGAGGCTACATTTAAAATAGATGAAGAAATATCTAATCTAGCTAGTAAATTAGATAGTACTAATAATAAAATATACGAGAGTAATAGTAGGTTTGATAAGCATACCGAACAGGTTAAAACTATGCTAGATGAGTTTAGAAAACAAGTAAATACTAATTTTCACCGTCAAGACGAAAAGCTAAATAAATTTAGAAATGAATTACATGAAAGGTTAGAACAAAAAGTAACCCTCATTAATCAACAATTCAGCGAAGTAACAGCTGAATTAAAAACACAATCGCTTCTAAATAAAGAAGAAATCCAGAATACTAGGAAAGAGTGTAAACAACTGGGTGTAAATAATAATGAAGTTAAGAAACACGTAGAGAGTAAGGATAACAGTGACGAAGTACATCAAAAGATGGAACAGCAGTTGAAGGTAATGCGGGAAGATCTGACTAAAGCAATGAATTCACAGCAAACCAAAGTAGTGAGGTGTGGCGGCTATAAGGAAGAACCGGAAAACCTTGCATTTTCAGGAAACCCACATGAGAATCCTGTGGAATTCCTAAAGATGTTTGAGGCATATGTAACTCGTGTAAATCCAATGATGGACGACGAGGACAAGAAGGACATGTTAGGCCGATTTCTCAAGAATTGGGCAGGTACGTGGTGGAAAGTCATCTCAGACAGAGTCTAAACCTACTCAGACTTTAGAGAAAAATTTCTAGCTCAGTACTGGAATGTTCAGATACAAAGAAGGGTACGTGATCATCTAGAATTTGGTAAGTATCATCCGTCAATGAATATGACAACTACCAATTATGTGCTAAATGTAATGGCGCAAGTTAAACATGTAACACCACCAATAGAAGAGAGAGACCTAGTATATAAGCTAGCGCGTCATTTCTCAGAACGCACTAGAGTAGCAACCACAACTAGAGGAGTAGATACTCTAGAGAAATTCATAATGGTTGTAGATGAGTGTCTAGATTTAGAGAGGGACCTACAGCATGTAAGTAATCAGCTGAGTAACTACTCTAGAGGTGATCAGCAAGAACCAACTTTCTACTCAAATAAGAGGAGAGACAATGAACGTATGAAAGAAAAAAGGTTTACCCCATATCCGGGTAACAAACCACAAAATCGACCGGAATTGGAGGAGAAAGGTAGAAGTAGAAGTGTAGAGAACAAACCTAATAAAGGGTATAAAGTGTGTAAAACAACTATAACCTCTACCGAGCAGCAACCGTCGACTAGTAAAATGAATACGGGAAACGGGAAGCCACTGCAGGTAGAGAAGAAACAAAACTAAACCTACCGTTACCTGCAGTGAAACAACCAAAGAAAACAGGTAAGAAGAACGTAGCTAATAATATAAAACAAGTGAGCGATAGGGAGTTCTTGTTAAAAGAAGAGCAAGAAGTGGGTAGAAACCATTATCCTGAATGTCCGGAAATAATTTGTAAGATCAGTAATCTACTGGTAAGAGCGCTTGTAGACACTGGCAGTGAAGTTACCTGTGTTAGCTCAAAGTTTGTAGATAATAGTCAGTTGCAAAATTGTCCCAGACTACCCGTAAAACATTGTAATGTACAGGGAGCCACTGGAGCCAAAATGCAAAAGATAACTGAACAAATATATTTACCTGTCAGTATAAATGGTAACCAAACCCAAATTGTAGCTCTAATAGTCCCAAAACTTAATCATGATTGTATTATTGGGGTAGATACGTTGCTTGAATGGAAAGCAAAAATAAATTTTAAAAGAAATACCATTACTATGGAAATAAATGCTAATAAAATAAATGTAGGTATTAAAGAGTTTAAGCATTGGAAGTCGGTAAGTGTAGTAAAGAACTGTAAGCAGCTAAAGTCATTTCTAGGTTTAGCTAACTACTATCAGAAGTTTACAAGTAAATACGCGGGGAAAGTACGGTTCCATTGTTAAAGTTGTTAAATAAAGGGATTAAATGGAAGTTGACAAAGGACCACGATGAAGCACTGCAACAAGTGAAAAGTCTTTTTATAAATACTGTTGTATTAAATCATCCAAGGATAGGAGAAAGATTTTACTTGCAAACAGACGCCAGCAATATTGCTATTGGAGCACGCTTGTATCAGATTGATGAGAAGGGCCAAAAAGCGGTATTAGGATTTGTAAGTCGCACACTAAAAGGGGCAGAATTAACCTATTTTACGACAGAAAAAGAGCTATTAGCGATAGTGCATAGCCTGTCAAAGTTTAGAAGTTATATTCTGGGTGCTAAACTTACTATAATGACCGACAATAAGGCGTTAGTGTTTTTATTAAAGTGTAAATTGCTTGGTGCTCGTCTGACTCGTTGGATCTTGGCTATACAAGAGTATCAATTTGATATACAGTATTGCAAAGCGAAAGACAACTTAGTAGCAGATGTACTCAGTAGAAATCCACCATCGGAAAACAACATTGAAACAGATAATATTAAATGTAGTAGCAATGATATTGGTATTTACGCGGTAAAACATATAACAAAACCTGAAGTAGTTAGACGACTCAAGGAAATAGGGACTCATCAACAACAAGACCCTAGGATTAGTGTAGCTTGGAGGAGTGCAGTTACCAACTCCAAACCAGGATTTTCTATATACGACGGTAAGCTATATAAGCTATGTTCCCATAGGAGGAAGAATAAACAAATTATTGACCCATAAAGAAATAATAATTGAGCAATAAGGTATATAAATCAAACCTGGTCAAATGAAATAAATAAATAATTGTTTTGAATTAAGGTCTATGATAATAATAATCAATTTTATTTAGATAGATGTTAGTGTTGTTATTTAAATTTTTGACATTAATTAATCCAAAATGATGATTAAAAATGATCATATAAATTTCAATATACCATGTTAGGTTAAGCAACATTGTAATCTTTAGTAATAAGATAGATGTAAGCAACATTGTAGTAGTGCAACTTTTGTGCGGGAAAAAGTGCTAAAGTAAATGTGCAAAATTTTAATCAGTGTAAAACTGTACATTAGAAAAAAAATTAATGATTTAAATAATCAATTTTTTTTATACCGAGTGGGGGTATATATAACGATTCATAATAGCGTCCTATCAGAGCGTTATATGAAAGCTATAGACGGTACGAGTGTAAAGCCGTAAGAAAGAGAGAGATCGTATAATCGCAGCCATCTCACTCTAACCACGTCACCGCTACATTAGAATCCAGTTCAAACATGTGATTTTACTCAAAGCAAATTATCAGTGCAACCTGCGATAACTTCAAAAGTTATAAATATACGGCAATTCTGAAAACAGCATTGTATTCAGCAAGAAAAGCTTTATAAGTAGCTGCAATCTCAGTTAATATAATTAACAATTGAAGAAGTTATACGGATGATGCACGCCAACAGGAATAACGAGAGAATTATGCTACGTAGGAATAAGGTGTTTTCACACACACACACACACACACACACACACACACACACACACACACACACACACACACACACACACACACACACAGATAAAGACCTAAGCAACAATATTCTATGGTCAGATCTTTGGAAACACATTTGCAAATACCTGTAATCAATCAATATGCAAATACAGGAAGTACGATTTTGACAAGAAATTCTCTGCCGTTTGGAACCTGTCACAGTGTGTTTGACCGACCTGTTCTAGATTGTCAAAACTGGAAAAACGCATGATTTATTTGTACAACCAATCAGCAGCCTGTATTTAAAACTGAAGCCAGCTCAAAGCGAGGGGTAGCATCACTCTTTGTTCGGTACTTAAACACACTAGATGTGTATAATTCACATACAGAAATTTTAAATCACGCAAAAGTGCAATTTAATCATCTAATTCGAGAAGTAGTCCGCAGTGTAGATGAATACATAACGTTCAATAACACTCGCTGCGTAAAACAACAGTTAATTAATTAATTAAGCATCAGCCGTGAAGGACCTGTGCTACAGAAGGCTACAGCATCTGTAATTGCCAGGGCATCTTCAACAGCATTGATCAACCTCAATTCTTCTGTGCAACACCATCAAAAGGAGGACCTCTATGGATTCCTATCTTCGGTCAACGCATCAAACAGTAAGAAATAGATTCATTGATCAATGAAATAAGCACTAAACAAATAATAAAACAATAAACAATATTAAAAGGACACTAAGAAAAGCACGCTTTGTATTTTAACTATAAGATTAGCTCTAATATAGTATAGGAGTGTTGAATGCAAAGTGGTGTGTAGTATTGGACGTGCAAATTATTGCAGACCTGTTCTTTAGCACTGGTTTGGGAGATAGAAATCTCTTAATCAAACCAGATAAGAGCTATAGGTCGTTTGAGCATCTTAATCATTACTTTTCACACTCACTCAATAATTATAAGTGATAGGGTAGAGTTAAGTCCTGCCATTAACAACTTAAAGTTTAAAAATAATTAAATAAAAGTTAATTAAATAATCAAGCAAATCTTAAAGTTTTATTTGTAACGATTCCCCTTGAAAACCACAATTACTGAACGAATCCTGAGAAAGAGTGTCTCCATGCGCTGAGCTAAGCTGAAACCGTGTCATTTGTATCTGGGATTTGTTCTGGCGCCCAGGTAAAGTAATATCACAGGTAAATAACTTTTTATCTAACATCACAAATATTAGATAATTGTGTTAGACGAAAGGTAGCGTTGTATAATATTTGGCGCCGCAACTAATGGGCCCGATTAAACTTACAAAATTATATAAATAAAGTTATATAATATGGCGTTGCTTTTACCCAAGTGATTAGTTAAATTGTAATATTAATACATTTGAAAAGAAAGTTGAATTCAAGGTTAAAAATAACTATTAAATAATTGATAAATTAATTTGTTAAAAATAAAATTTAAAAAAATGGCTAAATCATCATCAGTAGATATGGCAGCAATTGACCAAATGTTTAAACAGTTGAGCACTAAAATGGATGAAACTAAAACTGAAATAAAAGATACAAAGAATCAATTAACTAGTGAAAATGAAAAAACTAATAATAAAATTGAAAGTACAGATAGTGAATTATCAAAGAAAATTGAAGAAAATAATAAAAGTTTAGAGGAAAGTAATCAAAAATTGTTAACAGATGTTAATAATAAAATAGAACAAACTAATAAATATTTGTTCAGTGAAATGAAACAAATAAATGAAAATTTATCTAGCCAAATAGAACAAAGTAGTAAAGAGGCTACATTTAAAATAGATGAAGAAATATCTAATCTAGCTAGTAAATTAGATAGTACTAATAATAAAATATACGAGAGTAATAGTAGGTTTGATAAGCATACCGAACAGGTTAAAACTATGCTAGATGAGTTTAGAAAACAAGTAAATACTAATTTTCGCCGTCAAGACGAAAAGCTAAATAAATTTAGAAATGAATTACATGAAAGGTTAGAACAAAAAGAAACCCTCATTAATCAACAATTCAGCGAAGTAACAGCTGAATTAAAAACACAATCGCTTCTAAATAAAGAAGAAATCCAGAATACTAGGGAAGAGTGTACCCAACTGGGTGTAAATAATAATGAAGTTAAGAAACACGTAGAGAGTAAGGCTAACAGTGACGAAGTACATCAAAAGATGGAACAGCAGTTGAAGGTAATGCGGGAATATCTGACTAAAGCAATAAAGTCACAGCAAACCAAAGTAGTGAGGTGTGGCGGCTATAAGGAAGAACCGGAAAACCACGCATTTTCAGGAAACCCACATGAGAATCCTGTGGAATTCCTAAAGCTGTTTGAGGCATATGTAACTCGTGTAAATCCACTGATGGACGACGAGGACAAGAAGGACATGTTAGGCCGATTTCTCAAGAATTGGGCAGGTACGTGGTGGAAAGTCATCTCAGACAGAGTCTAAACCTACTCAGACTTTAGAGAAAAATTTCTAGCTCAGTACTGGAATGTTCAGATACAAAGAAGGGTACGTGATCATCTAGAATTTGGTAAGTATCATCCGTCAATGAATATGACAACTACCAATTATGTGCTAAATGTAATGGCGCAAGTTAAACATGTAACACCACCAATAGAAGAGAGAGACCTAGTATATAAGCTAGCGCGTCATTTCTCAGAACGCACTAGAGTAGCAACCACAACTAGAGGAGTAGATACTCTAGAGAAATTCATAATGGTTGTAGATGAGTGTCTAGATTTAGAGAGGGACCTACAGCATGTAAGTAATCAGCTGAGTAACTACTCTAGAGGTGATCAGCAAGAACCAACTTTCTACTCAAATAAGAGGAGAGACAATGAAAGTATGAAAGAAAAAAGGTTTACCCCATATCCGGGTAACAAACCACAAAATCGACCGGAATTGGAGGAGAAAGGTAGAAGTAGAAGTGTAGAGAACAAACCTAATAAAGGGTATAAAGTGTGTAAAACAACTATAACCTCTACCGAGCAGCAACCGTCGACTAGTAAAATGAATACGGGAAACGGGAAGCCACTGCAGGTAGAGAAGAAACAAAACTAAACCTACCGTTACCTGCAGTGAAACAACCAAAGAAAACAGGTAAGAAGAACGTAGCTAATAATATAAAACAAGTGAGCGATAGGGAGTTCTTGTTAAAAGAAGAGCAAGAAGTGGGTAGAAACCATTATCCTGAATGTCCGGAAATAATTTGTAAGATCAGTAATCTACTGGTAAGAGCGCTTGTAGTCACTGGCAGTGAAGTTACCTGTGTTAGCTCAAAGTTTGTAGATAATAGTCAGTTGCAAAATTGTCCCAGACTACCCGTAAAACATTGTAATGTACAGGGAGCCACTGTAGCCAAAATGCAAAAGATAACTGAACAAATATATTTACCTGTCAGTATAAATGGTAACCAAACCCAAATTGTAGCTCTAATAGTCCCAAAACTTAATCATGATTGTATTATTGGGGTAGATACGTTGCTTGAATGGAAAGCAAAAATAAATTTTAAAAGAAATACAATTACTATGGAAATAAATGCTAATAAAATAAATGTAGGTATTATAGAGTTTAAGCATTGGAAGTCGGTAAGTGTAGTAAAGAACTGTAAGCAGCTAAAGTCATTTCTAGGTTTAGCTAACTACTATCAGAAGTTTACAAGTAAATACGCGGGGAAAGTACGGTTCCATTGTTAAAGTTGTTAAATAAAGGGATTAAATGGAAGTTGACAAAGGACCACGATGAAGCACTGCAACAAGTGAAAAGTCTTTTTATAAATACTGTTGTATTAAATCATCCAAGGATAGGAGAAAGATTTTACTTGCAAACAGACGCCAGCAATATTGCTATTGGAGCACGCTTGTATCAGATTGATGAGAAGGGCCAAAAAGCGGTATTAGGATTTGTAAGTCGCACACTAAAAGGGGCAGAATTAACATATTTTATGACAGAAAAAGAGCTATTAGCGATAGTGCATAGCCTGTCAAAGTTTAGAAGTTATATTCTGGGTGCTAAACTTACTATAATGACCGACAATAAGGCGTTAGTGTTTTTATTAAAGTGTAAATTGCTTGGTGCTCGTCTGACTCGTTGGATCTTGGCTATACAAGAGTATCAATTTGATATACAGTATTGCAAAGCGAAAGACAACTTAGTAGCAGATGTACTCAGTAGAAATCCACCATCGGAAAACAACATGGAAACAGATAATATTAAATGTAGTAGCAATGATATTGGTATTTACGCGGTAAAACATATAACAAAACCTGAAGTAGTTAGACGACTCAAGGAAATAGGGACTCATCAACAACAAGACCCTAGGATTAGTGTAGCTTGGAGGAGTGCAGTTACCAACTCCAAACCAGGATTTTCTATATACGACGGTAAGCTATATAAGCTATGTTCCCATAGGAGGAAGAATAAACAAATTATTGACCCATAAAGAAATAATAATTGAGCAATAAGGTATATAAATCAAACCTGGTCAAATAAAATAAATAAATAATTGTTTTGAATTAAGGTCTATGATAATAATAATCAATTTTATTTAGATAGATGTTAGTGTTGTTATTTAAATTTTTGACATTAATTAATCCAAAATGATGATTAAAAATGATCATATAAATTTCAATATACCATGTTAGGTTAAGCAACATTGTAATCTTTAGTAATAAGATAGATGTAAGCAACATTGTAGTAGTGCAACTTTTGTGCGGGAAAAAGTGCTAAAGTAAATGTGCAAAATTTTAATCAGTGTAAAACTGTACATTAGATAAAATAATTAATGATTTAAATAATCAATTTTTTTTATACCGAGTGGGGGTATATATAACGATTCATAATAGCGTCCTATCAGAGCGTTATATGAAAGCTATAGACGGTACGAGTGTAAAGCCGTAAGAAAGAGAGAGAGCGTATAATCGCAGCCATCTCACTCTAACCACGTCACCGCTACATTAGAATCCAGTTCAAACATGTGATTTTACTCAAAGCAAATTATCAGTGCAACCTGCGATAACTTCAAAAGTTATAAATATACGGCAATTCTGAAAACAGCATTGTATTCAGCAAGAAAAGCTTTATAAGTAGCTGCAATCTCAGTTAATATAATTAACAATTGAAGAAGTTATACGGATGATGCACGCCAACAGGAATAACGAGAGAATTATGCTACGTAGGAATAAGGTGTTTTCACACACACACACACACACACACACACACACAGATAAAGACCTAAGCAACAATATTCAATGGTCAGATCTTTGGAAACACATTTGCAAATACCTGTAATCAATCAATATGCAAATACAGGAAGTACGATTTTGACAAGAAATTCTCTGCCGTTTGGAACCTGTCACAGTGTGTTTGACCGACCTGTTCTAGATTGTCAAAACTGGAAAAATGCATGATTTATTTGTACAACCAATCAGCAGCCTGTATTTAAAACTGAAGCCAGCTCAAAGCGAGGGGTAGCATCACTCTTTGTTCGGTACTTAAACACACTAGATGTGTATAATTCACATACAGAAATTTTAAATCACGCAAAAGTGCAATTTAATCATCTAATTCGAGAAGTAGTCCGCAGTGTAGATGAATACATAACGTTCAATAACACTCGCTGCGTAAAACAACCGTTAATTAATTAAATAATTAATTAATTAAGCATCAGCCGTGAAGGACCTGTGCTACAGAAGGCTACAGCATCTGTAATTGCCAGGGCATCTTCAACAGCATTGATCAACCTCAATTCTTCTGTGCAACACCATCAAAAGGAGGACCTCTACGGATTCCTATCTTCAGTCAACGCATCAAACACTAAGAAATAGATTCATTGATCAATGAAATAAGCACTAAACAAATAATAAAACAATAAACAATTTTAAAAGGACACTAAGAAAAGCACACTTTGTATTTTAACTATAAGATTAGCTCTAATATAGTATAGGAGTGTTGAATGGAAAGTGGTGTGTAGTATTGGACGTGCAAATTATTGCAGACATGTTCTTTAGCACTGGTTTGGGAGATAGAAATCTCTTAATCAAACCAGATAAGAGCTATAGGTCGTTTGAGCATCTTAATCATTACTTTTCACACTCACTCAATAATTATAAGTGATAGGGTAGAGTTAAGTCCTGCCATTAACAACTTAAAGTTTAAAAATAATTAAATAAAAGTTAATTAAATAATCAAGCAAATCTTAAAGTGTTATTTGTAATGATTCCCCTTGAAAACCACAATCACTGAACGAATCCTGAGAAAGAGTGTCTCCATGCGCTGAGCTAAGCTGAAACCATGTCATTTGTATCTGAGATTTGTTCTGGCGCCCAGGTAAAGTAATATCACGGGTAAGTAACTTTTTATCTAACATCACAAATATTAGATAATTGTGTTAGACGAAAGGTAGCGTTGTATAATATTTGGCGCCACAACTAATGGGCCCGATTAAACTTGCAAAATTATATAAATAAATTTATATAATATGGCATTGCTTTTACCCAAGTGATTAGTTAAATTGTAATATTAATACATTTGAAAAGAAAGTGGAATTCAAGGTTAAAAATAACTATTAAATAATTGATAAATTAATTTGTTAAAAATAAAATTTTAAAAAATGGCTAAATCATCATCAGTAGATATGGCAGCAATTGAGCAAATGTTTAAACAGTTGACCACTAAAATGGATGAAACTAAAACTGAAATAAAAGATACAAAGAATCAATTAACTAGTGAAAATGAAAAAACTAATAATAAAATTGAAAGTACAAATAGTGAATTATCAAAGAAAATTGAAGAAAATAATTAAAGTTTAGAGGAAAGTAATCAAAAATTGTTAACAGATGTTAATAATAAAATAGACCAAACTAATAAATATTTGTTCAGTGAAATGAAACAAATAAATGAAAATTTATCTAGCCAAATAGAACAAAGTAGTAAAGAGGCTACATTTAAAATAGATGAAGAAATATCTAATCTAGCTAGTAAATTAGATAGTACTAATAATAAAATATACGAGAGTAATAGTAGGTTTGATAAGCATACCGAACAGGTTAAAACTATGTTAGATGAGTTTAGAAAACAAGTAAATACTAATTTTCACCGTCAAGACGAAAAGCTAAATAAATTTAGAAATGAATTACATGAAAGGTTAGAACAAAAAGTAACCCTCATTAATCAACAATTCAGCGAAGTAACAGCTGAATTAAAAACACAATCGCTTCTAAATAAAGAAGAAATCCAGAATACTAGGAAAGAGTGTAAACAACTGGGTGTAAATAATAATGAAGTTAAGAAACACGTAGAGAGTAAGGATAACAGTGACGAAGTACATCAAAAGATGGAACAGCAGTTGAAGGTAATGCGGGAAGATCTGACTAAAGCAATGAATTCACAGCAAACCAAAGTAGTGAGGTGTGGCGGCTATAAGGAAGAACCGGAAAACCTTGCATTTTCAGGAAACCCACATGAGAATCCTGTGGAATTCCTAAAGATGTTTGAGGCATATGTAACTCGTGTAAATCCAATGATGGACGACGAGGACAAGAAGGACATGTTAGGCCGATTTCTCAAGAATTGGGCAGGTACGTGGTGGAAAGTCATCTCAGACAGAGTCTAAACCTACTCAGACTTTAGAGAAAAATTTCTAGCTCAGTACTGGAATGTTCAGATACAAAGAAGGGTACGTGATCATCTAGAATTTGGTAAGTATCATCCGTCAATGAATATGACAACTACCAATTATGTGCTAAATGTAATGGCGCAAGTTAAACATGTAACACCACCAATAGAAGAGAGAGACCTAGTATATAAGCTAGCGCGTCATTTCTCAGAACGCACTAGAGTAGCAACCACAACTAGAGGAGTAGATACTCTAGAGAAATTCATAATGGTTGTAGATGAGTGTCTAGATTTAGAGAGGGACCTACAGCATGTAAGTAATCAGCTGAGTAACTACTCTAGAGGTGATCAGCAAGAACCAACTTTCTACTCAAATAAGAGGAGAGACAATGAACGTATGAAAGAAAAAAGGTTTACCCCATATCCGGGTAACAAACCACAAAATCGACCGGAATTGGAGGAGAAAGGTAGAAGTAGAAGTGTAGAGAACAAACCTAATAAAGGGTATAAAGTGTGTAAAACAACTATAACCTCTACCGAGCAGCAACCGTCGACTAGTAAAATGAATACGGGAAACGGGAAGCCACTGCAGGTAGAGAAGAAACAAAACTAAACCTACCGTTACCTGCAGTGAAACAACCAAAGAAAACAGGTAAGAAGAACGTAGCTAATAATATAAAACAAGTGAGCGATAGGGAGTTCTTGTTAAAAGAAGAGCAAGAAGTGGGTAGAAACCATTATCCTGAATGTCCGGAAATAATTTGTAAGATCAGTAATCTACTGGTAAGAGCGCTTGTAGACACTGGCAGTGAAGTTACCTGTGTTAGCTCAAAGTTTGTAGATAATAGTCAGTTGCAAAATTGTCCCAGACTACCCGTAAAACATTGTAATGTACAGGGAGCCACTGGAGCCAAAATGCAAAAGATAACTGAACAAATATATTTACCTGTCAGTATAAATGGTAACCAAACCCAAATTGTAGCTCTAATAGTCCCAAAACTCAATCATGATTGTATTATTGATACGTTGCTTGAATGGAAAGCAAAAATAAATTTTAAAAGAAATACCATTACTATGGAAATAAATGCTAATAATATAAATGTAGGTATTAAAGAGTTTAAGCATTGGAAGTCGGTAAGTGTAGTAAAGAACTGTAAGCAGGTAAAGTCATTTCTAGGTTTAGCTAACTACTATCAGAAGTTTACAAGTAAATACGCGGAAAGTACGGTTCCATTGTTAAAGTTGTTAAATAAAGGGATTAAATGGAAGTTGACAAAGGCCACGATGAAGCACTGCAACAAGTGAAAAGTCTTTTTATAAATACTGTTGTATTAAATCATCCAAGGATAGGAGAAAGATTTTACTTGCAAACAGACGCCAGCAATATTGCTATTGGAGCACCCTTGTATCAGATTGATGAGAAGGGCCAAAAAGCGGTATTAGGATTTGTAAGTCGCACACTAAAAGGGGCAGAATTAACCTATTTTACGACAGAAAAAGAGCTATTAGCGATAGTGCATAGCCTGTCAAAGTTTAGAAGTTATATTCTGGGTGCTAAACTTACTATAATGACCGACAATAAGGCGTTAGTGTTTTTATTAAAGTGTAAATTGCTTGGTGCTCGTCTGACTCGTTGGATCTTGGCTATACAAGAGTATCAATTTGATATACAGTATTGCAAAGCGAAAGACAACTTAGTAGCAGATGTACTCAGTAGAAATCCACCATCGGAAAACAACATGGAAACAGATAATATTAAATGTAGTAGCAATGATATTGGTATTTACGCGGTAAAACATATAACAAAACCTGAAGTAGTTAGACGACTCAAGGAAATAGGGACTCATCAACAACAAGACCCTAGGATTAGTGTAGCTTGGAGGAGTGCAGTTACCAACTCCAAACCAGGATTTTCTATATACGACGGTAAGCTATATAAGCTATGTTCCCATAGGAGGAAGAATAAACAAATTATTGACCCATAAAGAAATAATAATTGAGCAATAAGGTATATAAATCAAACCTGGTCAAATAAAATAAATAAATAATTGTTTTGAATTAAGGTCTATGATAATAATAATCAATTTTATTTAGATAGATGTTAGTGTTGTTATTTAAATTTTTGACATTAATTAATCCAAAATGATGATTAAAAATGATCATATAAATTTCAATATACCATGTTAGGTTAAGCAACATTGTAATCTTTAGTAATAAGATAGATGTAAGCAACATTGTAGTAGTGCAACTTTTGTGCGGGAAAAAGTGCTAAAGTAAATGTGCAAAATTTTAATCAGTGTAAAACTGTACATTAGATAAAATAATTAATGATTTAAATAATCAATTTTTTTTATACCGAGTGGGGGTATATATAACGATTCATAATAGCGTCCTATCAGAGCGTTATATGAAAGCTATAGACGGTACGAGTGTAAAGCCGTAAGAAAGAGAGAGAGCGTATAATCGCAGCCATCTCACTCTAACCACGTCACCGCTACATTAGAATCCAGTTCAAACATGTTATTTTACTCAAAGCAAATTATCAGTGCAACCTGCGATAACTTCAAAAGTTATAAATATACGGCAATTCTGAAAACAGCATTGTTCTCAGCAAGAAAAGCTTTATAAGTAGCCGCAATCTCAGTTAATATAATTAACAATTGAAGAAGTTATACGGATGATGCACGCCAACAGGAATAACGAGTGAATTATGCTACATAGGAATAATGTGTTTTCACACACACACACACACAAATAAAGACCTAAGCAACAATATTCTGTAGTCAGACCTTTGGAAACACATTTGCAAATACCTGTAATGAATCGATTTGCAAATACAGGAGGTACAATTTTGACAAGAAATTCTCTGCCGTTTCGAACCTGTCACGGAGTGTTTGACCGACCTGTTCGAGATTGTCAAAACTGGAAAAACGCATGACTTTTTTGTACAACCAATCAGCAGCCTGTATTTAAAACTGACGCCAGCTCAAAGCGAGGGGTAGCATAACTCTTTGTTCGGTACTTAAACACACTAGACGTGTATAATTCACATACAGAAATTTTAAATCACGCAAAAGTGCAATTTAATCATCTAATTCGAGAAGTAGTCCGCAGTGTAGATGAATCCATAACGTTCAATAACACTCGCTGCGTAAAACAACCTTTAATTAATTAAATAATTAATTAATTAAGCATCAGCCGTGAAGGACCTGTGCTACAGAAGACTACAGCATCTGTAATTGTCAGGGCATCTTCAACAGCATTGATCAACCTCAATTCTTCTGTGCAACACCATCAAAAGGAGGACCTCTACGGATTCCTATCTTCGGTCAACGCATCAAACAGTAAGAAATAGATTCATTGATCAATGAAATAAGCACTAAACAAATAATAAAACAATAAACAATTTTAAAAGGACACTAAGAAAAGCACACTTTGTATTTTAACTATAAGATTAGCTCTAATATAGTATAGGAGTGTTGAATGGAAAGTGGTGTGTAGTATTGGACCGTGCAAATTATTGCAGACCTGTTCTTTAGCACTGGTTTGGGAGATAGAAATCTCTTAATCAAACCAGATAAGAGCTATAGGTCGTTTGAGCGTCTTAATCATTACTTTTCACACTCACTCAATAATTATAAGTGATAGGGTAGAATTAAGTCCTGCCATTAACAACTTACAGTTTAAAAATAATTAAATAAAAGTTAATTAAATAATCAAGCAAATCTTAAAGTGTTATTTGTAACGATTCCCCTTGAAAACCACAATCACTGAACGAATCCTGAGAAAGAGTGTCTCCATGCGCTGAGCTAAGCTGAAACCGTGTCATTTGTATCTGGGATTTGTTCTGGCGCCCAGGTAAAGTAATATCACGGGTAAGTAACTTTTTATCTAACATCACAAATATTAGATAATTGTGTTAGACGAAAGGTAGCGTTGTATAATATTTGGCGCCGCAACTAATGGGCCCGATTAAACTCACAAAATTATATAAATAAAGTTATATAATTTGGCGTTGCTTTTACCCAAGTGATTAGTTAAATTGTAATATTAATAAATTTGAAAAGAAAGTGGAATTCAATGTTACAAATAACTATTAAATAATTGATAAATTAATTTGTTAAAAATAAAATTTTAAAAAATAGCTAAATCATCATCAGTAGATATGGCAGCAATTGAGCAAATGTTTAAACAGTTGACCACTAAAATGGATGAAATTAAACTGAAATAAAAGATACAAATTATCAATTAACTAGTGAAAATGAAAAACTAATAATAAAATTGAAAGTACAAATAGTGAATTATCAAAGAAAATTGAAGAAAATAATAAAAGTTTAGAGAGGAAAGTAATCAAAAATTGTTACAGATGTTAATAATAAAATAGAACAAACTAATAAATATTTGTCCAGTGAAATGAAACACATAAATGAAAATTTATCTAGCCAAATAGAACAAAGTAGTAAAGAGGCTACATTTAAAATAGATGAAGAAATATCTAATCTAGCTAGTAAATTAGATAGTACTAATAATAAAATATACGAGAGTAATAGTAGGTTTGATAAGCATACCAAAGAGGTTAATCTACGCTAGATGAGTTTAGAAAACAAGTAAACACTAATTTTTGCCGTCAAGACGAAAAGCTAAATAAATTTAGAAATGAATTACATGAAAGGTTAGAACAAAAAGTAACCCTCATTAATCAACAATTCAGCGAAGTAACAGCTGAATTAAAAACACAATCGCTTCTAAATAAAGAAGAAATCCAGAATACTAGGGAAGAGTGTACCCAACTGGGTGTAAACAATAATGAATTTAAGAAACACGTAAAGAGTAAGGCTAACAGTGACGAAGTACATCAAAAGATGGAACAGCAGTTGAAGGTAATGCGGGAAGATCTGACTAAAGCATTGAAGTCACAGCAAACCAAAGTAGTGAGGTGTGGCGGCTATAAGGAAGAACCGGAAAACCTTGCATTTTCAGGAAACCCACATGAGAATCCTGTGGAATTCCTAAAGCTGTTTGAGGCGTATGTAACTCGTGTAAATCCACTGATGGACGACGAGGACAAGAAGGACATGTTAGGCCAATTTCTCAAGAATTGGGCAGGTACGTGGTGGAAAGTCATCTCAGACAGAGTCTAAACCTACTCAGACTTTAGAGAAAAATTTCTAGGTCAGTACTATAATGTTCAGATACAAAGAAGGGTACGCGATCATCTAGAATTTGGTAAGTATCATCCGTCAATGAATATGACAACTACCAATTATGTGCTAAATGTAATGGCGCAAGTTAAACATGTAACACCACCAATAGAAGAGAGAGACCTAGTATATAAGCTAGCGTGTCATTTCTCAGAACGCACTAGAGTAGCAACCACAACTAGAGGAGTGGATACTCTAGAGAAATTCACAATGGTTGTAGATGAGTGTCTAGATTTAGAGAGGGACCTACAGCATGTAAGTAATCAGCTGAGTAACTACTCTAGAGGTGATCAGCAAGAACCAACTTTCTACTCAAATAAGAGGAGAGACAATGAACGTATGAAAGAAAAAAGGTTTACCCCATATCCGGGTAACAAACCACAAAATCGACCGGAATTGGAGGAGAAAGGTAGAAGTAGAAGTGTAGAGGACAAACCTAATAAAGGGTATAAAGTGTGTAAAACAACTATAACCTCTACCGAGCAGCAACCGTCAACTAGTAAAATGAATATGGGAAACGGGAAGCCACTGCAGGTAGAAAAGAAACAAAACTAAACCTACCATTACCTGCAGTGAAACAACCAAAGAAAACAGGTAAGCAGAACATAGATAATAATATAAAACAAGTGAGCGATAGGGAGTTCTTGTTAAAAGAAGAGCAAGAAGTGGGTAGAAACCATTATCCTGAATGTCCGGAAATAATTTGTAAGATTAGTAATCTACTGGTAAGAGCGCTTGTAGACACTGGCAGTGAAGATACCTGTGTTAGCTCAAAGTTTGTAGATAATAGTCAGTTGCAAAATTGTCCCAGACTACCCGTAAAACATTGTAATGTACAGGGAGCCACTGGAGCCAAAATGCAAAAGATAACTGAACAAATATATTTACCTGTCAGTATAAATGGTAACCAAACCCAAATTGTAGCTCTAATAGTCCCAAAACTCATTCATGATTGTATTATTGGGGTAGATACGTTGCTTGAATGGAAAGCAAAAATAAATTTTAAAAGAAATACCATTACTATGGAAATAAATGCTAATAAAATAAATGTAGGTATTAAAGAGTTTAAGCATTGGAAGTCGGTATGTGTAGTAAAGAACTGTAAGCAGCTAAAGTCATTTCTAGGTTTAGCTAACTACTATCAGAAGTTTACAAGTAAATACGCGGAAAGTACGGTTTCATTGTTAAAGTTGTTAAATAAAGGGATTAAATGGAAGTGGACAAAGGACCACGATGAAGCACTGCAACAAGTGAAAAGTCTTTTTATAAATACTGTTGTATTAAATCATCCAAGGATAGGAGAAAGATTTTACTTGCAAACAGACGCCAGCAATATTGCTATTGGAGCACACTTGTATCAGATTGATGAGAAGGGCCAAAAAGCGGTATTAGGATTTGTAAGTCGCACACTAAAAGGGGCAGAATTAACCTATTTTACGACAGAAAAGAGCTATTAGCGATAGTGCATAGCCTGCAAAGTTTAGAAGTTATATTCTGGGTGCTAAACTTACTATAATGACCGACAATAAGGCGTTAGTGTTTTTATTAAAGTGTAAATTGCTTGGTGCTCGTCTGACTCGTTAGATCTTGGCTATACAAGAGTATCAATTTGATATACAGTATTGCAAAGCGAAAGACAACTTAGTAGCAGATGTACTCAGTAGAAATCCACCATCGGAAAACAACATGGAAACAGATAATATTAAATGTAGTATCAATGATATTGGTATTTACACGGTAAAACATATAACAAAACCTGAAGTAGTTAGACGACTCAAGGAAATAGGGACTCATCAACAACAAGACCCTAGGATTAGTGTAGCTTGGAGGAGTGCAGTTACCAACTCCAAACCAGGATTTTCTATATACGACGGTAAGCTATATAAGCTATGTCCCATAGGAGGAAGCAAATTATCCCATGGGTCAATAAACAAATTATTGACCCATAAAGAAATAATAATTTGATCAATAAGGTATATAAATCAAACCTGGTCAAATAAAATAAATAAATAATTGTTTTGAATTAAGGTCTATGATAATAATAATCAATTTTATTTAGATAAATTTTAGTGTTGTTATTTAAATTTTTGACAGTAATTAATCCAAAATGATGATTAAAAATGATCATATAAATTTCAATATACCATGTTAGGTTAAGCAACATTGTAATCTTTAGTAATAAGATAGATGTAAGCAACATTGTAGTAGTGCAACTTTTGTGCGGGAAAAAGTGCTAAAGTAAATGTGCAAAATTTTAATCAGTGTAAAACTGTACATTAGAAAAAAAATTAATGATTTAAATAATCAATTTTTTTTATACCGAGTGGGGGTATATATATAACGATTCATAATAGCATCCTATCTGAGCGTTTTATGAAAGCTATAGACGGTACGAGTGTAAATCCGTAAGAAAGAGAGAGAGCGTATAATCGCAGCCATCTCACTCTAACCACGTCACCGCTACATTAGAATCCAGTTCAAACATGTTATTTTACTCAAAGCAAATTATCAGTTCAACCTGCGATAACTTCAAAAGTTATAAATATACGGCAATTCTGAAAACAGCATTGTATTCAGCAAGAAAAGCTTTATAAGTAGCCGCATTCTCAGTTAATATAATTAACAATTGAAGAAGTTATACGGATGACGCACGCCAACAGGAATAACGAGAGAATGATGTTACGTAGGAATAAGGTGTTTTCACACACACACAGATAAAGACCTAAGCAACAATATTCTGTGGTCAGATCTTTGGAAACACATTTGCAAATACCTGTAATCAATCGATTTGCAAATACAGGAAGTACGATTTTGACAAGAAATTCTCTGCCGTTTGGAACCTGTCACAGTGTGTTTGACCGACCTGTTCTAGATTGTCAAAACTGGAAAAATGCATGATTTATTTGTACAACCAATCAGCAGCCTGTATTTAAAACTGAAGCCAGCTCAAAGCGAGGGGTAGCATCACTCTTTGTTCGGTACTTAAACACACTAGATGTGTATAATTCACATACAGAAATTTTAAATCACGCAAAAGTGCAATTTAATCATCTAATTCGAGAAGTAGTCCGCAGTGTAGATGAATACATAACGTTCAATAACACTCGCTGCGTAAAACAACCGTTAATTAATTAAATAATTAATTAATTAAGCATCAGCCGTGAAGGACCTGTGCTACAGAAGGCTACAGCATTTGTAATTGCCAGGGCATCTTCAACAGCATTGATCAACCTCAATTCTTCTGTGCAACACCATCAAAAGGAGGACCTCTACGGATTCCTATCTTCGGTCAACGCATCAAACAGTAAGAAATAGATTCGTTGATCAATGAAATAAGCACTAAACAAATAATAAAACAATAAACAATTTTAAAAGGACACTAAGAAAAGCACACTTTGTATTTTAACTATAAGATTAGCTCTAATATAGTATAGGAGTGTTGAATGGAAAGTGGTGTGTAGTATTGGACCGTGCAAATTATTGCAGACCTGTTCTTTAGCACTGGTTTGGGAGATAGAAATCTCTTAATCAAACCAGATAAGAGCTATAGGTCGTTTGAGCGTCTTAATCATTACTTTTCACACTCACTCAATAATTATAAGTGATAGGGTAGAATTAAGTCCTGCCATTAACAACTTTATTGTTAATGTTTAAAAATAATTAAATAAAAGTTAATTAAATAATCAAGCAAATCTTAAAGTGTTATTTGTAACGATTCCCCTTGAAAACCACAATCACTGAACGAATCCTGAGAAAGAGCGTCTCCATGCGCTGAGCTAAGCTGAAACCGTGTCATTTGTATCTGGGATTTGTTCTGGCGCCCAGGTAAAGTAATATCACGGGTAAGTAAATTTTATCTAACATCACAAATATTAGATAATTGTGTTAGACGAAAGGCAGCGTTGTAATATATATATATATATATATATATATATATATATATATATATAGAAAATAAACTTTCACTATGAACAACTTACTTATTTGGTTTTGTTACCCAGACGTTTCGACGTGGTATTTGTTTTCCTCAGTGGGATTTAAATACTGAATGTCTGTACAGTAACGGTTGTAGTGTATGTGTTGTGGTTGTAGGTGTGTGTGGTGGGGGTTGGTGGGGTTGCAAAACTAACATAGGTTAGACAAATCAGTTGCAAAACTCAGGCAATGAAATTTAATATAGCACAACAAAGAATGTGAAAAAAATATCAGAAACATATAATAATAACATAACAGTAAGCTACAAGAGTGAATGAGAATAAACATGATTTATACCGATTGGCCTTATAAAAACACAACCTAAACAGTTTGCGGTAAAATTTCATTACATATCTCCTCTTATTTTATTTTCTGATCAGGTAGTACTCTATAAGAATGCGGAAGACGGAAGTGGTACGCGGACCCCGAAAATTTGGGAACCACTGCTAGATCAACTGTGAAACTGATAGGTCCTCGCAAAAGCACAAGTTGGGCAAATAATGGAAACTTCCAACCATATCATAAATCAATCATGAATGTTTTACAGTATCCAAGAAATTCAGATAAACTTGTAGCTTTCTCTTCTTATTACCTTGTTTTATTGATAGCCTTCTAATAAGTTTAGTAAATTCTTATCTTCATCAGATCGTGTAGGGTTTATACCTAAATGTGTTAGGCTATCTGTTATGGAGTCTATTTTTATTTCTTTACTAAGTGGAAACTACTATTAGTCAAATGATAAGTAAAGTGATAGAGACAAAAATTCAAAATCAGCAGTTTAGATAAAAGAAACAAATTTACGAAAACACCTTGTTTTTAGGGTAGCCTTATCAGATCAGTAAAGATTTAATGAACAGGACTAGATAAAATGCATAAATGTCCGTTACAACAATCCATCATTTACGTGAGATCAAGGCCGTCTTAGGCCATGCAGGGGCCCTTGGGCACACAGAGTTTGGGGCCCTTTTAGAACGTAAAAAAAAATGTGAATGAAAACATCAGTATGTACTTTTATTTTGTGACTTTATTGGTTATTATGGTTAGCTTTATACAAATCAAATATAAGTGAAGTGATTACTGTTTTGAGAATTGGACTTATGTTAATGATAATGGTTTCTTCCGGGATTTCTGTTGTGCAAAATCTTCTATTATGTCCTCAAAGTCTAATTTTTGAAGGATATCACTTTCTATGCACATGATTGACAAATTAGTAAGTCGTTCTTGTAACATAGTCATTCGTAATTCATTTTTTATTCTTTTTAGCTGTGAAAATGAACGCTCTCCACTACAATTGGTGACCATTAAGCAAAGGAATATCCTTGTAGCAACTTCCACATTCGGGAAAATTTCTTCTAATTTATCTGCTTTTATTAGAGTATGTAAGGCTGAGATACTCAAGTCCGCCGATTCATTTGCAAGGTTTTTCAAGTACTGCCTTAAATGAAAACATTCTGATTTGAGCTCATTAGCATTAATGTCTTCATGATAGAATTCTGCAAATTCTTTGCATTTATTTGTCAACTGGTCAGAATTGATTGTTTTTAACTGAGAAAGAAAACTAAAACGTTTGTTAACTTCCTTGTATGATTCCGAACGTTGCTTTAAATGAGCATCCAATGTGTCGATTATAGGAAGAAATGTTTCTATACAAAATTTTTCTTTGTCATTCAACTGTACAGTCTCTGATGGTCCTTCCAAAAAAGTAATGCGTGTGCTGCAAATTCCTTTTCTTTGAGAATTATCTTTATAGTCAGCATTTGGATTTTTTCTTTGGCAGCCGATTCGTACTGATCGAAATTACTGCATGCGCTACTGATATAATCGGCAAGAGATGCAAAAAGTTTTGTTGCAACATCCATTGTCATGGTATAATTCTGTAAACTTATGCTTGTTTTATTGATGATTCCCAAAAGTTCATTCGATATCTCCGTTAGGAGAATGGTCTACAATTTTTCCATTTTTTTGGCAAGGCTTTGAGCCTCGTTTCTTGTTTCTCCTGGTTGATCAGTGTTTCTGGCAATTGATGTTAAAGCTTCAGAAATATGATTATAACCATTTTGCAAAGCATTAAGAGCATCAGCGCATGCAGACCATCTGGTTTCAGAGAGAGACTTCAGAACTTTATTTGCACCTAAACATTCTGTCATCATTTTCCATCGATTGGTCGAACCCGAAACAAAATTGAACAAATTTTGGATGAATTGGAAGTATGCTACTGCTTCTAAAACACATCCAACTGCCTGAACACCTACTAAATTCAGTGAATGTGTGGCACATGGGACAAAAATAGCAAATTCACATTTTTCTTTTATTCTTGTCTGAAGACCAGAATACTTTCCAGCCATATTTGGTGCATTATCGTAGCTCTGCCCGCGGCAATCCTTTATTGGAATATCAAGGCTTTCCAAATAGTTTAAAACGGTAGCTGCTATATATTGAGCCTTATGCTCCTCCATAGGTAAAAGTTGCAAAAATCTCTCGATAAGCTCTCCATCATTTACGTATCGAGCGATGAAAGTCAGTTGGTCAACATGGGAGAGATCTGGTGTGGAATCCACGCTTATTGAGTAGTATTTCACTGCTTTCAGTTCGTTAACAATTGTCGTTAACACTTGCTGTCCCATTATATTAATAAATTTATTGCAAATATTTGCAGACAAATATGATGTACTTCCTTTTCCACGATTTCCGCAGTTTTGCATATGATCAGCAAGAAAAGGGTCAAATTCACTAATTAGCATCCCAAATAATTCCCGTTATTTTGAGACCTCAAAATTTCATTATCACCACGAAACCCAAGTCCCCTTGAAGCCAAAAATTTCACAACTGCAACAATTCTTTTAAGTACATTCTTCCAATAATTGACCTGTGCATTATATTGGGAAAGCAACCCACTATCAACTCGTCCAGTAGTTTCGCTTCTTGCGACATAATTCATCATTGATTGCCTGTGCTGTAAACTGTTCTCATGCTCCATTAATAAGTAACTTATATGCTTCCAATCTTTATATCCATTTGAAGAACTCAAATTATTACCTGTAGTATTATTAAATAGACAGCAGCAATAACAATATACAGATTTCTTTGACGGCGAATATAGGAGCCATTTTCTTTCTATATACTCACCATTCGTCAATTTGCGAGTGAAAACATTTCTAGTCAAGTTTCTAGTTTTTGTTTTACCGCTTAGATCAGGAAAACTTGTGGAAGTTTTGGAGAAGTCACAGTTTTTATTTTGGAAAAACTCTGGCCCTTTACGGATCCAAATATCGCATACTTCTTCCATTAAAATTTCATCACAGTACATACCAGGGTCGTGAGATATATTTTCTAAAATACTTGTAGTTGGTAAGTCGCAGTAGCTTGAACTGGAAGATCCAGGCTGTGATGTGTGTGTGACTGTCTTTATATCTGGAACTGATGAACTCAAAACACTAATATTATCTTCTATGTCAAATGTGGGCCCCGTTTCTGAGCTTTGAAATTTAGAGGCATCTTGAGATGATGAGTTCGAAGAATCAGTCTACCTGTTAGTTTCTTCAACTGTAAAAAATGAGGTTAGTTTAGGTAGTTTGTTGATATTTTCTTTTTGAGCTGCAAGTTTTTTTCTTTTTTCTGAACCACTTAAATATGTTCTTTTCGACATAATTAAACAAGACTTCAAAACTACATACAACACTTTAATAAAGATACTTTATAATTTATGATAAATAAACAAGTAAACAAAACGAATCATTGAAGTTTGAGACATCAATGCCCAACCAATCGACAGCGTCGACATCTATGCATGCCTACAAGTAGCGCTAACTTAGGTGACCGCTAGTTGGCATAGTTTTAGTTTCGCATCTGCCTTGATAATCAAGTTGACAGTAAGTTAACGAAAAAATACTGCCGCAACCGCAACCTGACGTTTAAAAAATTTTCTTTTAAATATTTTAAAGTTATTTAAATATTTGTATACATTTTGTAGAATTAATTAAGAAATTTTAGGCTATTTTTCTGAAATTTTTTTAGATTTATTAAAATTTTGTTCACTGTTTAGAAAATATTTAGAAATCTCATCTGGTTTCCGATTTACATTCAAATTTAGAAATTTTAACGGCAATTCTTAGTAAAATTACACTAAAAATTGAGCTCCTCTTTTTTCGGTGTAAACGACGACGTCGGCATTTTGACGCCCCCATCAAGCCGGGGGCCCTGGGCTCGTTCCCCATGTGCCCTTATGGAAAAGATGCAACTGCGTGAGATGTACAGTGAAGTTAAAATCACATTAACAAAAGTATAATGTATAGCACAACAAATAATGTGAAAAAAAAAACATAATAACAACATAACAGTAAGCTACAAGAGTGAATGAGAATAAACAAGATTTAAACCGATTACCCTTATAAAACCTAACCTAAACAGTTTGCAGTAAAATTTCATTAGATATCTGCTCTTAGCGGCCTATCAGCTATTATCAGCCACTCTGTAGGTTATAACACAATATAATTTGTTTTTCAAAATTTACCAAGTTGGTGACTAGTATAATATATAATTTATTATAATTTGTATTATATATCTGCATAACACACGAGAATAAATGTAACATCAGTATGAATTTTGTTCATTTATTAAAAATAGCTTCGTCTCTTTGCACAGAATGAATAATTCAGGACTAAAAAGTGGCTTCGTACTAGTTCGTACTCGAAATACTCCTGATACTAGTTGTTCCTAAAATACTAGTTGTTCCTAAAAAAGTGACATGTAGGCCTATAATAATAGGCAAGGGGACACTTGGGCCACTCCCGCCTTACTTCGAGTTGGGTTTTTCGTGGTTTTAGAAAAATAGAAAAAGAATTTCGACGAAACTGAAACATCGAAGCATGATAATGTTTTTAGGCTTTTGAAACGTATAATGTGCATAAACTACAGACTCTCTGTTCAGCGATGTTCGTACGGATTTCTTAAAAACGACAGACACCAAACATTTCTAGACTGTGGGGAATCGAAAGTGTGGAAAAAATGTAGTATTAACATCACCTGGAGCGTTATATTTTTCAATTACATTACACATTTTGCATCACGCATTTTAACATGATAATGTTTTTAGCTGGGGGTAATTCCACAAAAATGTAACGTCATCGATAAATTATAACGCTTCCACATTTTCGATTCCTCACAGTCTAGAAATCTTCGGTCTCTGTCGTTTTAACATGATAATGTTTGTTATATTATCAGAACACCAATGATGGAGGTACGATTGACTTCACTGAGTAATAAACAACACAACCAAGGGATTGATGAAGGCATGGATAATAATGAACATGTGGTATTAGAAGAATTGTGGTACATGATAGAAGAAACCTATTTCACAAGGACGGAAATAGTTCTACACACCAGGGTTATCCGAACCACAAGTGCAGACGAAATTATGAACTATGGATGAACTGAATACCATGCACCATTGAGAAAAGGGACTGATTTTTTGGATTAACGACAAGGCAAACCAGTTGAGAAACAAAGAAGAAAATTGCAACCAAAACCCATACAATATCAAATCGGAGAGCAAATATTAATCAAAAACAGAGAATTATCAAGTACCATGGAAGGGATAGCCAAGAAGCTATTGCTACTTTACACCAGACCTTATATAGTGAGTAAAGATAATCAAAATAATACATATGAGATCATAGACCCAAGTACACAAAGAAGAAAGGGAACATATAACCAATCTTCAATGAAAAAATATTATGAAATGCAAGGAAAGCATCCTGAACCCGATTAATAAATAATTAGTGTTGAAAGAAAAAAACTAATAATAATAATATCATGTGTATCGTACCCATCAATAATATCGTATCACTAAGAGCTAAAGAGTATGAGTCAGAAGAAAAGAAAAAAAAATTATAATTTGAAATAATGTATTGTATAAACTAAATAACATTAATGTGAAGAATCCCATAATGATATTTATTTATAGTCGTACTTAGAATACTTATATAATTTTGTTAATGATTGACTGTAGATGATCCAGCAATCATATGCCTGGGCAGACGATACGTTCCTCTGTACCCAAATGATATAATTGACAGCGGAGCAAAGGAGTCAAAAGTACCCTCCTCCGATCTGAATCAATAAATTGTTAGGGAAGAAATGTTAGGGAATTAGATATTATAGGGATAAAAAACATTAAACAAGAATATAATACAGGAAATCAAGGAGAATACTGACATTAAATAAAGCATTAAGAACCGATAGCTCAAAACTAACAAGTGATTAATGAAATAAATTAAATAAATGATTGATAATTTCAATCAAACACCTGAACGATATTTGCTGAAATAATCAATTTTAGTGGCAGGGCAATATGTAAGGGTACATATCTTCAACATGCATTAATGAAGCAACATGATAAGAATAAAATACTAAATGATTAACACTTAGAATTAAAAGGGATGAGTCAGAGATAAAGGAATGGGGAATTAACATAATTATGCGATCAAACAAATAAAAGTTATAGTAAAAGTAACCTCTGATAAGAGAAATGTAGCAAGCAACGAAGTAAACGTTGAAAAACGATAGTACAATGCGATTTAACCAAAATAACCTAATAGATATGGTAAGTGAATAGGTAGAACCAGCCCCAACACCAGTGAAAGGGTATATAAAAAAGAAATAAAATAAGTGAGAAGGTAGAACCAGCCACAACACCAGTGATTGACCAAATAAAATGAAACCAAATGAGAAGGGGAAAACCAAAATATAAATGAAAAGAAATGAAAGGACACAAACAAATAATATAGAACAGAAAAAGGAGAAATATTACACTCAAATAAAGTAATGAAAAAGAAACCAATAAATGATAAATGTAAATGATAATTATTAGTATCAACTAATTAATCAATGTAAGGGATAATTATTAAAATCCAATAAAGTAAAGATAAACAAAGTACACTAACCAAATAAATAGAGAGTAAATATTATATATCACTCTATTATGACATGAACTTGTTAACAGTATAATTAACCATTGTAAAGTGAGAGATAGAGAGATAGTGAACATGAGTAAGTGAGAAAGAGAATTTAATGTTAGGTAATACCCACTAGTAACACTTAAATAAAATATAAAAAGTGCAAAGTGACAGTGTAAAACCCCAAATTAAATAGAAACCCTATTGATAGGTATAAACACCTAATAATCAGTGACAAACACTAAAGGTTTATTGGTGAAAAGTGTTATTAAATAAGAATTTTGTTATTATTAGTATTAAGATTAATTATAGATGAGGAATACAATAGTATTCAGGGAAGGAATCCCATGAAGAGTCAAAAGGTTGGTGTTACCATGGTTAGAGGGTAAAGTTTATTTTAGAAAGAATATGATAAAGAACGCAAATGCAAAAACAATAAACATCCTATGTTCTAAAGGATAGTTAGTTAAGTAAAGTTAGATGGTGTGATGATATTTATCACCAAAGGATAAATAAGAATTAACAAAATGTAAACAAGAGTAGCATAATAACTGTTAAAGAATTGTTTGATTAAGTTTATGTATAGGAAGATGGCTGAAGAGTTATACAGACCATAAACCTAAATGTTATGTTATATTTTTATAGAGAATAGTAAATAATAGCCAAATTATAAACAATGACAACATAAATAAGGAAAAAGATAAATTAATATAAATCTAATAATACTGGAAAGGCAGTTAGAAAATAATAGACAAACCATAATATGGAAACTAATAAAAACATACAATTATCATAAAACAGACCCAAAACTATTCGACAAGTAAACAAATCAATTATAACACAAAACAAAACATGTACAAAGGTAAAATAATATGTAATCTGTATAAAATAAGAAAATATAGGCAATTACTACCTAGGCCTATGAAATGCCTAACTGTATAAAACCAATAGGCTAACAAATTGTAAGAAATTAACTATAATATTAGCAAATCAATGGCAAGTAACTAGTCAATGATAATTAGTGGATCATATTAAGAGATAAATGTTAAATTAAGGACATAAAATAAGAAAGAAATGTAATTAAATAATATCAACATGATTGTTCAAACATTAATAAATAAGCAAACCCAGCTTTGTGGGATGTCAAAATGATCTTTGAAAGAAATTACGAACAGTTGTGATAATATTTCATACATAGAGATGAAGACAGAAGAATAATAGCAATCAGAAGATATTCAGTCATTTTGAATAAAAATTCAAATATTATAATAATGGGCTTAAGTCATGAACAGCCAATGAGAGTCAATCAGTTACCATGACAACTGAACGTTATTCCATAGTGACGCTCAAGAGGAATAGACGCCAAGCCATAAATGACCCAATTTTTTATTTAAAATAGTCAAAAGTAACCAAATTTATTAAAGTGAAAAACCAAACTACCTGATGAGGAACTAATACATTCAACCTAGGCAACAGACCAGATTAATTAATTCCAAATTAATTAAATTCTATCAACTAATACGAAAAAGACGCAAGGCGTGATTGAATCCCAAGATGATTGAAGATTGAAGACCAAAAACGATGACCCAACCTAATTCAACTTTGTCTTGATTATTCATCTCTTTTTTGACAGCACTAACACTTATCTAAAAATGAACTTTTTCTTGTGAAACTTGCTGTTTTTCGTTGAATACGTTTCAGCGTACGTATTCGCCTTCTTCAGCTTTGAGCCAGACTGCCATCATTTAGTAACGGTTGTTGTGTGGAAGGTGTAGTGGGGGTGGTGTGTGGAGGAAGGGGATTGGCGCGGGGAT
The DNA here is from genome assembly GCA_034769895.1 of Magicicada septendecula. NCBI lineage: Eukaryota > Metazoa > Arthropoda > Insecta > Hemiptera > Cicadidae > Magicicada > Magicicada septendecula. The sequence continues at coordinate 366,469,268 of CM068375.1, forward strand.
TCAACTTAATGTTTGTTTTTTTGTATAATTGTGTCAAAAAGTGTATGTGATTTATATTGTAATTGATCGTTAAGTATGTTGTTTGGTTGTGTTGTGTGGTGTTTATATATTTCGTATTGTTTTTAACTAATTCAACTGTATGACATTACACCTTAAGTCAACTGATTGATAAGTATTGCTGAATTACCCGAATTCAAATTATAAATTCTCTTTAATTTTTCTCATAACACTTTGAACTCTCACTATAAACTGATGATATTATTTCTTTCAAAGATTAATTAATAAAAAATATGTATGAATACCAAGTAACTAAATTATAACCTATGTATTAACCAAACGCTATGTAACTCACCGTCTGTGGCTTAAGTAAATGTCTTTATACAATTGACATGTTTCGGGACACTTGTCCCATCATCAGAATATTTAAAAAAGTCTCTTCATACCATCATACGATGGCACAGTCGTCAATATATTAAAAATATTAAAATCCACATAACACAAAACACAATTACACTACACAAAGTACGCACACAACAATTTTCGGTGTACACCACACGTTAACCGACAGCGCACTGGTTCATATTTCACTCGTGTCGCGACAATATCGCAACGCAGTATCGTACAGGACATTAGATTTAAAGTTCAGCTGATCATTTAAAACATGTGGCCTGGTAACAGGATTATTATACGCTCTATATATCTCAAACTCCTCAAGGGCGTTCATGTAACGTCCTTTATTACAAAAGTGAAGGGGTATCAAGTTGGTATGAAAATTAGTATAGTTGTGATTTTCATCAATAAGATGTTTAGCGAATTTAGATTTTACATTTTCTGTGTTATGAAAATAAGTGGGTGGCTTATGTTCAACAAACCTCTTGAAAAAACCACGGCCCGTTTGGCCCACATAAAAAGCATCACAACTATTACATATTAATTTATAGATCCCTGTTTTCTTTTCAAGGACGGTTGGTTCCCGAGTACAAAGGCTATTTAAAATGTTATTTGTAGTCTTATATGTGACAACAACGTTTGACTTGTTTAAAACAGAAGACAGAATTCTAGGTAGAAAGCTCATGTATGGTATAGAAATGTATTTATACACACTGTCCCCAAGTGCCCTTAGCGTGTTTGCGATTTTTCGTCTCATATGTTTTTTAAGGATATTATTTACTACCGCTTTTTTGTAGCCATTGGTGACCACAATATGTTTAATTGTATTTAGTTCGTTTTGATAATCCTTGTCGCTGAGGGGCAATGATAAGAGGCGGTTAACGATGCTGTGGAAAGCAGCCATTTTCTGCGATACCGGATGATAAGATGTGGCGTGTATTATAGTGTCAGTTGTAGTGGGTTTCCTATAAATATTAAACTCCAATTTATTAATATTTCTGGTGACCGTCAAATCAAGAAAATTTAATTTTCCACTGTCCTCGTGCTCCAGTGTAAACTGTATATTGTTATTAATACTGTTTAAATATGTGTGTAGCCTATCTATTTGTCTATGTGTGCCTTTATAGATCAAAAAGGTGTCGTCAACATACCGGCCATAAAATATTATGTTATCATTGTACACACTATTGGAAAAAATAAAGGAGTTTTCGAAATGGTTTAAGTACACTTCAGCAAGGAGGCCAGAGAGTGGAGAACCCATTGCCACACCATCATGTTGGCTAAAGAATTGCTTGTCATGCGTGAAATAATTCTGGTTAAGAATCACCTCCAAAAGATCCATCAATTCATTAATACTTTCAACATTCAATTTATTAGTATTGACAAGGTTATTTCTCAAAATTTGTAAGGTATCAGCAACCGGTATATTCGTATATAAATTAACAATATCAAACGAAACCAGCTTATGATGAGGTTCGATCTTTAGATCCTTCACTTTATTGACAAAATCGATATTATTAGTTATACTGTGACTATTAACTATGTTTATGTTGCGTTTAATGATGTTTACCAATTTCTTAGCTGTTTTATAACCAGGTGCGGTAGTGAAGTTAATTAACGGTCTTATCGGAACACCAGTCTTATGTAATTTTGGTAACACTGTCAATGTGGGTGACCTTGAATTGATGGGCTTTAACGATCGTCTAGTTCGCTCATCAAACAAATGCACACTCTTATTGATGCCCCGATTTAGACACTTGACGTATTGTGCAGTAGGGTCCGAGTTTAATTTCTCAATGTTGTTGTTAGCGATAAAGTTCCGTATCTTATCAGTATAATCACTATTGTCCATAATGACAACAGTGTTGCCTTTGTCAGCCTTGGTTATGAGAGCACAGTTGTCTGACAGTTTGCGCTTTAAACCCGTTAGGATATTGCGTTCTTTATTATAATTATTAAAAGTACACGGAACCGAAGAATAAGTATTAGTATTCTGATTTCTTATGATATTACTGAGCTTATTATTGATTAAAATCCGCGCCTCATCTTGGACCTTCTGGTCTTCTATTGCTTTGACCACAGCTTCAGCATTTATAATTTCAGCAGCAATATGTTTATGACTGAAGTTAGATTTTGAACGAGGTAAATTATAATTTAAGCCCTTTTTCAACAAATTAGATTCTTCTTCAGTTAGATCTATTGATGTTAAGTTCTGCAATCGTGTATAAAATTTATGTTTACAGGCAATGTTGTTGGCTTCCTGCTGTTGTCTCTCTAATAACCTTTGGAATTTGCTTGTTTGCTTGCTACGCATTTGATAAATAGTCAATTGTATAAAGACATTTACTTAAGCCACAGATGGTGAGTTACATAGCGTTTAGTTGATTATAAAATACGTGGCTTGGACTATAAGCGGATTTATTCCATTAACAATATTGTAACGCAACAGAAATGCTAGCATTCATGTTACATAAAAGACGGTTCACAGAATAATAAACAAATTGATATTTAAACCCATAATAGAACAGAGATCCAATAATTACAATTATAATCATAGACAAAATTAAATAAGGATGCAAGGTAGTGTTGACTAGAATAAACGAACCTGTAAGATAAATAATAGCTGATGATATATGTTTAATGAAAAGCAAAACAAAAAATAAACCATGACTTAATTTATGGTAATAACAAATAAGAATTTTGTGTTAAGAAGTATTATTTTATGACAAAAATGTTATGATAAAGTTTATGTGATGTTATATCAAATATGTGTTGAGTTAATGAAAAATAATGAAACAAGTTGTATTATTCAATGACTGTTGTAGAATGAAGTGTGAGGCAGTTAATCAATGTTCATAAATTCGAATTTTGTTGTATGTGATCAAGAGATCAAGATAAAATTGTTATTAGATATAGAAAAATAATTGTTTATATAAGTGCTAATAATTAAGATTTGATTGTATGTATGAATTTATATAAAAGGGACTATAGACGCCTAACAGACATAAACACAGGTAGATCAGTTTACAATAAAAGGCCTAACAGGCAAAACTACTATATAAACACTCATAACATAAAGATTAGATGCATCAATTAATAATAATTAATAAATACGCTATGAAGAGCTAGAAAAAAAAACATTAAATTAATAATAATATTTAATAAAATTTATACAAATTATAATAATACCATAATGCCATAATATCGATTGGTAAAATATAATATCGAAGGTGGATTAAATATAATAAAAAAGGGAAAAACGGACTTATATCAAAAAACCAGTAGAATATGTGTATAAAATAATAAACCAACTATCGGTAAAGTTACATTCCGATAGGACAGCAAATTGATAAAGAATAGACAAAAAATATATGAAAGAAACACTATATATTCAAAACATGTGGAAGGCAGAAATTATTATATGTTGCTACGGACGACAAATAAGAAAAAGAAGTTGTTGATTTTAGACAAGACAAGAATTGCTTTGAATGAACAAAAAGTGATGAGATTAAAAACCCAAGAATAATCTATTTAATTGTAATATTCGAAATTACCAGATACGATTAAAAAAAATATAAAATTCTAATTACAATATTTAAGTCTACTACCAATACAGATAAACAAAATAACACTACAATATGAAATGATAATAGAGAGTAAATAATTGAAGTCTACAAGAAAGAACTTGAACTGTCCCATATCCGAAGGGAATTGATGAGATATTAATCAAATAGAAAGAATTAACAGTAACACAACTCATAATATTCACAACACCAGAAATTATAACCCTTTCAATTACACGGAACAACACTAATTGCTTCAATCGAAAGAAGAACTGATTTGGATCCTGGCGGTGCAGAAGAAACATCAACCGGGCTGTAGATCAATCCAGAAGCTGTATTACGACGTGGACAGGACAAGAATTACTTTTATTAAACCGAAGACAGAAAACCGTACTGCATAACCATTCAAAACAGTAAATTTAGCGATCAACCGCCTACACGATTTGCTTCGTTTGAGTTTGGTAAATTATATTATATTAATTATACTAAATACACAACACTTCAATTTTGTAAATCTTGCATTCTTATCTATGTATTTTTAGTCTTCCCCACAGTTACAAGAACCTTCACACCCTGAAATAAATTAAATACAAATCAAAAAATAATATATAACTAAATATAAATAAAGGATTAAAATAACCAACAATCGATACATGAAGTCTATAGTCCAAGCATATGTTAATTAGAACATATCTTATTTAATGTGAATTAAGTAAACAAATAAAGAACCTTTATATATTTGTCAAATCTTGTTATTTGGAGTATGGTTTAGTGAACTGGGAACAAAAAGTAACTGAATAAGTATAGAATAAATGGTTAATATAAACATCAAAATAACCTATAAGTTTCATTGAGCCGATACTGCAGCGCTTATAGCGGAATTATCTGACACCAAAGAGGGAGCGTAAAATTACGAAATTAGACAGATCTCTCTTCAAGGTATAATAGGGTTGGATGAAATTGTAGAATAACGATTAAGTTGTTTAAGTTCTAGGCACACTAACACTGATAATTATTAAAGAGTTAAGTTAATATTAATTAATTACATCCATATATTCCAGAACTCCAAATATCTCCGAGATTTATATAATTAAAGTAATACAAAACAAATTGACAAATACAACAGGGGGTTTAAAAGGAGAAGGACTCCGATCTTGTAACAAATTGGCTTCCATCGCGGGGCTTGAACAATAGCGGTCCCACCAGGGATACGTTCTTGTAACAAATTGACGCTCATAACGTGGGACCTAATTAGGTGACGCGAAAGGGTTGTAACAATATGTATTAACGATAACACTGACACACACTTTTAACACCACAGAGTTGAATTAAGGTAAACCTCTTTCATATATAATTACCACAATTGTAAGGTGGTGTACTTTATTTAAATATCTTGTTCTAAACTTTTTTATCATACTTAAAAGAGTTCATTGGCAATTTTATTGTGTATAAATAAGAAGATACGGCGTCCATCATGGTGTCAGAATAACTTATGCTGCCTCCCTGCTCTCTGCTGAGTAAACAAATAATTTATTGCCGAGGCTAAAAACTATTATATTAATCTCATTTGTACAACCATTATTGAAAATTAATAAGCTATCAAGCCAAATAAAGAAGTGTGAATCGTTACTAGCTGTCCTGTAATTATTTCAAGTGTATTATGTATGTGGTGTTCTGTAGCAGTGAATAGAATTAGCCAACAACATTTTATGATGGCAACACGTCCCCCCACTACTACTACTACTCCTACTCTCCAGCACTACAGCCCATGGTGAGCCTTGGCTTCCGCTACGACCCATCTCCACTCATCTCTGTCCATTGCCCTCAGTCTCCAGTTCCTAATGCCCATCTTTCTCAGATCTTCTTCCACATCCTGCTGCCATCTTCTTCGAACCTGCCTCTTCTTTTTTTGCCCAATATCGTTCCACTTAATATAGTTTTGGGCATCCTCATAACATTCATACGGGATACACGTCCCAGCCATCTAATTCTAGCTGATTTTATGTGCCTCCCCAGGTCTTGTCCACCAATCAACTCATTTATTTCACTGTTATTTCGGATCCTATACATATTCCCTTCCTTCACTGGTCCAATTATCTGTCTCAATATTCTTCTTTCAAAAATTCTTAGAGAGCGCTTATATCCTTATTTACGAGAGTCCATGTCTCGGATGCATAAGCAACAACAGGTCTGATCAGTGTTTTATATAACATCAGTTTGGTTCTTGGAGTTAGAACCTTTGATTTCAGTAATGATTGGTTTGCATAGTAGGCTCTATTGCCGGTTATGATTCTATTTACTATTTCGCTGCTCACTCGGTTTTCATTATTCAGAATAACACCTAGGTACTAAAATTCTGTAACTCCTTGGAAACAGTAATGGCCTGTGTGAAGGTCTAGCAGTTCTCTATTTTCCCTCACAGACACTTTCATGTATTTTGTTTTAGCCTCACTGACTTCCAAACCAATTTTGCTTACTTCCCTCTCCATTTCAATAAAGGTATCTTTTAATACATTTTTGTTCTTGGCTACCAGCACAATATCATCCGCATATGCTCCTAGTTGCCTCGTCCTTTTGAAGATGTGTCATCTGAAGTCTATCTTATTTATAGCATAATGTAGTACCAAGTTGAAGCGGGTTGCATATAGTGCATCACCCTGTTTACTCCAGTACCAACCGTAAAATCTCTGCTTTTATTTCTTCCCAGAACTACTTTTCCTTTCAAATCTTTCAGACTGAGCAGTAAACATGTCCCCCCACACAACCAAAATTCGAGTTCCCACCAGTCGGCGAGTAATTTGAATCACTCATTGCAGTACCGTAAACAACTGAGATAGAATCTTTTAATTGTTTTTCTGCAAAACAATTTGGCGCCTATCAGGAAGAAAAACCTAGTGAGTAAGGACAGGTAAGGACTAACAGACTACACGAAGTGTTTATAACACAGTGACGCATTCAACGTGCGACTAAACAAACACACACGTCAAAAGCTTTTATTACAAAGTGGCGCCCAACGTGGGGCTATATTTACAAGAAGAATAATATCTAGCGGCAAGTATGAAAAAAGGAGAACAATATGCATAAGAGGGCATCATCACTGAGACAGACGAAGGAGGCCGAAAAAGAAGTTAGAGTGGAAAAGAAGGAGTCAACATCGGTTGAAGAAGTGGAGATGGGCGATAAGGCGGAAAATAGAGGAGAACGAAATGTGCAAAAAATGTTGGAACGGATGCTAGAAAAGACGGACAGAAATGAGGAGAATTTTAAACAAATGAACGAAAAATTGGACAAATATAGCGAGAATTTTAAGAAAATGAATGAATAATTAGACAGACATCAGGAAGAAATGAAAGAGATATTAGACAGTGGTTTCAAGAAATTGAATAAAACACTAGACAGCACTCCTGAAGGTATTAAGGAAAAAACAGAAATTAAGAAGACGAAGAACGTGAGACAAATTTATCAAAGGAAACTAATAAAAACAAGAGAAGAATTAGAGATGATGAAGAATGGACTCATTAATGTGTTTAATATACCAACTGCTGACCAGACTGAAATGATGAATTATAGAGATTGTAGGAGGACTTTAAAAGAAATTATAGAAGGGACTCACAACAAACCAGTGAGCAGAAACTTCAGCAAACCTATCTTTAAATGGAAAATACCCAAAACTGAAAGGGCCCAGAACAAAACAGTGTGTCACAAATTAAGAAGGTCTCTAAAACACTTGAGTATACCAGAAATAGAAATGCTAAATAAACCAATATCAGTGAGAACACCAATGATGGAGGTACGATTGACTTCGTTGAGTAATAAACAACACAACCAAGGGATTGATGATGGCATGGATACTAATGAACATGTGGTATTAGAAGAATTGTGGTACAAGATAGAAGAAACCTATTTCACAAGGACAGAAATAGTTCTACACACTAGGGTTATCCGAACCACAAGTGCAGTCGAAATTATGGACTATGGATGAACTGAATACCATGCACCATTGAGAAAAGGGACTGATTTTTGGATTAACGACAAGGCAAACCAGTTGAGAAATAAAGAAGAAAATTGCAACCAAAACCCATACAATATCAGATCGGAGAGCAAATATTAATCAAAAACAGAGAGTTACCAAGTACCATGGAAGGGATAGCCAAGAAGCTATTGCTACTTTACACTGGACCTTATATAGTGAGTAAAGATAATCAAAATAATACAATACATATGAGATCATAGACCCAAGTACACAAAGAAGAAAGGGAACATATAACCAATCTTCAATGAAAAAACATTATTAAATGCAAGAAAAGCATCCTGAATCCGATTAATAAATAATTAGTGTTGAAAGAGAAAAAAACTAATGATAATAATATCATGTGTATCGTACCCATCAATAATATCGTATCACTAAGAGCTAAAGAGTATGAGTCAGAAGAAAAGAAAAAAAAATTATAATTTGAAATAATGTATTGTATAAACTAAATAACAATAATGTGAAGAATCCCATAATGCTATTTATTTATAGTCGTACTTAGACTACTTATATAATTTTGTTAATGATTGAATATAGATGATCCAGCAATCATATGCCTGGGCAGACGATACGTTCCTCTGTACCCAGATGATATAATTGAGAAGGAGTCAAAAGTACCCTCCTCCGATCCGAATCAATATAATTGTTAGGGAAGAAATGTTAGGGAATTAGATATTATAGGGATATAAAACATTAAACAAGAATATAATACAGGAAATCAAGGAGAATACTGACATTAAATAAAGCATTAAGAACCGATAGCTCAAAACTAAAAAGTGATTAATGAAATAAATTAAATAAAAGATTGATAATTTCAATCAAACACCTGAACGATATTTGCTGAAATAATCAATTTTAGTGACAGGGCAATATGTAAGGGTACATATCTTCAACATGCATTAATGAAGCAACATGATAAGAATAAAATACTAAATGATTAACACTATGAATTAAAAGGGATGAGTCAGAGATAAAGGAATGGGAAATTAACATAATTATGCGATCAAACAAATAAACGTAATAGTAAAAGTAACATCTGATAAGAGAAATGTAGCAAGCAACGAAGCGAACGTAGAAAAATGGTAGCACAATGCAATTTAACCAAAATAACCCAATAGATATGGTAAGTGAGAAGGTAGAACCAGCCACAACACCAGTGATTGACCAAATAAAATGAAACCAAATGAGAAGGGGAAAACCAAAATATAAATGAAAAGAAATGAAAGGACACAAACAAATAATATAGAACAGAACAAGGAGAAATATTACACTCAAATAAAGTAATGAAAAAGAAACCAATAAATGATAAATGTAAATGATAATTATTAGTATCAACTAATTAATCAATGTAAGGGATAATTATTAAAATCCAATAAAGTAAAGATAAACAAAGTACACTAACCAAATAAATAGAGAGTAAATATTATATATCACTCTATTATGACATGAACTTGTTAACAGTATAATTAACCATTGTAAAGTGAGAGATAGAGAGATTGTGAACATGAGTAAGTGAGAAAGAGAATTTAATGTTAGGTAATACCCACTAGTAACACTTAAATAAAATATAAAAAGTGCAAAGTGACAGTGTAAAACCCCAAATTAAATAGAAACCCTATTGATAGGTATAAACACCTAATAATCAATGACAAACACTAAAGGTTTAAGTCTGTCTCTAAGCTGAAGAAGGCGAAAACGTACGCCGAAACGCGTTCGACGAGAAGAGAATAAACAGTAAGTTTACAAGAAAAAGTTTCATTTTTAGATAAGTACTAAAGGTTTATTGGTGAAAAGTGTTATTAAATAAGAATTTTGTTATTATTAGAATTAAGATTAATTATAGATAAGGAATACAATAGTATTCAGGGAAGGAATCCCATGGAGAGTCAAAATGTTGGTGTTACCATGGTTAGAGGGTAAAGTTTATTTTAGAAAGAATATGATAAAGGACGCAAATGCAAAAACAATAAACATCCTATGTTCTAAAGGATAGTTAGTTAAGTAAAGTTAGATGGTGTGATGTTGTTTATCACCAAAGGATAAATAAGAATTAACAAAATGTAAACAAGAGTAGCATAATAACTGTTAAAGAATTGTTTGATTAAGTTTATGTATAGGAAGATGGCTGAAGAGTTATACAGACCATAAACCTAAATGTTATGTTATATTTTTATAGAGAATAGTAAATAATAGCCAAATTATAAACAATGACAACATAAATAAGGAAAAAGATAAATTAATATAAATCTAATAATACTGGAAAGGCAGTTAGAAAATAATAGACAAACCATAATATGGAAACTAATAAAAACATACAATTATCATAAAACAGACCCAAAACAATTCGACAAGTAAACAAATCAATTATAACACAAAACAAAACATGTACAAAGGTAAAATAATATGTAATCTGTATAAAATAAGAAAATATAGGCAATTACTACCTAGGCCTATGAAATGCCTAACTGTATAAAACCAATAGGCTAACAACAAATTGTAAGAAATTAACTATAATATTGGCAAATCAAAGGCAAGTAACTAGTCAATGATAATTAGCAGATCATATTAAGAGATAAATGTTAAATTAAGGACATAAAATAAGAAAGAAATGTAATTAAATAATATCAACATGATTGTTCAAACATTAATAAATAAGCAAACCCAGCTTTGTGGGATGTCAAAATGATCTTTGAAAGAAATTACGAACAGTTGTGATAATATTTCATACATAGAGATGAAGACAGAAGAATAATAGCAATCAGAAGATATTCAGTCATTTTGAATAAAAATTCAAATATTATAACAATGGGCTTAAGTCATGAACAGCCAATGAGAGTCAATCAGTTACCATGACAACTGAACGTTATTTATGAATATTCCATTAGAAACTGTTAATTCCATAGTGACGCTCAAGAGGAATAGACGCCTAGCCGTAAATGGCCCAATTTTTTATTTAAAACAGTCAAAAGTAACCAAATTTATTAAAGTGAAGAACCAAACTACCTGATGAGGAACTAATACATTCAACCTAGGCAACAGACCAGATTAATTAATTCCAAATTAATTAAATTCGATCAACTAATACGAAAAAGACACAAGGCGTGATTGAATCCCAAGATGATTGAAGATTGAAGACCAAAAACGATGACCCAACCTAATTTAACTGTATGACACTACACCTTAAGTCAACTGATTGATAATTATTGCTGAATTACCCGAATTCAAATTATAAATTCTCTTTAATTTTTCTCATAACACTTTAAACTCTTACTATAAACTGATGATATTATTTCTTTCAAAGATTAATTAATACAAAATATGTATGAATACCAAGTAACTAAATTAAAACCTATGTATTAACGATAACACTGACACACACTTTTAACACCACAGAGTTGAATTAAGGTAAACCTCTTTCATATGTAATTACCACAATTGTAAGGTGGTGTACTTTATTTAAATATCTTGTTCTAAACTTTTTTATCGTACTTAAAAGAATTCATTGGCAAATTTATTGTGTATAAATAAGAAGATACGGCGTCCATCATGGCGTCAGAATAACTTATGCTGCCACCCTGCTCTCTGCTGAGTGAACAAATAATTTATTGCCGAGGCTAAAAACTATTATATTAATCTCATTTGTACAACCATTATTGAAAATAAATAAGCTATCAAGCCAAATAAAGAAGTGTGAATCGTTACTAGCTGTCCTGTAATTATTTCAAGTTTATTATGTATGTGGTGTTCTGTAGTAGTGAATAGAATTAGCCAACAACATTTTATGTTGGCAAAACATCCCCCCACTACTACTACTACTCCTACTCTCCAGCACTACAGCCAATGGTGAGCCCTGGCTTCCACTACGACCCGTCTCCACTCATCTCTGTCCATTGCCCTCAGTCTCCAGTTCCTAATGCCCATCTTTCTCAGATCTTCTTCCACATCCTGCTGCCATCTTCTTCGAGGCCTGCCTCTTCTTCTTTTGCCCAATATCGTTCCACTTAATATAGTTTTGGGCATCCTCGTAACATTCATACGGGATACGTGTCCCAGCCATCTAATTCTAGCTGATTTTATGTGCCTCACCAGGTCTTGTCCACCAATCAACGCATTTATTTCACTGTTATTTCGGATCCTATACATATTCCCTTCCTTCACCGGTCCAATTATCTGTCCCAATATTCTTAAATCAAAAATTCTTAGAGCGCTTATATCCTTATTTACGAGAGTACATGTCTCGGATGCGTAAGCAACAACAGGTCTGATCAGTGTTTTATATAACATCAGTTTGGTTCTTGGAGTTAGAACCTTTGATTTCAGTAATGATTGGTTTGCATAGTAGGCTCTATTGCCAGTTATGATTCTATTTACTATTTCGTTGCTCACTCGGTTTTCATTATTCAGAATAACACCTAGGTACTTAAATTCTGTAACTCCTTGGAAACAGTAATGGCCTGTGTGAAGGTCTAGCAGTTCTCTATTTTCCCTCGCAGACACTTTCATGTATTTTGTTTTATCCTCATTGACTTCCAAACCAATTTTGCTTACTTCCCTCTCCATTTCAATAAAGGTATCTTTTAATACATTTTTGTTCTTGGCTACCAACACAATATCATCCGCATATGCTCCTAGTTGCCTCGTCCTTTTGAAGATGTGTCATCTGAAGTCTATCTTATTTATAGCATAATGTAGTACCAAGTTGAAGCGGGTTGCAGATAGTGCATCACCCTGTTTACTCCATTACCAACCGTAAAATCTCTGCTTTTATTTCTTCCCAGAACTACTTTTCCTTTCAAATCTTTCAGACTAAGCAGTAAACACGTCCCCCCACACAAGCAAAATTTGAGTTCCCGCCAGTCGGCGAGTAATTTGAATCACTCATTGCAGTACCGTAAACAACTGAGATAGAATCTTTTAATTGTTTTTCTGCAAAACAATTTGGCGCCTATCAGGAAGAAAAACCTAGTGAGTAAGGACAGGTAAGGACTAACAGACTACACGAAGTGTTTATAACACAGTGACGCATTCAACGTGCGACTAAACAAACACACACGTCAAAAGCTTTTATTACAAAGTGGCGCCCAATGTGGGGCTATATTTACAAGAAGAATAATATCTAGTGGCAAGTACGAAAAAAGGAGAACAAGATGCATAAGTGGGCGTCATCACTGAGACGGACGAAGGAGGCCGAAAAAGAAGTTAGAGTGGAAGAGAAGGAGTCAACATCGGTTGAAGAAGTGGAGACGCGTGATAAGGCGGACAATAGAGGAGAACCAAATGTGCAAAAAATGTTGGAACGGATGCTAGAAAAGATGGACAGAAATGAGGAGAATTTTAAACAAATGAACGAAAAATTGGACAAATATAGCGAGAATTTTAAGAAAATGAATGAATAATTAGACAGACATCAGGAAGAAATGAAAGAAATATTAGACAGTGGTTTCAAGAATTTGAATGAAACACTAGACAGCACTCCTGAAGGTATTAAGGAAAAAACAGAAATTAAGAAGATGAAGAACGTGAGACAAATGCATCAAAGGAAACTAATAAAAACAAGAGAAGAATTGGAGATGATGAAGAATGGACTCATTAATGTGTTTAATATACCAACTGCTGACCAGACTGAAATGATGAATTATAGAGATTGTAGGAGGACTTTAAAAGAAATTATAGAAGGGACTCACAACAAACCAGTGAGCAGAAACTTCAGCAAACCTATCTTTAAATGGAAAATACCCAAAACTGAAAGGGCCCAGAACAAAACAGTGTGTCACAAATTAACAAGGTCTCTAAAACACTTGAGTATACCAGAAATAGAAATTCTAAATAAACCAATATCAGTGAGAACACTAATGATGGAGGTACGATTGACTTCGTTGAGTAATAAACAACACAACCAAGGGATTGATGAAGGCATGGATACTAATAAACATGTGGTATTAGAAGAATTGTGGTATAAGATAGAAGAAACCTATTTCACAAGGACGGAAATAGTTCTACACACCAGGGTTATCCGAACCACAAGTGCAGACGAAATTATGGACTATGGATGAACTGAATACCATGCACCATTGAGAAAACGGACTGATTTTTTGGATTAACGACAAGGCAAACCAGTTGAGAAATAAAGAAGAAAATTGCAACCAAAACCCATACAATATCAGATCGGAGAGCAAATATTAATCAAAAACAGAGAGTTACCAAGTACCATGGAAGGGATAGCCAAGAAGCTATTGCTACTTTACACCGGACCTTATATAGTGAGTAAAGATAATCAAAATAATACATCCATATCAGATCGTAGACCCAAGTACACAAAGAAGAAAGGGAACATATAACCAATCTTCAATGAAAAAATATTATTAAATGCAAGAAAAGCATCCTGAATCCGATTAATAAATAATTAGTGTTGAAAGAGAAAAAAAACTAATAATAATAATATCATGTGTATCGTACCCATCAATAATATCGTATCACTAAGAGCTAAAGAGTATGAGTCAGAAGAAAAGAAAAAAAATTATAATTTGAAATAATGTATTGTATAAACTAAATAACAATAATGTGAAGAATCCCATAATGCTATTTATTTATAGTCGTACTTAGACTACTTATATAATTTTGTTAATGATTGAATATAGATGATCCAGCAATCATATGCCTGGGCAGACGATACGTTCCTCTGTACCCAGATGATATAATTGAGAAGGAGTCAAAAGTACCCTCCTCCGATCCGAATCAATATAATTGTTAGGGAAGAAATGTTAGGGAATTAGATATTATAGGGATATAAAACATTAAACAAGAATATAATACAGGAAATCAAGGAGAATACTGACACTAAATAAAGCATTAAGAACCGATAGCTCAAAACTAAAAAGTGATTAATGAAATAAATTAAATAAATGATTGATAATTTCAATCAAACACCTGAACGATATTTGCTGAAATAATCAATTTTAGTGACAGGGCAATATGTAAGGGTACATATCTTCAACATGCATTAATGAAGCAACATGATAAGAATAAAATACTAAATGATTAACACTATGAATTAAAAGGGATGAGTCAGAGATAAAGGAATGGGAAATTAACATAATTATGCGATCAAACAAATAAAAGTATTATTATACAGGGTCCGCCAGTGAAGCGGGTAATTTTGAAAGTCCAATAGTTCATTTTCTGCTCACGAGGGGGCGTGGAGGTTTTCGATTGTTGTTTTACATTTTATGCCATTTGTTAAACATGGAGCAGTGGTCCGATGCACAGCGTGCTTTCTGCGTAAAATTGTTTTGTAAGAATGGTGACTGTGTGACTTCTGTACAACGATTGTTTCGTAATCATTTCAATATTCCACGACATGGAAGAGTGCCGTCCGCTCATGCAATTATGTCATGGGTGGAAAAGTTTGAAGAAACTGGTTCCACATTAAACTTAAAGCATAGAGGAGCAACAAGCTCTGTAAGAACAGGGGAAATCATTGAAAGAGTTCGAGTAGCATTGACGTGTAGTCCACAACGTCTGCAATAAAACATGCATCCGCACTAAACATTAGTGACACATCGTTACGACAAATTTTGCATAAAGACTTATCTTTTCATCCTTACAAAATTCAAGAAATCCAGGAGTTGAAAGATGGCGATATGCTGGCTCGCAGGATTTTCAGCGAAGAAATATTGCGACGTGTAAATGATGATGAAAACTTTATTCACCGCATGTTTGTCAGATGAAGCACATTTTCATTTGAATGGATATGTAAACAAACAAAATAGTCGATATTGGAATGATGAAAACCCAGGTGAGTTGCATGAAAAGCTATTACATAGTCCGAAAGTTACGGTGTGGTGTGCAGTTTCATCATCTGGCATTATTGGGCCATATTTTTTCCAAGACGATAGACAAAACACCACAACTGTCAATGCAGACCACTACACACACATGGTCAGAACATTTTTGATGCAACAGCTCCCTTGGTTTCCGGAAATTAATTTTTTCCAGCAGGATGGGGCCACAAGTCATACTGCTCGTGTGTCCATGGCTGCTTTAAGAGAACTCTTCCCGGACGGACTCATATACAGATATGGCGACATCTCGTGGCCTGCAAGATCCCCAGATTTGTCCGCATGTGACTTTTTTCTTTGGGGATTTCTGAAGAGCAGGGTGTACATTGAAAGACCGCACACCATACCGGAATTAAAAACGAATATCAGACAAGAAATTGTATGGATTCAACCTGACCTGCTTCGTCGAGTGATGGAAATTTTTCGGTCAAGATTAGAAGAATGTTTACACAGAAATGGCTCTCACTTGAGCGGCGTTATTTTTTAAAAGTAAAATAATGGCATACTTTACTCAACTCAAATCTGTAAAAAAAAAATTCTGATAATAAATGTTTCATGAAAAAATTGGGTACTTTTAATTTTCCCGCTTCACTGGCGGACCCTGTATATATAAACTTTCACATATGAACTCACTTTGGTTATCACTTCCCCATACGTTTCAAGGTGATGTGCCTCTTCCTCAGTGGGAGTAAATACTGAATGTCATTTTATAGAATAACGGTTATGGACTATAGGTGTGTATTCTGTAAAATGACATTCAGTATTTACTCCCACTGAGGAAGAGTCACATCACCTTGAAACGTATGGGGAAGTGATAACAAAAGTAAGTTCATATGTGAAAGTTTATATATATATAATAATATTTAAAAAAGTGAATGAAGAGGATGAATCAACAAGATAATTATAAATAAAAGTAACAGTAAAAGTAACCTCTGATAAGAGAAATGTAGCAAGCAACGAAGCAAACGTTGAAAAACGATAGTACAATGCAATTTAACCAAAATAACCCAATAGATATGGTAAGTGAATAGGTAGAACCAGCCCCAACACCAGTGAAAGGATATATAAAAAAGAAATAAAATAAGTGAGAAGGTAGAACCAGCCACAACACCAGTGATTGACCAAATAAAATGAAACCAAATAAGAAAGTGAAAACCAAAATATAAATGAAAAGAAATGAAAGGACACAAACAATGTAAATACACGTATTGTTTCTTATCAATATCTTCTAAAGCCCCACTGTTGTGAGCCAATTTGTAACTACCCGTGATTATTCCCCTCCATTTGTGAGCGCTAATCTATTACCTTTCAGGACTTACCGGTTCTTTATGCCTCACCTTGGATGTGTCAAATTACCACAAGACGGGTTTTAAATTAACTTTATCCCTCTCTTTGTGTACATCCATTAGTAAAC
The DNA here is from genome assembly GCA_034769895.1 of Magicicada septendecula. Lineage (NCBI taxonomy): Eukaryota > Metazoa > Arthropoda > Insecta > Hemiptera > Cicadidae > Magicicada > Magicicada septendecula. Next base: position 366,486,503 of record CM068375.1, read on the forward strand.
CTTGTTAATTCTATATAAATAAAAACACATGGAATAGTATCTGGTAATAATAATAATATGGTATTTTTATTCAAAAAAATTTCTATAGTCTATTCAGTATAACTATTAATATAATTTATAAATCTCAGGGTCGATTCTCTTCTCTTTGTTTATATTATTTTTAGGTTCTTTTGGCTGATATAAAGGTTCAGTAATTATAAAGGAAAAACAAGTATAGAAAGTACATTACATTACAAACAATAATAATGATGAATAATATAAATTGAGTATTAATTATAAGAATATATATACGTTACACAATGTTATTAGTTCAGTTTGGTTTCACACAGCCTTCTGGTATCCGTGATGGAAAATTTCAATGTCAGTTTGTTTATGTTGTCCAGATGACGGAATCCACTTCTTTTGGTGTTCAATATATGTTTATTTTCTCCTTTTCGTTGTCCGAAGCCTTATGGTGGAATATTAGGATTGAAGTCCAGTGTCCTGTTATTAAGTTGATCCAAGTGTAGTTGTTCGTTCTGGTTGTTGGATCAGTAATGTTTTAAAGGTGATTTGTTTATGATATTTCTTTATCTGCTCCAATTTTATATTCTGTTATAGTTTGATATAAGTTTTTTTTTTACTTTCTATTATATTATTTTTTAATAATATTCATCTGTTTTGTATAAATAATTAGCTTGTTTTCAGAATTGACAGTCAACTCTCCTTCTTGGCTTATTATTTTCTAATAATCATCAACAACATTCTTTTTCTCTCTTTTGGTTTCCTGGATACACATAAATACTCTGGTCATATCTGTTCAAATTGAGATTTAGTTGTCATAGAATATTACTTTTATATAATACATTATTTTACCTTCTACATACCAGTTGCTTTTTAGTTATTACATCATAATACTTAATACAATTTACATATTATATTATCTGACAAAACTATGAACAATTTTAATATCAAATATTATAGTTTTTTGTAATTTGACAAATATTTTTGAATAATTTATTATTTACTGAACATAATCATCTAGGCCTATGTTGACTGATTACATTTTTATATTGGAAGACTCATAATCGATCCTGCTTACACTTGTTTTATATTAATTAATTTCTTTAAATATAAACAAACTGTTAATTAACAATTATATTCTAATAACTATAATTCCCTTCAGGGCTTAACTGAATGCACACTTTTAAACCATTGTCTGTGTGATCAATATCTATTAAACTTTAATAACTCAAACACTAATAAAGAAAAAACTAAATGTTAATGTCAGTATCATCTGCTACTATGGATTAGTTATTCATTTCATTAAATAATTGTTTATAATTACTATCCACTCATAGTTATTCTTAATTGAATCCCACTGTATCTCACATCCTCTTACCAATTATTTACATTTGTTTATATTACATTTGTAGCACATCTTAATTACATTTTACATTTACTTATAAATTTGTATTGTACTTTATATGACTTTCTAATTGATTCACTCATTATTCATTAAATTTATTATCATTATTTATTTGTTTATGGACTACTCCAAATCTAACTGGGTACTGTCTATATAGTATATTAATCTGTCATAGTAATGTCTGTTGTAGGACTTTTGGTTTTGAAATAGTTCACACTTTTATTTATTATTGTTTCTTCCTTCAAATTATTTTGATTTCGATTTGTTTAGATACCTTGTTGTTATTGCTTGCTGATGTCTTCAACAGTTGAAGTGTATGATATTATGGTATTAATATTGCTTGGTGATAAGATTGACATTTATTAAACAAATTCTTCATTATTATAGGCAAATTGAAACCTACCTTTCTTATCGATACCAATTATTTTCTTCTTTATCTCTGGAGTTTATTTATTTGTATTGGTGGCTTTAACGAATTGTAATTCTTGAGTTTTCTCTTGTTTCATTGTATATTCTATTTATATATTACATTCTTTTATTCACATTGATTCCATACTAATGTTAAATGATTCCCCCTATATTAATATGTGGTATTATGAATGAATATCGGCGTTGAGTGGCCCTTTTACGTCCAATTGCTCATCCGAACATTCACATACCTGGTACAGTGCATATTGGCTGCTGCCCATAAAATAATTCTAAAGTGGCGCCTTAGCTTTCTCACTCTATAAATAAAATAATTATAAATCTTATCATTATACACATCATTGGAATCTTTTATCTTCTGAATATTTTTTCTTATTCTACCTTGCCTTCCAATAACTCCATTTATTTATTATATTCAATATTACTGTTGGTATATTTTCTTAAGTAGTTTTCTTTCTCTTTTATATAACTTCACTTCAGAGTTCAATGATTTATTAGCCTTAATGTCATTCACCTTTTTTATTCAATACCTCTTGTAATATAGTAGTTTTAATTACCCTTATTTCTATCTGTTTTTATACTGCAACTCTTCTTCAGCAAGTTCATTTTCTAATTAGTTTATTAAATTTCTCTTAGGTTTTTGTCATTAATATTGTGCTCCATTATTATTATTATTATTATATTACTATATATATTATTTAAGCTTGATTTAAATAGATGCTCTTATTTCTTTTAGAATTTTGGTGTCGTTACAACAAATAATATAGAACAGAAAAAGGAGAAATATTACACTCAAATAAAGTAATGAAAAAGAAACCAATAAATGATAAATGTAAATGATAATTATTAGTATCAACTAATTAATCAATGTAAAGGATAATTATTAAAATCCAATAAAGTAAAGATAAACAAAGTACACTAACCAAATAAATAGAGAGTAAATATTATAAGTCACTCTATTATGACATGAACTTGTTAACAGTATAATTAACCATTGTAAATTGAGCGACAGAGAGATAGTGAGCATGATATAGCATGACAGATAATTCACTAAGTAATAATTAAAATATGATCATAATTCCATTTAAATTAATTAACTCAAAAGAAAGTTCGAAGAAAAAATAATTAAAAATCAAATGAAAATAATTACAAATCAAAGTGAACAACACCAGAGAAGAATAAAGAATTAATAACAAAAACTTTATATGATAATAAACATTGATAATTATATTAATAAAAGAGCTTCCCACCATAATAAGAATTGAGATAACGATAAAGCTAACAAGTCAGAAGAATAACTGAGATAGGAATATTAAAATCTCTGAGCAATATACGAAGTGAAGTATCCAAGGATATTTTTTTTTAAATAGTAATAAAAGTGTACTATTCTTAAATAATTTTTTTAATAACTGTCTGTAGATAAATCCAGCAGTATTAATATGTTTTTGAGCAGAGATGATTTGCCTCTGTAATCAAATAAAAGTGAAGTATTGGCCAGCAGAGTAAGTAGCGTACAGTGCCTCTCTGAACTGCACCAGCTCACGTGTTAGGGAATGATAGGGAATAAATATCCCAGGGATAAAACACCAAGAAGAAGAATAAAAATAAAATAATAAATATGAAACTCAGATGACTATTACTATCAAGGAAGATCAAGTAATAATTAAATAGATGTAAGCTTGAATATAGAGGAGAAAAAATTTAGAAATGGAAGGAAGTCAAGAATAATAAAAAATATAATAATTATCATAAGCAATTATTTCAGACAAACCAAGTATACTCTGAAAAAATCACTTCTGGAGGAGGGCAATCTGTAGCATGACAGATAATCCACTAAGTAATAATTAAAATATGATCATAATTACATTTAAATTAATTAACTCAAAAGAAAGTTCAAAGAAAAAATAATTAAAAATCAAATGAAAATAATTACAAATCAAAGTGAACAACACCACCATAAAATAAAAGTATAATTAAATAATAAAATGCAACCATAAAGTATCAAGGAAATTAAATCCAAAGGAACTCATATAAAATCAGGAGATTACCCAGGAAGGTTAGGAGCAGGTGATAAAGAAGATACCCCGAACCAAACAAAGGACATAATGAAATACTTACCTTGGAAAACCCAAGACAGAAGAAATGAAGAAAAAGAAGATGGAGGATGGGATAACTACGAAGAATACCCATTAAAAACCTATTAATAAAAATAACAAACCGAAAACCAAATGCTAATGTCACCCAGAAAGTATAACACCCCAAAACCTCATGTAAAATAATTATAAACAAAAGTGTTTAGTAGTAAATAGAAGTGCACCAAAAAAGTTATTATGTAATAAAATAAACAAATCTTCACAGTCCCTTATAACTAAAAGTTTGGTCTTAGAATATTGTAGAACTCAAATATAAATAAGAACCAACAGTGTAAGTGTACCAGTGCAAGTGAATCCTATATAATAAACTTCAAATAAAGGTGTAACTTATATTTTAACTATGTACAATCAAATAACTTTAAGTTTTATAATAAATACAGAAATGACATATCATGAGGTATTATTATGAAAAATGTCAAATGTTTCATAAAAGAGGCCACATCTTTTTATCAAAAAACATTCATAGAAATGCAAATGATAAAGAGAGTGAGGGGAAATAATTATTGTGACAGGGGATTAAAAAAATGTAATATACAATAAACAGAAAGGACTGTAATTAGGTTAAGTTTAAAAGAAAAATTAACAATCAATGGCTAATTATGTTCATGTTTAGAGCCTATGAACTCCACATTTCAAAGTGTTAATAAAAATATCACTATAATATTGACGACTCGGAACACAATGTTTTTTATAAGTAAAAACGTAAAGTTTTACCTTACAGCCTAAACCGGCTTTCACCTATAGAAGGCTTCATCAGAGGCTGTCGTTAGTAGCGCTGCTCGTCTTGTTGTTGGCGACGAGAAAGTGTTTCGAAAGATTGAAGCTGTGTGTGTGTGGTGAGATGTGTTCGAATAATGCGTGCGATTTGAATTGTGTCTGTTCGTTTAGGATGTCGTTTTTATTTGTTTTTGTGTGTTTTTATATTTCTAATTGTTCTAGAGTGTCTAGTTTTCGGCCTTTTGTGTGTACGTGTAGTATGTTCATGTTATTGTCGATGTTTTTATATGTGTGGTTTGCTTCAATGAGGTGGTTTGCGAAGGTAGATTCTGTAGTGGTGTGGAGTGCTTTTGTGTGTTCAATGTATCTCTGTTTGAAGCTACGTCCTGTCTGGCCTATGTAGAATTTACTGCAATTTGAACAATTTAGTTTATATACACCGGGTAGATCGAATTTGTTTTGTGCTTTGGGCATGCGTTTTGATAGTGTGTGTTCTGTTTTGTTAGTAGTTTTATAAGCGATTCTGTATCCTGCTTTTTTGAATTTGTGGGCAATTTTTTCTGTTTGTTTGTTGATGTATGTTAGTGTTATGAATTTGTTGTTTTCTGTCTTTGTCTGTTGTTTGTTTTGTGTTTTGTGTAGGAGTTTACTGACTATTGTTCTGTCATAACCGTTAGATTCTGCTAGATATTTTATCGTGTTTAGTTCGTCTTTGTAGTCTATTTCATCTAAGGGGATGTTGTTAAGTCTATGTATCATGGTTCTAAAAGCAGCTAGTTTGTGTTGTATTGGGTGATTGGAGGTGTTGTGTATTAGTGTGTCAGTTGTAGTTGGTTTTCTGTATATACTGAATTTGTGCCTGTGTTCTAGTTTTGTGATGGAGAGGTCTAAGAAGTTTATGGTGTTGTTGTGTTCGTATTCGGCAGTGATTCGGCATTATAAAAAACATTGTGTTCCGAGTCGTCAATATTATAGTGATATTTAGTTAAGTAACGGACACGTCATGGACAACGAAATCCAAGAATGTTAATAAAATATAGAATTATAAGTAATATAAGAATGTTTATTATGTATAACAGTGTGCATACAGCCTAAAATGTTGCTGTATGTATGCTAGACTAAGTTATCAAATGATTGTTATGTAATTTTTTTAAAAATAGTTAAAACTCAAAATGTCTAACTTTAAAGACAGATAATTAATGTTCAATATTGTTTTTATAGTATGAGCATGAATACAATGCTACATGTGTCAATAGTTGTATAAGGAATTTTTATTTGATATTATGTTAACTTTAGACAGTCAGAGAGGGTATAGAATTAGTAATATTAAAAAACCAGTATATGTAAAACAATAGAATCTAGGCCAAAATGGAAATTCCAATAACATTTATATTTGAGTAAGGAAGTTAAATAAACCAAGCAAACTAATTAGATTTATATAAGGTAGATCAATCGCCAACTACTATAACTGAATCTATACTTTAAAAGAATCATATAAAAGGTTGTATTAAATTATTAAAAAATTTCAAAATGTAATACCTAACCATTTCAAAGGAGAAATAGTAAATTCATGAATTACAACTAAAAGGATGATCAAATTGTTAAATTTATAAGAATTAAGGAAAGGTAAGGATTTATATCAATCAGAAATTTATTATAATCATATTTATAACACTTAAGATGGCTAATATGTTGGACAAGAACAGGAACCAGATATTAGGCCTATATTCCCAAAAAGAGAGAAATATAGCAATTTTAACAAAAAACTTTATAAATATGGACTATTGTATGTCAAATTAAACAGAAGGAGTTAAAGAAACCAATTATGTAATTACTAGTTCACGAAAGTAACCAACAAACAAAAATTATTCTGAATATAATGTATTTTGAAATCACATAAAGAGGAAGCGATTTATATTTAAACAATCAATTTCTAATATTAACTTGGCAAGATATTTCATGAGACGAAGGAAGTAAAACAGTTCTTAATTAACATTCAACGCAAACGGTTGTTATAAAATCGCTCTAAGAACCTATATCGAGTATATTAAATGGCGTATAAGGTTATGCATTAAAAAACGAGAGTTACCGAAATTGTCATTTTAAACTTAAAATCAGTGAGACACACCACCACAAACAGTGAGAACAATCAATACTTAACAGAATACTTGTGAAATAAACCAGTAAAACTATCACACATTAAGAATTCACGTTACAACGAAACTCATGATTTTAGCTACACACAGACAAGAGTGAAAACACCGATATACAAAACAATTAAAGCCAGTGAACGAAGAACACTTAAACAGGACACCTCAAACAACACAATAGACATTATACACTATTCCGGAGATAATAAAACAGTTGTGAAGGTAATTTTATTATCAGAATTTCCAACCAACATTTCGCAGTTTTCTTCTACAACGAGACGTGCCGCCATTTTGAACTCCCTTCATGCAAAGTCTCTGCCAGCAATGATTCGTCGCCACAGCATTGGTCTGAATATTTTAATTTTATAAACATTATAGCTTATTATCAACTTTGTCATTTATTAATTATTAAGAATTCTTTTGTACATGTTATACTTTCTATGCCTGTCCCTTCTCTGACTATATAATTATAACCGCTAAAAGAACCATTCTGAACATTCATATAATATAACCTGTTTTGTGAAATTGATTATCCCTGTAAAGAGTCGAATATTATATCAATATCGATTATCAATCGATATTTCCCAAATAAATGTTAATAAATCAAAATAATTCTATAATCTTGTTTTAAAATTATTTCACACATTGATATAAGAGTGTTTATTAACAACAGGACTTACTGGAAGACGACCTTTACAAAAGGAAAGTGATAATCTGGAGTATAGAAGAAAATCATCAATCGATTAGTAAAGTAAGACAATCTGATTAACTCCAGATTCATTTACGGTCAACCAGAAGTGCATATATTAACATAATAAACTCACAGAATTTTAAATTTTCAACGGAATGTCATAACAAGGATTATTTATAAATTATTCAACAATAAACAAACATACAAATTTTTTTTTTTTTAATTTTTTTAAATCAAATTAAAAATTTTTTTGTACAGTATTAAATATTTATTTGTAACCAGTGTAGACAGGTGGTCTCGTTACAATGAGTAAGTGAGAAAGAGAATTTAATGTTAGGTAATACCCACTAGGAACACTTAAATAAAATATAAAAAGTGCAAAGTGACAGTGTAAAACCCCAAATTAAATAGAAACCTTATTGATAGGTATAAACACCTAATAATCAGTGACAAACACTAAAGGTTTATTGGTGAAAAGTGTTATTAAATAAGAATTTTGTTATTATTATTATTAAGATTAATTATAGATGAGGAATACAATAGTATTCAGGGAAGGAATCCCATGGAGAGTCAAAAGGTACCAACCATGGGTGTTACCATGGTTAGAGGGTAAAGTTTATTTTAGAAAGAATATGATAAAGAACGCAAATGCAAAAACAATAAACATCCTATGTTCTAAAGGATCGTTAGTTAAGTAAAGTTAGATGGTGTGATGATGTTTATCACCAAAGGATAAATAAGAATTAACAAAATGTAAACAAGAGTAGCATAATAACTGTTAAAGAATTGTTTGATTAAGTTTATGTATAGGAAGATGGCTGAAGAGTTATACAGACCATAAACCTAAATGTTATGTTATATTTTTATAGAGAATAGTAAATAATAGCCAAATTATAAACAATGAAATATAAATAAGAAAAAAGATAAATTAATATAAATCTAATAATACTGGAAAGGCAGTTAGAAAATAATAGACAAACCATAATATGGAAACTAATAAAAACATACAATTATCATAAAACAGATCCAAAACAATTCGACAAGTAAACAAATCAATTATAACACAAAACAAAACATGTACAAAGGTAAAATAATATGTAATCTGTATAAAATAAGAAAATATAGCCAATTACTACCTAGGCCTATGAAATGCCTAACTGTATAAAACCAATAGGCTAACAACAAATTGTAAGAAATTAACTATAATATTAGCAAATCAAAGGCAAGTAACTAGTCAATGATAATTAGTGGATCATATTAAGAGATAAATGTTAAATTAAGGACATAAAATAAGAAAGAAATGTAATTAAATAATATCAACATGATTGTTCAAACATTAATAAATAAGCAAACCCAGCTTTGTGGGATGTCAAAATGATCTTTGAAAGAAATTACGAACAGTTGTGATAATATTTCATACATAGAGATGAAGACAGAAGAATAATAGCAATCAGAAGATATTCAGTCATTTTGAATAAAAATACAAATATTATAACAATGGGCTTAAGTCATGAACAGCCAATGAGAGTCAATCAGTTACCATGACAACTGAATGTTATTTATGAATATTCCATTAGAAACTGTTAATTCCATAGTGACGCTCAAGAGGAATAGACGCCAAGCCGTAAATGGCCCAATTTTTTATTTAAAACAGTCAAAAGTAACCAAATTTATTAAAGTGAAGAACTAAAATACCTGATGAGGAACTATATAAGTAATCAAATTTATAGGGTGTGTGTTTCGTGGTTAAATCTATCACACGTTGGATGCGTCAATTTATAACCATACGATTATTAGTGGTTGTTTTTAAACTGATTATGTGTATTTGTTTACAGTAATTATATTATAGTAATAGTTAAATTCCGTTTAAAGCCACACGGGTGGTCTACTCTATTTGTAATAAAATGAAAACGTGTGTTTTTTCAATTAACTTGAAGTAAAATAAATAAAAGAGTGGTTGTTGTTTAAATTTAAACTCGTGGTTAAAATATTAAAAGTCTCATTAAAACGAAATTCACCTATGGGTGAAGTGTTCCTTGGAGATAACTCAATGTTGAGAATGGTTGTTTCTACTTGAAGGTGACCAATGTAGTAAAGTATTTTACCATACAACATTCAAGTTACTCACAGTGTTTACAATGGTTTAAATACTCTTGTTTGTAAAGAATTCCCTTGTATTAAACAAAAAATAATAAAGTTGATTATATTTAAATGTTAGATTATCTTAAATTAAAACATGAAGTATGGCAGTTGATTGCTTGATAGTAGATCTCGTCTGGTTGAAACTGGTTGTAGAAACTTCTTCTGATTACAGGTAGTCTGAGTAAGTCAAGTCCTGTAAAGTCTGGACAATATCATAAACAAACATATACTTTTACGTACCTGATTGCGTTTACTTGAAGCTCACTAAACTGTCAACTCAGCTTACATTCATCAACTCCCTTTAGTTGCAAGGTTATGTCACCTTGTTTATTAAATTAATGGGCGCCACACGGATTTATTCAGGGAAAATCCCGTGTAAAACCCGTTCATAAAAATTATTAAATGAAAAGAAAATTTAACATAGTTGAGTACCACTTTTTGGCAATGCTATTCCAATATGTCAAACACAACAGAAGGTTGTTTAAGTTTATTAAAAGAAACTATTTAATTATTCAGAAAAAATAAAATAAATCAAATCAGGTGATGCTGTTAATAATGGGTTTATTTGCACCCTTATTGAGAATTCAAAAAATACACATAATGTAACATACAAAGTTGTACAATGAAAACTTAATTATTATATGCCTCATACGGCTTGCTCAGAACATGAGTTATAAATCTGGTTAAGTCCAGATACTATTTATTGTAATATAAAATTATTACAATTATTACTATTAGTATTATTGTTATTATTATCGATATTATTATCTCAGTTGTGAATTCTTTGAGACACGAAAGAAAACAATTATGCCTACACAGTATCCAATGATACAATCGATCAAAAAATTTGAAGTTACTTTGACCAAGTAATTAAAATAAAAAAACGATCTATTGTAAGATCGTGCGTTTCATCAACGCTTGCTTTTTTAATGACAATATTATTCAATTGAGGACCCTTACAACTAACATATAGCTTACTTACTAATAACAAATTTGAATAATAAATCGAAACGTGGTGTAATCGTAAATACTGTTTTTGTGTTTTGCATCAGTACAGGTTATGGTAGCAAAATACAAGTTATTGCGCTCAGATCAAGAATAATAATAATTGCACTTTTACCTTCGTAGTTTTAATTATTTTAATTAAAACCTTTTATCACTTAAGTAATCGGATTATAGAGATTACTTTCTTTCAGCACTAATTCGCACAAGAACAGAAATTCGATCCTCTTCTGATAAAAATGGACCGTGAATACTGACAATAAATTATTTTCTGTTCGTCATTCCCGCACAAAATTAAAATAAACTGCACTTGAACACTGTAGTTGATTGATGATGCACTTGAAGTAAAGTTTCTCGTTGTTAACTATTGGTTCCAGAGTACAAGGTAGCTGACGCTATGTGTTATAAGAAAAACGTGGCGGAGACGAGCATACGTCTGTTCAGCTCGTTAGTTAGTAAAGGTCTCTTCTCAAAATTCGCCGGTCTGTCTTTTTATACCCACCTTTTGGATCGGGCTTAGGTAAAATTATCATTTTATAACTAATTTTCCTATTGGTCCAGACAGGTGAGACGAAGATGACGTATCACTTTTTGGCAGTTGGTAATGGTTTTTCTAACTGTCGAATGTTGAGATGATTGACAGGTCGCTTCTGCTGTCATTGTTATTATTATTGGTACTCAGATTCCTGATATACATTTATAAAATGATGCTAACAGTTGTCATACCCTTAATACCGTCACGATTGAGTTGATATTATTATCAAATTAAAGATTGTTTTGTTTCCTTTAAATTGATATCACTCGATCTCGGATTATCTTCACCTTAACCGACATTGTTAGAAAATCAATGTTCGGGTACACTATTCTTACTGTCGTCTGCTCTTTATGAGTCGCCGATTTTACACTTTTTTGTTAACCTTTCTCGTATCCACATAACATTTTATTAAACAAATGTTTATGTGCGGACTCCATTAATACTGTACTGACGTTTTTTTTTCACTGAATTTTACTTTTACACCTTAATTCTATACATAGTAATAAATGATCCTACTGACTAATGACATTTTGTTTACTGTTAGTTAGTTTTGAGCTACCATTTACAAATAAAATCGTGGCTAAACCTATCGTTTTAATATCATTTTTCGTTATGTTAATGCATAACCATTGTTCTGGTGCATTTTATTTTGCACTGGTGATAATTATTGATAGTCATTTTATTGACTAATGTTTGGTCTAAGTTTGTTAAGTGTAGAATATCGCCTACACTGAAATTTGGCCTTTACAATGCCTATGGGTTCTCAATTCGGTAAATTACAGAGACATCTTATTGGTATAAGATTCTCTTATATAGTTAGCTCTCTTTTCTGACAGGTATATTTGATGCAGAAATACATCTTAATTCCTACAATATAGCCATTGTTAACATTGGTTTTGGCATTCATTATCTACTTGTTCATAGTCACATTTATTATCAGAAAAATGCTGATTTTGCTTTCACAGTATTTAACTGCTAATTCGTTTGTTTTTTGTTTATAAATGACATTCGGTTTACATTAACCATTTACTGAATTGACAGTTGAATTTAAATCTATTCTGTCCATTAGTTCGTTTTAGTCTCAGTCTAGTTGTAGTGTCAAACAGCTATTGCGTTACTGTTTCCCATGGCACTTCTGCTTTATTCTTCTCTCTTGGTTTCTTCTTTCTTGTTTATTTTGACTATTCTATACCTATTTACATGGTTATTCTGTTTTATGAAATTTAATAACATACACTTAGGTTAGGTGACATCTTGTGATGTTACATAATACACCCTCTTTAAAATTGATCATTTGAAAAATTTATATTTTGTAAAATTATCAATTCATGTCAGTTTCTTAGTATACTTCAATAAAAATTTTCTCTTGTATTCCTAGATTTTTTAAACATATTATTGGTGTATTACTCTAGGTTGGCTTTTTATACAATAGTACAATTCTTAATTTACTAGTAATTTCAAGCTGCTTACTCTCTAAATCATTTAACTATAATGGATCTTGTTTCTCAAGTTAATTATTCCCTGTTTTATTTACATTCTACTTTCTCACTACATATCTTTGCATTCGTGATCATTTTGATGGTTATTATAATTTATACCTCACAGATTCTTTCATAATATTCCTTGATATAATAAAACAATATAATTCCCTAACTGTAGTAGAGGTTCTGGAATCAGGGTGGCTCACTATGGCTAACATCCTCTGCCGTTCCTCCCTACACATTCTCAGATTCAGAGGCATTACTCTTCTCTGTCTGAGTAAAAATAAACATTGCACCTGGCAATAGTTGCACTATCACAACTCAAAAAAAATATCACATATCATTCATATTCAATAATATAATATATTCACTATAATATACAAGGTATCAGAGGTTTTCATTTAGATCACATTTCTATCTTTATACTTGCTAACATACTTTCTTTCTTACAGGTAATTACTTCTTTTAGACTTGATGTTCTTTAGCTATGCTTTTATTAGCTATATAGTTACTTATGTACTAGTTAACAATTTGTTGTGGTTCATTTAAATATTTTTAAGATTATACACTTGTTTAGATGCTTATAGTACTTATGCATTTGTTTGTTCTGTCTAGAGTTCACAATATATTTCTGTTTTCACTATGGTTCATTAAATCTTTCTTAACGAGTTATATTCCTCCTGAATTATCAGGCTTACATTGTTTGTATACTAAATGGTTTTCTTTTTTTTTTCTGATGTTCTCTGACATATTCTTATGATGTATCATATTTGATAATTGACAAACATTGTTCTTTCCTTTCATTTCATTATGACAATAGTTATTCTTACAATTAATACTCTTTGTTAGTTTTCTTCTCTACTCCTTCAAGTGATGGTGGTTTTCACTTATTCTGGATGATTTTATACACTATATACTATACTGTAATTACAATTTCATTTAACAATATACTAATATCTAATATCTAATTTCATAGACATGCTTGGGGTTTTCATGGTTTGTTTCACAAATATTAATTTTTTTCTTTCCTTACATTCCATAATAATGTCCTTCTTTTTATTTTACACACTTTGTTATACTGCCTCTCTACTCCTTCAAAGGTTAGTTGGGTGAACCTTTATTCTGGACGATTTTAACTTAACATTTGAGTTTTATGAGAGGTATACTATAATCATTTTATAAACATTAGGTCATATAGAATATTCATCTGGATACATATTTTTCTCTAGGTATAGTACAGTAATTGTATTTTCTTATTAAATCATTTGATTGACCTTATCTAATATTCTATCCCCTGGGGTAATAGGTCTGGTACATTTTCATCATTAACAAATGGTTTGGTTTACATCTTAAATCTACACACTTTTGTAACTTGGTAAGGTAGATTGACTAGTTATAGCCAATTGGTTACCTTCAATATTTTTGGTAATTTAACAACAAATGAGTTTGTTTATAGTAGTGGTTTTTTCCAATATAGATATTTTACTTTTTTATAACATAAACGTTTGGGTGAGGAAGTTGCTTCCTATTACATATTATCTCTCCTTAATATTCATCATTGCTTATTCGCCGATATTCATGGGGTTATTTGTGCTCTTCCACTCTATTGGGTCTATAATTGGGATATCTGACATATGTTCCGTACTAGTGGTTTTGGAGATACCTTACTATCAAGCGGTTCTTCCACTTAGCGGCTACCAGATAGTCATTGGCTCCCCGTTTCCTTGCCTTCTTCCTCTCATCATCTTTGGTATTATTGTGTTCATTGTACTCTGGGCCTTGGCTATTATTGATGTCTGGCCCATCTTCTAATCCGGGTTGATCTTTGTTCTCCTGGTTGGACTCTTCCATCGCTTGGTCCCTCTTCTTCCGCATTTCCCTTATTCTTTGGGCGTACCTTTCAATAAGCTGGTCCAGTCGTTCTTGATCATTTTCCTCCTCCCTGTGAAGCCTCTTTCTTCTAGGAATATTCGCCTTAAATACCTCATTGTTTATGACCTTCTCCGTCATAACATAGTCAATGGCATGTAACGTTGTTTTAATCGTTCCGTCATCTGGGTCATTACTTAAATGGTTTAATGATCGGTTATGCACTAAGGAATCGATTGATTTTGTTTGGTGTATTTTATTTGGTGGTACATTTAATTTAATTGGATTCTTATTTAATTTTTTACCCACGGTTTTATGGTGATTTATTTTTAATATTTTTATGAAGTCTTGTTTATACTTCTTACCATTGGTTCTTGCTCTATGACTAATAATTGGGTTGTCTACGAAGTTAATTAATCCACTCCTAGTCATTTCTAATATTTCCTTTGTAATCCTTATTTTCTTAGAGCGTATTATTCTTTTTATCTTTGTCTCTTTCTCTCCTGTCTTCTTAATTATCTTGTTTCTTACATTTTTAATGATAGTTTCTTTTTGCTGAATGTTCTCTTCATCCCTATGGTGTGTATCCTCAGGCACCAATGCTTTCGAGTCTTCTTTATCCTCAGTTTGTTTATCAGTGTCTTTGAATTGTATACTTAATTCTTCCATGGATTCATCATTTGATACTTCTCCTATCTCTGAGTTGTCATCGTCCTTTCCTTCTTCATTATTCTCCGGCTCTGGATCCATTTGTTCCATGTTTTTGTCTTCGGATACCTTCCGTTCTTCTCCCCACTTCCGGTTATTCATGTCATCCATTTTTTGGCTAATTTTCATTAAGGTGGTGTTCAATTCTTTTCTAATGGCTTGGCAGTTATTGTCGATTTTATTGTTCAGCGCGTCCATATTCTTACTAAGTGATTCCATATTTTTATTCATTGATCGACTATCTTCCTTCAATGATCGACTATCTTCCTTAACCTGTCTGAATTGTTCCATCATCATTCTCATCATTTGATCCCATTTTGCCTCTTCGGATGGTCTGTCTGGTTGTGGGGGTTCTTCAGGCCGTCTGGGTTGGTTGTCGACTGTCACTGCTATCTCTGGTTCTACGTGAGGTGTTTCGTCGTTACTAGTCTCGACATTGTTGATTGTAATAATTCCTATCTCGTCTGTGGGTTGTTCTTCGTATGTATCTACATCCCGTTGCATCTCTCCTACCCTACTGTCCTTATATCTTGTATCGTACTGATGGGTGTGCGGCATGTTAATTTTTTCGTGTCTACCGGGCTAATATAAAATATAAAAAATATATTTATTTAATATTTTTTAAGCCCCACGTTGGGCGCCAATTTATAAGTAATCAAATTTATAGGGTGTGTGTTTCGTGGTTAAATCTATCACACGTTGGATGCGTCAATTTATAACCATACGATTATTAGTGGTTGTTTTTAAACTGATTATGTGTATTTGTTTACAGTAATTATATTATAGTAATAGTTAAATTCCGTTTAAAGCCACACGGGTGGTCTACTCTATTTGTAATAAAATGAAAACGTGTGTTTTTTCAATTAACTTGAAGTAAAATAAATAAAAGAGTGGTTGTTGTTTAAATTTAAACTCGTGGTTAAAATATTAAAAGTCTCATTAAAACGAAATTCACCTATGGGTGAAGTGTTCCTTGGAGATAACTCAATGTTGAGAATGGTTGTTTCTACTTGAAGGTGACCAATGTAGTAAAGTATTTTACCATACAACATTCAAGTTACTCACAGTGTTTACAATGGTTTAAATACTCTTGTTTGTAAAGAATTCCCTTGTATTAAACAAAAAATAATAAAGTTGATTATATTTAAATGTTAGATTATCTTAAATTAAAACATGAAGTATGGCAGTTGATTGCTTGATAGTAGATCTCGTCTGGTTGAAACTGGTTGTAGAAACTTCTTCTGATTACAGGTAGTCTGAGTAAGTCAAGTCCTGTAAAGTCTGGACAATATCATAAACAAACATATACTTTTACGTACCTGATTGCGTTTACTTGAAGCTCACTAAACTGTCAACTCAGCTTACATTCATCAACTCCCTTTAGTTGCAAGGTTATGTCACCTTGTTTATTAAATTAATGGGCGCCACACGGATTTATTCAGGGAAAATCCCGTGTAAAACCCGTTCATAAAAATTATTAAATGAAAAGAAAATTTAACATAGTTGAGTACCACTTTTTGGCAATGCTATTCCAATATGTCAAACACAACAGAAGGTTGTTTAAGTTTATTAAAAGAAACTATTTAATTATTCAGAAAAAATAAAATAAATCAAATCAGGTGATGCTGTTAATAATGGGTTTATTTGCACCCTTATTGAGAATTCAAAAAATACACATAATGTAACATACAAAGTTGTACAATGAAAACTTAATTATTATATGCCTCATACGGCTTGCTCAGAACATGAGTTATAAATCTGGTTAAGTCCAGATACTATTTATTGTAATATAAAATTATTACAATTATTACTATTAGTATTATTGTTATTATTATCGATATTATTATCTCAGTTGTGAATTCTTTGAGACACGAAAGAAAACAATTATGCCTACACAGTATCCAATGATACAATCGATCAAAAAATTTGAAGTTACTTTGACCAAGTAATTAAAATAAAAAAACGATCTATTGTAAGATCGTGCGTTTCATCAACGCTTGCTTTTTTAATGACAATATTATTCAATTGAGGACCCTTACAACTAACATATAGCTTACTTACTAATAACAAATTTGAATAATAAATCGAAACGTGGTGTAATCGTAAATACTGTTTTTGTGTTTTGCGTCAGTACAGGTTATGGTAGCAAAATACAAGTTATTGCGCTCAGATCAAGAATAATAATAATTGCACTTTTACCTTCGTAGTTTTAATTATTTTAATTAAAACCTTTTATCACTTAAGTAATCGGATTATAGAGATTACTTTCTTTCAGCACTAATTCGCACAAGAACAGAAATTCGATCCTCTTCTGATAAAAATGGACCGTGAATACTGACAATAAATTATTTTCTGTTCGTCATTCCCGCACAAAATTAAAATAAACTGCACTTGAACACTGTAGTTGATTGATGATGCACTTGAAGTAAAGTTTCTCGTTGTTAACTATTGGTTCCAGAGTACAAGGTAGCTGACGCTATGTGTTATAAGAAAAACGTGGCGGAGACGAGCGTACGTCTGTTCAGCTCGTTAGTTAGTAAAGGTCTCTTCTCAAAATTCGCCGGTCTGTCTTTTTATACCCACCTTTTGGATCGGGCTTAGGTAAAATTATCATTTTATAACTAATTTTCCTATTGGTCCAGACAGGTGAGACGAAGATGACGTATCACTTTTTGGCGGTTGGTAACGGTTTTTCTAACTGTCGAATGTTGAGATGATTGACAGGTCGCTTCTGCTGTCATTGTTATTATTATTGGTACTCAGATTCCTGATATACATTTATAAAATGATGCTAACAGTTGTCATACCCTTAATACCGTCACGATTGAGTTGATATTATTATCAAATTAAAGATTGTTTTGTTTCCTTTAAATTGATATCACTCGATCTCGGATTATCTTCACCTTAACCGACATTGTTAGAAAATCAATGTTCGGGTACACTATTCTTACTGTCGTCTGCTCTTTATGAGTCGCCGATTTTACACTTTTTTGTTAACCTTTCTCGTATCCACATAACATTTTATTAAACAAATGTTTATGTGCGGACTCCATTAATACTGTACTGACGTTTTTTTTCACTGAATTTTACTTTTACACCTTAATTCTATACATAGTAATAAATGATCCTACTGACTAATGACATTTTGTTTACTGTTAGTTAGTTTTGAGCTACCATTTACAAATAAAATCGTGGCTAAACCTATCGTTTTAATATCATTTTTCGTTATGTTAATGCATAACCATTGTTCTGGTGCATTTTATTTTGCACTGGTGATAATTATTGATAGTCATTTTATTGACTAATGTTTGGTCTAAGTTTGTTAAGTGTAGAATATCGCCTACACTGAAATTTGGCCTTTACAATGCCTATGGGTTCTCAATTCGGTAAATTACAGAGACATCTTATTGGTATAAGATTCTCTTATATAGTTAGCTCTCTTTTCTGACAGGTATATTTGATGCAGAAATACATCTTAATTCCTACAATATAGCCATTGTTAACATTGGTTTTGGCATTCATTATCTACTTGTTCATAGTCACATTTATTATCAGAAAAATGCTGATTTTGCTTTCACAGTATTTAACTGCTAATTCGTTTGTTTTTTGTTTATAAATGACATTCGGTTTACATTAACCATTTACTGAATTGACAGTTGAATTTAAATCTATTCTGTCCATTAGTTCGTTTTAGTCTCAGTCTAGTTGTA
This sequence comes from Magicicada septendecula, assembly GCA_034769895.1. Classification (NCBI taxonomy): domain Eukaryota; kingdom Metazoa; phylum Arthropoda; class Insecta; order Hemiptera; family Cicadidae; genus Magicicada; species Magicicada septendecula. Next base: position 366,505,495 of record CM068375.1, read on the forward strand.
GTGTCAAACAGCTATTGCGTTACTGTTTCCCATGGCACTTCTGCTTTATTCTTCTCTCTTGGTTTCTTCTTTCTTGTTTATTTTGACTATTCTATACCTATTTACATGGTTATTCTGTTTTATGAAATTTAATAACATACACTTAGGTTAGGTGACATCTTGTGATGTTACATAATACACCCTCTTTAAAATTGATCATTTGAAAAATTTATATTTTGTAAAATTATCAATTCATGTCAGTTTCTTAGTATACTTCAATAAAAATTTTCTCTTGTATTCCTAGATTTTTTAAACATATTATTGGTGTATTACTCTAGGTTGGCTTTTTATACAATAGTACAATTCTTAATTTACTAGTAATTTCAAGCTGCTTACTCTCTAAATCATTTAACTATAATGGATCTTGTTTCTCAAGTTAATTATTCCCTGTTTTATTTACATTCTACTTTCTCACTACATATCTTTGCATTCGTGATCATTTTGATGGTTATTATAATTTATACCTCACAGATTCTTTCATAATATTCCTTGATATAATAAAACAATATAATTCCCTAACTGTAGTAGAGGTTCTGGAATCAGGGTGGCTCACTATGGCTAACATCCTCTGCCGTTCCTCCCTACACATTCTCAGATTCAGAGGCATTACTCTTCTCTGTCTGAGTAAAAATAAACATTGCACCTGGCAATAGTTGCACTATCACAACTCAAAAAAAATATCACATATCATTCATATTCAATAATATAATATATTCACTATAATATACAAGGTATCAGAGGTTTTCATTTAGATCACATTTCTATCTTTATACTTGCTAACATACTTTCTTTCTTACAGGTAATTACTTCTTTTAGACTTGATGTTCTTTAGCTATGCTTTTATTAGCTATATAGTTACTTATGTACTAGTTAACAATTTGTTGTGGTTCATTTAAATATTTTTAAGATTATACACTTGTTTAGATGCTTATAGTACTTATGCATTTGTTTGTTCTGTCTAGAGTTCACAATATATTTCTGTTTTCACTATGGTTCATTAAATCTTTCTTAACGAGTTATATTCCTCCTGAATTATCAGGCTTACATTGTTTGTATACTAAATGGTTTTCTTTTTTTTTTCTGATGTTCTCTGACATATTCTTATGATGTATCATATTTGATAATTGACAAACATTGTTCTTTCCTTTCATTTCATTATGACAATAGTTATTCTTACAATTAATACTCTTTGTTAGTTTTCTTCTCTACTCCTTCAAGTGATGGTGGTTTTCACTTATTCTGGATGATTTTATACACTATATACTATACTGTAATTACAATTTCATTTAACAATATACTAATATCTAATATCTAATTTCATAGACATGCTTGGGGTTTTCATGGTTTGTTTCACAAATATTAATTTTTTTCTTTCCTTACATTCCATAATAATGTCCTTCTTTTTATTTTACACACTTTGTTATACTGCCTCTCTACTCCTTCAAAGGTTAGTTGGGTGAACCTTTATTCTGGACGATTTTAACTTAACATTTGAGTTTTATGAGAGGTATACTATAATCATTTTATAAACATTAGGTCATATAGAATATTCATCTGGATACATATTTTTCTCTAGGTATAGTACAGTAATTGTATTTTCTTATTAAATCATTTGATTGACCTTATCTAATATTCTATCCCCTGGGGTAATAGGTCTGGTACATTTTCATCATTAACAAATGGTTTGGTTTACATCTTAAATCTACACACTTTTGTAACTTGGTAAGGTAGATTGACTAGTTATAGCCAATTGGTTACCTTCAATATTTTTGGTAATTTAACAACAAATGAGTTTGTTTATAGTAGTGGTTTTTTCCAATATAGATATTTTACTTTTTTATAACATAAACGTTTGGGTGAGGAATGTTGCTTCCTATTACATATTATCTCTCCTTAATATTCATCATTGCTTATTCGCCGATATTCATGGGGTTATTTGTGCTCTTCCACTCTATTGGGTCTATAATTGGGATATCTGACATATGTTCCGTACTAGTGGTTTTGGAGATACCTTACTATCAAGCGGTTCTTCCACTTAGCGGCTACCAGATAGTCATTGGCTCCCCGTTTCCTTGCCTTCTTCCTCTCATCATCTTTGGTATTATTGTGTTCATTGTACTCTGGGCCTTGGCTATTATTGATGTCTGGCCCATCTTCTAATCCGGGTTGATCTTTGTTCTCCTGGTTGGACTCTTCCATCGCTTGGTCCCTCTTCTTCCGCATTTCCCTTATTCTTTGGGCGTACCTTTCAATAAGCTGGTCCAGTCGTTCTTGATCATTTTCCTCCTCCCTGTGAAGCCTCTTTCTTCTAGGAATATTCGCCTTAAATACCTCATTGTTTATGACCTTCTCCGTCATAACATAGTCAATGGCATGTAACGTTGTTTTAATCGTTCCGTCATCTGGGTCATTACTTAAATGGTTTAATGATCGGTTATGCACTAAGGAATCGATTGATTTTGTTTGGTGTATTTTATTTGGTGGTACATTTAATTTAATTGGATTCTTATTTAATTTTTTACCCACGGTTTTATGGTGATTTATTTTTAATATTTTTATGAAGTCTTGTTTATACTTCTTACCATTGGTTCTTGCTCTATGACTAATAATTGGGTTGTCTACGAAGTTAATTAATCCACTCCTAGTCATTTCTAATATTTCCTTTGTAATCCTTATTTTCTTAGAGCGTATTATTCTTTTTATCTTTGTCTCTTTCTCTCCTGTCTTCTTAATTATCTTGTTTCTTACATTTTTAATGATAGTTTCTTTTTGCTGAATGTTCTCTTCATCCCTATGGTGTGTATCCTCAGGCACCAATGCTTTCGAGTCTTCTTTATCCTCAGTTTGTTTATCAGTGTCTTTGAATTGTATACTTAATTCTTCCATGGATTCATCATTTGATACTTCTCCTATCTCTGAGTTGTCATCGTCCTTTCCTTCTTCATTATTCTCCGGCTCTGGATCCATTTGTTCCATGTTTTTGTCTTCGGATACCTTCCGTTCTTCTCCCCACTTCCGGTTATTCATGTCATCCATTTTTTGGCTAATTTTCATTAAGGTGGTGTTCAATTCTTTTCTAATGGCTTGGCAGTTATTATCGATTTTATTGTTCAGCGCGTCCATATTCTTACTAAGTGATTCCATATTTTTATTCATTGATCGACTATCTTCCTTCAATGATCGACTATCTTCCTTAACCTGTCTGAATTGTTCCATCATCATTCTCATCATTTGATCCCATTTTGCCTCTTCGGATGGTCTATCTGGTTGTGGGGGTTCTTCAGGCCGTCTGGGTTGGTTGTCGACTGTCACTGCTATCTCTGGTTCTACGTGAGGTGTTTCGTCGTTACTAGTCTCGACATTGTTGATTGTAATAATTCCTATCTCGTCTGTGGGTTGTTCTTCGTATGTATCTACATCCCGTTGCATCTCTCCTACCCTACTGTCCTTATATCTTGTATCGTACTGATGGGTGTGCGGCATGTTAATTTTTTCGTGTCTACCGGGCTAATATAAAATATAAAAAATATATTTATTTAATATTTTTTAAGCCCCACGTTGGGCGCCAATTTATAAGTAATCAAATTTATAGGGTGTGTGTTTCGTGGTTAAATCTATCACACGTTGGATGCGTCAATTTATAACCATACGATTATTAGTGGTTGTTTTTAAACTGATTATGTGTATTTGTTTACAGTAATTATATTATAGTAATAGTTAAATTCCGTTTAAAGCCACACGGGTGGTCTACTCTATTTGTAATAAAATGAAAACGTGTGTTTTTTCAATTAACTTGAAGTAAAATAAATAAAAGAGTGGTTGTTGTTTAAATTTAAACTCGTGGTTAAAATATTAAAAGTCTCATTAAAACGAAATTCACCTATGGGTGAAGTGTTCCTTGGAGATAACTCAATGTTGAGAATGGTTGTTTCTACTTGAAGGTGACCAATGTAGTAAAGTATTTTACCATACAACATTCAAGTTACTCACAGTGTTTACAATGGTTTAAATACTCTTGTTTGTAAAGAATTCCCTTGTATTAAACAAAAAATAATAAAGTTGATTATATTTAAATGTTAGATTATCTTAAATTAAAACATGAAGTATGGCAGTTGATTGCTTGATAGTAGATCTCGTCTGGTTGAAACTGGTTGTAGAAACTTCTTCTGATTACAGGTAGTCTGAGTAAGTCAAGTCCTGTAAAGTCTGGACAATATCATAAACAAACATATACTTTTACGTACCTGATTGCGTTTACTTGAAGCTCACTAAACTGTCAACTCAGCTTACATTCATCAACTCCCTTTAGTTGCAAGGTTATGTCACCTTGTTTATTAAATTAATGGGCGCCACACGGATTTATTCAGGGAAAATCCCGTGTAAAACCCGTTCATAAAAATTATTAAATGAAAAGAAAATTTAACATAGTTGAGTACCACTTTTTGGCAATGCTATTCCAATATGTCAAACACAACAGAAGGTTGTTTAAGTTTATTAAAAGAAACTATTTAATTATTCAGAAAAAATAAAATAAATCAAATCAGGTGATGCTGTTAATAATGGGTTTATTTGCACCCTTATTGAGAATTCAAAAAATACACATAATGTAACATACAAAGTTGTACAATGAAAACTTAATTATTATATGCCTCATACGGCTTGCTCAGAACATGAGTTATAAATCTGGTTAAGTCCAGATACTATTTATTGTAATATAAAATTATTACAATTATTACTATTAGTATTATTGTTATTATTATCGATATTATTATCTCAGTTGTGAATTCTTTGAGACACGAAAGAAAACAATTATGCCTACACAGTATCCAATGATACAATCGATCAAAAAATTTGAAGTTACTTTGACCAAGTAATTAAAATAAAAAAACGATCTATTGTAAGATCGTGCGTTTCATCAACGCTTGCTTTTTTAATGACAATATTATTCAATTGAGGACCCTTACAACTAACATATAGCTTACTTACTAATAACAAATTTGAATAATAAATCGAAACGTGGTGTAATCGTAAATACTGTTTTTGTGTTTTGCGTCAGTACAGGTTATGGTAGCAAAATACAAGTTATTGCGCTCAGATCAAGAATAATAATAATTGCACTTTTACCTTCGTAGTTTTAATTATTTTAATTAAAACCTTTTATCACTTAAGTAATCGGATTATAGAGATTACTTTCTTTCAGCACTAATTCGCACAAGAACAGAAATTCGATCCTCTTCTGATAAAAATGGACCGTGAATACTGACAATAAATTATTTTCTGTTCGTCATTCCCGCACAAAATTAAAATAAACTGCACTTGAACACTGTAGTTGATTGATCATGCACTTGAAGTAAAGTTTCTCGTTGTTAACTATTGGTTCCAGAGTACAAGGTAGCTGACGCTATGTGTTATAAGAAAAACGTGGCGGAGACGAGCGTACGTCTGTTCAGCTCGTTAGTTAGTAAAGGTCTCTTCTCAAAATTCGCCGGTCTGTCTTTTTATACCCACCTTTTGGATCGGGCTTAGGTAAAATTATCATTTTATAACTAATTTTCCTATTGGTCCAGACAGGTGAGACGAAGATGACGTATCACTTTTTGGCGGTTGGTAACGGTTTTTCTAACTGTCGAATGTTGAGATGATTGACAGGTCGCTTCTGCTGTCATTGTTATTATTATTGGTACTCAGATTCCTGATATACATTTATAAAATGATGCTAACAGTTGTCATACCCTTAATACCGTCACGATTGAGTTGATATTATTATCAAATTAAAGATTGTTTTGTTTCCTTTAAATTGATATCACTCGATCTCGGATTATCTTCACCTTAACCGACATTGTTAGAAAATCAATGTTCGGGTACACTATTCTTACTGTCGTCTGCTCTTTATGAGTCGCCGATTTTACACTTTTTTGTTAACCTTTCTCGTATCCACATAACATTTTATTAAACAAATGTTTATGTGCGGACTCCATTAATACTGTACTGACGTTTTTTTTCACTGAATTTTACTTTTACACCTTAATTCTATACATAGTAATAAATGATCCTACTGACTAATGACATTTTGTTTACTGTTAGTTAGTTTTGAGCTACCATTTACAAATAAAATCGTGGCTAAACCTATCGTTTTAATATCATTTTTCGTTATGTTAATGCATAACCATTGTTCTGGTGCATTTTATTTTGCACTGGTGATAATTATTGATAGTCATTTTATTGACTAATGTTTGGTCTAAGTTTGTTAAGTGTAGAATATCGCCTACACTGAAATTTGGCCTTTATAATGCCTATGGGTTCTCAATTCGGTAAATTACAGAGACATCTTATTGGTATAAGATTCTCTTATATAGTTAGCTCTCTTTTCTGACAGGTATATTTGATGCAGAAATACATCTTAATTCCTACAATATAGCCATTGTTAACATTGGTTTTGGCATTCATTATCTACTTGTTCATAGTCACATTTATTATCAGAAAAATGCTGATTTTGCTTTCACAGTATTTAACTGCTAATTCGTTTGTTTTTTGTTTATAAATGACATTCGGTTTACATTAACCATTTACTGAATTGACAGTTGAATTTAAATCTATTCTGTCCATTAGTTCGTTTTAGTCTCAGTCTAGTTGTAGTGTCAAACAGCTATTGCGTTACTGTTTCCCATGGCACTTCTGCTTTATTCTTCTATCTTGGTTTCTTCTTTCTTGTTTATTTTGACTATTCTATACCTATTTACATGGTTATTCTGTTTTATGAAATCTAATAACATACACTTAGGTTAGGTGACATCTTGTGATGTTACAACTAATACATTCAACATAGGCAACAGATCAGATTAATTAATTCCAAATTAATTAAATTCGATCAACTAATATGAAAAAGACGCAAGGCGTGATTGAATCCCAAGATGATTGAAGATTGAAGACCAAAAACAATGACCCAACCTAATTCAACAGTATGACACTACACCTTAAGTCAACTGATTGATAAGTATTGCTGAATTACCCGAATTCAAATTATAAATTCTCTTTAATTTTTCTCATAACACTTTGAACTCTCACTATAAACTGATGATATTATTTCTTTCAAAGATTAATTAATAAAAAATATGTATGCATACCAAGTAACTAAATTATAACCTATGTATTAACGATAACACTGACACACACTTTTAACACCACAGAGTTGAATTTAAGTTAAACATTTTTCTTGCCTCCAGAAACGATTAAGACTATAAAATAGGTTAATTACCTTCTGTCAACGTTTCTTAAAATCCTTTTAGGATAACTCGAGTTTCGACACCATTTGGTGTCATCATCAGATCGGATATGAATTAGGTCAAAACATTTTGATGTATATACATCTCGTCAGATATTAAAAAATTAAAAACAACATTTAGGACACGATTGTGATCCTCCTTTATGGCTTTATATATCTCGAACCTTTCAAGGGTGTCCAGCTTTAGTGACTTTTTACATTTATGTAGGATATCTAAATTATCATTAATACTTTTTATATTATGGTTATATGAGCTCAAATGTTCTGCAAATGTAGATCTTCTTACATTTAACTTGGAGCTTGGGATATGTTCTTTATAGCGTAATTTGAAAGAACGACCTGTTTGTCCTATATAGAACTGTGTGCAATCAGAACAATTAAGTCTATATACACCAGTACCATCAAATATATCGGAGGGTATATTTTTGTTAGTAAATGTAAGTTTTTTCTCAAGTTTATTACTTGCCTTTGAGGCCAAAGTAATACTATGCTTTTTTAATTGGTTTTTTAAAATATGGTATAGATTTTCACCATATTCTATTGCAATGTATTTGTTTACTTTTTCTTTGGATACATCAATTTGGATAGAATAATTAATAAAAAACAAAATAAAGCAATAAATATTGATGTATCCAAAGAAAAAGTAAACAAATACATTGCAATAGAATATGGTGAAAATCTATACCATATTTTAAAAACCAATTAAAAAAGCATAATATTACTTTGGCCTCAAAGGCAAGTAATAAACTTGAGAAAAAACTTACATTTACTAACAAAAATATACCCTCCGATATATTTGATGGTACTGGTGTATATAGAATTAATTGTTCTGATTGCACACAGTTCTATATAGGACAAACAGGTCGTTCTTTCAAATTACGCTATAAAGAACATATCCCAAGCTCCAAGTCAAATGTAAGAAGATCTACATTTGCAGAACATTTGAGCTCATATAACCATAATATAAAAAGTATTAATGATAATTTAGATATCCTACATAAATGTAAAAAGTCACTAAAGCTGGACACCCTTGAAAGGTTCGAGATATATAAAGCCATAAAGGAGGATCACAATCGTGTCCTAAATGAAAAAGCAATACATACCAATAATGTTTTATTTAATAGAATCGATCATATAGAACGAGAAATTGGCTATATCAGATCGATAAAATTGAACCAAGGTCAAACCGGCATTGATTAGTCTTACCATGGGGGCGTTCCTGTACAGGTTCGTTTGCGGCCACGTTGTTTTTATATTTTATTGTTATAATGTTGTTTTTATTGTGATATAGTTTATTTATTATTTGTGTAATGTTATGTGTTGTTTTTAATTTTTTAATATCTGACGAGATGTATATACATCAAAATGTTTTTACCTAATTCATATCCGATCTGATGATGACACCAAATGGTGTCGAAACACGAGTTATCCTAAAAGGATTTTAAGAAACGTTGACAGAAGGTAATTAACCTATTTTATAGATTGAATTTAAGGTAAACCTCTTTCATATGTAATTACCACAATTGTAAGGTGGTGTACTTTATTTAAATATCTTGTTCTAAACTTTTTTATCGTACTTAAAAGAATTCATTGGCAATTTTATTGTGCATAAATAAGAAGATACAGCGTCCATCATGGCGTCAGAATAACTTATGCTGCCACCCTGCTCTCTGCTGAGTGAACAAATAATTTATTGCCGAGGCTAAAAACTATTATATTAATCTCATTTGTACAACCATTATTGAAAATTAATAAGCTACCAAGCCAAATAAATAAGTGTGAATCGTCACTAGCTGTCCTGTAAATATTTCAAGTGTTTATGTATGTGGTGTTCTGTAGCAGTGAATAGAATTAGCCAACAACATTTTATGTTGGCAACACGTCCCCCCCCCACACAAGCGAAATTCGAGTTTCCGCCAGTCGGCGAGTAATTTGAATCACTCATTGCAGTACTGTAAGCAACTGAGATAGAATGTTTTAATTGGTTTTCTGCAAAACAATTTGGCGCCTATCAGGAAGAAAAAACTAGTGAGTAAGGACAGGTAAGGACTAACAGACTACACAAAGCGTTTATAACACAGTGATGCATTCAATGTGCGACTAAACAAACACACACGTCAAAAGCTTTTATTACACTGTGGACTCTTCCACTGTAATGACTGTAGTTTTGTCTCTGGAACTTTCATCTCCAGTTGTGACCCTAGAGATGAAAGGATTGTTGTTAGCCATGTCTTAAAACTCACACTTCTGCTTTTGATCAACTGAGAAGAGCTAAAGGAAAAACTTTGCAACACGACAAATGCCTAATTTTTCAGTTAACATTTCTTGGCAGGTCCCATAACCAATTCCAACAATGTTACATACTTCATGGATTGTTTTTTGATGCCCTTCAAGGATGAGTTCATGAATATTTTCCACATTGTCAGGAGTTTTGCTTGCAGAAGGTCATCCTGAATGATGTTCTCCTTCAAGTGATATTCTACTGGCCTTGAAATGAGCATGCCATTTGAAATAACTATTAGTTGTGTTTGACCTAACAAAGCATTTCAACAGTCTCACTAGCTGATTTACGAAGTTTCACACAAAATTTTATGAGGCCCATTGTTCGAATTTATTGGTAATTTCAGATGGGTAATGATAAAGGTAATAAGATGTTTTTCTCTAGACTGAATGTATGCACACAATTCAACAAAACTCAGCACACAGACAGAGTAGGTTTCAGAGCAATGACTGACAGTGTCCCGTTCAGTACAGTCGCAGTGCATAGTCACTGCAAGTACAGTCACAGTGCATAGTCACTGCAAGTACAGTCACAGTGCATAGTCACTGCAAGTACAGTCTGGTAACTTTCCAATTCCTCCTCATATTTTTTAAGCTAAACTAAAAATGTACACATTAAAAAAAATAAAGAATAAAATTATTTGATAAACCTAAAATTATTTTAATAAATTTTTGTACCAAAATCAAAAATTTTATTTAAATCTGTTTGGTTATGATTAATAATGTGATATTTTAGTGTAGTAAACCTTATTTAACATTATCGTCCATTTACGTTATTGTTAGTTTTTAGTAATACTTGTATGGGAGGGTTTCAAATTATAACATGGTGGGGGTGAGAGGGGCTTCAACATTGTAAGTGTACTGGGCATCACAGTTTCTGTCGCTGGCCATTGCACACAGTTATACGTTGTATGTCTATACTGGTCTGGTACACCAACAGTTTGTCTTGAACAACACCCCTGTATCTAGTAATATAGTGTATATTTATTTATTTATTTCTCAGCTGCCTGTCTTCAGTAGCAATATGCTTACACCAGGTCAGGTGACAATTTAGGCACATGCCCAAATATTTGATGTCTTCCATCTGAGGTAAATGTTGATTATTTAACAAGATTGCTTGGCATTCCATGACCTAGTGCAAATATCACATATACTGATTTCTATCATTGGCTCTAATTTGTCACAACATGCATAAGACATGTTTATTTACATAACAATAACTACGTACAAGTGTATAGATTGTTATTATAATATGTAGTCTATTACGTGAGGCATGATAAAGGGCCTATCTGCTGATTTTGAGTCAGTGTCCATGTAATTTTTTGATTCCTTTTGCTATTGCTTCCTAAAAGGTTCAAGAACAAAGTTAAGGAAAAATGTTGGCCCGCTCTCACCCCTAAAGGGTTGAAAACTACCCCTAAACGGTTGAAAATATGAAATGATGCAAAGATACATTTTGAAGCCCTGAAATTAGGTACTTATAGGTTTTTGGGGGTGCTGATTATGATTCTGACGTCCAAAATTGTATTTGATGCAAAGGGTAGTTTCTAAAGGGTTGAAACAGACTGTAATCAGGGGTGTAAGTAGATATTAAACTTTGCAAGAATGCCGGTCAAAGCCTCGAGAGTGAGTACCTATATGTTTTTGGGGATGCTGATTACGATTTTGATGTCAAGGGATACATCCGACGCAAGAGTTGAAAACATTAAACAACACGAGGATGTATTTTGAAGTCTTTAAATTGGGTACCTACAGGTTTTCGGGGGACCTTTAACCTACATTGACTTAAACATCACAACATTAATAATATTTAACAAAATATTTCAACCCTTGCACAATAACAAACATTTCTAATGCTCAGCTGATGCTCCAAAAAACACGTGCCAGCTGTAAGGAGTGAGCATCAGGTAGCGCATCAGGCCTCTTCTGGCTCCGCTACGGGGTCCGTGTTTTTAGCGGTCATAATTCAAAATTCAATAAAACTATATATATTTTTCATCCATGATTATAAAATTTAATTACAGAAAAGTAAAACCATAAACATTATATTATTTTATTAAATTAAATATTCGAGTGATATATAAAGAACCAGCAATACAAACAGTGACAGATTGGAACAGATATTCTTTTGTTTACAATAGACGTTACAAAATTAATAATGAAACTTAATTTTATTGTCAATTTGAAAAACAATTTAGTTTAGTATAAATTAATAGGCTTTCAGGACCGCACCCGAACATATAACGTACGATAACAAAATCTAACTGTTGGAGCACGTTTACATTTTTAGTCATAACTCGGTCAATTTTTAAGAAAAATATTTTAAACAAAATGCATTTTGTAGGACATTTAAAGGGCTACAACTTTTTTCGTATACACTATAGTCAAAAAACCTACTGTACACTAGATATTTTGCTAGATACAACTATTAGGCCTATATTCACGACTCGGAACACAAAGTTTTTTATAAGTAAAAACATAAAGTTTTACCTTACAACCTGAACCGGTTTTCACCTTTAAAAGGCTTCTTCAGAGGTTCAGAGGTGAAAGGTGAAAAAGGTTTTAAAGGTGAAAACCGGTTCAGGTTGTAAGGTAAAACTTTAAGTTTTTACTTATAAAAAACTTTGTGTTCCGAGTCATGAATATAATAGTTGTATTTAGTTAAGTAACGGACACGTCATGGACAACGAAATCCAAGAAGATATTTTGCCTAGAAGTCAAAAATATTTTACATGATGTCGGCAAAATACATCTTTAAACTGTTGTAACTCATCGAATTTTGGTCATAAAGGAATAAAATAAAATTCAAAATTTTTGGTGTTTTATAAGCTTTATTTGTGGATCATATTAATTTCTCGATAAAACTTATCGTTACTGAGATATTTAATAAAAATGCGAATTTTGACGAAAATCCAAAACCTTGAATTTTCTTAAAACGTTACGCTGTAACGTCTCCCTTTTTAAAACATTACAAAAGTCGGGAACCAGTTCAATTAGTTACCTGTTAATTAAACTAGCTGCCGTTGTTAGTAAACCTTACTTACTAACAAATTATAACACATTATTATATAGGAATTAGTCAAGGATTGCATAAATTTATTCACTCGCTGGGTGTTAGCAAAAACATCTCTTTATTATTATATTCAAATCTCATAGTTTACTTTACTCTTAAAAGAATTACTCTAGTAAATTCTGCATTTAATATTTTAAAATGTTTAAGGTCTTATTCCTTTTATCTCAAAAGTATTCATCTAGATATTGTTTTAAGTACCATGGATCCGGGTCTCAACTTTGTTATGTTTTAATTTATCACAACTTTAACCAAATTATTTGAAGAATAATTTCGGTTGTAAATTATAGAATTACCTTACATTTAGATATCGTGATGTTACTACTACTTCATTACAGAAATTACAAATCTTATAAGTTATTCTGTAAATTATCAAAGTTCTTTACTGTTCTTTTGTTACTTCTCTTGTTGAAACAAATTTTTACAAATGTTATGTTTGGCTATCACCTGAATTTAACATGAGGTTGCTGAGGGGTCCATGATGGTCATCTTCTGTTGTCTTCTAGGGTGCAATACACGGTTCCTCTTGATGCTCCATTATGTTGATTGTTTCTGGTAGTCTCGTGCTAGACGATCGGATTTTTGTACTAGAAGTTCATACTGTTGTTGTTCGAGTTTTCCACTTCTGGAGTCAGTTGTTCACATTTTACACCTTAATTACAGTTCTTATTTTTGCAGTACTAAAATATGGTAAGTAACATATCTTACGACTTACAGTTTTTTCTTTAAGAGATGTGTCAGCTAAGTTTTCCTTTCTTTTTTTTTTTATATTTCTTCACACACTACATTATATATTTTTTATTATTTCCACGCTACATAGATAACAACGAGATCATCACAAACTGGATAGAATCTTTTTAACGGTATACACCTACGTGTATATTGACAACACAGTACCGACATCTTTACATGTCGAAGTTTCTCCGGCGAATGTGTGCATAGTTTAGCGGCGAGGGGTTTGTAAGCTGGCGCGGTTTTACGCACTGAGAAAATAGTTCGTTCTTTTAAGTGGTATTAATTATTCATTAATTAAATCGTAATACTTTACGTTACTTTTTGGTTATTAATTAGGAATTTCCTTATTTATTTAGTACGTATTTTATTTAATTAACGTAATTATTATTATTTGCTAAATAACACCGTTCTTTGCATGTTGGTACGGGACAATTTCAAGTTGATGCAGGAATCTAGGTATAGGTAAGGGGTGGATAATACTCTTACTTGTTATAAAGCAAAAATTTTCATTTGTGCGATTTAAACCTTTTTTTAAAATCGTCACATCCTCCTGCACCTAACGATGAAGACGGGGTGGTGGGGGTAATAATAGAAAATCTAATAAACACAATTACATTTTTATCTTTCGTGAAATTCCCTTTCTCTCGTTTCTTAACATCTACTTTACTATTATTTACATATAAATAAACATTACTTATTTATCTATTTATTACTTTCAGTTTCCGTAACTTCACAATATCTTGGCCCGACTGATTACGTTTGCATACTCTAACTATATTGGTTAGCTTTCTGCACTTTCTTTAACCCTTGTAAAGAACTTTCTTTAACCCTTGTAAAGAACTTTTTCAGTGCGACGCCATTGTGACTGTGTTACGTATTTATCCCTATATCTCTTAATTCTACTACAGTAATCTAAAGTCAATCCCATACTTGACCTTAGATCTTATCTTAACACTAATTTCTTATTCTACTGAGATAAGCAGAATTTCACAAAGGGGAATCTTTATTTACATTTAAACAATCAGATTTTACAATCTAAGAGGGGTCAGACACTTTACACTGGACGCATTGTATTATACACTAGGGTGGTGTTCATTGTTTAGAGATGCTACCATTTATGACAATAGGGGATGGCTTACTACAATATTTCCTGCACGAACGAGTTTGTTTATTACTGGCAAGCTGGGGGAATTATTTTGAACAGGCCACGACCGGGTGTTTACACGGTTCAAATATACTTTTATTATTATTTTCTCTTTACTTATTTTACTACTACACTTTACACCTTTATTACACGTTATTTTTATTTAAGCTATTATTAAACCTTTTTTATTTAAAGTACTTATTATTTATTTTAATTCAAACACTTATAAAATTTGAATTCATTTAAACACACTCATATATCTCTTATTACACATAGAATCTTATACTAATTAATCAAATTAAATTTTTCTCACAACAATTCAATTTTCTGTACTGTCATATATAACCAGTCAAAACAAAATGCTAATATCATTTTATAGTGGAGAGAAATTTCACATACTCAGTTCATTGCTTTAACAATAGCACAAAGGGTCAGCTGATTGGGGGAGTCTTATTGTTTGCATAGGGAGGTTTAACAAGGTAGGGTGATTCAGACAATTGTTCTGAGAACAATTCAGAACAGGAAATTATCGTGTTTAGGAATGTCTGTTATGTCCGCGAGGGGAGATTTGTATGGGATGCATACGTACCAAGGGGAGAGTTTACATTTCTCGACACGCTTTTAACATGAAACAGCTTGTCAATACCGACAGGTTTAAAATGGAATATTTACCAGCGATGACTTGTTTATTACGGCAATATCCCAATACTAATATTATTATATCTTAATTAAAACTTTACTCATTTATTTGTTCCTGATTTCAGAGTGAATAAATTTATGTATTCTACAAAGTTACTGTTAATGAATTATAACAATATACTCAATTATTTTTTTTTTTAAAGCAGCAGAGTGGCGCAATTTTGGTACCGTAAAATCTTGTTACGACCTTACAAACATCGAGGAGTAGTTCAATTAGTTACCTGTTAATTAAACTAGCTGCCGTTGTTAGTAAACCTTACTTACTAACAAATTATAACACATTATTATATAGGAATTAGTCAAGGATTGCATAAATTTATTCACTCGCTGGGTGTTAGCAAAAACATCTCTTTATTATTATATTCAAATCTCATAGTTTACTTTACTCTTAAAAGAATTACTCTAGTAAATTCTGCATTTAATATTTTAAAATTTTTAAGGTCTTATTCCTTTTATCTCAAAAGTATTCATCTAGATATTGTTTTAAGTACCACGGATCCGGGTCTCAACTTTGTTATGTTTTAATTTATCACAACTTTAACCAAATTATTTGAAGAATAATTTCGGTTGTAAATTATAGAATTACCTTACATTTAGATATCGTGATGTTACTACTACTTCATTACAGAAATTACAAATCTTATAAGTTATTCTGTAAATTATCAAAGTTCTTTACTGTTCTTTTGTTACTTCTCTTGTTGAAACAAATTTTTACAAATGTTATGTTTGGATATCACCTGAATTTAACATGAGGTTGCTGTGGGGTCCATGATGGTCATCTTCTGTTGTCTTCTAGGGTGCAATACATGGTTCCTCTTGATGCTCCATTATGTTGATTGTTTCTGGTAGTCTCGTGCTAGACGATCGGATTTTTGTACTAGAAGTTCATACTGTTGTTGTTCGAGTTTTCCACTTCTGGAGTCAGTTGTTCACATTTTACACCTTAATTACAGTTCTTATTTTTGCAGTACTAAAATATGGTAAGTAACATATCTTACGACTTACAGTTTTTTCTTTAAGAGATGTGTCGGCTAAGTTTTCCTTTCTTTTTTTTTTATATTTCTTCACACACTACATTATATATTTTTTATTATTTCCACGCTACATAGATAACAACGAGATCATCACAAACTGGATAGAATCTTTTTAACGGTATACACCTACGTGTATATTGACAACACAGTACCGACATCTTTACATGTCGAAGTTTCTCCGGCGAATGTGTGCATAGTTTAGCGGCGAGGGGTTTGTAAGCTGGCGCGGTTTTACGCACTGAGAAAATAGTTCGTTCTTTTAAGTGGTATTAATTATTCCTTAATTAAATCGTAATACTTTACGTTACTTTTTGGGTATTAATTAGGAATTTCCTTATTTATTTAGTACGTATTTTATTTAATTAACGTAATTATTATTATTTGCTAAATAACACCGTTCTTTGCATGTTGGTACGGGACAATTTCAAGTTGATGCAGGAATCTAGGTATAGGTAAGGGGTGGTTAATACTCTTACTTGTTATAAAGCAAAAATTTTCATTTGTGCGATTTAAACCTTTTTTTTTTAATCGTCACAACGCGTTACTATACAGCAACACATATATGCTTCAAAAATTTGAGGATATTGCTAATATAATAGACAACCGCGAAGTACAGTATCTGGGTTAATATACATATTTGACAAAATGGCGGACATTCCTTTTTAAATTTCATGGAACAAATTTTCAGAAATTATGATATTTTCCTACAGAACGTCTTATTTTTAAGCTAGACAAGTGATTAACCCACCATTGTTAAGGAAATTAACAGAGCATTCATTTGATTCTAATTTAATTATGATCTAACCATTTTTCGCTGAGTTATATAAGTTTTAATCATGTGATTTGATCAAAAACCGGTGAATTGGCATCTTGTTTTGGCTGTATCTCAAGAATCACTTGACATAATGAAACAAAAAACAGTGGAAAATGTTCATCTGTTAACAAGCTTTAACTTTGACTTACACAAATTGTTTGCAAAATGGCGTTGTTTTTTAGTTATTTGCAGATTAATGTTAAAAAACGCGTTTTTTGCAACACTTTGAATGCTTGTAACATGCAAACAACACAATTTTTTGAAAAAGTGTATACCACCTTTTTGCTTAGAATTTGATTCTGTATCGGTTACTGGGGTTAATTAAATTTTGTTTTTTAACACCCGAAACAGGGGGTGAAAACAGCCCTTAAATTTAAGAGCGGGCCAAAACATTTCCTTAACTTTATTCTATAACCTTTTATGAAGATATTGCAAAAAAATCAGAGGATCCATGGACACTGACTCAAAATTGGCAGAAAATTCCTCACGTAAAAAACTAATGTAGTTGTTCAGGAATTTAAAAAAATATATATATACTTTGGATCCATGTGGTGTCCTTTGCTGTAAATGTAAGTAAAATGGGTAGCATATAATCATCAAATGTTTGCATAATTGTTAATTAATAGCTGATTACTTATTATAATTAATTAATAATAATTAGTTTAAAAAATAATCATTAATAGTTAAAATAATTGAAATCCTACATAATATTTTAATTTAAAAAATATGAAATACATACTGTTGAGCAAACATTTTTTAATTAAATAATGAAGATAACTGTAAGAGTAATGTGTGTGTGTGTGTGTGTGTGTGTGTGTGTGTGTGTGTGTGTGTGTGTGTGTGTGTGTGTGTGTGTGTGTGTGTGTGTGTGTGTGTGTGTGTGTGTGTGTGTGTGTGTGTGTGTGTGTGTGTGTGTGTGTGTGTGTGTGTGTGTGTGTGTGTGTGTGTGTAAATTACCTGTATTTTAGTGGCTGCTTCTTCTGCCATTTCAAAAGTAATACCACGCTCATGAAAATAATTAATTAGTTTGGCCATTAATTCTTGCAAATGTTCTTCTTCTAGAATAAAAAAAAATTAATTGATTATGTATAGGATACCTCATACCAATTGTGGTCTACGGCTCATAGAACCGAGGATTGATTAGTCCAGTAGGAACTAGTATACCCCCTACAGGGATGACGAAACTACAGATTAGTTGTCATTTTTAATTTTCAGACTGTGAATAGTAAACTGAAAGTTTATTAATGCCTCTCATTCAATGAGAAATGTAATAGTTTTGGAACAAGGCAATTAGTTATTAAAAAAATTAGAATCAGTCCAATCTAAGAACTAGACATTAGACTAGTAATGTGGCATTAGACTAGTAATTGGAGGTCCTATGTTCAATTCCCACAGAAACAAAAAATCAAGATAATTTTCAACCCTGGTTTTACATCTTAGGACAATAAAGGCACTGAAGCATAATTTTTTGTCACACTGCCTGCCTTGTACACTGAATGGTTCATTTAAGCACCCTGCCTCTGTTAAACTATTTCAGGTACATAAAAAGGAGCCGTTATTATAGAATCACTCTATCAGTACCATAAAATCTTATGTTATAACATGTTCATCATCCTTCCTTACACTACACTGCACACACACACACACACACACACGCGCGCGTGCGCGTGTGCGTAACTATATTCCTATAGTTTTAAATTATAATACCACTTTCCTAAGTGTCTGACATCTATATCACTGTTATCATAAAAAATAGTATTAATAACTTTCTTGTGCAAGTATACACTTAATAGTAAATAAATTACAATAAATTTAATTGTAATTGAATTAATAGTAAAAAATATATAGTAATATAATACATTAAAAATAACTGTAAAAGTATTTATATGATTAGTAATAATTGTATACATACAATGCATAATTGTATATGCATCTTAATTACTTGCATAAGTATCTAATTACTTTATTCACAATGAAATATTTTGGTTTTATAGGCAAACGTGAATTATTTACAGAGTTGGGCCAGGACTAGACTATAAAAATCATTGACAAACATCTTTTATAAAAGTTTTTACTAAATACAGTTTTCAGTTGATCTATAACTAGGACTATTATACTACACAGTATATTCTATTGTCAAATACTTGTACAAGGGCCATTTTTTAAGTAAGAGTCATTTTACTACATAGCGCAGAAAACTTTATTGATAAATAAAATTACAAATGTAAACATAAACTACAACATTTCTCTACTTTTCTACATAATCACCATTAAGATCCAAGCACTTGTTCAGACGTGACACTAGTTTATGCATACCGTCATCAAAGAAATCTACTGCTGGTCTGTGCATCCAAGTAGTGACAGTTAGTTTCAATTCATTATCATCAGCCATTCAGTTCCCCACTAAAAATTCCTTCAGCTTTGGGAAAAGATGAAAGTCCAAAGTGCAAGATCAGGACTATAAGGCGGATGATCAAGTTTTTCCCATTTAAACTGGTCCAGTAGTGCTGTTATCGTTGCTGTAATGTGTGGCCATGTGTTGTCATGAAGGAAGCAGATGCCACTTGAAACACTCCACGGCAATGGTTTTGAATAGCCCGCCGAAGATTAGTGAGTGTTTCACAATACACTTCCACATTTATTGTCATTCCTTGTGGGAGGAAGTCAACCAAAAGGATGCCTTTCCAATCCCAGAAGACTATAGCCATGATTTTTCAGGTCAATAGTGTCTGCTTGGATTTTTGTGGTTTTGACAGTGATTGGGAATGATGCCACTCGAAGGATTGTCGGTTGGTCTCTGGTGTATCATGACAGATCCAGGTTACATCTCCAGTCACAATATGGTTCAAAAACTAATCGCCATCCTTGTGATATTGCTCCAAAAATGTCAAAGAATGGGTCATATGCTTTTTCTTGTCCTTTCCTGTCAGCATTTTCGGTACCCATTGCACACAAATCTTTTTGTAGTGAAGCTTCTCAGTAACAGTTGTGAAGCTTCCCAATGGCAGATTGTGATATGTGAAGAAATGGCAGGTGATGAATCACCTGTTTTCATGAATACAGACATCAACTTTTTTTATCAAATCTTAAGTTATGACAGTAGGCCATCCAAACCAGTCCTTCCTTCACTGAATAATGCACACCACTTACACACGTTTCTATCGTTCATGACATTGTCCCCGTACACTTCAATGAGCTGCTGATGAATTTCAGCAGGACAACATTTTTTGCATTAAAAAATCTAGTCATAGCACGCACTTTACAATTAGTGGGATTATTGGTCAACATGGTGAACAATGCTGCATAACCAAGCAACTAATTCACACAGAAACTCAAAACTTAGTGGCTACATAGTGTAAACTTAGTGCCAACCTCGCATGACCTTACCACTACAACTGCCATCAATCTGCGCAATCAAGATGCGCAAATGGGTTCTTACTTAAAAATGCACCTCACATATTTACTTGTAGACTACTGATTGTATTTGAATAAATCAATTGTGTTCTGCTTTTCTTTCACAGGTCCACTCCCCTAGTTCTGTGTGTCAGTTTCTCAATGTCTTCATACCTCCCTTCAATCAACTATCCTACCTCCTCTTTCACAAGCCACTCACCACTCAGTCTCACCTTGTCCATTGATCCAGCCAGCTGTTTGCATTACCAGTACTTACTCATTCTGTGGGGTTCTTTTTGATTTGCAGTGGACTGTATATTGTCAAAATAAATAGTTAAAAGGCTTTATTCCCATGTAATCAGCAATGCATAAAAATTAAGCGTTTACTGACCTTGTACTTGTGCGTTGTAAATGTCCTGTTGTAAGCAACACTGGTGATTTTCTAGGCAGTCCTAAACTTAACAATAATATCCCAACAAACGTTAAACACATAAATAAACACATGAAAAAAAGCACAAAGTAAAATAACAAGAGCGTTGGATAGTCTTTCTATTCTTGCGGTATGCGGGTATAAACGAAGAGAACTGAACTGCACGATATACCGTACACTACAGGAAAGAAAAACGCTCTAACTATGACTGCTGATTACAATGTGAATTGAACTTTGAAACAGGTAATGGGAGTGCATTCTATTAGAGATAATGAAATATAGATAGGGTGAGTTTAACTATTATTATAAAAACAAAATATCTGACATACCGGCCCCTTTGAACCAACTGGTTCAACAAGAAACATTAAAAGAACATAAGAACAAATTTGATCCTTTGGAAGAGTATAATAAAACTAAATTATAAGGGGCAGTAGCCAATTGACTGGTCGAGGATTTTAGTAAATGGGAAGACGGGATACTTTAACAGAAGGACGGGTCAAGGTTCCACCGGCAGTCTTCATGTTGACGACACGTACCACTCCATCATTCCCTGGAGATACAGAGATGACTCTCCCGAGCTTCCACTTGAGGGGTGGCAGGTTTGTTTCATGAATAACGACTAAATCTCCTATTTTGAGATTTTCTTGAGGTCTGATCCATTTGGACCATTCTTGAAGTGTGTGGAGGTACTCCATTTGCCATCTTTTCCAGAGATGTTGTGTGAAGGCTTGAACCAATTTCCAGCGTTTTATGTGATTAAGTGGTGCATTGGTTAGTTGAGGTTCGATCAGGGCATTAAGAGGTCCTCCAGTTAGAAAATGTCCTGGTGTAAGAGGTTGAAGATCTGAAGGGTCATTCGAGAGAGGAGCTATCGGCCTCGAAGTAAGGATAGCTTCAACACGCACAACTAAGGTGGTAAATTCTTCGTACGTTAAAATGTGTTCACCTATGACTCTGGTGAGATGATATTTTGCACCTTTAATGGCACGTTCCCAAAGTCCACCTTCGTGAGGTGCATGCGGAGGAATGAAATGGAATGTGATACTGTTGGTCGTAGCAAAATCTTGCATCTCTGGTTGCTTCATGAGATCTTGAAAACATCTTTTGAGCGAAGAAGCAGCTCCTATGAAATTAGTCCCACAATCAGAGTACAGGTCTGATACAAGACCTCTCCTAGAGATGAATCTTGTAAGGGCTGCAATGAAGGCGTCTGTAGTTAAATCAGTAACCACTTCCAAGTGTACAGCTTTTGTTGCAAAACAGATGAACAGACAGAGGTACACCTTTATAGGCTGTATCCTGCGAAGTGTAAAAAACTTGACTGTGTAAGGGCCAGCATAATCAACTCCAGAAGCGTTGAAACAACGAGTAGGGGTAACACGACCGGCTGGTAGATCACCCATGAGCGGAGACGTGTTTGTTGATTTTGCACGAAAACATCGTACGCATTTAAATATTCTTGAGCGTATAACACTGCGGGCGGAGAGGATCCAAAAGCGTTGAGATAGTGTTGCTTGGAGGAACTGGGGACCAGCGTGCAGGTACATGCCATGATAGTAATCAATGAGTCAATGAATAGCGACATGATTTTTTGGCAGAAGAATAGGATGTTTGGCATTGTAAGTAAGCGCAGAGTTTTTCAGTCGACCTCCGACACGGACTATTCCTGCATCATCAATAAAGGGTGCTAGACGTTGGATGCGGTTTGAGCATGTCCTTTTCTTGGAGAGTAGATCTATGTCTTCTGCAAAGTGAAGTCTCTGAATGAGCCAGCAAATGCGGTTACAGGCGTTATTTAATTCAGTTACTGTAAATGATCCACTTATGGTGGTTTTAAATTTCAAACGGGTTATAAAGCGAAGGACATAAGCCATTACATGAAGAAGAGTCTTCCAAGAAGAAAACTTTGTAAGAAATCCAAATGTTGGGACTTCTTTTGTGGTCATCATAAGATTAAGCACATTTGGTTTCATTTCAGGAATAGACTCCTCCGAAATTGGATGAAGGATAGATTGTGGCCAGGTCTGCGTTGATTTAGCGAGCCATGGTGGTCCTAGCCACCACTGACTATGTTTCATCAGAACCGTGGGTGTCAAGCCTCGAGAAGCACAATCAGCAGGATTGTCAACAGTTGAAACATATTTCCAGATGTGCGGTGAAACTAAGTCTTGTATTTGTGCCACACGATTAGCAACATACACCTTGAGACGAAAAGATAGAGTGCGTATCCAAGATAGAACTACTGTCGAGTCGCACCATGCTGAAATGTTGTCGATCTTGTGATGTTGTGAGAGCTGTTCTGTACAGTAATGTAGCAATTTGGCTAACATGTGCGCACCACAAAGTTCCAAGCGGGGAATAGTCACACGCTTCAGTGGAGCTACTCTTGATTTTGCGATCAGCAGTCGTATGTTGACATCTCCTTCTGCGTCTTCTGTGCGCAGGAAGACACAAGCTGCATATCCGGATTCACTTCCATCTGAAAATCCATGAAGCTGGATATTGACTGCAGTTGCTAAGGATATGAAACGTGGTATCCTTAGCTTTTCTATTTCTGGAAGTTCTTTCATGAATCGTGACCACTTCTCGGAAATATGATCAGGTAATGGAGAATCCCAATCTAAGCCTAAGGTCCATACATGCTGCATTAAGACTTTAGACCAAAAAACTATTGGGGATATCCAACCACAAGGGTCATAAATCTGAGCAATTGATGAAAGTAAAGTTCTTTTTGTGTAATTACTTGAAGGTGTGTGCATCACATATGAAAAGACATCAATATCTGGGATCCATTTTAGCCCTAATACACTTGAAAATGGCTGTTCCGATGTGCGTAACATGAGGGGTGTCTCAGGATTATCTTGCATGACATTTTCTAAGAGTTTAGGATGGTTTGAAGACCACTTGCTCAGTTCGAATCCACCCTTTTTCAAAAGTAAAACAACATCCTCTTGAAGGTGGAGAGCTTCTTCCAGGGAATTGCTCCCTAATAGAGCATCATCAACATATATTTGCTGTTGGAGTGCTTCAGCAGCAAGTGGATGATTTTTTCCTTCCTCCATAATGAGCTCTTGTACTACTCTATTAGCAAGGTAAGGCGAGGACGTCATACCATAAGTGACAGTAGCCAATTGGTAGACCTTTAGCGGGACTGAAGTGTCTTCTCTCCAGTATATTAACTGAAAGATCTGATCATCTTCATGGATGGATATCTGCCTAAACATTTGTTTGATATCACAAGAGAAAACAAATTTATGTTGACGAAAGCGAAGAATTATATCAGTAATGTCATTGTGCAACTTTGGACCCTGATGTAGAATGTGGTTCAGTGAGACACCTGAAGAAGATGGTGCTGATGCATTGAAAACAACACGGATTTTCCTATCTTTAAAAACGCCATGATGTGGCAAAAAGTAATGCGGCTTGTTCAGAGATGGCACAGATGTGCACAGTTTCATGTGCCCACATGCTAAGTAGTCATTCATAAAATTGACATACTTCTGTTTAAACTTAGGTTGAGATTCAAATTTGCGTTCCAGTGTATTAAACAGGCGTTTTGCCAAAGTTGTAGAGTCACCTAGTTGAGCAGGGTTTCCGCTGAAAGGCAAGTGACAAACATATCTGCCGGAGGCATCTCTCTTATGAGTAGAGACGAAGTGAGCTTCACATTTTTCATCTTGTGGAGCGAGTTTTGTAGTGTGAGGTGGTTCCTCTATGGACCAAAAACGTTGCAATGTTGCGTGCAGATCACGATCATTCGTCGATAAAAGAGTCACTAAGCCTGAGTAAGGATTAGACTTAAGTGAAACAGGTGTCGGACCAAGCACAACATAGCCAAAGATTGTATTGACAGCGTATGGCATATTCTTGCCGAGATTGATAAAGGTACCATTAAGAGTCAATGCAAATAAATCTGCTCCAATCAGAAGGTCAACTGGACCCGGAACATCAAAAGTTGGATCCGCTAGCATATAACCTTTGAGTCGCTCTTTAATTTCTGGTGGGAGCTGAACACGAGGCAGATTGCATGATATTTTATTAAGAATCATGACTGGGTGAGATTTTGCTAAAATATTCCCACTGAGCGAAGACAATGTCACAGAGGTAAGTCCCTTCGTTTTCACTGGGGCTGTAGAGATGCCACTAAGTTCTGGAACATCTGTTTGAGAGCGGTACAAACACAACGTCTTTGCACAACTTTCTGAAATAATTGTTGTTTGGGATGCACTAACAAGCACAGCTCGTACAACTGCTGCATTTCCATTGGCAGATGTGATATGCACCAAAGCGGTTGCGAGTAACAGTGTTATTCTGGTTGCAAGAAACACCTATCAAGGTAGTATCCTGGTGACACTCTGCAGAGTGGTTTTGCTTATTCATCGTCGTTTCAACAGAAGGGCACAAGGTAGGTTTATTTGACTGAGTCAATTTTTGTAGTGGTTGTGCGGAGCGGTTCTCAACAAAAAAATGTAGTAGGCTATGGTGACGCCTATGACATACATTGCATGTGTGGACGGACTTACAGGTGACTAACTTATGTGTTCCAAAACAATTTTGACACAAGTTCTTATTTTTAACAAAAGCTTGTCTCTCTTGTACAGTAAGTGCGGAAAAATCTGCACATCTATATATGTTGTGTGAATTTGATGAACAGAAGATACAATGCTGAGTGTGAGTAGTGACCATCGCTATTTTGTGCGGTTTAAACTGGTTTGTATTCATTTTAAAGCCACTGATTTTTTGAGAGGTTTGAAGAGAAGGTTCATTTTTTGAGATGATATTAGGTAAACCCGCTGCCTCTTTGCAAGAACATTCATTTTCTAATAATGTAATTACTTCTGTAATGGTAGGAACATTTTGTAAATTATCTCGCGAACGTTCAACTTTGGTCCCGAATTCCGTGTCAAATCTACGCAAAATATATGAGGTCAACAACAAACTTTCACTAGCAATATCATGTCCTAGTGCTTTGAGCGCTTGATAATTTTCATTGTAGGTCTACAGAAAATTCCTCATTTGTTTAACTGAAGGATTGTGCAATTGTGGTAACTCAAATATATTGTTTACGTGAAGTGTTATCAACAATCTAGAATTTTGATATCTTTTTAGCAAAGTTTGCCAGGCTATGGCATAGTTTGTATTAGTAACAGGCAACGATTTAATTAAATTTAGCGGCTCATCAGTCAAACAAGAAAGCAAGTATGTAAATTTCTCCACATTAGAAATGGTTTCATTTTTGTGCACTGCATTTTCAAACAGACTGTGAAAGGCTACCCATTTCTCAGGTTGTCCAGAAAATGTTCCCAAGTTTAAGCGAGTTAAATTTACGGTGGGAGTGGGTGCAACTAGTTGTGGTGCACCAGTGTGAGACTGATCCAAGGTTTCCTGCGGTTGCGATGGTAGAAGAGGAGCACACAAACTTTGTATAGATATATTTAAGTCTGATATAGAATCTTGTAATCTTGAAATCTGTTCATTATCCAGATCTTCTGGTAAAGGTGTTGTACTAAATAGTTTATTTATAAGCCTTTCAAATTCAGCATATTTATTTTCTGCGGTGGAACTAAGCAAACTAACTTTTTGTGTTTGCTGTTCAGTTAAATTACCTATACCAATAACCTCAAGAGCAACAATTTGCTTGTTAATATTATGAAGCCTACTCTCAATCAGTTCACATTGCTTCACAAAAGAAGAAAATCTCATTTTGGTAATTTATTAATACACTCGGTTTAAAAAACAGATTCAGATGTAAATAACAAAAGAGTTCTGAGTAAAAGTTGTAATTCACGATGTTCTTCCACTATTCAGTAATTTCCAGTCCAAATAATTTTAATTTATTTTTTTTTTTATCACTCTAATACCAATAGCGTAGATGACAATAATAATGGTAATATGGTAATAAAGGAATATGGCTACTGTATTTTAGAAACTAATACAGAGGTCGGTTTTGAAGAAACACACTACACTTCAGAACTATGCTTGCTAGATAAAACATGAAATAACACACGCTGCACAATGAATCAATAAAACTATGCTTGCATGAAAAAACAAGAGAGAATCATAACAAAATGAAAAGAGCACTGAGTATTGGCAATACTTGCCAGTAGTAAATAATGTTTTTTTTTTTTTTTATTTAAGCGTTACAATAATTCAATAAACATAATAATAAAGAGCGTAATAATTAATAAAAATCTTGCTTTCCAACGTGCTGGATTCTGAATGAAAGATGCTATCCGGGCTGGACGGACCAAAAATGTGGGGTTCTTTTTGATTTGCAGTGGACTGTATATTGTCAAAATAAATAGTTAAAAGGCTTTATTCCCATGTAATCAGCAATGCATAAAAATTAAGCGTTTACTGACCTTGTACTTGTGCGTTGTAAATGTCCTGTTGTAAGCAACACTGGTGATTTTCTAGGCAGTCCTAAACTTAACAATAATATCCCAACAAACGTTAAACACATAAATAAACACATGAAAAAAAGCACAAAGTAAAATAACAAGAGCGTTGAATAGTCTTTCTATTCTTGCGGTATGCGGGTATAAACGAAAAGAACTGAACTGCACGATATACCGTACACTACAGGAAAGAAAAACGCTCTAACTATGACTGCTGATTACAATGTGAATTGAACTTTGAAACAGGTAATGGGAGTGCATTCTATTAGAGATAATGAAATATAGATAGGGTGAGTTTAACTATTGTTATAAAAACAAAATATCTGACACATTCCTTACTTTATCCTCACCCTACATTCTCTGCTGTAGAACTGTCGTCATGACTCAGAGCTCAATATTTATCATATTAGTGTTGGGCTACTTAGACAACCAGTCTGCCTTCACTGCTGGTATAAGTCTGTGAAGCATGCATTAGACAAACCAGTTTTATATCTACAGAATAAATTAATTAATATCATTTACATGATTGTGTGTGTTTAATAATTTCACTGGAAGGTTCAGCAGAATTTCTTTTAATATAACAGATATGCTTTCAAATAATAATTACTTCTGCAAGTTTATTATATTAAACAATAGTGTTGTATTTTCATCTGATGTATGTTTCACAGAATTATTCTGTATGAATTCATAAAGAAACATCTGAAGATACAGAATTATTCTGTGAAATGTACATCAGGTGAAAATACAACAATATAATTCAATATAATACACTTTCAGAAGAGTGTTATTTGAAATTGTATTTATTATATAAAAAAAACTGCAAGAAATATTGAAGAGTTACCTACAAAATAACGATGAATTTTGTTTTAATATAATTATAATTAGTTTAGCAGTTGGGCTGGATAGGCTGCTTTGTATGAGCCATTTGGCCAGCACAGTGCTGAGTCAACCCATCCTTCTTCTTCTTCAGTGGCACAACAACCCATTACTGAGTCAAGGCCTCCTTTAACAGCCTCCGTCAGTTGTCCCGGTAAAAACTGGCTGGTGAAAGAAGCTGACAGGTTGCTGCACATAAAAGTTTTACAGATGGGCTATGTGAATTCTCCGATCCAACCTCCAACGTGGAGGACCAGGAACTTTGATTTCGGGGTGCTCTTCCCCTAGAGAGTTGCTTTCATCTCAAATGACGAGCTCTCTCTGCCCAGTCACAGTAGGCTAACTGACTCAGCTCATGTGTGCAGCCGCTGGGCAACTATAGCCTCCTCCGCCTCCACACTAGATGTACACACTGCGCTGAGTCAACCCATATCCCGCACAATGATTTTATTGTGTTGCCTAGGTAATGAACCTGGGATCTGTAGATTCTTAACTGGCTGCCATGTCCATTAGTACATTAAATCAACTATAAGATATTTAAGAACATTTGAATGACTAGCATTTAGGCAGAACTTACTTAGTTGAGTTTCCCGTAGTTCCTCAAGGTAAACACGTGTCTTGTAACTCCTGTATGCAGCCTGAAACAGATAAACAGATAGATAGCAATAATTGACAGATGATATTTCTTGTTTTTACAGAAGATTGAATTCTAGCTAAAGATATTGTAGAAGCTAAATATTAATTGAAGTGTGACATGTTATATTTGCTAGAAAATCATCATCATGCTTCATGCTTGTGGTATTTCTGCCTGTAGCACATACATTTGTTTTATAGTTGTATTCACCGTTCCCCCAGACATTAGAGCAGGGGTGTATTTATGGGGGGGATGAACTGAACCAGACCCCGGCCCAGAGGGTTGAAAAAGTTTACGAATTTTGTTAATCTCTTAATGCTTAGGCTGTTTTGATTTATTTTTTCCAGCTGTGTACACTAATATAATAGTAGCTCTTTTTCAAATGTACAAACAGGTTGATTACACAGTATTAGGTACAGCCTATGTCTGGAATATGAGATATAGGAAAATCAATTCAGTCAATAAATATCTTTTAACAATGTTTCAATATCGCATATTTTTATTGTGTTATCATTTACTTTAAAGGGAATGATTTCAGAATGTTATCACGTGTTTTTCAGCCACATTAAAGGTAGTCATAATGATTAGTCTTAACTTGTTTTTTCTTTTGTATGAAGCTGACCCAACGCCAGACCCCCTCTAAAATTGGAAACTACCAAGCTGTTGGGCCGTAGTCAATTGCTTACAAGTTGATTCATATTTTCTAATCATTTTGGTCTCCCAGCAGAGGTCTTCTTCAGTAGAAACACATCAATAAAGGATGGCAGGCCGAATGCACCTCAAGCAGAGGTACAAGCAATGAGGTAGTTAACACACACATAAAAAACAGTCTTTGCAGTGACACCGCCTTCTCCAAAAACAGAACGGACAGCACTACTAGTGGAAGTCTCTGATGAAGTTTCCAACAAGTGAAACCTAGCACAGCCAATAAGGTAAAATTTTTTTATAATTGTTATCTAAAATACTTCTGTTTTGTATCTAAATAGTGCTTATTACTTTTTATGAATTAAACAATTATAGTTAAATGCATATTTTAATTTAATTTAGCTTCATTTTAATTAGAATTTAGGTAAACCATCATGATTCTATTGGTAAAGTCAAACATCCCATTTGTGGGTTCAAAATCTGGATGGACGATTACATGGGACCTCTAAACTAGAGTAAATAGAATCTTATATTTGATTTATTTGTGTGTGTATGTGTGTGTGTGTGTTCAAACACTTTTTGCTACAGTCTGTTTCTTGATGTATATATAATTTGTTTAATATTTGTAATTTCTTTACCTCAAGATAATTTTTTCCTTGTTTAGAACATGTGTCAGGAATCGTATTGTTCCCATCCTCAGCCATCTTAATTTTGTATCTTGTTGAGTACTTGTGTTTTGGTTGGTTGTTGCTAAGGCTTCCTGTTGGTTTTTGGTATTTTAAATTGGTATTATTGTGTGTGATTGCGGTGTATATATTAGTTTCTTGAGTATTTTCAATGTTCAATATTTTGAAAATTGTGTCATGTTTTGTGTTGATTTGTATTTGTTCAGGTATTAGTTTGTTTTGTGTTTGTATATTCGTAAATTTTCCCATATGTTCATTATTGTGCCTTTGTGTGGTATGTGTTTTATCCCACACATAACCAACATGTCACTAACAAAACACATACCATGTAACAGTGCGAAAACCTGATGTCGGATTTATGGTACGAGTGGTATCAAATTATTGTATTTCACTGTATTTTTGCATTCATGTGTATGGATAGTACAATTTTCCCTTGTTTTGCCGAAAATGATGCAGTTTCGACAGGGCAGAATGATTCCAAGGTCAAAGGCAGACGTGCGGATCAGAACACTTTAAATGGTTGCATAAGTTAATACAGGCTCTAGATACGTTTGTTTCATTGGTCAACAATGCCAGACGTCATTAACAATAAGAATGACGTAAATAAAATAAGAATAAACCAGGGCGTTTCCTTGCCTAGAGACAAAGAATAATGACGTACGCACACACACACACACACACACACATATGTAAAAAGTGTGTAGTGCCTCATCCCAGTCTTCACAATGCCGCATCAGTGGCAACACGTTACAGAAATTCGCCGGCCTAGTGAGTCTAAAACAACCAAGATGTAATATATAAATACCAATCAGT
Organism: Magicicada septendecula; assembly: GCA_034769895.1. NCBI lineage: Eukaryota > Metazoa > Arthropoda > Insecta > Hemiptera > Cicadidae > Magicicada > Magicicada septendecula. The sequence goes on from CM068375.1 coordinate 366,536,467, forward strand.
TAAAATGGATTAACATCAGTGCATAACAGTTTTCAAAATTCATAAATTAGAGTCAGTGTAACAACAGTCAGTAAAAACGTAACCAAGGAATCTCTGCTGAAACACCATGTGAAACTATCTACCAGAACTTCCAGTCGACAATCAGGAAAGTTAAAATCATCATATAATCTTATTGAGCTCAAAGAATTAACCATCCAGTATATACGTATATAAAAAAGTATTAAATATTTTTCAGAATGAGTGAGTGAGCATGCGAAAGGAAAGCGTGTCTGATATACTGTCGACAGCCAAGCTGAGGCGTTGGTTTGCGTCTAGTCTTAATATAAATATTAATAGAAGCATTTTTAAGTAAAGAGGCAGCTGCTAAATAACAGAGAGAGGGGAATTTGATTAAAAAAAATATAATATAATTAGAATATCATAAGTAATAAAGGAATGTTAAGTAACGGCCGCCATTTTGTTTTGGTCGTTAAGAGACGCCATTGTCTAATAATTAAAAATCAGGTGTAGAATGGGAAAACAATAAATCGAGATTGATTTCAATATTTGTAGATGTTGGTACTTTTATTTCAAGGCCCAGCTCAGTCGCTATTCACGCTTAATTCGAAACCCTGGACCCACAATAACCAAATACGATCAGATCAACAGGTACAGCATAGTTATGGTAAGTACGATAATTATGGTATGGCTAGCATACATGAATAAAATTAATAAAAATAAACTTGTTAATTCGTATAGTAACAAATGACGCCCAGAACAGTGATAAGTTATATGTATGATAACAAATGTCGACCTGAACTAGGGACTTATTTATTTATCTGTATAATAACAAATGGCGCCCGAACAGGGGCTATATAAAAAATATCCTGTTGTATTTTTATATAATAAGCCTGAATAGAGAGACAGAGTGGGTATTGAAATCAGGAGTACGATTATAGGTTAGGTTGTGACATATGTACAAAGCAACAATTAATTAACAATTTTTTTTCACAATGGCAAACAGTAGTGAAATAAGTATGACTGAATCGCAAATTATGAGAGAAGGCGATCAGTCAACGCCAGTCGTAAATAAAAGAACCGAAGAGAACGAGATTGTAAAAATTATGCAAACACTTTTTGAAATACAAAATAATAAATTTGATGAGAAATTTAACGAACTGAAAGAACAAAATAGCGATTTAAAAAATGACATTAATGAAATCAAGAAACAAAATTATAATATTGACAAAAGATTAAATGAGATACATTCACGGTTAGACGAGATAGAGTTAGAATATAAGAGGGGAGTAGACAAATTAGAATTGAACAAAGGTGACAAGGTAAGTAGTAGTGAAAATTATGATAAAATAAATAAAAATATGGTAACAGGAGATAATAGGGTGAACATTGGTAGTGATAATGAGAGTAGATGTTAATGGTGAGGAGATAGTTGATGAGAGTGAAAGTGGGGGTAAGGAGAGTTTAAGTGAATATAGTGGGCAGAGGGAAAATTTTCCCAGTGGTAGGAATGGAGTAAAGACTCCAAAATTGTTGTTTGAGGACGAAGGTTCCTCTAGAATTTATGTGGGAGACATGTGGTCTCCAAATGATCCCTTAGTTGTACCTGGTGAGGCCAGGGGGTGTTTTTATAAAGTAGTAGTGCCCTATGAAAATATTGAAAGAGAGAATGTAGCGTGGTATGATAGAGAGAGATATATTAAAAGAGAGAGATGTTTTGAAAGTGAGAGGTATTGGGAGAGAAAGAGAGAAATGGAGATTTTTAAGATAAGTAGAACTTATGAAGAATTTATGGAAAGGTTAGGAGTAGAGATGATGTATAATAAAAGTAAATACTTACCTTGTAATGAAACTGAAGTAGTAGGAGATAATGATAATAATGACTTTATAAATTACCTAATTATGACTAATAATACAGAAGGTGACAGGACTGACCAATCATGACAGATTATATGAGTTTGCGGAAAATGATGAAAATTTGAATGGTATATGCATTTATGATGTTAATATAAGAGATTCAATAATAAGCAATGTATATAGATATAAGATAAGATTATTGTTTGACGATGGAGGGTAGATATTTTATTGTGTTTATGAACATTTAATAATGTGACAGTGTTTTTCAAGACGGACTGCTTATGAACTGATTTATGGTAAATGATTAAATGATAATGTGGATTGTATATTTTTTTGTGTATTAATGTCAGTGTATTTGTGTATTTTGCTGTTGTGTATTTTATGTATTTTTTATGTAAACCATGTACTGTAGAATGTTAAATATTCAAGAATAAGTAATTAGGAGGAATTTGAATAATTATGAGATTTAAATTCTAGTGAATAATAAATGATTAAACATGTAATATAATGGGATATTGAGATGTATTGTTATTAGTAGGTGAGGGATGAATTTTCTAGTGGTATATTAAGGTGAAATGTTGTAAAAGAGTTTGGGTAATAATGATAAATAAGGGCATTGGAGTCAGTTAAATAGAGTTAATGGGAGTTAGTGAAAATAAGAATGTTGAGATACAGATAATATATAAAGAGGTGTTAGATATTTTAGGGACACAGTAGTTAGTGATTATAGGTAAAGAGGTGAGTAATGTGAATGGTATATATATTTGTTGATGATGATATTTTGTAGTAAGGATCTGGTGTAAGGAGTGATCAGCGTGCGACGTGGCAAGAGACCAGCGTGCAGCGTTGTGGCAGGCGGAGCAATTTGGGTTAGAGTGTTTGTCGATATTTGGTGGAGGGCAAATGGTTATGAATGGATATGGCCAGGTAGGGAACACACATCCTAGTACAAAGGCGAGCGGTGCCAGAGGATTTAAATGGGATTAGTGAAAGGGGTTGTTATGGAGATATTGGTGTCATAATATATAAATATGGGTGTTAGTAGCGGTTGTTAGTAGAAAAAAGGGGTAGTAAGGTTAGATAGACAAATGCCAAAATAAGATAGAGAATAGTGAATAACAGAGAGTCACCCAAACTAGACAAGGATTGAGGAACGGTTAGAAAAAGAAAATTCATGGTAGGAAGGTAATGTAACTGAAAGATTAATGATAAATTTGAAATTTTTTTGTATTGAATCTAATGATAAATGAATGTTCACTAATTTAAAAGTTAATAAAGAGTGGATAATAGTAACGTTATAAAGTTTTGATACCACTTATTTAAATGTAAATTGTTTAATGTAAATGTAACAATGTTAATGTGTAATGTACAATGTTTTATTATGTTTTTATTATGTTGATGGTACAATAGTGTGTGTGGATAGGAGGTTGTTACGGGGGTAGCGACGGTAAAAAATGCTAATGTGTTAAAAAGATGAAGATAACGATGGTTTTGGAACAAAATAAATGATTTAGTTCTGTTGTAAAGAAATATAAGAATAAAGAAAAATGGGTAAAGAAAATATAAAGAATTTTGAAGTTGTTTGCCATGATAGATATACGTTTCAATGTTATATGAAGTAAAATAGTAGAGTTAGTGGTTGTTGCTTAGAAAAGTAAAATTTGTTTTCTGCTTAGGATAAGAATATATTTTCATGTGGTAAAGAGAGTAAATATGATTGACTGGAGTCAGAAAGTTGTATTAAATGCAGGAGTGTTAAAAGGAGAAGGAGTTTTCTATCCTAACTCTTGTTATATGTTGTTTGAGAATTTTAGCTTTAAGCAAACCAATGCCTCAAAATGCAAACCAATGCACTAAGGGGAGACATATCGGTTGTGGATATGGATATAGAGAAGGCCACTATTTTAAAATTTGTATTGCATGTTTCAGAGTTTGGTGGTGTTGTGACCGCGGTCCTGAGCTGGCCGGTGCATCAGACCAGGAGCGTAAAGTGCCTCCTGGCCTTATGGTGTTGGGATCTCTCCTGAGAAGTCCAGTAAGGTCAGATGGTACGATCATCATCATTAGACCCAGGGTAAGTGATTGTATTTCTTTTATATTAACACTACAGGGGGTTGTGGCAACATATCTGGGCTGATCCTTTTAGAACGTGTGAATGGGTCAAAGAAAGTTTTTATGTTTCGACATAAAACCTTTCATTGAGGGGGTTTTGTAACAGTACGAAAACCTGATGTCGGATTTATGATACGAGTGGTATCAAATTATTGTATTTCACTGTATTTTTGCATTCATGTATATGGATGGTACAATTTTCCCTTGTTTTGCCGAAAACGACGCAGTTTCGACAGGGCAGAATGATTCCAAGGTCAAAGGTGGACTTGCGGATCAGAACACTTTAAATGGTTGCATAAGTTAATACAGGCTCTAGATACGTTTGTTTCATTGGTCAACAATGCCAGACGTCATTAACAATAAGAATGACGTAAATAAAATAAGAATAAACCAGGGCGTTTCCTTGCCTAGAGACAAAGAATAATGACGTACGCACACACACACACACACATACATAAAAAGTGCGTAGTGCCTCATCCAAGTCTTCACAACGCCGCATCAGCGGCAACACGTTACAGAAATTCGCCGGCAAGTAATACCGGCCTAGTGAGTCTAAAACAACCAAGATGTAATATATAAATACCAATCAGTTAAAATGGATTAACATCAGTGCATAACAGTTTTCAAAATTCATAAATTAGAATCAGTGTAACAACAGTCAGTAAAAATGTAACCAAGGAATCTCTGCTGAAACACCATGTGAAACCATCTACCAGAACTTCCAGTCGACAATCAGGAAAGTTAAAATCATCATATAATCTTATTGAGCTCAAAGAATTAACCATCCTGTATATACGTATATAAAAAAGTATTAAATATTTTTCAGAATGAGTGAGTGAGCATGCGAAAGGAAAGCGTGTCTGATATACTGTCGACAGCCAAGCTGAGGCGTTGGTTTGCGTCTAGTCTTAATATAAATATTAATAGAAGCATTTTTAAGTAAAGAGGCAGCTGCTAAATAACAGAGAGAGGGGAATTTGATCCAAAAAAATATAATATAATTAGAATATCATAAGTAATAAAGGAATGTTAAGTAACGGCCGCCATTTTGTTTTGGTCGTTAAGAGACGCCATTGTCTAATAATTAAAAATCAGGTGTAGAATGGGAAAACAATAAATCGAGATTGATTTCAATATTTGTAGATGTTGGTACTTTTATTTCAAGGCCCAGCTCAGTCGCTATTCACGCTTAATTCGAAACCCTGGACCCACAATAACCAAATACGATCAGATCAACAGGTACAGCATAGTTATGGTAAGTACGATAATTATGGTATGGCTAGCATACATGAATAAAATTAATAAAAATAAACTTGTTAATTCGTATAGTAACAAATGACGCCCAGAACAGTGATAAGTTATATGTATGATAACAAATGTCGACCTGAACTAGGGACTTATTTATTTATCTGTATAATAACAAATGGCGCCCGAACAGGGACTATATAAAAAATATCCTGTTGTATTTTTATATAATAAGCCTGAATAGAGAGACAGAGTGGGTATTGAAATCAGGAGTACGATTATAGGTTAGGTTGTGACATATGTACAAAGCAACAATTAATTAACAATTTTTTTTCACAATGGCAAACAGTAGTGAAATAAGTATGACTGAATCACAAATTATGAGAGAAGGCGATCAGTCAACGCCAGTCGTAAATAAAAGAACCGAAGAGAACGAGATTGTAAAAATTATGCAAACACTTTTTGAAATACAAAATAATAAATTTGATGAGAAATTTAACGAACTGAAAGAACAAAATAGCGATTTAAAAAATGACATTAATGAAATCAAGAAACAAAATTATAATATTGACAAAAGATTAAATGAGATACATTCACGGTTAGACGAGATAGAGTTAGAATATAAGAGGGGAGTAGACAAATTAGAATTGAACAAAGGTGACAAGGTAAGTAGTAGTGAAAATTATGATAAAATAAATAAAAATATGGTAACAGGAGATAATAGGGTGAACATTGGTAGTGATAATGAGAGTAGAGGTTAATGGTGAGGAGATAGTTGATGAGAGTGAAAGTGGGGGTAAGGAGAGTTTAAGTGAATATAGTGGGCAGAGGGAAAATTTTCCCAGTGGTAGGAATGGAGTAAAGACTCCAAAATTGTTGTTTGAGGACGAAGGTTCCTCTAGAATTTATGTGGGAGACATGTGGTCTCCAAATGATCCCTTAGTTGTACCTGGTGAGGCCAGGGGGTGTTTTTATAAAGTAGTAGTGCCCTATGAAAATATTGAAAGAGAGAATGTAGCGTGGTATGATAGAGAGAGATATATTAAAAGAGAGAGATGTTTTGAAAGTGAGAGGTATTGGGAGAGAAAGAGAGAAAAGGAGATTTTTAAGATAAGTAGAACTTATGAAGAATTTATGGAAAAGTTAGGAGTAGAGATGATGTATAATAAAAGTAAATACTTACCTTGTAATGAAACTGAAGTAGTAGGAGATAATGATAATAATGACTTTATAAATTACCTAATTATGACTAATAATACAGAAGGTGACAGGACTGACCAATCATGACAGATTATATGAGTTTGCGGAAAATGATGAAAATTTGAATGGTATATGCATTTATGATGTTAATATAAGAGATTCAATAATAAGCAATGTATATAGATATAAGATAAGATTATTGTTTGACGATGGAGGGTAGATATTTTATTGTGTTTATGAACATTTAATAATGTGACAGTGTTTTTCAAGATGGACTGCTTATGAACTGATTTATGGTAAATGATTAAATGATAATGTGGATTGTATATTTTTTTTGTGTATTAATGTCAGTGTATTTGTGTATTTTGCTGTTGTGTATTTTATGTATTTTTTATGTAAACCATGTACTGTAGAATGTTAAATATTCAAGAATAAGTAATTAGGAGGAATTTGAATAATTATGAGATTTAAATTCTAGTGAATAATAAATGATTAAACATGTAATATAATGGGATATTGAGATGTATTGTTATTAGTAGGTGAGGGATGAATTTTCTAGTGGTATATTAAGGTGAAATGTTGTAAAAGAGTTTGGGTAATAATGATAAATAAGGGCATTGGAGTCAGTTAAATAGAGTTAATGGGAGTTAGTGAAAATAAGAATGTTGAGATACAGATAATATATAAAGAGGTGTTAGATATTTTAGGGACACAGTAGTTAGTGATTATAGGTAAAGAGGCGAGTAATGTGAATGGTATATATATTTGTTGATGATGATATTTTGTAGTAAGGATCTGGTGTAAGGAGTGATCAGCGTGCGACGTGGCAAGAGACCAGCGTGCAGCGTTGTGGCAGGCGGAGCAATTTGGGTTAGAGTGTTTGCCGATATTTGGTGGAGGGCAAATGGTTATGAATGGATATGGCCAGGTAGGGAACACACATCCTAGTACAAAGGCGAGCGGTGCCAGAGGATTTAAATGGGATTAGTGAAAGGGGTTGTTATGGAGATATTGGTGTCATAATATATAAATATGGGTGTTAGTAGCGGTTGTTAGTAGAAAAAAGGGGTAGTAAGGTTAGATAGACAAATGCCAAAATAAGATAGAGAATAGTGAATAACAGAGAGTCACCCAAACTAGACAAGGATTGAGGAACGGTTAGAAAAAGAAAATTCATGGTAGGAAGGTAATGTAACTGAAAGATTAATGATAAATTTGAAATTTTTTTGTATAGAATCTAATGATAAATGAAGGTTCACTAATTTAAAAGTTAATAAAGAGTGGATAATAGTAACGTTATAAAGTTTTGATACCAGTTATTTAAATGTAAATTGTTTAATGTAAATGTAACAATGTTAATGTGTAATGTACAATGTTTTATTATGTTTTTATTATGTTGATGGTACAATAGTGTGTGTGGATAGGAGGTCGTTACGGGGGTAGCGACGGTAAAAAATGCTAATGTGTTAAAAAGATGAAGATAACGATGGTTTTGGAACAAAATAAATGATTTAGTTCTGTTGTAAAGAAATATAAGAATAAAGAAAAATGGGTAAAGAAAATATAAAGAATTTTGAAGTTGTTTGCCATGATAGATATACGTTTCAATGTTATATGAAGTAAAATAGTAGAGTTAGTGGTTGTTGCTTAGAAAAGTAAAATTTGTTTTCTGCTTAGGATAAGAATATATTTTCATGTGGTAAAGAGAGTAAATATGATTGACTGGAGTCAGAAAGTTGTATTAAATGCAGGAGTGTTAAAAGGAGAAGGAGTTTTCTATCCTAACTCTTGTTATATGTTGTTTGAGAATTTTAGCTTTAAGCAAACCAATGCCTCAAAATGCAAACCAATGCACTAAGGGGAGACATATCGGTTGTGGATATGGATATAGAGAAGGCCACTATTTTAAAATTTGTATTGCATGTTTCAGAGTTTGGTGGTGTTGTGACCGCGGTCCTGAGCTGGCCGGTGCATCAGACCAGGAGCGTAAAGTGCCTCCTGGCCTTATGGTGTTGGGATCTCTCCTGAGAAGTCCAGTAAGGTCAGATGGTACGATCATCATCATTAGACCCAGGGTAAGTGATTGTATTTCTTTTATATTAACACTACAGGGGGTTGTGGCAACATATCTGGGCTGATCCTTTTAGAACGTGTGAATGGGTCAAAGAAAGTTTTTATGTTTCGACATAAAACCTTTCATTGAGGGGGTTTTGTAACAGTACGAAAACCTGATGTCGGATTTATGATACGAGTGGTATCAAATTATTGTATTTCACTGTATTTTTGCATTCATGTATATGGATGGTACAATTTTCCCTTGTTTTGCCGAAAACGACGCAGTTTCGACAGGGCAGAATGATTCCAAGGTCAAAGGTGGACTTGCGGATCAGAACACTTTAAATGGTTGCATAAGTTAATACAGGCTCTAGATACGTTTGTTTCATTGGTCAACAATGCCAGACGTCATTAACAATAAGAATGACGTAAATAAAATAAGAATAAACCAGGGCGTTTCCTTGCCTAGAGACAAAGAATAATGACGTACGCACACACACACACACACATACATAAAAAGTGCGTAGTGCCTCATCCAAGTCTTCACAACGCCGCATCAGCGGCAACACGTTACAGAAATTCGCCGGCAAGTAATACCGGCCTAGTGAGTCTAAAACAACCAAGATGTAATATATAAATACCAATCAGTTAAAATGGATTAACATCAGTGCATAACAGTTTTCAAAATTCATAAATTAGAATCAGTGTAACAACAGTCAGTAAAAATGTAACCAAGGAATCTCTGCTGAAACACCATGTGAAACCATCTACCAGAACTTCCAGTCGACAATCAGGAAAGTTAAAATCATTATATAATCTTATTGAGCTCAAAGAATTAACCATCCAGTATATACGTATATAAAAAAGTATTAAATATTTTTCAGAATGAGTGAGTGAGCATGCGAAAGGAAAGCGTGTCTGATATACTGTCGACAGCCAAGCTGAGGCGTTGGTTTGCGTCTAGTCTTAATATAAATATTAATAGAAGCATTTTTAAGTAAAGAGGCAGCTGCTAAATAACAGAGAGAGGGGAATTTGATCCAAAAAAATATAATATAATTAGAATATCATAAGTAATAAAGGAATGTTAAGTAACGGCCGCCATTTTGTTTTGGTCGTTAAGAGACGCCATTGTCTAATAATTAAAAATCAGGTGTAGAATGGGAAAACAATAAATCGAGATTGATTTCAATATTTGTAGATGTTGGTACTTTTATTTCAAGGGCCCAGCTCAGTCGCTATTCACGCTTAATTCAAAACCCTGGACCCACAATAACCAAATACGATCAGATCAACAGGTACAGCATAGTTATGGTAAGTACGATAATTATGGTATGGCTAGCATACATGAATAAAATTAATAAAAATAAACTTGTTAATTCGTATAGTAACAAATGACGCCCAGAACAGTGATAAGTTATATGTATGATAACAAATGTCGACCTGAACTAGGGACTTATTTATTTATCTGTATAATAACAAATGGCGCCCGAACAGGGGCTATATAAAAAATATCCTGTTGCATTTTTATATAATAAGCCTGAATAGAGAGACAGAGTGGGTATTGAAATCAGGAGTACGATTATAGGTTAGGTTGTGACATATGTACAAAGCAACAATTAATTAACAATTTTTTTTCACAATGGCAAACAGTAGTGAAATAAGTATGACTGAATCGCAAATTATGAGAGAAGGCGATCAGTCAACGCCAGTCGTAAATAAAAGAACCGAAGAGAACGAGATTGTAAAAATTATGCAAACACTTTTTGAAATACAAAATAATAAATTTGATGAGAAATTTAACGAACTGAAAGAACAAAATAGCGATTTAAAAAATGACATTAATGAAATCAAGAAACAAAATTATAATATTGACAAAAGATTAAATGAGATACATTCACGGTTAGACGAGATAGAGTTAGAATATAAGAGGGGAGTAGACAAATTAGAATTGAACAAAGGTGACAAGGTAAGTAGTAGTGAAAATTATGATAAAATAAATAAAAATATGGTAACAGGAGATAATAGGGTGAACATTGGTAGTGATAATGAGAGTAGATGTTAATGGTGAGGAGATAGTTGATGAGAGTGAAAGTGGGGGTAAGGAGAGTTTAAGTGAATATAGTGGGCAGAGGGAAAATTTTCCCAGTGGTAGGAATGGAGTAAAGACTCCAAAATTGTTGTTTGAGGACGAAGGTTCCTCTAGAATTTATGTGGGAGACATGTGGTCTCCAAATGATCCCTTAGTTGTACCTGGTGAGGCCAGGGGGTGTTTTTATAAAGTAGTAGTGCCCTATGAAAATATTGAAAGAGAGAATGTAGCGTGGTATGATAGAGAGAGATATATTAAAAGAGAGAGATGTTTTGAAAGTGAGAGGTATTGGGAGAGAAAGAGAGAAATGGAGATTTTTAAGATAAGTAGAACTTATGAAGAATTTATGGAAAGGTTAGGAGTAGAGATGATGTATAATAAAAGTAAATACTTACCTTGTAATGAAACTGAAGTAGTAGGAGATAATGATAATAATGACTTTATAAATTACCTAATTATGACTAATAATACAGAAGGTGACAGGACTGACCAATCATGACAGATTATATGAGTTTGCGGAAAATGATGAAAATTTGAATGGTATATGCATTTATGATGTTAATATAAGAGATTCAATAATAAGCAATGTATATAGATATAAGATAAGATTATTGTTTGACGATGGAGGGTAGATATTTTATTGTGTTTATGAACATTTAATAATGTGACAGTGTTTTTCAAGACGGACTGCTTATGAACTGATTTATGGTAAATGATTAAATGATAATGTGGATTGTATATTTTTTTTGTGTATTAATGTCAGTGTATTTGTGTATTTTGCTGTTGTGTATTTTATGTATTTTTTATGTAAACCATGTACTGTAGAATGTTAAATATTCAAGAATAAGTAATTAGGAGGAATTTGAATAATTATGAGATTTAAATTCTAGTGAATAATAAATGATTAAACATGTAATATAATGGGATATTGAGATGTATTGTTATTAGTAGGTGAGGGATGAATTTTCTAGTGGTATATTAAGGTGAAATGTTGTAAAAGAGTTTGGGTAATAATGATAAATAAGGGCATTGGAGTCAGTTAAATAGAGTTAATGGGAGTTAGTGAAAATAAGAATGTTGAGATACAGATAATATATAAAGAGGTGTTAGATATTTTAGGGACACAGTAGTTAGTGATTATAGGTAAAGAGGTGAGTAATGTGAATGGTATATATATTTGTTGATGATGATATTTTGTAGTAAGGATCTGGTGTAAGGAGTGATCAGCGTGCGACGTGGCAAGAGACCAGCGTGCAGCGTTGTGGCAGGCGGAGCAATTTGGGTTAGAGTGTTTGCCGATATTTGGTGGAGGGCAAATGGTTATGAATGGATATGGCCAGGTAGGGAACACACATCCTAGTACAAAGGCGAGCGGTGCCAGAGGATTTAAATGGGATTAGTGAAAGGGGTTGTTATGGAGATATTGGTGTCATAATATATAAATATGGGTGTTAGTAGCGGTTGTTAGTAGAAAAAAGGGGTAGTAAGGTTAGATAGACAAATGCCAAAATAAGATAGAGAATAGTGAATAACAGAGAGTCACCCAAACTAGACAAGGATTGAGGAACGGTTAGAAAAAGAAAATTCATGGTAGGAAGGTAATGTAACTGAAAGATTAATGATAAATTTGAAATTTTTTTGTATAGAATCTAATGATAAATGAAGGTTCACTAATTTAAAAGTTAATAAAGAGTGGATAATAGTAACGTTATAAAGTTTTGATACCAGTTATTTAAATGTAAATTGTTTAATGTAAATGTAACAATGTTAATGTGTAATGTACAATGTTTTATTATGTTTTTATTATGTTGATGGTACAATAGTGTGTGTGGATAGGAGGTCGTTACGGGGGTAGCGACGGTAAAAAATGCTAATGTGTTAAAAAGATGAAGATAACGATGGTTTTGGAACAAAATAAATGATTTAGTTCTGTTGTAAAGAAATATAAGAATAAAGAAAAATGGGTAAAGAAAATATAAAGAATTTTGAAGTTGTTTGCCATGATAGATATACGGTTCAATGTTATATGAAGTAAAATAGTAGAGTTAGTGGTTGTTGCTTAGAAAAGTAAAATTTGTTTTCTGCTTAGGATAAGAATATATTTTCATGTGGTAAAGAGAGTAAATATGATTGACTGGAGTCAGAAAGTTGTATTAAATGCAGGAGTGTTAAAAGGAGAAGGAGTTTTCTATCCTAACTCTTGTTATATGTTGTTTGAGAATTTTAGCTTTAAGCAAACCAATGCCTCAAAATGCAAACCAATGCACTAAGGGGAGACATATCGGTTGTGGATATGGATATAGAGAAGGCCACTATTTTAAAATTTGTATTGCATGTTTCAGAGTTTGGTGGTGTTGTGACCGTGGTCCTGAGCTGGCCGGTGCATCAGACCAGGAGCGTAAAGTGCCTCCTGGCCTTATGGTGTTGGGATCTCTCCTGAGAAGTCCAGTAAGGTCAGATGGTACGATCATCATCATTAGACCCAGGGTAAGTGATTGTATTTCTTTTATATTAACACTACAGGGGGTTGTGGCAACATATCTGGGCTGATCCTTTTAGAACGTGTGAATGGGTCAAAGAAAGTTTTTATGTTTCGACATAAAACCTTTCATTGAGGGGGTTTTGTAACATTACGAAAACCTGATGTCGGATTTATGATACGAGTGGTATCAAATTATTGTATTTCACTGTATTTTTGCATTCATGTATATGGATGGTACAATTTTCCCTTGTTTTGCCGAAAACGACGCAGTTTCGACAGGGCAGAATGATTCCAAGGTCAAAGGTGGACGTGCGGATCAGAACACTTTAAATGGTTGCATAAGTTAATACAGGCTCTAGATACGTTTGTTTCATTGGTCAACAATGCCAGACGTCATTAACAATAAGAATGACGTAAATAAAATAAGAATAAACCAGGGCGTTTCCTTGCCTAGAGACAAAGAATAATGACGTACGCACACACACACACACACATACATAAAAAGTGCGTAGTGCCTCATCCAAGTCTTCACAACGCCGCATCAGCGGCAACACGTTACAGAAATTCGCCGGCAAGTAATACCGGCCTAGTGAGTCTAAAACAACCAAGATGTAATATATAAATACCAATCAGTTAAAATGGATTAACATCAGTGCATAACAGTTTTCAAAATTCATAAATTAGAATCAGTGTAACAACAGTCAGTAAAAATGTAACCAAGGAATCTCTGCTGAAACACCATGTGAAACCATCTACCAGAACTTCCAGTCGACAATCAGGAAAGTTAAAATCATTATATAATCTTATTGAGCTCAAAGAATTAACCATCCAGTATATACGTATATAAAAAAGTATTAAATATTTTTCAGAATGAGTGAGTGAGCATGCGAAAGGAAAGCGTGTCTGATATACTGTCGACAGCCAAGCTGAGGCGTTGGTTTGCGTCTAGTCTTAATATAAATATTAATAGAAGCATTTTTAAGTAAAGAGGCAGCTGCTAAATAACAGAGAGAGGGGAATTTGATCCAAAAAAATATAATATAATTAGAATATCATAAGTAATAAAGGAATGTTAAGTAACGGCCGCCATTTTGTTTTGGTCGTTAAGAGACGCCATTGTCTAATAATTAAAAATCAGGTGTAGAATGGGAAAACAATAAATCGAGATTGATTTCAATATTTGTAGATGTTGGTACTTTTATTTCAAGGCCCAGCTCAGTCGCTATTCACGCTTAATTCGAAACCCTGGACCCACAATAACCAAATACGATCCGATCAACAGGTACAGCATAGTTATGGTAAGTACGATAATTATGGTATGGCTAGCATACATGAATAAAATTAATAAAAATAAACTTGTTAATTCGTATAGTAACAAATGACGCCCAGAACAGTGATAAGTTATATGTATGATAACAAATGTCGACCTGAACTAGGGACTTATTTATTTATCTGTATAATAACAAATGGCGCCCGAACAGGGACTATATAAAAAGTATCCTGTTGTATTTTTATATAATAAGCCTGAATAGAGAGACAGAGTGGGTATTGAAATCAGGAGTACGATTATAGGTTAGGTTGTGACATATGTACAAAGCAACAATTAATTAACAATTTTTTTTCACAATGGCAAACAGTAGTGAAATAAGTATGACTGAATCGCAAATTATGAGAGAAGGCGATCAGTCAACGCCAGTCGTAAATAAAAGAACCGAAGAGAACGAGATTGTAAAAATTATGCAAACACTTTTTGAAATACAAAATAATAAATTTGATGAGAAATTTAACGAACTGAAAGAACAAAATAGCGATTTAAAAAATGACATTAATGAAATCAAGAAACAAAATTATAATATTGACAAAAGATTAAATGAGATACATTCACGGTTAGACGAGATAGAGTTAGAATATAAGAGGGGAGTAGACAAATTAGAATTGAACAAAGGTGACAAGGTAAGTAGTAGTGAAAATTATGATAAAATAAATAAAAATATGGTAACAGGAGATAATAGGGTGAACATTGGTAGTGATAATGAGAGTAGAGGTTAATGGTGAGGAGATAGTTGATGAGAGTGAAAGTGGGGGTAAGGAGAGTTTAAGTGAATATAGTGGGCAGAGGGAAAATTTTCCCAGTGGTAGGAATGGAGTAAAGACTCCAAAATTGTTGTTTGAGGACGAAGGTTCCTCTAGAATTTATGTGGGAGACATGTGGTCTCCAAATGATCCCTTAGTTGTACCTGGTGAGGCCAGGGGGTGTTTTTATAAAGTAGTAGTGCCCTATGAAAATATTGAAAGAGAGAATGTAGCGTGGTATGATAGAGAGAGATATATTAAAAGAGAGAGATGTTTTGAAAGTGAGAGGTATTGGGAGAGAAAGAGAGAAATGGAGATTTTTAAGATAAGTAGAACTTATGAAGAATTTATGGAAAGGTTAGGAGTAGAGATGATGTATAATAAAAGTAAATACTTACCTTGTAATGAAACTGAAGTAGTAGGAGATAATGATAATAATGACTTTATAAATTACCTAATTATGACTAATAATACAGAAGGTGACAGGACTGACCAATCATGACAGATTATATGAGTTTGCGGAAAATGATGAAAATTTGAATGGTATATGCATTTATGATGTTAATATAAGAGATTCAATAATAAGCAATGTATATAGATATAAGATAAGATTATTGTTTGACGATGGAGGGTAGATATTTTATTGTGTTTATGAACATTTAATAATGTGACAGTGTTTTTCAAGACGGACTGCTTATGAACTGATTTATGGTAAATGATTAAATGATAATGTGGATTGTATATTTTTTTTGTGTATTAATGTCAGTGTATTTGTGTATTTTGCTGTTGTGTATTTTATGTATTTTTTATGTAAACCATGTACTGTAGAATGTTAAATATTCAAGAATAAGTAATTAGGAGGAATTTGAATAATTATGAGATTTAAATTCTAGTGAATAATAAATGATTAAACATGTAATATAATGGGATATTGAGATGTATTGTTATTAGTAGGTGAGGGATGAATTTTCTAGTGGTATATTAAGGTGAAATGTTGTAAAAGAGTTTGGGTAATAATGATAAATAAGGGCATTGGAGTCAGTTAAATAGAGTTAATGGGAGTTAGTGAAAATAAGAATGTTGAGATACAGATAATATATAAAGAGGTGTTAGATATTTTAGGGACACAGTAGTTAGTGATTATAGGTAAAGAGGTGAGTAATGTGAATGGTATATATATTTGTTGATGATGATATTTTGTAGTAAGGATCTGGTGTAAGGAGTGATCAGCGTGCGACGTGGCAAGAGGCCAGCGTGCAGTGTTGTGGCAGGCGGAGCAATTTGGGTTAGAGTGTTTGCCGATATTTGGTGGAGGGCAAATGGTTATGAATGGATATGGCCAGGTAGGGAACACACATCCTAGTACAAAGGCGAGCGGTGCCAGAGGATTTAAATGGGATTAGTGAAAGGGGTTGTTATGGAGATATTGGTGTCATAATATATAAATATGGGTGTTAGTAGCGGTTGTTAGTAGAAAAAAGGGGTAGTAAGGTTAGATAGACAAATGCCAAAATAAGATAGAGAATAGTGAATAACAGAGAGTCACCCAAACTAGACAAGGATTGAGGAACGGTTAGAAAGAGAAAATTCGTGGTAGGAAGGTAATGTAACTGAAAGATTAATGATAAATTTGAAATTTTTTTGTATAGAATCTAATGATAAATGAATGTTCACTAATTTAAAAGTTAATAAAGAGTGGATAATAGTAACGTTATAAAGTTTTGATACCAGTTATTTAAATGTAAATTGTTTAATGTAAATGTAACAATGTTAATGTGTAATGTACAATGTTTTATTATGTTTTTATTATGTTGATGGTACAATAGTGTGTGTGGATAGGAGGTCGTTACGGGGGTAGCGACGGTAAAAAATGCTAATGTGTTAAAAAGATGAAGATAACGATGGTTTTGGAACAAAATAAATGATTTAGTTCTGTTGTAAAGAAATATAAGAATAAAGAAAAATGGGTAATGAAAATATAAAGAATTTTGAAGTTGTTTGCCATGATAGATATACGTTTCAATGTTATATGAAGTAAAATAGTAGAGTTAGTGGTTGTTGCTTAGAAAAGTAAAATTTGTTTTCTGCTTAGGATAAGAATATATTTTCATGTGGTAAAGAGAGTAAATATGATTGACTGGAGTCAGAAAGTTGTATTAAATGCAGGAGTGTTAAAAGGAGAAGGAGTTTTCTATCCTAACTCTTGTTATATGTTGTTTGAGAATTTTAGCTTTAAGCAAACCAATGCCTCAAAATGCAAACCAATGCACTAAGGGGAGACATATCGGTTGTGGATATGGATATAGAGAAGGCCACTATTTTAAAATTTGTATTGCATGTTTCAGAGTTTGGTGGTGTTGTGACCGCGGTCCTGAGCTGGCCGGTGCATCAGACCAGGAGCGTAAAGTGCCTCCTGGCCTTATGGTGTTGGGATCTCTCCTGAGAAGTCCAGTAAGGTCAGATGGTACGATCATCATCATTAGACCCAGGGTAAGTGATTGTATTTCTTTTATATTAACACTACAGGGGGTTGTGGCAACATATCTGGGCTGATCCTTTTAGAACGTGTGAATGGGTCAAAGAAAGTTTTTATGTTTCGACATAAAACCTTTCATTGAGGGGGTTTTGTAACAGTACGAAAACCTGATGTCGGATTTATGATACGAGTGGTATCAAATTATTGTATTTCACTGTATTTTTGCATTCATGTATATGGATGGTACAATTTTCCCTTGTTTTGCCGAAAACGACGCAGTTTCGACAGGGCAGAATGATTCCAAGGTAAAAGGTGGACGTGCAGATCAGAACACTTTAAATGGTTGCATAAGTTAATACAGAGGCTCTAGATACGTTTGTTTCATTGGTCAACAATGCCAGACGTCATTAACAATAAGAATGACGTAAATAAAATAAGAATAAACCAGGGCGTTTCCTTGCCTAGAGACAAAGAATAATGACGTACGCACACACACACACACACATACATAAAAAGTGCGTAGTGCCTCATCCAAGTCTTCACAACGCCGCATCAGCGGCAACACGTTACAGAAATTCGCCGGCAAGTAATACCGGCCTAGTGAGTCTAAAACAACCAAGATGTAATATATAAATACCAATCAGTTAAAATGGATTAACATCAGTGCATAACAGTTTTCAAAATTCATAAATTAGAATCAGTGTAACAACAGTCAGTAAAAATGTAACCAAGGAATCTCTGCTGAAACACCATGTGAAACCATCTACCAGAACTTCCAGTCGACAATCAGGAAAGTTAAAATCATCATATAATCTTATTGAGCTCAAAGAATTAACCATCCAGTATATACGTATATAAAAAAGTATTAAATATTTTTCAGAATGAGTGAGTGAGCATGCGAAAGGAAAGCGTGTCTGATATACTGTCGACAGCCAAGCTGAGGCGTTGGTTTGCGTCTAGTCTTAATATAAATATTAATAGAAGCATTTTTAAGTAAAGAGGCAGCTGCTAAATAACAGAGAGAGGGGAATTTGATCCAAAAAAATATAATATAATTAGAATATCATAAGTAATAAAGGAATGTTAAGTAACGGCCGCCATTTTGTTTTGGTCGTTAAGAGACGCCATTGTCTAATAATTAAAAATCAGGTGTAGAATGGGAAAACAATAAATCGAGATTGATTTCAATATTTGTAGATGTTGGTACTTTTATTTCAAGGCCCAGCTCAGTCACTATTCACGCTTAATTCGAAACCCTGGACCCACAATAACCAAATACGATCAGATCAACAGGTACAGCATAGTTATGGTAAGTACGATAATTATGGTATGGCTAGCATACATGAATAAAATTAATAAAAATAAACTTGTTAATTCGTATAGTAACAAATGACGCCCAGAACAGTGATAAGTTATATGTATGATAACAAATGTCGACCCGAACTAGGGACTTATTTATTTATCTGTATAATAACAACCACACAAATGCACAATAATAAACATATGGGAAAATTTACAAATTTTATATAATATAGAAACTTTCTCTTGTGAAACTTACTTGTCTTTTTTGTCGAACGCGTTTCGGCGTCGTGTTCGGCTTCGTCAGCTTAGAAACAGACTGCCAGTACTTAGTAACGGTTGTTGTTTGGAAGGTATAGTGGGGGTGGTGTGTAGAGGAAGGGGATTGGCGCGGGGATCCAAATTATTGTTTGTTTTTTGTATAATGGTGTCGAAAAGTGTATGTGATTTATATTGTAATTGGTCGTTTAGTATGTTGTTTGGTTGTGTTGTGTGGTATTTGTATATTTCATACTGTTCAGCATGAAATATACAAATACCACACAACACAACCAAACAACATACTAAACGACCAATTGCAATATAAATCACATACACTTTTCGACACCATTATACAAAAAACAAACAATAATTTGGATCCCCGCGCCAATCCCCTTCCTCTACACACCACCCCCACTATACCTTCCAAACAACAACCGTTACTAAGTACTGGCAGTCTGTTTCTAAGCTGACGAAGCCGAACACGACGCCGAAACGCGTTTCACGAAAAAGACAAGTAAGTTTCACAAGAGAAAGTTTCTATATTATATAAATTGTAGTGCTGTAAAAGAAGATGATGAACAAACAAAACAACTATAATTTACAAATATACAAACACTAAACAAACTAATACCTGAACATATACAAATCATCACAAAACATGACACGATTTTCAAAATACTCAAAAAACGAATATATATATACCCTCAATCACACACAATAATACCAAATTAAAATACCAAAAACCAACAGGAAACCACAACAACAACTAACCGAAACACAAGTACTCAACAAGATACAAAATTAAGATGCCTGAGGATGGGACCAATAGGATTCCCGAAACATGTTCCAGATAAGGAAAAACCCATCTTGAAGTAAAGAAATTATATATATTAAATAATTTGTATTTATAAAATATAAAATTAAAATTAAAAATGTATAAAATTAGAATTGTTTTAATTTGGACTGATGATGGTAGTACTCTGACACATATGTACTACAAAATCATGTTGAAATCACATTTTTTATATTATGAATTTTAAAATTAATACAGTACCTGAATTCTAGTAGCCGCTGTATTCGCTTCTTCCCAGGATACGCCCAAACTTTTTACATATTGGAGGAGATTCTGTGATTCATCTATTGCTTTCTCGACAGCTTTAGCTGCATCTGAATAGGTCACACAGTCAATATAAACCGTTAGTTTGTTCAAAATTCTAACTGTAACAAACTTTTACAATAATTATTTCAATTTTTCCACAAAGGACCATTGTCATTATATCTATTGGGGTGTGTCCCAAGTGAGGGGATAGGGCGCATCCTAACTGATCTGATTCTGTTAGATTGTTAGGTGGGAGAAAGACAAAATTCTACTGCACAATACAGATGGAATTCCTTAGCTGAAAAAGAATGTGAACCTTCTAGGACAAATAAAAACCTTCAATAAAAAACTCTGGCCCACCAGCTTATAGGTTGAAACATTGGGCTAGCTATCTAATACTAGGAAAAACTACAAACTATTGAAAAGTTCAAGCATAATGTCTTGCATCAAATGTTGGTGGAGGGACCTTTAAAATATGAAGGGTATGGAACAATTGAGAACAGAGACTGGAAAGTAAAAACACTGGAGAATGTTGCAAACCAATCTATAATTTTGATTTTAATTTGTATTAGAAAATATTTAATTTCTGATAAAAGTAGTGATAGTAATATGTAAGTATACATCTTGTTTACTATAAATAACATAGGCCTACTGGCCACTTATGTAGAGATTTATGTCTTTTAAATACCTACCTATACATTTTACTGTTAATCCCATAAACTCCATAAATCGCCCATATCCTAAAAATTCATTTCATCTTCATGGCCCCTATGTGAGCCTTGTTCCCTTCTACAGTATGTTACCACTGGTCATGATTCTGATTTATCTCATTGAATTTTGGATACCCAGCTTATTGAGATGTCCTCCATTCCATCAATCCACCTTAATTTTGGTCCACCTCATTTCCTTCATCCGCCTGGGTCCGTCTTCATGATTTATTTTCTAGTTGTCTTGTTTGTTCATCGTCTTCTTTCACTGCACTACACTTTATATAATATTGAAAACTTTCTCAAGTGAAACTTACTTGTCTGTTTTTTATGTAGAACGTGTTTCGGCATCGTGTTCGCCTTCTTCAGCTTTGCGACAGACTGCCAGTACCTAGTAACGTTTGTTGGTTGGAAGGTATAGTGGGGGTGGTGTATAGAGGAAGGGGATTGGTGAAGAGGATCGACAGCTGAACAGTATGAAATATACAAACACCACACAACACAACCAAACAACATACTAAACGACCAATTGCAATATAAATCACATACACTTTTCGACACAGTTATACACAAAACAAACAATAATTCGGATCCCCGCGCCAATCCCCTTCCTCTATACACCACCCCCACTATACCTTCCAACCAACAAACATTACTAGGTACTGGCAGTCTGTCGCAAAGCTGAAGAAGGCGAACACAATGCCGAAACGCGTTCTACATAAAAAACAGACAAGTAAGTTTCACTTGAGAAAGTTTTCAATATTTATTTTCTGTTTCAGTCTCTTCAGTACAAGCATTATGTCAAACCCACTTAAGCTTCATTGATTTTATTAATTGTGTTGATGGTGGCTCCTTACATATTTCATACAGTAATGATTAAAATTCCTTTGCCATTAGTCATTCTCAGATGCATATATTCATATTTGTTTCAATAAAAAAGATATTCAAACTTTCTACAAAAAATACAGCAACCAATTACTGAATAGATTAGATGCTGAAACACAAAGTAAAGATGATATATACGTAGGGGGACCCAAAAGTAATGAGAATTTTTCTCTGACAGTTGGTAGAACGCTAGTTCTGACTTCTCCCGCTAGGTGCCTTCACTAGACACCATTTTGTATCAGTTGCCCTAGCGGCATTGTTGTGGAAACATTAGCACGGTCAGTGTGACTATTTTTGTAAGCGCTGTTTCACGTTTTCAGCGATTTTTAAATTAATTTAATGGCAGACATTAAATACCAACGTGCTAACATCAGGTTCTGTTTCCTGTTAGGGAAATCAGCAGCAGAAACTGTCGCAATGCTTTGGACGGCTTATGGGGAGGAAGCTTTGAGCCAGGCAAGGATTTACGAGTGATTTTCTCATTTTAAAAGTGGTCAAATGTCAATTGAAGACGAACCATGACCGGGACGTCCCTCGACTTCCAAAACGGACGGAAACATTGAAAAACTCCATGTTGCGATCATGTTTGATCATTGTAGAACAATCTCGATGAATTGGAGGAAATGACTGGAATATCCTGGAGTTCATGCCAATGAATTTTGACTGAAGATCTGAAGATGAAACGTGTTGCAGCAAAATTCGTTCCGCGTGTGCTTTCTTGTTGGCTCAAAATCCTTGCCTGGCTCAAAGCTTCCTCCCCATAAGTCGTCCGAAGCATTGCGACAGTTTCTGCTGCTGATTTCCCTAACAGGAAACAGAACCTGATGTTAGCACGTTGGTATTTAATGTCTGCCATTGACAAATCGCCAAAAACGTGAAACAGCGCTTACAGAAATAGTCACACTGACCGCGCTAATGTTTCCACAACAATGCCGCTAGGGCAACTGATACACAACGGTGTCTAGTGAAGGCTCCTAGCGGGAGAAGTCGGAACTAGCATTCTACCAACTGCCAGAAAAAAATTCTCATTACTTTTGGGTCCTCCCTCGTATGTGGAATTCAAAACATGAAATAATAATAATAATAAATAGAATTCATAATTATACTTTTGAACACATAGATGATTTTCTATACTTAAGGACAGCACATTAACAAAACCAATGATACTACACATAAATTAAATCCTGTATTCTGAGTATGCGCCATTGTTACTGCCAGTACAAGTACTTGATAATTTCAAACATTCTAAACAGACAAGCAAAATTCCAGATATATATAAAAGTGTGGTATGATAAGACTAGTGTTAACATGTGACAGCAAATTCAGCAATAACAAAATGGGTCAAAGAACTATGCAACTTTTTTGGACAGGAAAGCCATAAGTGACTACTGTAATTTGTTGTGAATTATGTGTAATAGACCTTCATACTTACACAGAAGAATTACTGTTTTATAAGCATATGTTTTTACTGTACCATAGCCATGATTTTTCTACGGAAGGTTTATTGACCAAGATTTTCCATGGCAAGAGGGAATTGCAGACCAGGATATTTATATGATGGTATGATATTATGATATTGATGAGTTGCTCAGCAACTACCATTGGATTTATAAAGTGTTAATAAAACTCATGATTACTGATGATTTCCAGTGTTTAATAATTTATTCTATTTTATTTAAGATTGGTATGCACACTGTCCTAGTAACAATATTTGTTTAATCTATTTTTACTAAAAGACATTTCTTTCATTCTTGGATTTCATGTTTGGATTTGAAGCAAACCACACATACAAAAACATTGAAAATAAAATGGATATTCTACACGTACACACAAAAGGCCGAAAACTAGACACTCTTGAACAATTGGAAATATACAAACACACGAAAACACATAAAAACGACATCCTAAACGAACAGACACAATTCAAATCACATGCATTATTCGAACATATCACACCCCACACATACAACATCGATCCTTCAAAAGTCAATACCATCGCCAAGAACAAGACGGACAGTGCTCCCAGCGGTAGCCTTTGAAGAAGCTTTTTAAAAGCGAAAACTGGTTCAGGCTATCAGGTAAAACTTTTACATTTTTACCCATCAGAAACTTTGTGTTCCGATTCGGTAGTGATTTAATTATATTTATATTTCTTTCATATAATATACATGCATTTTATATGGATATGTGTGTATTTACTCACATTTTGAAGTTTCCCTTATTTGTAAGCGGGTTTCCAAGCGGGTTTCCAAGTAATTGACTATAAATTCATCCAAGTTGGTTGGTTGTTCTCTCAAAACCTATATAGACGATAACGTGAATTTGTACTTAAATTTACTTATTTATGATAGCAATTTTTAATCACTTGTTTAAATATATTTCTTCTATCTATCATCTATACAAATGAAGTAGGGAAATATAGTTAAACAACTACAGGTAAAATACAACAATCTAATATTTTAAAAAATAGTAATTTATTGAAAAATAGAAATTAAGTACTTAAAAAGACATACCCAATTTGAACATTATTTTTAAAATGAGAACTATTTTCAGTACTTTTATTTTGAATGTATTTAGAGAAAAAGAGAATCGAGTTTAGCTTTAACGATTGTTATTTCATCAAAAATTAAAAAATATAATAATATATCCTACACACTTTTCTGACACACAATATTAATTTTGGAGATAAAATATTTTGAAAATTTGTTACCTTTGCTTTAAAGCCAGCTTTTGCTCATTGCAGATTTCATCAGAGATGTTCATTGGCGTGGTCGGGGGGGCACTATCACTTCCGATGTTGGAGGTACACTGTTTGAAGTAGTAACAGATCTTTGTTGTGTGTGTGTGTGTGTGTGTGTGTGTGTGTGTGTGTGTGTGTGTGTGTGTGTGTGTGTGTGTGTGTGTGTGTGTGTGTGTGTGTGTGTGTGTGTGTGTGTGTGTGTGTGTGTGTGTGTGTGTGTGTGTGTGTGTGTGTGTGTGTGTGTGTGTGTGTGTGTTTAGAATATTGTTTCCATGTGTTGTGTGCATATTTCTAGTTGTTTAAGTCTGTTTAGATTTAAACGTATTGTGTTTCATACTGGATTTCCATGTTGTCACTGGTGTTTGTGCATGTGTGATACATTTCAATGAGATGGTTTTCAAAAGTGGATTCAGTAGCAAAGTTCAGTGCCTACATATGTTCACTGTATCTCTGTTTGAAGTTGCTGTCTGGTGTATTTTGAATTTTTTCCATTATGATCAGTTTAGTTTGTAAGTTCCTGATAAATCACACATGTTTATTTGTTTGTGTGTTCAGTTTTATTTGTTGTTCTGTATGCATTGTTAAAAACCTGTTTGTTGTTGTATCAACTTTTTCAGTGTGATTATTAATATACATGAGATGTGTCAATTTGTTGTTGTTTCATGTTTTGTGTAGGAGTCTGTCCTTTAATCTTCTGCCATATCTGTCAGCTTTGCTAAATACAGTATTTAGCTGTATATTTAATTTATCTTGATATTATCTCATGATGGCAGAATGTTGTTTAATCTGTGTAGCATGTATTTGAAAGGTGATAGTTTGTGTTGTGTTGGGTGATTAAAAGAGTTATGTATGAATGTTTCTGTCTGTTGCAGTGGATTTTCAGTATATACACAGTGTTCCCAAAAGGTGGTACTAATCTTTGAGAAATGTCTACTCATTAAACTGAAGGAGAAATGTTCACTAGTCCTATACTGGAAAACACTTCATTTTCCATCTATATTATAACCCTTGGATTTCGTTGTTCATGACGTGTCCGTTACTTAACTAAATATCACTATTACATTAACGACTCGGAACAATAGGTTTTTTATAAGTAAAAGCATAAAGTTTTACCTTACAGCCTGAACTGGTTTTCTCCTTTAAAAGGCTTCTTCAGAGGCTGCCGCTGGTAGCGCTGTCCGTCTTGTTGTGGGTGACGGAATCGAATTTCAAAAGATCGATGCTGTGTGTGTGGGGTGAGATATGTTCGAATAATGCGTGCGATTTGAATTGTGTCTGTTCGTTTAGGATGTTGTTTTTATTTGTTTTTGGGTGTTTGTATATTTCCAATTGTTCTAGAGTGTCTAGTTTTCGGCCTTTTCTGTGTACGTGTAGAATGTTCATGTTATTGTCGATGTTTTTATATGTGTGGTTTGCTTCAATGAGGTGGTTTGCAAAGGTGGATTCTGTAGTGGAGTGGAGTGCCTTTGTGTGTTCAATGTATCTCTGTTTGTTCACAGCATCGATCTTTCGAAATTCAATTCCGTCACCCACAACAAGACGGACAGTGCTACCAGCGGCAGCCTCTGAAGAAGCCTTTTAAAGGAGAAAACCGGTTCAGGCTGTAAGGTAAAACTTTATGTTTTTACTTATAGAAAAACCTAGTGTTCCGAGTCATTAATGTAATACTGATATTTATATTATAACATAACAAGATTACACCTCAGAATAAAGAAAAGTATACCATCAAAATTCGTAGTGAAATATGCAGAAACGCAATCTTATTAATATTAAAAGAAATAGAAGAATAAAATAAACCTAATAAATACAGTAATGAAGAGACAATATATTACTTAAAGATAATTAATATTTTCAAGGAATAAAAAGAAATCGAAACAAAAAGGGAAATATTATCATAAATAAATCATTGGGCAATAGGGAAATAGAGAATGCAAATTTAGGAATTAAATAATGCAATTAACCTGACAAAACAATACTGATGATGACAAATACCCAGAAGAGACGATCAAATGACAAAAAATGTAAATAGTTATTAGTAGACATAAATATAATGTACAAATGTTCAACTTAGTATGTAAGAAATAAGACATTGAGTATAGCCTTAGATTAAAACTATGAGGAGGTCTGCGAACCTCAAACAGTTATTTTGTATAAGTGAACTACAGACTGTTAGTCATATAGAATTACAAATATAATAATATTGAACAATAATTATAAAAATCAGGTAGTGTAACAGTGTAAAAAGGTGAGAACAACAGTGATAGGCTTTAAAAAGTAAAAACAGTGTATAGTGTAATGAAGAAATTTGTGTTAGTGGTTGAAATCACAATCAGAATGATCAATATTGCACAATTTTTATATAGTGGTGTGCAATATTGATCATTCTGATTGTATAGTGCAAGTGAATAAACATATTTATAATATGACCATTGTATGAAACATGTAATTTATATGAAACAACAAGGCAACTAATATAGTGAAATAAAACCAAGGGGAAATAATTAAAAAAAATAAAGAATCTTCCGTTACAAACTTATAATATAATAGTGATGAAGATACAATAAGATTCTATGGAATCATATTAATTATAAATTGTGAAATCGAACCTGTGGCCCATAAACATATCATTGCCAAGACCTGAAATGAATGAATTAGTGTTTTAATAAAAAGGAAGGTATTGCTGGAAAAATTTTGAAACCAGACAGAACATGTCAGCTTTACTGCTGGATTTAATACAAATTAAAGACAGATACAAGACGAAATAATACAGAAAAACTATGGAAATAACTAAAAGAAGGATGTTTTAATCGATGGTACAAAAAACTTGAAGTCCAGGAGCAAAGGATCAAGAAATAAGCTTGTAAAGAAAACTCCAAGATTGGTGAGATTACTCCAATGATCAACCAAGATATTTGAAAACATTTTAACATTTAAAGATCGAGTTACAGCGATATACTATCACAAAAACAATAAAAACTTTATAATAGTGATTACTAATTGTACACAAATAATTATTAGTATTAAGAGTTTCTTTTTTCAATTGTTCATTTGTTCTTTTGTATGATCCAAAGAACCCACAGATACACAACATACATCAACAACCACTAATTACCAAACATTATTTATAAATATTATGTTTTATGATATGTTTACGATTTGTACTATACTTTGACATGACTAATAGATGAACCCTGAGATTATGAGATTTTTCATGCTCTACAACAGAAATGAGTTTCGAAAAGAGTAAATAAAAATAATTGAAAGTAAGACAAGAACGAATAAGGAGTTGATTATTAATTATAACATAAGAGTCTAAAAATTTTTACAAATTGGCTCCCATCGCGGGGCTTAAGAGAGGGCAACCTACGACATTAAGAGAAATATATTACAGAGTGGCGCATACAACGTGTGACTTTAATAGTACGACAAGAGTCTAAAATTTTACAAATTGGCGACCAACCTGAGGGCTAGAAAAAGGGAATTAAACCAAGATAGAATAGAATTATAGTTGTCATTTCTAGCTGGCGATCATACAAAAGTGAACAAGATGGAGTCTAACCAGTGAGGCTGAAATTAGGGAAAAATTATTATAGTAGGAAGTAATAATTGTATCACAGGTAACCTGATTGTAGCTGGCAGCTGTTAGAAGTACAGAAATGCACACAAGGGGCAAGTCCAAGCAGCGCGCGGCGGAGGCCAGAGAAGAAGTCAGCATGGAAGAGAAGGAGTCAACATCGGTTGAAGAAGTGGAGACGGGCGATAAGGCGGAAAATAGAGGAGAACCAAATGTGCAAAAAATGTTGGAACGGATGCTAGAAAAGATGGACAGGAATGAGGAGAATTTTAAACAAATGAATGAAAATTTTGACAGCATTAAAGAAGATAGTAAACAAACTCATGAGAATTTTAAACAAATGAACGAAAAAATTGATGGTATCAAAGAAGACAATAAACAGACAAATGAAAAAATAGACAGTATGAAGGAAGAAATAAATGAAACCTTCAGGAGACAAAACGACAGTACTAACGAGAGTTTGAGACAGCTCAAAGAAGATAACAAACAAAACAATGAAAAAATCGATGGTATGAAGAAAGAAATAACTGAAAATTCAAAGAAACAAACTGAGACTTTGAAGGAAAATGTGATAAGACAGTTGAATGAAAAATTGGACAGTACCAATAAAAAGTTAGAAAGTAAAAGAGATGGTATTAAGGAGAGTAATAGCGGAACTTTAAGGGAAGCTATAAAGGAAAATAATGAACAAATGAAGAATGAGTTCAGACAAATAAATGAAGAAAATTTAAAACAAATAAATGAAAGAATTGAAGATGTCAATGAGGCAATTACACAAAAAATAGATGAGTGTAATGAAGAAAGAAAACGAGAAATCGCCAAAACAAATGAAAAAGTAGAAGGCACCAAGGAAACTATTGGACAGGTCAGAATAGATTTAGATACTAAGATAGGTCAAGTAAAAGAGAGTAGTCATGCCCAAATGCAATCCGATAAGAACGGATTTCGGAGACAAATGTCAGGACATCGATACGGCCATAAGCGAAGTACGTGGACAGGGACAACGCAACCAAGAGAGGATTGAGGGACTCCAGCGAACAGCCGATAATCGACCCACTTCTATTTCATACATCCAAACCATGGAAATGAAGGCTAAGAAAATGCATCAAAGAAAACTAATCAATACCAGAGAAGAATTGGAGATGATTAAGAATGGGTTACTTAATGTACTTAATCTCTCAATTACTAACCATAAAGAAATAAGTAACTTTAAAAATAACAGAAGGAGCTTAATAGAAACTTTCGAAGTGACTCACAATAAAACCTTGAGTAAAAACATAAGCAAGTCTATAGTTAAATTAAATACACTAGGAAAAGAAATGCATAATAAAGGACCAGTGATGTCATTAATAATTGATATGCCATTGAAACATCTGTCCAGTAAACTAAATGGTAAAGTGATTGATGTAGGCATCGATATAAATGAAGATTTTACGAAAAAAAAAATTGAAGTACAAGGTAACAGCAAGAAACTCAAAGGGGACTGAAGAGAAAATTGCTAAAGACCAAGAAACAAGAAGGACCGGAATAACACTGTTCACAATAATAATCCGAATAATTACGGCAATTGAAGTAATCGACCATGGATAAATTAAGCACCAACACACCATCGAGGAAAGGGACTGATTTTCTGGATACCGACCAAGCAATCCATATAAAAAGGCAAAAAAAAAAAAAAAAATATTAATAAGAAAAAAAATACAAATGAAGATATAATGAAACACTAACAAGGACTTAAGAGAAACTGTTAAATGAGACTGACCCAATTTTGGGTAAAGACTAGACAAAGCGATAAAAATAATGATTATAATAAATGTTTTAATAACCATAATCATGATAAGAATAATAATAATAATAACAATTAGGACAAGCTACTATTTAAGAACAATAAAACATTAAAAATGAGTTAGGTAAAGGAAGAGGAATCTACCCATGGGGAAAATAATAATAATACTGAAATCTTATATATTAGAGCTGAGGTAAATGGGATACTAACAGAAGTTATGATAGATAACGGGGAGAATGTCTCATTAATTAGCAGTAGAGTTATCTGGATACAAAGAGAGTTCCAAAAGATAATACTAACATTGCCCGTTAATAAAATAAATCTAATTGGAGCTACTGGATGCCAAAACAAGTCTGTCAGAAAACAGGTATTAATAGAAGTTAAAAGTAATGGATCCTCAATTCCCAGGATATTTTTGGTCGCAAGAGACCTACTATTTAATTTGTCAGTCGAGTATTTAATATGCTAAGGCAGTACTTAGTTATAATTGATTTAGTATGGACGGCTGAGTATATGGTAGCCAAAGTGCCCCTCAGATCCGTGCCAGCTATATTATGTTAGGGAGGATATAATGGATGAGTTTAGGTCATTACAAAATACTACAGATTACCAAGATAATAATGAAGAAATGTGGCAGAACAAAAATTAAAGATCCAGAGGTTCCAGAAAAGAAAAACGGAGTTAAATCTAAAGGCAGAACAAACAAATAAACTAATATCAATCTATAACAAATACAAACATATTTTCTCCAACATGCCCGGTAGAGTGGTAAACATGAAATGACACCTACGAATTGACATATCCTACCAATCAAAAACTTAAAGGAACCTACAACCAAGCTTATCTGAAAAAGTATTATGAAAACACCACACAAGAATGAATGATAATTTCCTCAGTCTTATAAATATGCCATCCGAAATAATCGTTCTTGAATGGGGGGCATTATATAAGGTAACAAGGTTCCACCTCCAAAGAAAGACAAGTATACCATCAAAATTTGTAGTGAAATATGCAGAAACGCAATCTTATTAATATTAAAAGAAATAGAAGAATAAAATAAACTTAATAAATACAGTAATGAAGAGACAATATATTACTTAAAGATAATTAATTATTTTCAAGGAATAAAAAGAAATTGAAACAAAAAGGGAAATATTATCATAAATAAATCATTGGGAAATAGGGAAATAGAGAATGCAAATTTAGGAATTAAATAATGCAATTAACCTGACAAAACAATACTGATGATGACAAATACCCAGAAGAGACGATCAAATGACAAAAAATGTAAATAGTTATTAGTAGACATAAATATAATGTACAAATGTTCAACTTAGTATGTAAGAAATAAGACATTGAGTATAGCCTTAGATTAAAACTATGAGGAGGTCTGCGAACCTCAAACAGTTATTTTGTATAAGTGAACTACAGACTGTTAGTCATATAGAATTACAAATATAATAATATTGAACAATAATTATAAAAATCAGGTAGTGTAACAGTGTAAAAAGGTGAGAACAACAGTGATAGGCTTTAAAAAGTAAAAACAGTGTATAGTGTAATGAAGAAATTTGTGTTAGTGGTTGAAATCACAATCAGAATGATCAATATTGCACAATTTTTATATAGTGGTGTGCAATATTGATCATTCTGATTGTATAGTGCAAGTGAATAAACATATTTATAATATGACCATTGTATGAAACATGTAATTTATATGAAACAACAAGGCAACTAATATAGTGAAATAAAACCAAGGGGAAATAATTAAAAAAAATAAAGAATCTTCCGTTACAAACTTATAATATAATAGTGATGAAGATACAATAAGATTCTATGGAATCATATTAATTATAAATTGTGAAATCGAACCTGTGGCCCATAAACATATCATTGCCAAGACCTGAAATGAATGAATTAGTGTTTTAATAAAAAGGAAGGTATTGCTGGAAAAATTTTGAAACCAGACAGAACATGTCAGCTTTACTGCTGGATTTAATACAAATTAAAGACAGATACAAGACGAAATAATACAGAAAAACTATGGAAATAACTAAAAGAAGGATGTTTTAATCGATGGTACAAAAAACTTGAAGTCCAGGAGCAAAGGATCAAGAAATAAGCTTGTAAAGAAAACTCCAAGATTGGTGAGATTACTCCAATGATCAACCAAGATATTTGAAAACATTTTAACATTTAAAGATCGAGTTACAGCGATATACTATCACAAAAACAATAAAAACTTTATAATAGTGATTACTAATTGTACACAAATAATTATTAGTATTAAGAGTTTCTTTTTTCAATTGTTCATTTGTTCTTTTGTATGATCCAAAGAACCCACAGATACACAACATACATCAACAACCACTAATTACCAAACATTATTTATAAATATTATGTTTTATGATATGTTTACGATTTGTACTATACTTTGACATGACTAATAGATGAACCCTGAGATTATGAGATTTTTCATGCTCTACAACAGAAATGAGTTTCGAAAAGAGTAAATAAAAATAATTGAAAGTAAGACAAGAACGAATAAGGAGTTGATTATTAATTATAACATAAGAGTCTAAAAATTTTTACAAATTGGCTCCCATCGCGGGGCTTAAGAGAGGGCAACCTACGACATTAAGAGAAATATATTACAGAGTGGCGCATACAACGTGTGACTTTAATAGTACGACAAGAGTCTAAAATTTTACAAATTGGCGACCAACCTGAGGGCTAGAAAAAGGGAATTAAACCAAGATAGAATAGAATTATAGTTGTCATTTCTAGCTGGCGATCATACAAAAGTGAACAAGATGGAGTCTAACCAGTGAGGCTGAAATTAGGGAAAAATTATTATAGTAGGAAGTAATAATTGTATCACAGGTAACCTGATTGTAGCTGGCAGCTGTTAGAAGTACAGAAATGCACACAAGAGGCAAGTCCAAGCAGCGCGCGGCGGAGGCCAGAGAAGAAGTCAGCATGGAAGAGAAGGAGTCAACATCGGTTGAAGAAGTGGAGACGGGCGATAAGGCGGAAAATAGAGGAGAACCAAATGTGCAAAAAATGTTGGAACGGATGCTAGAAAAGATGGACAGGAATGAGGAGAATTTTAAACAAATGAATGAAAATTTTGACAGCATTAAAGAAGATAGTAAACAAACTCATGAGAATTTTAAACAAATGAACGAGAAAATTGATGGTATCAAAGAAGACAATAAACAGACAAATGAAAAAATAGACAGTATGAAGGAAGAAATAAATGAAACCTTCAGGAGACAAAACGACAGTACTAATGAGAGTTTGAGACAGCTCAAAGAAGATAACAAACAAAACAATGAAAAAATCGATGGTATGAAGAAAGAAATAACTGAAAATTCAAAGAAACAAACTGAGACTTTGAAGGAAAATGTGATAAGACAGTTGAATGAAAAATTGGACAGTACCAATAAAAAGTTAGAAAGTAAAATAGATGGTATTAAGGAGAGTAATAGCGAAACTTTAAGGGAAGCTATAAAGGAAAATAATGAACAAATGAAGAATGAGTTCAGACAAATAAATGAAGAAAATTTAAAACAAATAAATGAAAGAATTGAAGATGTCAATAAGGCAATTACACAAAAAAATAGATGAGTGTAATGAAGAAAGAAAATGAGAAATCGCCAAAACAAATGAAAAAGTAGAAGGCACCAAGGAAACTATTGGACAGGTCAGAATAGATTTAGATACTAAGATAGGTCAAGTAAAAGAGAGTAGTCATGCCCAAATGCAATCCGATAAGAACGGATTTCGGAGACAAATGTCAGGACATCGATACGGCCATAAGCGAAGTACGTGGACAGGGACAACGCAACCAAGAGAGGATTGAGGGACTCCAGCGAACAGCCGATAATCGACCCACTTCTATTTCATACATCCAAACCATGGAAATGAAGGCTAAGAAAATGCATCAAAGAAAACTAATCAATACCAGAGAAGAATTGGAGATGATTAAGAATGGGTTACTTAATGTACTTAATCTCTCAATTACTAACCATAAAGAAATAAGTAACTTTAAAAATAACAGAAGGAGCTTAATAGAAACTTTCGAAGGGACTCACAATAAAACCTTGAGTAAAAACATAAGCAAGTCTATAGTTAAATTAAATACACTAGGAAAAGAAATGCATAATAAAGGACCAGTGATGTCATTAATAATTGATATGCCATTGAAACATCTGTCCAGTAAACTAAATGGTAAAGTGATTGATGTAGGCATCGATATAAATGAAGATTTTACGAAAAAAAAAATTGAAGTACAAGGTAACAGCAAGAAACTTAAAGGGGACTGAAGAGAAAATTGCTAAAGACCAAGAAACAAGAAGGACCGGAATAACACTGTTCACAATAATAATCCGAATAATTATGGCAATTGAAGTAATCGACCATGGATAAATTAAGCACCAACACAACATCGAGGAAAGGGACTGATTTTCTGGATACCGACCAAGCAAACCATATAAAAAGGCAAAAAAAAAAAAAAAAATATTAATAAGAAAAAAAATACAAATGAAGATATAATGAAACACTAACAAGGACTTAAGAGAAACTGTTAAATGAGACTGACCCAATTTTGGGTAAAGACTAGACAAAGCGATAAAAATAATGATTATAATAAATGTTTTAATAACCATAATCATGATAAGAATAATAATAATAATAATAACAATTAGGACAAGCTACTATTTAAGAACAATAAAACATTAAAAATGAGTTAGGTAAAGGAAGAGGAATCTACCCATGGGGAAAATAATAATAATACTGAAATCTTATATATTAGAGCTGAGGTAAATGGGATACTAACAGAAGTTATGATAGATAACGGGGAGAATGTCTCATTAATTAGCAGTAGAGTTATCTGGATACAAAGAGAGTTCCAAAAGATAATACTAACATTGCCCGTTAATAAAATAAATCTAATTGGAGCTACTGGATGCCAAAACAAGTCTGTCAGAAAACAGGTATTAATAGAAGTTAAAAGTAATGGATCCTCAATTCCCAGGATATTTTTGGTCGCAAGAGACCTACTATTTAATTTGTCAGTCGAGTATTTAATATGCTAAGGCAGTACTTAGTTATAATTGATTTAGTATGGACGGCTGAGTATATGGTAGCCAAAGTGCCCCTCAGATCCGTGCCAGCTATATTATGTTAGGGAGGATATAATGGATGAGTTTAGGTCATTACAAAATACTACAGATTACCAAGATAATAATGAAGAAATGTGGCAGAACAAAAATTAAAGATCCAGAGGTTCCAGAAAAGAAAAACGGAGTTAAATCTAAAGGCAGAACAAACAAATAAACTAATATCAATCTATAACAAATACAAACATATTTTCTCCAACATGCCCGGTAGAGTGGTAAACATGAAATGACACCTACGAATTGACATATCCTACCAATCAAAAACTTAAAGGAACCTACAACCAAGCTTATCTGAAAAAGTATTATGAAAACACCACACAAGATTGAATGATAATTTCCTCAGTCTTATAAATATGCCATCCGAAATAATCGTTCTTGAATGGGGGGCATTATATAAGGTAACAAGGTTCCACCTCCAAAGAAAGACAAGTATACCATCAAAATTTGTAGTGAAATATGTAGAAACGCAATCTTATTAATATTAAAAGAAATAGAAGAATAAAATAAACTTAATAAATACAGTAATGAAGAGACAATATATTACTTAAAGATAATTAATTATTTTCAAGGAATAAAAAGAAATTGAAACAAAAAGGGAAATATTATCATAAATAAATCATTGGGAAATAGGGAAATAGAGAATGCAAATTTAGGAATTAAATAATGCAATTAACCTGACAAAACAATACTGATGATGACAAATACCCAGAAGAGACGATCAAATGACAAAAAATGTAAATAGTTATTAGTAGACATAAATATAATGTACAAATGTTCAACTTAGTATGTAAGAAATAAGACATTGAGTATAGCCTTAGATTAAAACTATGAGGAGGTCTGCGAACCTCAAACAGTTATTTTGTATAAGTGAACTACAGACTGTTAGTCATATAGAATTACAATATATTAATATTGAACAATAATTATAAAAATCAGGTAGTGTAACAGTGTAAAAAGGTGAGAACAACAGTGATAGGCTTTAAAAAGTAAAAACAGTGTATAGTGTAAGTGAATAAACATATTTATAATATGAACATTGTATGAAACATGTAATTTATATGAAACAACAAGGCAACTAATATAGTGAAATAAAACCAAGGGGAAATAATTAAAAAAAATAAAGAATCTTCCGTTACAAACTTATAATATAATAGTGACGAAGATACAATAAGATTCTATGGAATCATATTAATTATAAATTGTAAAATCGAACCTGTGGCCAAGACCTGAAATGAATGAATTAGTGTTTTAATAAAAAGGAAGGTATTGCTCAAAAAATTTTGAAACCAGACAGAACATGTCAGCTTTACTGTTGGATTTAATACAAATTAAAGACAGATACGAGACGAAATAATACAGAAAAACTATGGAAATAACTAAAAGAAGGATGTTTTAATCGATGGTACAAAAAACTTGAAGTCCAGGAGCAAAGGATCAAGAAATAAGCTTGTAAAGAAAACTCTAAGATTGGTGAGATTACTCCAATGATCAACCAAGATATTTGAAAACATTTTAACATTTAAAGATCGAGTTACAGCGATATACTATCACAAAGACAATAAAAACTTTATAATAGTGAATACTAATTGTACACAAATAATTATTAGTATTAAGAGTTTCTTTTTTCAATTGTTCATTTGTTCTTTCGTATGATCCAAAGAACCCACAGATACACAACATACATCAACAACCACTAATTACCAAACATTATTTATAAATATTATGTTTTATGATATGTTTACGATTTGTACTATACTTTGACATGACTAATAGTTGAACCCTGAGATTGAGATTTTTCATGATCTACACAGAAATGAGTTTCGAAAAGAGTAATAAAAAGAATTGAATGTAAGACAAGAACGAATAAGGAGTTTATTTATTATAACATAAGAGTCTAAAATTTTACAATATGTCTGTATGCATATATTACAAAAAATACAAATTAATTACTGTTGCTTGAAATGAGGTGGAGAGTTGAAATCTGGTATACATAGTACATTTACCATTTCTTATAAGTACAAAACAAATTAAAGTACTATCTTAAAATTTTTTAAGTGCCAACTGCTTGAAATTTTTTATTCTAAATTTCAAAAAAAATCAGTACTTCTAACAAAAAATGTCTTATTATATTAAAAGAATTAACCTCTTTATTTGTAATACAATGGTAACTTTGCTTATGGAATTCGAATACAAAATAACAGAGATATTACATTTCATTTATAACAAAACATTTGCACTGTTTTCCTTATAAGAACCACATATTTCCATTTACATTATTTTATCATGATTAGTGGTAGGCGCAGTTGTTTAAAGTTTAAGTTGTTTACTATGGTTTAACAATTTTTAATTATACTGAATAAAAGTATATTTAGCCGACATAGTAACTCACGTCTTAAACAGATGTTCACTCGTATTTGGACAGTGTTATACATCACTAGACCAAGCATCAAATACAGTTTTTCAGTATTTGCCTTCAAAGTTCATTGGTTATTAAAAATTGGATAGTATATAAATATATGAAATACATTTTACAATTTTTTATTTATTAAAATATGTTAGTTCTAGTGTTTTCCTCAAAAAACACACCACTATATCATTTTTTATAAAATAGCAAGTAGTCTAGCGATTCATAACACCATCCATTTAGTAGTAGAGCATAAATATGTATACCATGGTCAATATTTTAAAAAAGTGAAGTAAATAAATAATTAAATGTTTATTTATAATTATTTCATTTAACACTTGGGAAATGGAAAAAATAATCCAATTTCTTTAATTTTTTAACAACACAGAAAAGATACATGTTTCTTATAAGTAAAGCCCGGATTTTCGTGCAGTAAAAAAATTCCAGAACGTGCAATAAAAACTTGAAATCGTGCAAAATCGTGCAGTAAAAATTTTAGATTGTGCAAAATAAAATGGAAATCATAAAATTGAGTTAAACTAACATGACATTGGTCCCACATCCTTAAAAATATGGAAATAATAGTTTTCATCTTAAAACTTACTGATTCAGACCATAGTAAGAGGAGAATAATTTTGTCTAAAAAACAACAAATACCAATCGTTACCACTTACCACTTTGTTAGGTATATATTCTCAGATTTTACTTTTATTCCTGTTTCTAATAGATGGCTGTTGAATTAAAGTTTACTAAACTTTATTTGTCCAAAAGTCCAAATAAAGTTACTAAACATATTTTTAATAAACATAAATTTACATTTTTAACTTACTTACTATTAAGTTTATATTCAGGCTTTTTAGCTTAATATTTTGTTAAAATTAATAATAAAAAGTTTAGCTTAACATTTTGTTAAAATTAACAATAATGTAATTTTCAAAATTATCTCCTGAAAAGCTAAATCGTCGGTCACTTAAAACGTATTTGAGCTGAGAAATACACGCTCGACATCAACACTTGTCATTGGACACAGCTTGAAACAGCTTAGGATTTTTGGATCTATTTCTAATGAAACATCTATTCCATTAAGAGCGTTGTTATATTTTGTTAAAGTACAGTATTGTAATCCAGATTTTTTTCAATGACATTTTTGAATTTATTGTAAATTAGTAAACCTTTTTCATTATTTATTATTTTAAGCTGGTTTTCTGTTTTTTCTATAATTTCTATTTGTGAACTTAATGAAAGATTTCTTTCTTCAAGTTTCTTAATTGAATCTGAAAGCGTGGAATAGTGAGCACGAATAAACGCTAAATCGGAAGTAATGGAAGTTGTTTTTAAAATGGCCTTTACTTTTGTGACAGATTGAGCATCTTCCTCAAGTTCAGCAATAACTTCCTTATAATTTGAAAAATTATCAGAATAAAACAACGCGTCTTCTAACCATGTCCCCCACCTAGTAATAACAGGTTCTGGTGGAAGAGGACAATCTATTTTATCTCGATACACTGATACACGATGGGGAGCTTTAAGGAAAATTTTGTTCCCATTATTTATCAATTTATTTACGTCAGGAAATACTTCACGAATTTTCTCAGCTACACGATTTAAGGCATGTGCCATGCACGTTAAATGAATCATTTTTGAATAAAACACTTTTAATGCGGTTCCAGTTTTTACCATGTAAGGAGCAGCATCAGTAATGAAGAGCAAAATTTTATCTTGAAATGTAGTTTCTTAAAAAAAATGCATTAAACTATCGTTAATAAAACGGGAAACAGTTTCATGATTTGTTTTCACGAGTTCTTTAACTGAAAGTAAAAATGGGGTTGGTAGAACTTCTGGGTGGAGAATGCCAATTACTAAACTACAAATGTATTTACCCCTAGGATCAGTAGTTTCATCAACCATTATGTAAATAAAATGACCTTGGATTTTCTTTCTTATTTCTGACATAGTTGAACTGAAACATATATTTAAATAGTTCTTTCTGAGTGTGCTCTCATCAGGAATTTTTGTGTGTACTTTTCCAAAAACGATTTAAAAGTGTTGACTGCAACTTATGGAATGGGATATTAGTAGCAACCATCGCGTAGCACAATTCCATCATGATTTCTTCTCGGCTATCGGTACGGCGGGAGCACTCTGCCAGTAAAGATTGCACGGGGCCACTCTTTCGTATTTTAGAATCTTTCAACTGTATGTGTCCTTTTATAGTTAAAAACCAGAATTAAAAATGAAAACATACAGTTGAAAGAACCAGAATCTTTTTAGCTCTAAAACACGAGGAGAGAAAAATTCAAAGCATTAACTTACTCGAATTGCAGTGAGCATCAACTTGTGATTTTCTCTCGCTGCCTACAGCCTTATCACAGGTCACACAGTAGATCGTCTTCCCATCAGCTTTCAGCTCCGGGTATTTTTCAATCCATCCTCTTATCTTGAAGCTGAGACTGCTTGCCGTTTTAGGCATATTAATAGATTCACACAAAACGAAAAAACACATACTGTTCCGGAGGCAGACAACTGAAAAATTAACAAAACATCGCTTCGAGAAGAGAACAGTGAGAAGGGGAAATAGAGTAATTCAAAAATTCTTGGAAGAATAAACCCAGCTCCTGCTTGCTCTGGGTCAAAATTCTAGGAACGAACGAGGCAGTTGAGCCATCTTTACTAGCAACCGAGCGAGTGAAAATTTTCGTCTATTTCCTTCGGTTGTTGCATGTTTACATCATTTGATGTTCCACGAATTTCTTTGTGCTGATTTTGATCTCGACTTTGTTTACGATCTGCATGTATGTTTCGCGCTTGGCTATCGCGCAGCTGAATTTTGAAAAGCAGGTAAATGTGCAATTTTGTGCATTAAAACTACAGAATGTGCAATTTTATGCAGTACCCCCCAAAACGTGCAATTTTGTGCAAAATAAAATGTATGTTAAAATGACCTATACATCCTGATTCGGATAAATAACTTGTCACTGGCCGTTTACGAACTAGCAAAAAAAAGATGCAATTGCACGTGAATCCGGGCTTTACTTATAAGGAAAACAGGCCAAATGCTTTGTTAGGAAAGAAATGTAATCTCTGTTATTTTTTATCCAAATTTCATAAACAATGTGAAGGTGCCATTTGATTTTAAACTAAGGTGCTAATTTTTACGTAATAAGACATGTTTTGTCTGATTTTTGTGAAATCTGAATTAAAATTTTCAATCAGCTCCCACTTAATGTTTAAGATATCCTCTAAAATGTTTAATATAATACTTTGGTCTGTTTTGTACACATAAGAAATGGTAAATGTACTGTGTATACCAAACATCAACTCGACACCTCATTCAATTCAGCAGTAATTATTTTTTTTTACAAAAAATGCATACATGCATATAGAGGAAAAATGAACTGTTTTCCAGTATATGTTTATTGGACACTTTTCCTTCAGTTTAATGAGTTGAATCATTTCTCAATATTTTGTACCATCTGTTTATTTCACTCTGTACATACTGAATTGTTTATGTTCATCTTCAAGCTTTGCATAACAATAAGCTCTAAGAAATTTATACTACTGGTTTTCCATATTCAGCAGCAAAGATTCTTATATTTGGTTAATATGGGTTAATAGTTGCTGACATCATCTTATGTTCCCAGCACACTTGCAACACATCTAGATTAAATCACTACACATACAAAATACGAGGCTTATCCAGAAAGTAAGTACTGTCTGTGCATATATTCCGCGCATATTGTAGTACGAATGTCGCGTATGCGTAGTTACTTCCTTCTATTCGACGACGAAGTAGCCAAGCTATATTGTTTGTTTACGTTTACTACACATTGGTAATCATGTTTAAAAAAAATCGATCGGCCCGCCAGTTGTGAAATAAGAACAGTTATTAGGTTTTTGAATGCGAGAAATCTTCGTCCTTATGAAATTCATCGTCAGATTTGTGAAGTTTATGGACAGAATCCGATTAGTGAAGGTATTGTGAGAAAGTGGGTTAGGATGTTTAACCATGGAAGAGAAAATGTTCACTACGAGTAGCGTAGTGGTCGCCCGTCCTTAGTCAACGAAGAATTGCTGCGCAGTGTTGATGAGAAGGTTCGTTCCAATAGGCGATTCACAATTTCTGATTTGTCAATGGATTTTTCAAACATTTCTAGATCTTTATTACACGACTGAACATCTTTATATTGTGACTGAACATTTACACTACAAAAAACTGTTCGAGATGGGTGCCGAAAATGCTAACGGACGGTTACAAAATGAAACGCATGAGAGCAGCCTTGAAATTTTTGCAGCGTTATGAAAGAGATGGAAATTGTTTTTTTGAAAAGAATTGTCACTGGTGATGAAACATGGGTTTCTTACGAGACACCAGAAACTAAACGACAGTCACTGCAATGGCGGCATACTGGTTCCCCAAAAGCCAAGAAAGCAAAGCCACCTCTTTCTGCAAAACAAATCATGTGCACCATTTTTTGGGACTGTCAGGGAATTTTGTTAGTGGAATTTATGGAACGAGGCACAACAATCAACGCAGAAGTTTACTGTGAAACACTCAAAAAGTTACGGCGAGCAATACAAAACAAAAGGCGTGGACTACTGACTTCCGGAGTGGTGTTTGTCCATGACAACGCGCGACCGCATATCGCACGTGTAACGACGGCGCTTGTTGATTCATTTTGCTGGGAACAATTCAGTCATCCTCCTTACAATCCAGATTTGGCTCCCAGCGATTTCCATTTGTTTTTGCATCTGAATCAATGCAAAAAATGCAATGAAATATCTTGCCGGCCAGAAGTTTGAAAATGATGATGAGATAAAGGGAAACGTCCAGCAGTGGTTGAAGTCGCAGGCGGCCAAATTCTTTGAAGCGGGCATATTAAAATTAGTGCCAAGGTACGACAAATGTCTCAACTTGCATGGTGACTATGTAGAAACGTAGATTAAGGTATGTAGAATTTTTGAAAATAATTTGTATCATTTTCTTAATGCCCAAACGGTACTTACTTTCTGGATAAGCCTCGTATAATCCACCTTTGCAAACCACCTCATTGAAGCAAACCACACATACACAAACATCGACGGCCACATGGATATTCTACATGTACACACAAAAGGCCGAAAACTAGACACTCTTGAACAATTGGAAATATAAAAACACATAAAAAGACATCCTAAACGAACAGACACAATTAAAATCACACGTATTATTTAAACATATCACACTCCACACACATCGATCCTTCAAAAGTCGACGCCATCGCCAAGAACAAGTGCTCCCAGTGGCAGCCTCTGACGAAGCTTATAATAAACTAAAACTGGTTCAGGCTATAAGATGCAACTTTTACATTTTTACCAATAAAATACTTTGTGTACTTACTTACCGGTAGTGATATACTTATATTTACAAAACATAATTAGACTATGAAACATGATTATGCTAATGAGTTTAATATCAGACAATTCAGGTTCTCAAACAGAATTATCACTGTTGCACACCACTATAGAAAAATTATTCCGATTAGCGCTTTCAAGCTTCTCAGCTCGTCAGATCAGAAATCTATCCGGATCTGATCTATAGCTAATCGGAATAATTTTCTATAGTGGTGTGCAACAGTGATAATTCTGTTTGTGATTATAACCACTAACACAACTTTCTTCATTAAAATTCAGGTTCTGTGTAATCAGGTCATGCTTTTGTGCACCAGTTACAAGATGAGAACTAATATTTATTGCCCTTGACAGTGCCCAGCTGGTTCACAGCATCATTGATAATATACATTACTATAGTTACAATGAATGAAAAGTTAGCGCTGTAATGTGATAGGTACTAAGAATGCTGCCATGTCAACAAACATTTAATTAAAGTAATACTGTCTAGATCTGTGGTGGCCAACATGCAACTTGGTTGTATCATAAACAGTAAAATATATTAATTTTGCCAATAAATAACTTCTTTTATTAAAGTAAGATTTCAA
Source organism: Magicicada septendecula (assembly GCA_034769895.1). NCBI lineage: Eukaryota > Metazoa > Arthropoda > Insecta > Hemiptera > Cicadidae > Magicicada > Magicicada septendecula. Next base: position 366,579,969 of record CM068375.1, read on the forward strand.
ATATTAATTTCTCATTTTCTGCTGACTGACCTCTCTTGTAACATCACTCATTAGTTCATAAAGTCCATTTGGTACTGGACATATAAATTTGTTTCCATGAGCTTGTAGCATATGATCCATATTTACTTATATAAATTACACTTTCAGCTTTAAAAAGATGTGTTTATAAAGATTTGTCTATTAACGTTATTCAGTATCCAATAATTACACAATTGTCTTGTGACTCAAGCAACAATTAGAAAAATCTTTTAATGCCTTCTTGATTTGCATGGGGCATATTCAGTACGGTTTATAAATTAAACACAAGTTAAAGCAGATTATAAAAATAATTGAAGCTTTTATGTGATTGATAATATGTATTGCCAGCGAGCATACGAATTTTTAAATTTCGCGGCAATGTAGCACAAGTTTACCAAGATTTGTTGTTGATATGAACAATGAGAGGAAGGAACACGGAAACTGACCATATGGCTTGACAGTAGGTTAATTAACAGTAGTGTCTTCCCTTCTTTTAATTACTATATTAGCAGTAGTGAATAATTTATACTTTCTTTCGTATGAAATAGAGTTTAGTTGAATTTAGTGTAAGTATGGCGTAGGTTTTTTAAAATGTTAAAACGACAACAGCTGAGAGTACACGTCATCTGACGTGACTAACCAAATAGGTTAGAGACGTTTTGTGTACTGCTTTATATTATTTCTATCACCCATATTACTAAAATGTGGATACTGTGTAATATGATTAAAAATAAATTTAACTAACATCTTAAACATTTAACGTATCTTTGGCAAAAGTTCATATTATCTGGTCAAGAGCGGCCTATTCCGGGAGTTAAAAAAGTTCAATGAAATAATTTGTTAAGAATTGGAATTGATTAGCTATAATTTATAATATGTAAATTAAATAGGATTTTTTGTAAACCAGAGATTTTCAGAGAAGTCTTGTACTTGAAAGTGTTGTTTTAACAATGTGGAACACTGTATTCCCCTGTTCGTTAAAAGTAGCAAATAATTCATCATGTGAAGGATTATTTATTTATTTTTTTTAACACGCATCAGTTCTCCAGGTATAAGTAATTATAACTAGATGACATGTTGGTTTATTGTTGTACTGTTGATTTTATTATCGTTATTTTCTTATAGATCTGGGTGTAGCCTATATTGACAATTTCTATGAAGGAAAAGAGCATATATAATATGCTCGATATATTATATCGAGTGGTTAGCGGTAAAACTACCCTAGTCCAAAGATGTTTCAAAAACAACTTTTATTTTTTATTAATTCCTATTTTTCTTTTCATTTCCAAAACCTATGTAATCAATAAAAAAACTATTAATAATAAAAATTAACCTTAAAAATCAGTTTAATAATTTTATGATTTATCATTGCACTTGAAAACCTATAATTTCAGTTTTCAGGAGATTCACCTACACGAGAACTTCTGGGTAACTGTACCACTAATCCTGCAATATTATATATATATTGCAGTGGGCAGGACAGCAAAACATTTATTATGATTTTCAGAGTCATGTAGAATTGACGTTTTATTTGGTATGATAACAGAGCTACACTCATACAATTCCACTGAACCATTAAGTATAACTATATTCTCATGTTTTTTGATCATTGAAGCAAGTCATAAAGGTGTGAAATTTGTTATAGGTTTTCACTCAAGTGGATTCTGTTTTGTTCTCTAATTAAATAGTAGAAGAAACATAGAGAAATAGGTGTTTCATTTATAATTTTATGTAATGTGTGCACTGTGTAGGTTCCAAGTTTGTTTTCTTTATTGTTAGACATATTTTTCAGAAGTAATAGTTTGTCTTTCTTAAGGGCTGAAAGACTTTGATTATTACTGGAATGCTCGTTACTCCATATTTTCCTGCATTGACAGTATATATTCCTGCAATGTCATTGTTAGTTTTGTTTATTTAATGAAAATATCCACTTAATACTAATTTTGCTTCACCCTCCAAATTAATGTATGGCTGGGTCCTTTTGAGTATAAAATCTTCCAAATTTGAATCAGAAATCTAAAAATGTTTTTAAACAATAGTTTAATAAAACCTATCATTAGGCCTATAGGCCTACTTTGAGTGAATTAAAAATATTATTATTAATTTTAGGAAATGTTTCATTTGGAGGACACTGATATTTGTTTGGAATACAAATCTGGTGAAAACAACCAGTGAGTAGCCATCAGGATAGAATACGGAAATAGTTGTGTTAAGTAAATTATAAATATTGTTGTCACTAACATAGGTTACGTGTACTAGTTATGCCCACTCTCATTATCACCGATTGCTCATTAATTCATCTCATTACAACAATTCTTATAGGTTAGGTCCAGTCTTATTACTTTGTGATTATGTGGCATGATATAGACACATACATTAAGGTTTACATTTTAAAAATTGATATGTGTATAATTTATTGGTTTGAAGTTCTTGGGACAATAGCCCCAATGTTTTGTCACTTTCCAGTATTATTATTATTATTATTATTGGGTCCTTCAGTCTTTCCACTGGTTTGTACCCTCCCTGCATATACCCATTGTGCGTGTGTTACGGAGTCTCTCACAGGTATATGGGACCTACAGTTTAATGCCGGATCCGAACGGCATAGTTGGGGAGGGTTTATACTAGGCAGAATACCTCTCGCTGGTTTGGTTTGGTTCCAGTAGTATAAAGCAAAATATATTTGCTTTATAAAGTAAGGTAAAACTTTATGTTTTTACTTATAAAAAACTTTGTGTTCCGAGTCGTTAATATAATAGTTGTATTTAGCAAAATATATTATCAGCGTACCTTGTTGTCATGTTCATTTAGTAAAATTGCCACCAGATATCATGCTGATTTATAGTGAAAAGCCGGATAAATAACTTCATTGCTGTTGCCATTGTATACAAGTCATTATATGTTAAGTGGCCCCTATCTTAGGAAAATAATTTTTTATATAAGGTCTGTTTCTTCGTAAGATCTATTCATAACATATACGGGAAATATGTAACCCCTTTTTTTCATCTTAAGTTTGTTTACATGGCCAGATGGTTAGAGTACAATAATAATTATTTTTGGTGTTCTGCCATAAGGCAGGTCTTCAAATGGTAAAAGCTCTCCAAACTGTCCTATCGCATGCCAGTCTTTTCATTTCTTCGTAACACCCTCTGATTTTAATGCTATAGTACAATAATAAAATAATTGAAATTTGATAGTTAAACTATAGTTTTTTTAAAGCCATATGTATAGTCAAATTTTTCTGAATACCTAATCAAACGCAAAATTAAGTTCCAAATAATGTTCAAGTGTTAAACTTGTGAAAAACAAATGTTCAGGTATTTCAAAACTTGATAATGGTATTAAATGGTAACGGGAAAGTCTGTCATATCTATAACATTAATTTTCTCTTCTCCCATCTCTTTAACAAAAGCTATTGATACACACAAGATATGCACAGCTATGTAACAAGAAGTGTATACCATAGTTTTTTTTTTCGGTAGCCTACTGGTGTGAATTTGGGGATACTTAAATTCATTCATTTACTTCGGGGATTTGGCATTGATTATGCCTGTTCAGGTTGCCTCACAGGTTTGTTGTGTCCATCTTGCTTTTGGACGTCCTGGATCTCTTTTACCTCTTACTGTATACTGCCAAGCTTTTTTCAGAAATGTTATCTGGCTGCCTATTTAAAAATGATCTTTCCATTTGGTGTGATACTTTTTAATGTTTTTCATTTATTAAAAAAAACTCAGTTCCTTCCTGATATCATTATCCCTCTTACCAGGTGTTAATGTACAGCAAGTGAACGTAAAAATTTCAATTTTGTATTACAGGGAAAATTCGTACCTAGGCATGGTGATATGCCTTAAGACAGCAGCCATGTCAATCACCTTAAACCACAAGGTATTGGTAATACCTTTGAAGGAAATATATTTCACTAAAAAGCCTCGGATACTTAAATTTTTAAATAAAATAACCCAGACAAATGGCTAAGGGTCCAAGTACATTGTGTAAGAACCACTGACACTACCACCCTTGCAGTTTAGAGCTAGAAAAAGATATGTGTAATTCACTAATACTAAGCTCTCAACTCTTGCTTTGATGGCGACTCTTAAAATTATCTCAGGGTATCAAAATGATTATTAAGACAATTTGAATTGAATGAATCCTAATTTTAATAAACTCTTCATTAACACATTACAAATTACATACAATCTTAAAATGGTTCACAATATTGAAATTATAGCTTCTCATCAATTCTCATTTGAAAGTAGGTTCTTAGACAGATTGAATTGCCAATAGTAATAGATTTACAAAAAATACATGAATTAATATGAGTTTAATGTTCAAATTTTGTTTTACTTGTTTGTTGAATTCCGTTTGTGTCGGTGATTCCTTCCCTCGGAGTCTGCGATCCTGGAGCCTTGCGTTTATCGGCGATTCGGACGATCCTGTTGTCGACACTCATTGACATTAACACTTTAATTACCTCGGTTTCACCTTCACTACACAGCTCACATCTACTTACTGATTTAGCATGTAATTAGTGTATAACTACTATTTATTCTGATACCTTAGTCAATATGTTATTAAGCTGAGTGCTCACAATATCAGTAATTCATACCGAATACACTTCAACGCTTCGTAACTTCCTGATTCACATGTTAGATTATCGTTGATATTGAGTTCGATAGTTTATCACCAATTTACAGTATATTTATCATAATGATTACTTTGATTTTAGTATATTTCTTCAACTGCAATACCGGTTTTAATACTATTAATGCATGACACGAATATTGTACTCATACTAATTATTGCAAGTTTTAGTTATAAAAATCTTAATACGCGGTACCGAGTCTGATAGCTGTAATGTTCTCCGTAGACTCCCGACAAATTTCCCAACTACGTTTTTTTATACACACACAATCCTTACCCACACTCAATATTTACAAATCGCGTTCCCATTGGTTTCAAGTACCGCGATATTTGATTTCCTCCAACCCAACTAGCTAATTTCACCCGCTCAAAAAGTGATGCTTTCTTTCATTTGCCAAAAAACAGCGCGTGCCAAACTTATACAACTAAGGGGAGAGGGATGCCACCTAATGTTCGCTCGCTCTTACCTCTCACTCTATTTCTAACGGAGTGTATTGTCTGAACACTCAGCTTTCTCTCGATTTCACTTAAACTTTATTGCTTTTTTTAGCACAATACATTTTATGATTCTTCACCGTGTACGTGACTTGTTGTATGGTTTTCTCCCCGTCAGAGAGGCGCCTCGACAAGGGTGCGTTCTTTGAAGAACACCGCTAGGCTTGGTTCTAACAGTACTTCAACTCAACGTTACTTGCATGTCTTAGTCTAATAAACAATTACTAATCATGATTCTACATAAAATCTGAGTAAAATTGAGTAGCATTCAATTTTTACATTATATTTGTCCCCCAATAGAATCGTATAAGATTTTTGGTAGAAAATTGATGAGGATTCTATTGCTGCGTCCTTCAAATGGATCTTATTACATTTATTTAACCCCTTTACAATGTTTTTTAAATTCTTACACCTATTACATTCGTATTATGTTAATTATATATCTACAAGTGAATTTTAATTACATATACTATGGTACATTTAGTAATTTCTTTTATTACTCCATTCTCTACCCTTTACATCCATCAGCTGTTTACATTGTCATTGGGCCCACAGTTTGTTTACAAACAGAACCCTCAACTGGCTTGTGCTACCTGCTTGTCAAAAGCTACATACCGCTTTGGGTCCCATGTCCCGCTATTCATGACAGAGTTACAAACAAATACTTTCCCTTGATATTACATAATTTCTTATACACATAATATATTTGAAAGGTTATCCTGTACATACAATACAGTGTTAATTAATTATCCTTTCGACATTTTGTCAATTCAGTCTTATTAAAATTTACTTATAAGTTATTATATATACATCCGTGAAAGTTGTGTTCTTACAATCTGTTTATTAATCTTTTGTCTTTGTAAAACCTTTCGTCTCTGTGTAATGTGTGTTAAATTTCATAATACGGTTTGAGCTGTCTGATATTAAACTTTCCTCGAATCTTTCCGGGCTGTTGAATGTCTTCGAGTTGGTATGTCGCCATTCCGACTTCCTTACAGACCTTATATGGACCTTCGAAAATATTACAAAATTTTCCAGTTACCTTTTTTTTAAATCTGACATTGGGTATGCTCGTAATAACACTTTGTCACCTACCTGAAACTTCGTAATTTTATTGGCTAAATTGATCTGTTCTGTCTGTTTTCTACCCTTCTCCTTAATTCTTAAATAAATATTTTTGTAGTCAACTGGCTGATTTGCTGGTATCATTTCACTATCTACATACTTGGCCCAATCACGCTCTGGTTTTCTTCCCCATTGAGCTTCGTATGGCGTTGTTTCAATGGTCTCGTGATATGTCTGATTGATATCCACACTTCAATTAGCCCTAAATATCTAGCCCACTTAGAGTGTCTTTCTGATGTTAGCGCCCGAAACATGTTTCCTAACTGTCGATTGATTTGCTCTGCCAGGTTGGTGCAAGGATTTCGTACGGCGGTAAATTTCGGTTTAATGTGTAGTTGCTGTAATGTGATTATCCATTTCTGACTGGTAAACTGCGTTCCATTATCGGACAATATTGCGACTGGTTTACCGATTTCTTCGCAGTACAGTTTTATTTCATTTATGGTGACTGTGGTGGTAGCCTTTTTTAACTAGTAGAGTTTTACGAATTTAGTGAAGTTATCCACCATAATTAGTATGTATTTGACACTGCCTGTTGAAGTTGGTAAAGGGCCATAATAGTCGATGCTAACTAATTCTCCCTTCGACTTAGGAATGACGGGTTGGGTCTCTCCCAGCATCCTTTGATAATAGTCTTTACTCTTCTGACATGTCTGACAAGTTTTTATAACATGTTGCGTAATCTTGTTGATGGAGTCTCCCGTGAAATACTCTTTGAATAACTGGTAGGTACGTTGGTTCCCTACATGAGTATAGGCGTTGTGTAGCTCGTAAAAAACGTTCTGCTCAGCTCCGCGGTCAACATAAGTTTCCATGCCCCTCTGTCCTTCCGGTAAAGCTTGCCTTTGTACCATGCATATTTGTCATTCAGCTGGTGATCTGGGTTTGTTTGCACAGTTTCTATAATTGACTTCAATTTCTTATCTGCTAATTGGTGAAATGTTATATTTTTTAATTTATTCTTTACCTCCTTATTAATACGGATAGTGATACTATTGACTTCGAATTCTTCGGTATGATCAATTGGTTTCTCAGCGTCCATATCCTCAGGATATCTCCTAAGGACGTCAGCGACAACGTTTTCTCGCCCTTTGCAATGGAATATATCGAAATCATAATCTTGAATCGCCAGAATCCACCTGGTGATGCGTGATTTGTTCAGGTGACACTTCTTGATAAATATCAAAGCCTTATTATCAGTAATGATAGTTAATGGTCTCCCAAATACATACGTGCGAAACTTTTGCAGACAATGGACGACGCTCAATAACTCTAATTCCGTGGTGAAATAGTTCAGCTCTGCGCCTCGTAGCACGCGACTGGTGAACGCGACCACGCCGATTTCATTATTTTCATCCAGCTGATAAAGTTGTCCTCCGATAGCGTATTTACTGGCGTCCGTCTGCAGGTAGAAACGCTTATTTAGGTCAGGGTGTTTGAGGATTACCGTTTCAATAAACAACTCCTTAACCCTTTGAAACTGTCGATCTATTTCCTGAGTCCACTTGAAATTTGAATTTTTCTTTAACAAGTCCAGCAGCGGTTGTGTAGCTTCAGCATATTTGTTCGTAAACCTGCTATAAAAGTTAGTTAACCCCAGCTATCCCTTAAGTTGTTTTTGGTTTTTAGGCCTACGGAATTCTTGGATAGCTTTCACTTTATCTGGAGCAGCTGGTATCCCCTGTGTAGTCAAACAGTATCCTAAATAATTGATCTCTTTGTGAAAAAACTGTGACTTCTTAAAATTTACCGTAAGGTTTGCCTGTTTCAGATCTCGAAATAATAATTTTAGGTGTCTTAAATGCTCTTCCACACTGGCTGAAATACATAGGCAGTCGTCCCCATATAGGATAGTGAAACTCTTCGCCTTGTCCGATAATACTCGGTCCAATCCGCGTGTCAAACTGGCTAAACTGGTTTTTAGGCCGAATGGAGTTACAGTATATCGGTAGCACTTGCCCTCATATAAAAATCCAGTATAATCCCTACGATCCGGGTGTAAAGGAATCTGCCAAAATGAGCTTCGTAAATCAATAGTAGACATCACTTTGATATTTCCACACTTGGTCAGCACGTCATTTATCGGGATTGCACCTTCATAATCTGGCATAGTGACCGAATTAAGCTTCCGAGCGTCCAAACATAACCTCACTGTCTGATCTTTCTTTATCACAGTAACCATCGGGTTTATGTATGAACTTTGTGCCCTTTCAATCACCCCGTGCTCCTCCATTCTCCGAATTTCAGTTCTCACAGCATCTTGATATCTCATTGGAATTGGCCAACCCTTCTGACAATATGGTGTTTTATCTGTCACTTCAAATTTGTGGCAATACGTTGTAATTCGCCCTGGTGTCACAAAATATCGTTTTATTATTTGTTAATATCTTCCGTAGTTCTTCCTTATCGCAGTTGGTTAACTCCGTAATTTCCTGGATTTTTTGGTTGATAACTTCTACGATGCCTTCTTCTTCTACTGCCAGCTCTACCTGTAATATTTCTGCTATGGTCGTCTCTCCATGGGTAGGATTTCCTTTAATTATTAGTTGTTTATTATTAAGGTATATCACACACCCACTCTCCACCAGCATGTCAACACCCAAAATACAAACACAATACACCACAAACTAAAATTTACACTGGAAATAGAACAAAACAATAGTATAAATTTTCTGAACCTAACAATTAACAAAACAAACAATACACACACGTATAAAATATACAGAAAACCAACCACAACTGACATGGTTATACACAACACATCAAACCATCCAACACAACATAAACATGGGGCCTTCAACCATATGCTCCATAGACTAACTAAAATACCATTAAGTAAACAGGACTATAACGATGAACTCAACACAATCAAATATATAGCAATAAAAAACGGATACAACTTTAATTTAATAAACAAACTACACAAACACATCATAAACAAAAACAACAAAACACTAAATACCAACAACACACAACAAACTAAATACATCACACTCACATACCATAACTCCAACACACACAAAATCGCCAACACATTCAGGAAACACAAGTACAAAATAGCATACAGAACAAACAATACCGTCAAAAAACACATCAATGATATAAACATGGACATAGACAAATACAACAAAACAGGTGTTTACAAATTAAATTGTAATGATTGCAATAGTTTCTATATAGGCCAGACGGGAAGATCTTTTTCATCTCGTTGCTCTGAACACCTAAAAGCTTTATCCAACAACACTATACATTCTGCGTTTGCCACACACATACACACAAAAAACCACAGCTACATCAACATAGATACTAATCTTGAGATATTACACTACTTACCCGAAAGTCGAAAACTTAACACAGCAGAACAATATGAAATATACAAACACTATAAAACACAACCAAACAACATACTTAACGACCAATTAAACTATAAATCACATACACTTTTTGACACAATTATACATAAAACTAACAATAATTTGGATCCCCGCGCCAATCCCTCTCCTCCACACACCACCCCCACTAAACCTTCCAAATAAAAACTGTTATGAGTTACTGGCCAGTCTGTCTCAAACTGCTGACGAAGGCGCACACCATGCCAAAACACGTACGGGAAGAAAAAAACAAGTAAGTTTCACAAGTGAAAGTTCTATATTCTATATTATTCTATATTACCCAAAATACATTCTCTCACCAGGTCCGGCACTACTATAAAAACACTTTTGAACTGTAGATCTTTAACCTGCACATTTAGCAATACCTGCTGTGTAATTCTTTTAGATTTACCGCCCGTGGCTCCTTTAATTATGGTATTAGATAGTTTTAACATCTCTATTTTTCCTAGATCCTTTTTATTACTGTTAAACCAATGTTCCGAAATCGCATTTATTAGGCTGCCAGTATCCACCAATGCGTTAATCGGCACGCCGTTCAACATTATTTGCAGCTCTGGACATTTATTGCTTCTCAATCTAACATATTTATTATCATCACTTATCAAGTCATCCCTAATATCTAAGAAAGTCATATTTACATATTTAATCTTATCATTTAAATCTAAGACATGTTTACATGCTTTCTCTAGTTTTTTGGCCTCGTTGGTTCAACCTTGCTACCTGCATTACTTGTCGACGGAACAATATTAGTTTCCACCTTAAACTGTTTTTTCCATTTAGCCGGTCTAGTGTATTGTGTCCGCTCTTCATTAACTCCGTCTCACTTGGTCATTTTCCCTCTCTCTTCTCCGCTGTGCTTCCAATGGTTCCTTTCAAGCCGGCTGTCAGCTGGTCTTTGGTTCATTGACCTACTGCCGTTTTGTAAGTGATTGAATTCCAGTAATACTTGCTCAAATTCAGTAATCGTATTTACCCCACGAATGATAATAGCTACCTCAATCTCATGCGGGTAATGTCTTGCCAATTTCCTTATCAAATGTCTATCTGAGATAAGTGGAATCAACTGCCTATTCTCCAACAATTTTCTTTCTAAGTACTGGATTGTAGACATCCCTGTCTCTGAGTGGTACAGTCCGAATTCCAACTGGTCTCGCACCCGTTCCTGGATAACGTCATTCCAATACTTATTACTAAAGGCTTCTGTACACCCCGCAAAATTGTTAACACTATCTTTGACTAACCACCACCAAATTGCAGCCTCTCCTTCCAGGCCTCGATACCCATGCGGTGTTGTTGATGTCGTGATAATGTTCATGGTATAGCTCAGTTAGTTCCTTGATGAACTCCATCGGGAAATCACTGGATCCATTAAATTTGACTTCTTTTATCTGCTCGTTGACAACGCTTCGGGTGACGGGTGACGCGTTTATCAATGCCATCTTCGTCCGAACGTCGCTTTGTAACTGCTGCAACTTGAGGTTCGTTTCGCCCGAATGGTTATCCATTTTGCTTTCTAACTCTTTTAATTTATCTGCCCCTATTTTGTGAACAGCGATACTTTCGTCACAACGTTTATTGGTCGCTATTACTTTTTTGTTTATAATTTTAATGTCACTACTATGCTTATCGTCTATTTCCTTCAGTAGGCCTAATTTTTCATTATCACTGAACTTATCATTAATTTCATCCTTAATAGTACTAATCTATCATAGTTTTGGTGTCTACTTTAAATTGTTGCAAAATTTCATTGTTTTCCTTTTTGAATTCACTGAGTTGTGTGGCTATTTCGTCTCTTAAGACCTGGTTTTGTTGTGTAATCTGTTGTGATAGTTGTTGCAATTGTTTCGTCTCTTGTGATTGTTCTAACTTCTGTTCACGCATTTGTTTTTGTAATAATTCTGTTTGCTGTGTCATTTGTTGTGACATCTGTTGTGATTGTTCTAACTTCTGTTCACGCATTTGTTTTTATAATAATTCTGTTTGCTGTGTCATTTGTTGTGACATATGTTGTAGCAATGCATACATATCCGGTTCTTTAGGTGTTTCTGTTGTTGTTTTTTGTGCTAATCTCGGTCTACCCTTGTGTTGTATCTCTAGTGTTATTTGTGGTATTTCTACTTCTTCTTGGTCCTGACCCCGCGTCCTTGACTCTTGATCCTCCACTGTTAATTGGGCGAGTGTATGTTGATCCCCTAACTGGTTGTTAATATCAAACTCCCCTTCGCTATTCTGAGTTGTCTCTGTTTCTGTATTCATGTTGTCGTTTATTTTGTTTGTGTTGTTCTTTATGTATTTCGTTTGTCTACTTTTGCTTTGTGTAATCATACAAAATTATTCTTATTCTCTGCGTTTCTTATTCTACTTTTCTTATACTCTATTTGCAATTCAATTGTCTGTTTAGCTTACAAATTAAGCCTTGCAATGGGCTCCAAATACTACCTAGCGTATGATTTGGTCTTTATAAGCTCCACGGTTTTGGGCGCCACATATCACCCTTGCAGTTTAGAGCTAGAAAAAGATATGTGTAATTCAGTAATACTAAGATCTCAACTCTTACTTTGATGGCGACTCTTAAAATTATCTCAGGGTATCAAAATGATTATTAACACAATTTGAATTGAATGAATCCTAATTTTAATAAACTCTTCATTAACACATTACAAATTACATACAATCTTAAAATGGTTCACAATATTGAAATTATAGCTTCTCATCAATTCTCATTTGAAAGTAGGTTCTTAGACAGATTGAATTGCTAATAGTAATAGATTTACAAAAAGATACATGAATTAATATGAGTTTATGTTAAAATTTTGTTTTACTTGTTTGTTGAATTCCATTTGTGTCGGTGATTCCTTCCCTCGGAGTCTGCGATCCTGGAGCCTTGCGTTCGTCGGCGATTCGGACGATCCTGTTGTCGACACTCGTTGCCACTAACACTTTAATTACCTCGGTTTCACCTTCACTACACAGCTCACATCTACTTACTGATTTAGCATGTAATTAGTGTAAAACTACTATTTATTCTGATACCTTAGTAAATATGTTATTAAGCTGAGTGCTCACAATATCAGTAATTCATACCGAATACACTTCAACGCTTCGTAACTTCCTGATTCACGTGTTAGATTATCGTTGATATTGTGCACTTATCTACCCTACCACATTTAAATTATTAATGAACCATGATAACTTACCTTACAGCCTCAGGTCCGTCGCACGAACTGTGAAGTACAAGCGTGATTCAAAGTTGTGTATAGCAATAATTACTCTCATTGACCACATTAATTAGTTGTTTATTAATCAATTGCAACATTTGGTTTAAATTTACTTTTTACTCTTTTATTTTTTTATATCTCAAAATTATTACTGTTCATGTGAATCATCTTTTATTAGAAACTTTTACAGAATAAACCTTTAGGCCACTTGAACATTTTCATTTTCTTTTATACTTAATTAATATTCATTTTCTTCTCAAATAGATACTGTTGATCTTAATTATTCTTCTTTTAAAAAAAATATACAAAACAATCATTTAGGCTATTTAACATGGTAAATATTCTACCTTAACGTAACATTTACGTATATTACATATATCTATATAGACAGCCCAGTATCTGCACACACACACACACACACACACACACACACACACACACACACACACACACACACACACACACACACACACAGAGTCATTCAGAGTTTCTACCCCAGTGATTTGGATTTAAAACAAGAAATCTATATTGTGAAATTTGGATAATAGATTCAACGTGATACAATTACGTTTGTAAGCGTCGACGCTGTTGACCACGCGCTGCGTCCTGTATTTTCATCACACTATGCCCCAAAAAAGATTGTTTTAATTTTGAAAAAATTTCACTTGAGCTTAACTCGGTGCACTGTTGATTTAAACTCTTTACATTGTTTTACACATCTTAAACACACAATTTGCTGGTCGGCCAACCCTAATTTGCTCGAGCAATGTTTTATATGACCGCGCGGTCAGGAGTTGTAAGTTGACTAACTGACGCTACCCTGAGCGTCACTACGGCTACATCCGCTACATGTTCACCAGCTTGCGCTCTGATTCGTTGATAAAATCACATGATATGGTCATTAGTGAAATTACAGTTTCCTTTCTGGGGGCGAGTCTGGGTAATGTATCACAGGCCAGAGGCTCGCTAAACAATTCATGCTTCCTCCCAACGGAGGCGCAATCATCCGTGCACAGGTTTGCATTCCAATGCCTTAAGAAACAGTGCTTATTGCAGGACGCTGACAAAATGTGCGTCTTGGTGCCCCGACAAGGAATGTGTATTGTTATAAACTGAGGCCCTGTTTGGGTAGACCTTATGTTACATTTATAATTGCAATAAAAATAAAATAAAACCCCTCAAATTTGTCCCATTACAATACCCCCCCCCCAATAAGAGGTTTTCTGCCGAAACAGGAAAACTCTCATTGATAACCCTAAGAGGATCGGTGAGGATATGGCGCCAACAACCCCCCTTTACTCCTTAACACATCATGGGTAAACTACCCCCCTAGCTCGGCGATTATGGCTACACCTGAACGAGATTACTGGACTTCTCTGTTCGAGATCCCAACACCATAAAATCGGACCGTTACTCACCATAATACCACCTAACCTTTTATCATTCCACCAACAAATCAGAAACTGGCCTTATACCATACCAGATCCTGAACCGATATGTTCCCCCTTACATACATACTGGGTTGCCTTTAGCAAATACTGGGTGCGTACACATATTCATGATTTTATTGAATACAATATCTATATACTACTTTGTTGATCTTAAATTCATAAAATATTTTATATTTTAACTTCAATTCCTTTTCTCAATAGTTTTATCGGTTTGACGTTATGGTTTCACATAAATGGCAATTTCTGTCACAAAAAAAAAATCAACAACTCAAACTAAATCATTTAAATTTTGTTCACCTAGAGAAATTAATCTAAGTCCAATATCAAAGATTCATATTACCATTAATTTGATCATCTCTTTCCATTTGCTCTCAAAATTTCAAAATCCTTTAAATGTTTTTACAACTCTTCTTAATTAGCTGCTAACAATCATAATAAACAAAATAAAATGAACACCTTATTTTATCCTAAATTCCCTTATCATTACATTTGTTTACCACATATAATATGAACCATATAACTCATTTAATATATTAGCAATACACAGAATCACAATATATATTAAACATTAATATACAATCTGTACTTCAAGCAAAAAATGAAACAAATTTTTTTTTTTTTTAGAAAAATTTAATTCCCATAATATCTTTTTTTAACAATTTTCCCAGAAACAAAATTATTTAATTACATTCATTAACAAAAGAAGCCATAAGTCACTAAGAGAAACATATCATGTCTTTAACATCAGTCATCAGCTGATCTCTCAGGGTCAGGTGAATGACCTTACCCTAGATACACTACACAAAATTATACAAGGTAAAACGCATAACACATGTTTACAATTCTTACACTCTAACATAGTAATATAATAACGTAATAAAACATAATAAATTCCGTAGCATTAATCGTTTCAAAATCAGTAGATT
The DNA here is from genome assembly GCA_034769895.1 of Magicicada septendecula. NCBI lineage: Eukaryota > Metazoa > Arthropoda > Insecta > Hemiptera > Cicadidae > Magicicada > Magicicada septendecula. Next base: position 366,595,235 of record CM068375.1, read on the forward strand.
CGTCTATAAAATTATCATATGGAGCAAAACACATGTAAATCAATTACTTTCATACAAATTGTCTACTGTAATCATCCCATGAATCAAAATAAAATCACTTATTTAGCTTATTAGCTCATTTAGTTTGTCACTTTAAGATTTTAATTCGTTACTCCCCTGAGTAACCTCCTTACCACACACACTATGACCCCCCACTGGACTGTGGCATCCAGTTGCTTCCACAAGAACGGAAGGTTTTTTAGGGGTAGACGCTGCCTACCCCGTTCTTGCTTCAGTGTTATATAAAAATTGGGCATTACTGATGTCCGAGGACACCAGTAATCCTACTATATTGATTCACACACCCTTAATACGGCACTATAACCCCCTTCGATGATAGCCGCTGTTCCATAGTTATGTAGATTCCCCCTGATTTACCCCCTGTTAATTTCTAAGTTCACCAATTTAGAATATTAAGCCAAATCCACTGTCAGGGTTCGGTGAAACCGTGACCGCCCGAAAATGGGGAAACTACCATAAGACATACAAGGTTTATACTGACACTGCTACTGCAATTCACAGAAGGTAAACCATTATATGTTTGGTTATATTATCATTTCATTTAACATCTGTGAGCTTCATATACACTTTACCATTCAAACATCAAACATTTTATTTTATTTAACTCGTACTACAAACTTCATATTTATATATGGTCAATTATTTAGGAATTATAATTACTACTCGTGTCATCACCTTAAATTTATAAACATCCAGAATTATATATTGACAAATATTTACACTTAAAAACTAATTATTATCTTCATTTCTGATTCAACAGTAATCGCCCGAAAAGGTGGGGATTTTTGCCCGTGCAGACACACTATGTGATTCACGTTCCCCTTCTACTAACATTAGATGACATTACACTACACTAACTTCAACACAAGATTTACTCTCCCATTTACCCAAACCCGCCGTCTGCTCGTCCCCGTCCCCTCTCCAGCAAAACCCATCTTTTTTAATTACTCTGAACTTCTGTCATTTGCAAATTTTTTCATTCTTCAAATGACACTGGTGATTGATTCGAAAACATTGCCTCACTTAAATTTTTAATTTGCCTACACTCTTAGGCAATGTTTGTATGTGGTGTTGTGCACCTTTTTTATGCACCTTGAGTGTAAAAAAAAATACTTTTTACCACGTACCTTAGGGGTCCCCCTCCCTGTTCAGTGATATAGTTAAATTTCTAATTGTTACCAATTTTGTGGAGCCGGACCATCGTCGCTTTCACCACCTGAAGGAAGTTCCGCCAACCATGGTCCGCCTCCAAAGTGCCAAAACCCACGGTCAGGATTGGTAAGGTCGTGACCGCCCGAAAATGGGGGAGGATCCCTTCTGAAAACAAACAAAACATATTAAAATTCAAATTCTTACTTTGACCAATATAATTTCAAATTCGTAGCATTCTGTGTACCCACTATCTCCTGCGTCATTTGGTTACGTAATACATAAGCATTATTCATCTTTATTTCCACTATTTCATAGGGTCCTTCATATAACAGGAAAAACTTTTTTATTTCTTTCTCTTGTGCACTAGACAAATCATGTCTCCTTACCAACACTAATTGTCCTACCTCGTATTTGGTCCACTTGCCCTTTTCGTCGTGTCTCCGCTTTCTCCTCTCCCCTTTGGTGAGTAGACTCTCATTTGCTAGCTGGATTTTTATATTTCTGTCGATGGTCTGTTCCTCTGGTGGATATTCGAAAAGTTGTTCTAATATTCTAGGTGGCCTGGTTCCCTTTATTAGTTCATATGGTGTAAACCCTGTAGAATCGTGGGTAGTACTATTTAACCACTCTTCTACTTTTTTCACGTACAAAGGCCATTCAGTATGCTCAGCATGACAATACGCCCGAAATATCCCCCGATTTCTCTCATCACCCGCTCTGCCTTCCTCTCTGGTTCGACTGTGGATGGTAAACTGCCGTATGCTTTCTGTCTCCACTTACCACTGATGAATTGGGGACCGTGATCAGATAAAATTATTTTCGGCTTACCTATGTTTATCATGTAATCTTTGGTGATCTTTTCACTCAGGACCCGGCTCGTAGCTCTCTTCACGCTGTACAACCTAACAAACTTAGAAAAGTGTCCAACACAACAAAAACATACACTACTCCACCTCTACCTTTGGGCAATGGCCCGTACAAATCTACCGCAACTAAATCAAATGGCCTTACTATTTTTATAAAATTCATCTCCCCTTCAACCCTATAGTTCACTACTTTAGACTTCTGACACAAATCGCATACCCTTAACACTCTTCTAACTCGCCTCTCCATATTCTTAAAAACACAAGACTCTTTTAACACATTCGTACACTTTTTCGCCCCAAAATCCCCATATCTTACATGACAATCCCAAATAATTTTATCTATTAACTCTTCAGGTATCACCAACCTCCAATCACGTTCACCCCCTTCTACTTTCTTGAACAGAATTCCCTGATATATTTGGAAATGTGTATTATATTCAGACCCATTTACATCTTGTACTATATCGTTTTATTGATAATTTAATTGAACTAATTCTAAGGTTACATCCTTAAATTTTTAGTGACCGTCAATCAGTGAATGTTTTAGTGGATAGTTAGTGAGGATCGGTCAATAATACAACTTTTAGTAATTTTGCGTCGACGTTTCGACAATATTTATTGTCATCTTCAGGACCTGTGTATGAAATACAATAGAAATATCAAACACAACGAAACAATTAAATATTTGGGTGAACGTGTTGGTGATGTGAGTGTGTGCGTGTGTATGTATGTATCATTTTTTATGTGAAGACTTATGATAGTTTGTTTACATCTTCAAATTATCTTTAAGAAAGCGAGCAAATTATAGTATGAGATAATTCTCATAAAATAGTGCCGCTGGCCTAGCCCCAGTCTAAATACAACACTCGCGCGAGTGACAAGTAAAAAGTTCCGGAACGTAAATTGCGGGCCCGCAGTACAGAAAAATGTGATATAAAATTGAAATTATGAGTAAATAATGTAAATGAACAGTTTTCTTGATACAATGACAGTTTCGGAGTTAAAACAAATTATTCATTAACGTAAAATGTGTGTGTGGAGAAATGCGACGTCGTCTGGACTCAAACTCAGCTAAGTAGTCTACAAGAATGAAAACAAAATTTTCAATTATGATTTAAATATTCAAAATTGTAATATTCACATTTAAAGATTTTCACGATTAATAGAGAGCTCTTAGAATCCTGGGGTAGATATGTATGTGTGTGTGTGAGTGAAAGCGCTGGTTTCCGTTGTGTTAGTTAAGTTAAGTATTAAGCGAATTATTTTGTATTTATATTTCCTGTTTTATTTTGACTATTGCTGAACAAATTATATTCAACTTAATAATGATCCATTTTATGTCTATATTTTACTTGAATTACTAGGGGAACAAAATGTAAAAGAGGGAGAAAAGAATAATTTGTTTGATAAAATTGAAATACCAATAAATTTTAAATCATGGGAAACCATATAAAGTTTTCTTTATTTTGAACAACCAATTCTGATCTCCTGTTCGCCGAAAAGAACCCCCAAAAAATGGTAAGTACAAATTTTTTTGTTCTGTTTCTTGTAATTAATAAATACAAGATGGCGCCCGAAGACATTCTAGACAGTAAACAGTGAACTGTAACCTTAGAATGTTTTAGTGGATAGTTAGTGAGGATCGGTCAATAATACAACTTTTAGTAATTTTGCGTCGACGTTTCGACAATATTTATTGTCATCTTCAGGACCTGTGTATGAAATACAATAGAAATATCAAACACAACGAAACAATTAAATATTTGGGTGAACGTGTTGGTGATGTGAGTGTGTGCGTGTGTATGTATGTATCATTTTTTATGTGAAGACTTATGATAGTTTGTTTACATCTTCAAATTATCTTTAAGAAAGCGAGCAAATTATAGTATGAGAATACTATAATTTAATAACGTCGCCGTGGTTGTATGACCAATTCTCATTGTTTTTAAGTTTGTATTACTTAATTAAATATATAATTAAATTTGTATTACTTAAATTAAATATATAATTTAATAGTAATGAGAATACTATAATTTAATAACTATAATTTAATACTATAATTTAATACTATATAATTATAGTATATAAAATATACTATAATTTATAACGTCGCCGTGGTTGTATGACCAATTCTCATTGTTTTTAAGTTTGTATTACTACGCCAACTGCATTCCACCGTTAGGCTAGGCTCTGACGTAACATCGCCTGATGTTCAGTTACATAATTTGTTTACGCTGTTTTGTGTGTCATTGTCTGACCTTGGCACAGTTTCGTCAGTTGTTTAACTCGCTTCAATAATTTTGTCGCCAGCAGTGCTACCACTGTCGCTACCGTCGCTACCAATAAATATACCTTTCAGTTATGTTTTGTCCCAATTATTGAAAAAATGTTATTTGCTTTATTAAAAAAAATACAAACTTCTTTATTACCCCGAAATAGGCCCAAAATGTCCCGTTACAATGTTTTATGCCAAAGCATAAAAAATCTCATTGACACATTCATACTTGCTAAAGGGATCAGCCAGGATATGTCGCCACAACCCCCTGTATGGTTTACACAAAAAAAAAATTATAATCAACTCACCCTTGGTCCGGTGACTGTGACCGCACCTGAATGACAATACTGGACTTCTCTATCGAGATCCCAACATCGTAGAGTCAGACAGATACTTAACGCCCCTGCTCTGACGCGCTGGCCAGCTCAGGTCCGCCGCCACGGCATCACCAAACACTGAAACAACAAATCAAATATCAAATAGTGGCCTTATACAACACCATATCCCCAACTGATCTGTTTCCCCCTAGCGGTGCTGGTTTGTGCTAAGAAGCACTGGTTTTGTTTTTTACTTACTTCTAACATATATCAGAATACCTAACAACAACATGATACCCATTTTAAAATTCCATAATCTCATTCTATCTACTTTCTCTTATTAACTTTAAAATCCCAAAATTCAAAATTATTGCCCTGATTCCCATCAGAATTTAAATAAACATTTCCCATTACCATATTATACATCTCTGTCATCCCCAATTTGCATTTAAAATATTTAAATTCATAAAATTCTCTTACACTAACAAACACAATATAACATAAGAAAACATAGTACATTCATAATTCACATTGTTATTATTATCTTAAAATAAACAATGTGTATTTAAAATGTTACACACTTAACATCATTAAATTTGCATATAAAATCATAAAATTACCTTTTAATCTCAATCGACTTTTATTAATTCTCTTTCAAAAAAAATTATATATATATATATTTTTTTTCATGACATTGCAATTATTATTCCATTTCGTTAATTTGGGTGATTCTCCGTTACTCATTATAATTCACTTTATCAACTTGGCATTTACTCATAATCTTACCCCTTTTATTACTCTAACGCTCCCTTACAAAATCTTTAACTAGTATGACACCCCACTATCAAAAAATCTACTAACCCTTCTCTACCTCTAACTACTTACTACTTTAACTCAATTCGCCACCTTCTCTCTATATATATAAAAAATACTCTCTAACCCTTTGTACTTAGGATAAGTGTTTCCCCCCCCAAAAAATCTCATTTCCCTTATCTGGTTCCTGGATTCTACCTAAGGCAACCCCTTCTCCACTAAATCGATCCCAATCGCGTCCCAACTTATCATTATGTTGCGGACTCCCACATTACACTACCCCCTACTACAAAATTGCCATCCCCAAAATCTCAATCTCATTACCTTACTACAACTTCAACAAAATAACAACATTAATTAATAACATCAATATATCACTCATTACTTTACATATATTACCCACATCTACTGTGTCAACATCAATACTTCTCAAAATTCTATAACATACATTAACTCAAAACAACATTACATTATTTTCATCTCTCATTCTCTTTAATACCTCAATATTTTTCAACTTGGACTGACTCAAATGTTTTACTTAAACAATTACTATCACCCAACTTCTATCTTTTGCAACCCATTGAAAATTTTAACTATCACAAATTTATTTAATTTTTATTTAAAATCTATAAACACATTGAAAACATATTATTATATTTTTATAACCCTTATTCCTAACATACTACATGCAATTAACACAATAAGCCTTAATAAACACAATATAGGAAGTATTTAGTGCATCTATTTTTTTTTTTTTCAAATTAAAACAAAATTATTTAGTAGCGAGTCATCATTATTAAAATACAAAAAAATTTTTTTTTTTTTTTTAATTCGTTACCCCCCTGGATAACCTCCCTGCCACACACACTATGACCCCCCTGGACTGTGGCGTCCAGTTGCGTCCACAAGGACTGAAATTTTGGAGGAATTTGACATCTCCGTGTCCTTGCTTCTGCGTTACATTTTAAAAGGTTCAGATATCAACATATCTTTGTTCTATAGTTATGCGCCCTTAATGCGGGTCTACCACCTGGCTTTGCTGCCCCCAAACGGGCAGAGTGGTAGCCGCTGTTCCATAGTACCGGGATTTCTCCTAGTTTCACCCCCCCATTAATTTCTAATATAGACCAATTTCAAGCCAGCTATGGTCAAGGGACTTGATATGGCCATAGCTGACCGCTAGCCAAAACCACGATTAGTGCTGGTAAGGCAGTAATCGCCCGAAAAGTCGGGGAAATCATCTCTTCCTTCAGGCATGTACTCATCATCATTAATTTGCACGGCACGGCAATTTATCAAGGTACAATATAAAATTGTACAAAAGGGTGTGCCGTGCATTTTTGCCATGTTGGCCTCCGATGGAGGTAACACTCTCTGTTACCCCCAACACTTTCCGCTATCTACTGGGGCACATGCCACCCCAGCAACAGCAACTTAATAACTAACTAATTTCAATTGAAAACTAAACTTTCTACAATTGCAGTTCCACACTCCACTGTTCTATAACTTCTTTGAGCACCAATCTACCCCCCAAAATTATCCCCACATCTTGTATTGTTAACAAGTTTTTATTTTACTACACATCTTTTCAAAACGTTCCCATACTCACTGATACTAAAACTTGACAATTATATTTGGTCACTTAATTCTAAAATTTATTTAAATTTAAAATTATACACATCCAAAATTGTTTTGGTATTTTTTTTTTTTTTTCAAAATTCTATTTACATTGAAGGCTGACTCTATCTTAACTTTCATTACGTCTAGGAAGGTCGCAGTCGCCTGAAATGGGGGTGTTTTGCGATGAAGTGTCTCAGAATTCCAGAGCAGATCTACTTTTTTCAGTTACTTCTCCTTCTATGCAAATTGTACTACCTTATCTCTCATCTCCACTAACCCGTCGTCTGTTCTGGAATTTCCCACACTTCTCCGCAAAACTCTTCGTTTCGGGCTTAAGCAAAACTATTGTCAATGGCCCAACTTGAATTTTGCCATTGACACTAAAAATATTTAAGTCTGTATGCACTGCCCTGTATTTAGGTGCAGCCTCCATTATGTACAACACTCTAAGGCAGTGCAGGCACGTGACAGGTACACCGAGACCGCTGCACCTGGAGTGTATTAAAAAAAATAATTTGTGTCACGTACCTGTTGGGGTCCCCCTCCCCGTTCAAATGTGTGTAGTTAAATTTTCTACTTTGTACCAATTTTGGTGGAGCCGGACCATCGTTGTTTTCACCGCCCGAAGGAAGATCCGCCAACCATGGCCCGCCTCCGAGTTCCGAATTCCACGGCCAGGACTGGTAAGATCGTGACCACCCGAAAATGGGGGTGGATCCCTTCTGTAAACATACAACAATATTTGAAATCTTATTTATAAACATAATTAAAGTGACCGATATAATTTTAGATTAGTCGCATTTTGAGTACCTACTATTTCCTGCGTTGCTGGGTTCCTCAGCACATACGCATTCTGCATTTTTATTTCTACAATTTCATAGGGTCCTTCATACAACAAGAAGAACTTCTTTATTTCTCTATCTTGAGCACTGGACAAATCATGCCTTTTTACTAACACTAACTGACCTACCTCGTACTTGGTCCATTTACCCTTGGCATCATGTTTCTGTTTTCTTCGCTCTCCTCTCGTGAGTAAGTTCTCGTTTGCCAATCTAATTTTCATGTTCCTGTCCAAAACCTGACCTTCTGGTGGGTATTCGAAAAGTTGCTCCAATATCCTGGGCGGCCTTGTTCCCCTGATCAACTCATGCGGCGTAAATCCCGTGGACTCATGGGTGGTACAATTCAGCCACTCCTCTACTTTCTTCACGTAGGATGGCCATTCTGTGTGTTTGGCATGACAGTACGTCCGAAATATCCTACTAATCTCTCTCATCACCCGTTCTGCTTGGTTCGACTGAGGATGGTAAACTGCCGTATGCTTGGGTATGATGCCTTCCCATCCAAGCGTCTGCCGCCACTTGCCGCTTATAAACTGTGGACCGTGGTCAGATAATATAATTTTCGGTTTTCCAACATTAAGCATGTAGTCTTTTACTATTTTCTCACTAAGTACTTTACTCGTCGCTCTCTTAATGCTATATAACTTTACAAATTTTGAAAAGGTGTCTAGAACTACAAATACATATAATACACCTCCTCTACCTCTGGGTAATGGTCCATATAAATCTACTGCAACCAAATCAAACGGTTTCTCTACTTTTATGTAATTCTTCTCTCCTTCCACTTTATAATTCACTACTTTCGATTTCTGACATAAATCACACACTCTCAACACTTTTCTAACTCTCTTCTCCATATTCTTAAATATACATGATTCTTTCAAAACATTTGCACACTTTCTCGCACCAAAATGACCATACCTTATATGACAATCCCAAACAATTTTATCTATTAACCTCTCGGTATAACTAACCTCCAATCACGCTCCCCACTATCTACTTTTTTAAACAAAATGCCTTGATATACTTGAAATCGCTCATTATATTCAGATCCCTCTACCTCTGTCTCTAAACTAACAATTATTCTACCCAATTTACTTTCAGATCTTTGCATGTTTTTAATGTCACTTAATTCTTCACCAAAAATTCTATCTTCTCTAGTTAATCTAAAAATTTCTATTTCTTTAAGATCCCTACCAGTTTTATTGTCTATAACATCTACTCTAGAAAGTGTATCCGGTACCTTATTATCTGACCCCTTTATATACTCCCATGAAAAGTTATACTCTTGTAAGGCTAATACCCACCTGGTTAATCTGCTGTGTCAGCTTACATGAATTAAGAAATGACAATGCCTTGTGGTCCGTCCGGATTATCGTGGTATTGCCTAGGATGTAGGTCCGGAATTTACCCACGGCGAACACAATACTTAGAAGTTCTTTTTCTGTCGTCGTATAATTTTTCTCAGCCGACAACAGCGATCTACTGGCGAAGGCGACCGTCAGATGTTCCTTGTCGCAACCCTCCTGGTAGAGCTCCGCCCCTAGCGCTACATTGCTGGCGTCGGTCTGCAAATAAAAAGTTTTATTAAAATCGGGATGATTCATCATGATCATGTGACTAAACTTTCTCTTAATTTCATTAAACGCGTTCGTTCCGTATCGCCCCATCTCCACTGTTTATTCTTCTGCAGTACAGCACTCAGTTTGGATGTTGTGTGTGCGTAGTTCTCCTGAAATTTCCTGTAAAAATTGCATAGGCCTAAAAAACTTTGTAATTGCTTAATGTTTTTAGGTTCGGGGAATCGCATTATGGCTTCTACTTTGTCAGGGTTGGCTAATATCCCCTCCTGTGTAATAATAAATCCTAAGAAATGTATTTCTCTCTGCAGAAACTTAGACTTGTCCCAATTCACTGTTAAACCCCCTCTTTGCAGCTTATCTAATACATATTCTATGTGTTCTAAATGTTCAGTGAATGTTCTAGAAGCTATCAAGATATCATCGACATATACAGTTAAAAAGTCTAAATCCTTAGGTTGTAAAATATTATCTAAACATTTAATAAAACTGGCAACACTGGTGTTTAATCCAAAAGGTAAGTGTTTGAACTGGTAATTCTTACCGTTAAATAGAAAAGCCGTGTATTTTCTGCTTTCTGTTGCTAATGGCACCTGCCAGTATCCAGCTGTCAGGTCTAAGGACGTCATGTATTTGACTCCGCTGAACTTCTGTAAAATCTCATTTATGGGTTCCGGAGATTCCCTGTCAGGTATAATAATTTGATTAATTTTCCGAGCATCTAAACATAACCTTACCTTGCCATCCTTTTTGATCACTACTACCAAAGGGTTTGAATAGGGTGATACTGAGCGTTCAATTATGCCTCCCTGCATCATCCGGTCTAGTTCCTCCTGTACAGCCCTCCTCTTCGAAAATGGCACCGGGTAGCTCCTCTGCATGTATGGTGCATGGTCCCGAACTTTCAACTCGCAGATGTAGTCCTTCGCTTTCCCTGGTGATTCATCAAACACCTCTCTGAATCGCTCCACAACTGCCCACAGCTCCTCTCGCTGAGTATTTCCTACAACTGTATCTTCATTAAAAAATTTGTCGACTCTATCTGCCCACACACTCTCATTACGCTCATGCATTTCTCCCTCCTCATTCTCTAGGCTATCACTCTCTAGACATATATTTATTTTGGTCTCTATCTCTCTATCGCTTATCTGCTTATGTAACATTTTTATTCCCGTGACTTTAGCTTCATTTACTACTTTCTTAAACTCTATTCTGACTGGTTTATTCCCCTTCTCAAATTTTACTATTTGTTTATTGAAATCTATTACTGCTCCGTTTCTTTCCAAAAAATCATTTCCCAATATTACATCTAGACTCAACCCTTTAACTACTAGGAAAGTGTTTTCAAATTCAACTTCATTTATTAAAATATTTAATTGTACTTGTCTGGTTATTCTCTTACTTCTCACACCAGTTACCCCCACTACTGTAACCCCGGCAACTGGTAAGGATGGTATATGCTTATTTATCTCTTTTAATTCACCCATAACATTTTCAGAAATTACTGAGATCTCGCTACCGGTATCAATTAAAGTTTTATAATTCTTACCTTCAATGTTAATCGTCACCTCAGTCAATCCTGCTCTGCGTTCCATCACCTTGTGCTCCTCTTCTTCTAACAATTCTTTCGCCATGTCCATCTTGATAACATTGTTCGCGTATTCGTTGATTACTTGGACCCGGTTCTCCGTTGACAATGGTTGGGCCCGCTTCTCCATTGTCTTCCTTAGTTTTCCGTGGATGGGCCTGCTACCGCCGGATGATTTCCTCCTCTTCCTCTATTATAATGTCCTCCTCCTCGGGGCGCTCCTCTATAAAATTCTCCTCCTCTCGACTGTTGATTTGGTGGTGGGTTCGTTCTCTCATTCCTGGCGCACTCCCTGTTTCGATGACATCTAAAACAATTGGTTCGATTAGCATAATTGTCAGTTTCACAGTCTCTACACCTCCAACTCTCGCCCCTATTATCAAAACTTCCTCCCCTCGCTCCCCGGTGAAAATTGTGTATTCCCCTTGGTTGATTATGATTCTCACTTATATTTGATACTGGTGTGTTTATCCGCCTACTCATATCCCGTTCTCTTATATTCTGAAATATGTCTAAGATTTTCTCTAATTCCGTGATTTCTACAATCTCTCGAGTCATTAATGTAATTTGTATTTCTCTCGGTAAGTGTTTGCTTATGTGACGGACAAATGACCCAAATGGTAACGGTGGCTCTAAATATTTTGCCTCATTATATAATCGCATTACGTACATAGTTACGTTACCCCCTTGGGTCCCAAAATTACCTGGTCCCATAATTTTACTCCGTAATATCTCTTGTTCCTCCTCCGACCAATATTTCTCTCTAAAAGCCGTTTCAAAACACTGATAATTTATCCAGTCTACTTTATGCACCTCCGCCCATACCGCGGAATTCCCTTTAAAACACTTCATGATTTTTAACAATTGTACCTCCCAACTACTTCTACAAAACTGATTAAATTCTCTGACTCTATTCAAAAACTGCATAGGGTGTACCCCCCTGTTTTCACAATTAAATAACTCCAAATCGATATCGCTATTCATATCTTTAGCAATGACTATGTGTTCAGTAACTCTATTAAGTTTTTCGTTTATAGCTATATTCAATTCATCCTTAACATTAACTATACTCTGCTCAATTGACACAAATTTATTGTTATTTAAATATTCAGATTGTTTATTGTTTTTATCTATAGTATTTACTGTATTTTGTATAACTTGTATCTCTGTTTTACAATTACTTTCTACCTCCTTACTAACATTTTTTACTATTGCTATTTGTGATTCTAATTCACTGCTACGGTTATCTATAACATGTATTGTATTAGTTACGCACTGCATCTCACTTTCAATACTCTCAACTTTATCATCTACCTTACTTACAAAATTTTCTAATTTGTCATTTACTGTAATTATTTGTTGTCCCATCTCTTTCTGATTGGATTCTAACATATTTGTTTTGCTGTCTACCACACACACATACTCTCTCAATTCATCTGTTTCTCTTTTTGTTTCACTACGTATTTCATTCATTCGGTCATCAATGCTACACAGTGAATTAGTTAATACATCAAACTTAGCATCATTCATGTCAAAACGTTTATTTAATTCAGTATTCTGTATATCTAATTTTTCATTTACACTACTTTTAAATTCTTGCATCTCGTTTTTCTGTTCCTCAAATTTGCTATCAAATTTATTAAATTTGCTATCAAATTTATTCAACAATAACTGCATCATACTCATCATATCACTATTATTCTCTTTCTTAACTGAGGGTCGGCGTCGATTGACTCGTTACGCCTTCCATTATTCTCGATTCAGTCTCGCTTAAATTGCTATTTATTTGACTTTCAGTTTGACTATCAGTGAAACTGACTTCATTGTTAATATTTTCATTAGTATTCATCGTTTTTATTTAATTCTTACTTATTTATAATACACATCTATCAATCATATTATAACCTTACTACTTATGTTTACACATTTTTTAGTTACCTTAAACAACCATTCTCTTCTCCCAAGTAGGCCTATATTTATATAAAAAAATATGTTTTATATAAATGTCCCTAAGTTCGGAAGCCAATTGTACTATATCGTTTTATTGATAATTTAATTGAACTAATTCTAAGGTTACAGTTCACTGTTTACTGTCTAGAATGTCTTCGGGCGCCATCTTGTATTTATTAATTACAAGAAACAGAACAAAAAAATTTGTACTTACCATTTTTTGGGGGTTCTTTTCGGCGAACAGGAGATCAGAATTGGTTGTTCAAAATAAAGAAAACTTTATATGGTTTCCCATGATTTAAAATTTATTGGTATTTCAATTTTATCAAACAAATTATTCTTTTCTCCCTCTTTTACATTTTGTTCCCCTAGTAATTCAAGTAAAATATAGACAAAATGGATCATTATTAAGTTGAATATAATTTGTTCAGCAATAGTCAAAATAAAACAGGAAATATAAATACAAAATAATTCGCTTAATACTTAACTAACAACGGAAACCAGCGCTTTCACTCACACACACATACATATCTACCCCAGGATTCTAAGAGCTCTCTATTAATCGTTGAGATGTTTATATAACTATTAATAAATTTCTTCTAATATAATATAATAGATTGACTTCCACATTCCTGGAAGGTTTCGTTTTATTTCGGGCCAGGATCCTTTCGTACGAATGCAGATACAAACGTGTTTCATGGGTCTTGAAATAATTAACTCTACACATCTTTAAGAAGAGAATTATTAATTTTAATGTTCAATTGTTGGAATTACTGTTTGACAAATAGCTTTACATGGAGTTACATATTATGCAACTCGTGCACCTAGTTTGTACAGGAACTTAATAACTATAGCTTACCTTATCATTTCACAAAACACAAAAGCAAATATAACATACAAAAAGAAACAGCCCAGCTTTGCTTGTACACGCTCTCATTCACAATTTAAAATACCCTTAACACTTTATTATTAATAAAACTGCCCCCACGCCCGCCACGCGGTCTTCACGCACAGTCATCTTCCTATGAAATGTTATAATGTTGATGTCCGAAATAACACTCGGTTAGTTTCTACCGCACGGATGTATTATCGTCACAAACTTTTCCACTATTATTTCACTCTTTACTGGTAAAACAAAAAAACTTTGGAGAGAGCTTAATCAGCTCATTGCCGTCCGGCAACTCTAGTGGAACTGGGCAGCTTGCTTTGTTGAGTCGCGGGAAATGCGCAGTCACGGCCATCAGGTTTTCGTCGCCGTTCACGCTTAATTGTGTGGGATAACCACTTTATACATGGAATGGAGCTTATATATGTGTGTGACCCAAGGCCGATATTGTAATTGGCTCCGCTGACGTCATTGGAAAAGCCGGATTTAGCCATGACTTCCTGCCGCTCAAAAAGCACATTTCTGGATTTTGTTCGTCCCAGGACATCCGGTTTTGTGGCTGGCTGCGTCACTCAGATTTGTGGTGATACAGTTGTGTCTGTGTGCTGTTTACACAAGTACAGATTTCTGAGAATTTTGAAGGGGGTAAATGCTTCGCTTGCCGGCTTACACAATAACACCTACGTATCGCTTTTGTCTCATTGTTTCTCAACATCGTGCTGTTGCATGGAAAATAACGTTGCAATGCGTTCTATTATAACGGAATGAATTTTATTACCCAATAATTTTCACAACTTCTTTTTACAAGCCCGCACCAAAATGAAAGAAATAAAAATGTACTTGCCCCATACGGTAAAAATAAAAACACCCAAAAATTGACCCGCTACAATACCCCCTCGATGAGAATTCTGCTGTTCACGACAGAAGAAATCTCATCGACAAACCCCGAAGAGGACCGGTGAGGAACTGGTGCCAACAACCCCCTGGTTCTTAATCTCCTGGGTACACGACCCCCCTGACTCAGCGACCATGGACTCATCTGAACGAGATCCCAACACCGAGAAATCGAGCAGACTCGTACCACGGCGCACCTCGCCTTTTAACATGCTACCTCCGAAAATCCTCAATCCCTGGCTAAAATTACTCCAGCTCCTCCGCCGATATGGATCCCCTTTTTGCAAGCTGGGCTGCCTTTAGCAAATACTGGGCTCACACATACTAACGTTACATGTTACCATAACACACTAAAAATAAAAGGTTTCTTTTAAAATTTATTAAAAATTTAAAACATTCAAAATTCAAAAAAAATAATCTTTTATCAAAAAAATTCTCTTCCTTATTTTTTCTAATTTTTGTTTCAAATGACTTAACCTAGACATTTCTAATAATATAAACACATCCTTACTCTAACATGAGAACCACTTATAGTCTACCAATACAATACAATACAATAAAATAAACATGGTTAATGCACATATAATAAAAGAATCATTATCTAAAAATTTGCATTCGCTGGCAGGCGAAAAATCACTTTTTTTTTTTTTTTTTTTTTCAAAAAATTAAAGTTTTCAAAAATTTTGAAATTCAAAAAAAAATTTTAATTTGTTCATTAAATATTTATTAAATAACATATTTATTAAAATTATTCAAATATTGGTTTGAATTAATCAAACAAACAAATTATAATTGGCTTCCTACTATACAAGCTTAGTAGGTGTATGATCTCATCAGCTGATCGAAACTAGGTCAAGTCCAAGAACCCTTGACCCACATATGTTGTGCATGCTTTCTGAAAATACACTGAACATCTGTAATATCCGAACTGGAAATACAAAACATAATAGAATACACATTTAAAACAAACAAAATATTAATATAAATAATAATCAAATTGGCATTTAAATTCTTTAAAATAAACAATTCTTGACTTTACATTATTTTCAAATTTTATCAAAATTCTGTCACTGGTTTAAAATAAAAGCTTTTATATCTTTTATCATAAATTTCTCTCTGTATTCTTAACAATCCTGCTTCAATCTACGGTGGGTGATGTAAATTATTTATTCTCATTGACCGTATTACTAGATCTATATACATATATAATCTTTCTCCCCCTGACTCTAATATTAATCTTCAACTCCTATGACACCCATCTCTACCAAAATCTCTACTAATCAGGACACTCTAAACCCCAACTTATCATTTAACACAAAACGCCACCTTCTCTACATATAAAATACTCTCTAACCCTTTGTACATAGGATACGTGTTTCCCCTACCCAAAAAACTCAATTCCCTTATTTGGCCCCTGGATTTTACCTAAGGCGGCCCCTTACCCACTAAAATCTATCCCTATCCCGTCCCAACCCTTGTTGCGGACTCCCCAAATACACTACCCTCTAATACAAAATTGCCATCCCCAAAAACTCAATCTCATTACCTCACTACAAATACACAAAATAACCTCATTAACTATAAAAACAACAATATGTCACTCAAAATCTACATAAAGTCTCCATTACCACTGTGTCAACATTAATACTTCTTCAACTCTGTTACATTACATTAACTCAAAAACATTACATCATATTCATCTCTACTATTTCAAATTCAACTTTTAATTCAATTTGGACAGGTCTACATGTCCCACAACATATTTATCACCCACGAATTATCTTTTATTAATTTGCATAAATTATTGTTATTTTATTTCTCATATTCTTTTTATCTTTACTTCAAAATATCTGTAGTACATTAAACATTAATTACTTGTAACATTTATAAACCAATATACCAGTGACATGGTATTGCTGATCAGCTGATATCCTAACACAATGAAAATACATCTTAAAATTGAACAAATTACATGGAATATACATATTTATTTTTATTTATTCTCACTTCTCACCTCATTGTTTCCCCTTTTTCTGATTCTGGTTATTTATGTTAGCCTGCCAGACGATTTACTTATTGGCTTAAACAAATACACACATAATAAAATTACATATTCTTATCAATGCTTATCTAATAGACAACAATAAAATAATACACTTAAAATTATAGCATGAACACCTTATTTTTAAATATCTAAGCAGCTAGTTACCTGAACAGAGCACAAGCAGTTTTATTTGAATTAAACTTTGAATAAACAAAAACTTTTGTCATAAACTTTAAATTCGTGACTCCTTTGCGTCACCTCCCAGCCACACACACTATTTCAAATTATGGAGGACTGTCTCGCCTTTTCGCTTCCACAGAGACTGTATATTTTGGAGCAGGGTTTTACCTCTCCGTGTCTCTGCTTCCGCTGTTAAGTTTTAAAGTAGTGAACATCATCATGTTCTTGTTAATAATCATACACCCCTAAAACGGATCTACCACCTGTCTATGCCACCCCCAAGCGGGCAGAGTGGCAGCCGCTGTTCCATAGTACCGGAGATTTCCTCTAATTGTCCCCCCATTGAATTTCAAATATATACCAATTTCAAGTCAGCTATGGTCAAGGGACTTGGTATGACCATAGCTGGCCGCTAGCCAAAACCACGGTTAGTGCTGGTAAGGCAGTAACCGCCCGAAAAGTCAAGGAAATCTAACTTTAATTTAATTGACGTTTAATGAAGAAATTTGTGTTAGTGGTTGAAAACACAATCAGAATGATCACAGTTGCACACCACTATATATAGTGGTGTGCAACTGTGATCATTCTGATTGTTTAATTTAATTGCCTGTTACACATCACTACTATGTGCGACACGGTAGTTGGCAGTGTGTACACTTTAATTTACACTGATAAGGTGTGCCGCACATTTATCGCCCTTTTGGCCTCCGATGGAGGTAACACTCACTGTTACCCCCAACCCATTTCGCTATCTAAGAGAGCACAGGCCACCCCCTCAATAGCCACTTAATAACTAACTAATTACTTAACAATTGAAAATTAATCTTTCTACATTTGCAGTTCCACACTCCATTGTTCTATCACTTCATTTAGCACCAATCTACCCCCCAAAATCATCCCCACTTCTTGTATTGACAACAAGTTTTTATTTATTTTTTTTTTTTTTTCAAAAATTACAATTCAAACACTTTAAGTTCATTGTTAAAAAGCATCATTTCTATTAATTTGATTAATTTAATGGTTTAATGGTTTTTTAATATCTCAAACTCTGAGTTACAATGATTACCTCATTATTATTTTAGAAAAAATTTTCTTTAATTCTTTTATGTCACAATAGAGTTTTGTTATGGTCACCAAGTATGTCTGTAGGCATTAGTCACAACATACCACTCCAACACACCTGTCTACATGAACAGTTGTGTGCCAGACTTGTTTTCATAAACAACAGTTATAAACATTCTCCGTTTCAGCACTCATAGACTAAACATTCTAGTTACCTCATATATTGCCATACCTGCTTGCTACACTTTTCAAGTTTTATAAATCTTTTAGATAACATATTTGTCTCTTACATTTTTATTCCAATTCAGATCAGATATATTTTTGATTCATTAACAAAATTGACCCTTTTTAAATTATTTGTTTATGTGTTTACTCTAAGGGGAGGGTTAGGGAAATCGGGAAGATAAAAGGGATGAGGATTATTACAGGGTCAAGAACTAGGACTAAAGGTAGGGACAAAGCTTCCTCCGGAAATAAAGGTACCTGGAGAAAACCAAGGCTCGCGTGGGCAGGGGCGCGTCCCTGAAATAGACGAACCCCACTGGGACTAGTGGGGAACACCTATCCGCTACCACTTTTTTATATATAAAATTCCTAGTTTTGTAGTTATTTAGTTTGTATTCAATTACAGGATTTAATGTATTATTTTGTTTATTATTATTTCATCTTGACCAATACCTTTTTAAATTGGTGGCGTTATGGGTACCCACTATCTCCCTGGTTTCTCTATTCTGTAACACATACGAATTTCTCATTTTTATTTCTACTATTTCGTACGGTCCCTCGTATAATAAGAAAAATTTCTTGATCTCCTTGTCTTGGGCGCTCGACAAATCATGTCGTCGTACCAATACCATCTGTCCAATCTCATACTGCGTCCACTTACCTTTCATATCATGTCGCTGTTTTCTCCTCTCGCCCTTCGTCAACAAACTCTCATTCGCTAGTCTAAGTTTAACATCGTTACCAATAGTGTTGGTTTCCGGTGGATATTCAATCAATTGTTCCAGAATCCTCTGTGGACGCTTTCCTCTTATTAGCTCATAAGGTGTGAACCCCGTCGACTCGTGGGTGGTGCAGTTTAGCCAGTTTTCAATCTTCTGGACATAGAGTAGCCACTCACTGTGTTTGGCGTGGCAGTATGTTCGAAAAATTCTGCCCAGCTCCCTCATGACTCTCTCCGCCTGGTTGGACTGCGGGTGATATACTGCGGTGTGTTTTGGGATGATACCTTCCCATCCCAGAGTCTGGCGCCATCTTCCGCTGATGAACTGCAGACCATGGTCGGATAATATCACCTTCGGCTTTCCCACGTTGATCATATAGTCGCGGGTAATCTTCTCACTCAGCACCTTACTTGTGGCTCGCTTCACGCTATATAGCCTGACATATTTGGAAAAAGTATCAAGTACAACAAAAATATGCATCACTCCACCCCTACCCTTTGGCAATGGGCCGTACAAATCTACAGCTACTAAATCGAATGGCTTTTCTACTTTAATATAATTTAGTTCTCCCTCTAACTTATAATTGACAACTTTGGATTTCTGACATAACTCGCAAACTCTAAGTATTCTTCGGACGCGTTTCTCCATATTCTTAAATAAACAAGATTCCTTTAATACATTCACACACTTCCGTGCCCCAAAATGCCCGTACCTAAGATGACAGTCCCACACTATTTTCTCTATCAACCCTTCAGGTATAACTAACCTCCAATCCCTCTCTCTCCCCTCTACTTTTTTAAACAAACTCCCTTTAAAAACTTGAAAATATTGTTTATACCCAAACTCATCTACATCTGACTCTACGCTCGTAATGATTTTGTTTAGTTTACCATCAGCCCTTTGCATTTCATTTATATCTTTTAATTCTTCCCCAAAAATTTTATCTTCCCGGGACAGTCTATAAATCTCTATCTCTTTAATATCTCTACCTGTTCTATTTCTGTCTGTGTCTACTCGTGATAGTGTGTCGGGCACCCTGTTCTCTACACCCTTAATATACTCCCAAGAAAAATTATACTCTTGAAGAGCTAGCACCCACCTGGTTATCCGGCTGTGCGTGAGTTTGCAAGTATTCAGGAACGACAGCGCTTTATGGTCCGTCCTGATGATAGTTCTGTTACCCAGCAGATATGTGCGGAACTTCCTCACGGCGAACACTATACTGAGGAGCTCCTTCTCTGTGGTAGTATAGTTACGTTCTGCGGCTAGCAACGTCCGGCTGGCGAAGGCGATGGTTTTATGCTCTTTTGCCTCGTCCTCTTGGTAAAGTTCTGCTCCCAGTGCTATATTGCTTGCGTCTGTCTGTAAATAAAATTTTTCATTAAAATTAGGATGATTCATTAGTATCATGTCTGTGAACTTAATTTTGATGTCATTAAACGCCGCTCTTTCGTTATCGCCCCATCTCCATTGCTTATTCTTTTGCAGCACTGCGCTTAGTCGGGCCGTCGTCTGGGCGTAGTTCCGCTGGAACTTCCTGTAAAAATTACAAAGACCAAGAAAACTTTGCAATTGTTTTATATTTTTGGGCTCCGGGAACGTCAGGATGGATTCTACCTTATCCGGATTGGCACGTATTCCTGTAGGTGTTATGATGAAACCTAAAAAATGTATCTCAGTTTGCAAAAATTTTGATTTGTCCCAATTCACTGTCAAACCTCCCTGATATAACTTCTCCAAAACATATTCCAAATGCTCTACATGCTCTTCAAATGTTCTGGATGCTATTAAAATGTCATCAACATATATAGTTAGAAAATCTAAGTTATGTGGTTGCAAAATTTCGTCAAGACACTTAATAAAACTAGCTACACTTGTGTTCAAACCGAACGGTAGTCTCTTAATTGATAATTCTTTCCATTGAATAAAAAAGCTGTATATTTTCTACTGTTTGCTGCTAATGGCACTTGCCAATACCCAGCGGTTAGGTCTAAAGAGGTCATGTATTGTACGCCGCTAAACTTCTGAAATATTTCTTCAATAGCTTCGGGTGACTCCCGGTCTGGAATAATTATTTGATTGATTTTGCGGGCATCTAAACATAACCTAACTCTACCATCTTTTTTAATCACTACAACTAAGGGGTTGGAATATGGTGATACAGATCGCTCAATTATATCTCCGTCTAACATTTTCTCTAACTCAAGCTGGACCGCTCTTCTCTTCGCATAAGGCACCGGATAACTTCTTTGCACATAGGGTGCGTGTTCCCTGACCTTTAACTCACATTCATAATTTTTTGCCCTCCCTGGAATATCGGCAAACACTTCTCTAAAATTCTCTACTACCCGCCACAACGATTCCCGTTGAGAACTCCCTATCACGCCACCCTCACTGCAAAATTTAAGTGCTCTCTCATTCCATAAGTGATCCACATTCTCCTCATACTCTATCTTACTCTCACTACATACATTCATACTGACTTCCATTTCTTGTTTATTAGCCCGATTATGTATCACCCTTACCCCTGAAATTCTTACCGCATCTAACACCCGTTCAAAATTAATACGGACTGGTTCCCCTTCACTATTTAATTCTAACACCCGTTTATGAAAATCAATCACCGCCTTGTGTTTAATTAAAAAGTCATTTCCCAGTATAACCTCAAGATTTAGTCCCCGTACAACTAGAAATGTATTATCATACCCTACCCCGTTAATTATCATGTTTAAATGTACTTGTTTCGTGACTCTCTTACTTCTAACTCCCGTAATACCTACAATCGTCACCCCAGCTACTGGTAAAGACGGAATATTTTTATTTATTTCTTTTAATTCATCTAATACATGTTCAGAAATAACAGAAATTTCGCTACCCGTATCGATTAAAGTTTTAATCTCCTTACCTTCTATGTTGATTTTCACCTCAGTCAGTCCATTCTCCCGTCTCACTGCTTCGAAGTCTTCCTCCTCCAATAATTCCTCAGATAAATCTGTAATCACAATGTTGTTTTGGTATCTATCATCCATTTGGACCCCAGAAACTTCCGGCGACAACGGTCGGGTCCGGTGTTCCATTGTCCCTCTTAGTTTCCCGCCGAGGTGCTCGCCACGGCATGGTTGCATCCTCGTTCGTGCTGGTTTCCTCGCGGTTCATGCGTTTGGCCTCTCGGCGCTCCTCCTTGACCCTCTCCCCTTCGTTGGTATGCCTGCTGGTTCTGTGCGGGTTGTGGACCCTGTCGCTGCCCCGGTCTCTCTCTCCTGCATCTAAAACAAAAATTTTGTGTCGCATAATTCTCTTGTGAACATGCCGGACAAGTCCACATGGGTCCTCGATTATTTTTTTCTCGTCTAGGGTAGGCCGGTCCATTTGTAGGTCCCCTCGGCGGTCCCTGACTACCTCCATTATTTCCATTCTGCTGGTTCTGACGGCGACTCAATTCTTGGTCCCGGATATTCTGAAACACATCTAAAATATTTTCTAATTCGCTAATATTCGCTACCTCCCGCATCATAAGTGTTATTTGCACTTCCCTTGGCAAATGCTTGCTTATATGCCTCACAAAGGATCTAAATGGCAATGGCGGTTCTAAATATTTCGCCTCGTTAAATATTCTCATCACATACCCTGTTATATTATTATTGGGCCCCCCAAAATTCCCTGTTCCCATAATTCTACTTCGTAACCCTTCTTGGTCTTCTTCAGACCAATATTTATTTATAAACGCAGACTCAAAACTTTCAAAACACTCCCATTCCGTTTTATGTACCTCGGCCCATATCTCCGAACTACCTTTGAAGCATTTTAAAATTTTTAATAATTGGACTTCCCAGTTATTGGTACTAAACTTATTAAACTCTCTCACTCTACTTATGAACTGCATAGGATGTACTCTTTTGTTATCACAACTGAATGTCTCTAACTCAACTTCACTGCTTACGTCGCGAGTCATAATTACTCGCTCGGCAACAGTGTTTACTTGTTGGCTGATGGCCTTGCTCAATTCATTTTTAACACTCATTAATTTAAGGTTATTATCACATTCAAGGTCACTTATTGTATCATGTATGGTCTTAAATTCAATCTTACAGTTATTATCAATTTCTCTTACTTTACTATTATTATTTTCAATCTGGCTCATAACATAATCAATCTTACCTTCAGTATTAGTGTTACATTCACTTATTTGTTTCTCAAAAATTGTGTTCATTATGCTATATTGCTCCGTGATCTGTTTCTCTACTTTATTAGTTATATTATTGGTAATATCCAAAACACGGCACTCTAATTGCTCATTTATGGACTCAGACAATTGTGATTTCATACTTTCACAACGTTCATCAATATGTTTATCTAGTACCCTACTCAGGTTATCGAATTGTACATTAATACTCTGCTGAAACTGAGTATTCTGGTCTTTAATTTCTTTAAAATTGATCTCGTTTTGAATATTTTGCTGCTCGCATTTTATTTTCTGTTCATTAAAATCACTAGTTAATTGGTCTAATTTATAGTTAAAATCATTTTTCATCTTATTTAAAATTATGTCATTATCATCAAAACGACTATTTAACATGTCAAATTTATTTGCAAATTTATTGTCCATTTCATCAAACTGATCATTCTGTATATCAAATTTTACGTTAATATCCTTAGACATATTTCTCACGTCACTGGACATGGTTCTCATGTCACTAGACATGGTTCTCATGAAATTAAATAAATCGTTCACTGACAACTCTGTAGCTTTATTTGTTACGGGAGTTGATATCGCTTCTGGTGAGCTAAATACAGATGCTTCTGCGTTATACTCATTTATTGACGTTACTTCTGTTTGAATACCGGAGTCAACATTTGCTTGACTCTCGGTCTGATTGTCAGATAAGCCGACTTCACTGTTATCTGCCATTTCTTATTTTATACTTGATATTTGTTTATAAATAACATATAATCAATAAAGTGTATTATATAACCACTTTTGCGTTAACAACGCACTTTTGTTTTATTCCGCTGACCCCAAAAACATGTTTGTATCTCTACTATAGGTACGGTCTTTGATATTTTCATTACCAAAAACTGTCCCTGTTCGGGCGCCATTGAGATGTTTATATACCTATTAATAAATTTCTTCTAATATAATATAATAGATTGACTTCCACATACCTGGAAGGTTTCGTTTTATTTCGGGCCAGGATCCTTTCGTACGAATGCAGATACAAACGTGTTTCATGGGTTCTTGAAATAATTAACTCTACACATCTTTAAGAAGAGAATTATTAATTTTAATGTTCAATTGTTGGAATTACTGTTTGACAAATAGCTTTACATGGAGTTACATATTATGCAACTCGTGCACCTAGTTTGTACAGGAACTTAATAACTATAGCTTACCTTATCATTTCACAAAACACAAAAGCAAATATAACATACAAAAAGAAACAGCCCAGCTTTGCTTGTACACGCTCTCATTCACAATTTAAAATACCCTTAACATTTTATTATTAATAAAACTGCCCCCACGGCCGCCACGCGGTCTTCACGCACAGTCATCTTCCTATGAAATGTTATAATGTTGATGTCCGAAATAACACTCGGTTAGTTTCTACCGCACGGATGTATTATTGTCACAAACTTTTCCACTATTATTTCACTCTACTGGTAAAACAAAAAAACTTTGGAGAGAGCTTAATCAGCTCATTGCCGTCCGGCAACTCTAGTGGAACTGGGCAGCTTGCTTCGTTGAGTCGCGGGAAATGCGCAGTCACGGCCATCAGGTTTTCGTCGCCGTTCACGCTTAATTGTGTGGGATAACCACTTTATACATGGAATGGAGCTTATATATGTGTGTGACCCAAGGCCGATATTGTAATTGGCTCCGCTGACGTCATTGGAAAAGCCGGATTTAGCCATGACTTCCTGCCGCTCAAAAAGCACATTTCTGGATTTTGTTCGTCCCAGGACATCCGGTTTTGTGGCTGGCTGCGTCACTCAGATTTGTGGTGATACAGTTGTGTCTGTGTGCTGTTTACACAAGTACAGATTTCTGAGAATTTTGAAGGGGGTAAATGCTTCGCTTGCCGGCTTACACAATAACACCTACGTATCGCTTTTGTCTCATTGTTTCTCAACATCGTGCTGTTGCATGGAAAATAACATTGCAATGCGTTCTATTATAACGGAATGAATTTTGTTACCCAATAATTTTCACAACTTCTTTTTACAAGCCCGCACCAAAATGAAAGAAATAAAAATGTACTTGCCCCATACGGTAAAAATAAAAACACCCAAAAATTGACCCGCTACATCGTGAAAATCTTTAAATGTGAATATTACAATTTTGAATATTTAAATCATAATTGAAAATTTTGTTTTCATTCTTGTAGACTACTTAGCTGAGTTTGAGTCCAGACAACGTCGCATTTCTCCACACACACATTTTATGTTAATGAATAATTTGTTTTAACTCCGAAACTGTCATTGTATCAAGAAAACTGTTCATTTACATTATTTACTCATAATTTCGATTTTATATCACATTTTTCTGTACTGCGGGCCCGCAATTTACGTTCCAGAACTTTTTACTTGTCACTCGCGCGAGTGTTGTATTTAGACTGGGGCTAGGCCAGCGGCAATATTTTATAACGTCGCCGTGGTTGTATGACCAATTCTCATTGTTTTTAAGTTTGTATTACTACGCCAACTGCATTCCACCGTTAGGCTAGGCTCTGACGTAACATCGCCTGATGTTCAGTTACATAATTTGTTTACGCTGTTTTGTGTGTCATTGTCACAGTTTCGTCGGTTGTTTAACTCGCTTCAATAATTTTGTCACCAGCAGTGCTACCACTGTCGCTACCAATAAATATACCTTTCAGTTACGTTTTGTCCCAATTATTGAAAAAATGTTATTTGCTTTATTAAAAAAAATACAAACTTCTTTATTACCCCGAAATAGGCCCAAAATGTCCCGTTACAATCTGCTTCTAAACTAGTGATTATTTTACCCAATTTATTTTCTGATCTTTGTATGTTTTTAATCTCCCTTAATTCCTCACCAAAAACTCTTATCTTCCTTGGTTAACTGAAAAATCTCTATTTCTTTAAGATCCCTCCCTGTTTTGTTTTCTATGACATCTACCCTGGAAAGAGTGTCTGGTACTTTATTATCTGTCCCCTTAATATATTCCCATGAAAAGTGATATTCTTGTAATGCTAACACCCACCTGGTTAATCTGCTATGAGTTAGTCTGCAAGAGTTCAAAAATGATAGTGGTTTGTGATCCGTCCTGATAACTGTCTTGTTCCCCAAAATGTACGTGTGAAACTTCCCTATAGCAAACACAATACTGAGCAACTCCTTTTCCGTAGTTGTATAATTTCTTTCCGCTGCCAATAGGAATCTGCTGGCAAAAGCTATTGTGTGGTGCTCTTTGTCGCTATCCTCCTGATACAACTCCGCTCCCAGGGCGACGTTACTGGGTCTGTAAATAGAAAGTTTTCAAAAAATCAGGGTGATTCATCATTATCATATTCGAAAATTTTTTCTTTATCTCCTCGAAAGTCTCCCGTTCCTTCTCTCCCCAATTCCATTGTTTATTTTTCTGCAGTACGGTACTTAATCTCGCTGTCGTCTGCGCGTAGTTCTTCTGAAATTTTCTATAGAAGTTACAAAGACCCAAAAAACTTTGTAGCTGCTTAATATTTGTTGGTTCGGGAAAGCGCATAATAGCTTCTACTTTATCAGGGTTAGCTAGAATTCCCTCTGGAGTAATAATGAAACCTAAAAAGTGTATTTCTGTTTGTAGAAATTTGGATTTATCCCAATTGACCGTTAAACCCCCTTGCTGTAATTTATCTAACACATATTCTAGATGTTCTAAATGTTCTGAAAATGTTCGTGATGCTATTAATATGTCATCAATGTATACTGTCAAAAAATCTAAGTCCTTAGGTTGTAATATCATATCTAAACATTTTATACTAGTGTTTAGTCCAAAAGGCAAACGCTTGAACTGATAATTCTTACCGGCTCTCTGGTGCTAGTGGAACTTGCCAGTACCCTGCTGTCAAATCTAACGATGTCATATTTGACTCCACTGAATTTCTGAAAAATTTCGTTTATGGGTTCCGGTCAGGTATTATAATTTGGTTAATCTTCCTAGCATCTAAACACAACCTTACCTTTCCATCCTTTTTGATGACCACTACCAATGGATTCGAGTATGGCGATATCGATCTCTCAATAATGTCTCCTTCCATCATTCTGTCCAACTCCTCTTGTACTGCTCTGCTCTTTGAAAACGGCACTGGATAACTCCTCTGCATATAGGGTGAGTGTTCTCGAACCTTCAACTCGCATACATAGTTCCTGGCTTTCCCAGACAACTCCGCAAACACTTCTCTAAAACGTTCCACAACTGTCCACAACGCCTGTCGCTGGGGACTCCCTACAACTCCACCCTCGTTAAAAAATTTATCCGCCCTATTTTCCCATACTCTCTCATCACTCACATACATCTCTCTCTCCTCTTGCTCTACACTTTCACTCTCTCGACATATATTCACTCTTGTTTCTATGTCTCCATCGCCTACTCGTTTATGTATTAATTTTATTCCCGTAACTTTAATCTCATTTGTCACCCTCTTAAAATTAACCCTGACTGGTTCACTCCCGTTATTAAATTCTACTATTCTTTTATTAAAATCTATTACTGCTTTATTTCTCTCCAAAAAATCATTTCCCAATATTACATCTAAACTCATTCCCTTAACCACTAGAAAAGCATTTTCAAATTCTGTTTCATTAATATATATATTTAATTGTACCTGTCTAGTAACCCTTTTACTCCGTACTCCGGTCACCCCCACTACTGTTACACTCGCAACTGGTAATGATGGAATATGTTTATTTACCCCTTGTAACTCTACCATTACATTTTCTGAAATTACTGATATCTCACTTCCTGTATCTATTAATGTTTTAAAGTTCTTACCTTCTATGTTGACGATTACCTCTGTCAACCCGGTTTTAGTCTCCATTATTCCCGCGTCATCTTCCTCCAACAACTCCGTCGTCATATCCATTTGTATTACATTGTTCCTATATTCCTCAATTACCTGGACCCTGTCGTCATCTGTGGACAATGGTGTGGTCCTGACTCCCATTGTCATCCTCAGTTTTCCGTAGACGTACCCGCCACAGCTTGGTTGTATCCTCCTCTACCTCTCATTGCCTTTCCACCTCCTCTGTTGTTACCTCCGCTTCGTTGCTGTTGATTATGACTATTGGGGGCCACGTTGCTCCGTTGGCAATCTCTCACTTTGTTGCATCTGTAACATACTGTTCGGATAGCAAAATTCTCGTATTCACAATTTGGGCATTTCAACATTTCGCCTCTATAGTTATTATTATTACTTCCACGCGTCCCTCTATAAGAGTTTGGTGTTCCCCTGGACTGATGATAATTCCCGTTAATATGTGCCGCTGGTGGGTTCGGACGCCTACCCATTTCGCGGTCTCTAATGTTTTGCAATACATCTAACATGTTTTCTAGCTCGTTTATGTCTGCTATCTCTCTTGTCATTAGAGTAATCTGTACTTCTCTGGGCAGGTGTTTATTAACATGTCTAACAAATGACCAAAACGGCAACGGCGGTTCTAAGTACTTTGCCTCATTGAATATTCTCATTACATACATGGTTATGTGGTTGTTTATTCCCCCGAAATTCCCGGTTCCCATGATTTTACTACGTAAACTTTCCTGATCCTCTTCGGACCAATATTTATTCCGGAACACTACCTCGAATTTTTCATAACTACTCCACTCGGTATTATGTATTTCTGCCCATATTTCCAAACTACCCTTAAAACACTTTAAAATCTTTAATACTTTTATCTCCCAACTACTGCTATTAAACCGGTTAAATTCCCTTACCCTACTCAAAAATTGCATTGGGTGTACTCTCCGGCTATCACAATTAAATTGTTCGAGTTCTATATCATCTTTTGCTTTGCGAGTATACAATATTCGCTCCGCAACACTATTTAATTTTTGGCTTACGGCCACATGTAATTCATCTTTAATTTCTATTATGTCTTGCTCAATTACTTTTAATTTATTATCATTTTTAATTTCGTATTGAAGGTTATGTTTACTCATAGCCCCCATACTCTCTTGCACAGATTGTTTACACACACTTTCTACCTCCATTATTTTAATTTTTATGTCATCGTTATTTTCATTAATTTTATTTATACATTTATTTTCTATCTCTACACACTGTTCTTTAACTTGAGTTTTAATTCGGTCTGTCATCTGCTCATTTACATCATTTATTTTACTTTCAATATTTTCTGTGATTTCACTAATCTGTTCATTGAACTTATAATTTACTGACTCTAATATCTGCTCTCTAATACCTTCACAACTGTAACGGGCCTATTTTGGGGAAATAGCGAAATTTGTATTTTTTTTTTTTATAAATAAATAACATTTTTGAGTAATAGGGAAAAACTTAGGTAAATTTCCTGTTTGAAACGAAAACAACAGTGGCAGCATTGACTGTGAAGGTTATTCGATAATATTTTGTAAAACCAGTAAAAACAGACAGCAAATTGTGCCAAGGTCAGCTCCAGTGACACAAAATCTGTCAACAAGTTATGCAACTAACATCATACCATATTACGTCAGAGACGCACCTTGTCGTGGAATGCGGTCATGTAACGAAAGTAGTCTGCTGGCGGAGTGATATAAATTTTAAGACAATAAGAATTGAACCTCCAACAACAGCCGCTTCACAAATTAGCGCCTGTAGTTCTGCCCAGTCGGCATGTAACTTCTGAAGATATAAGACGCTAACAACGGTGCGTCGCCGGTTCGCCGGTATTAGGCGAAGTTTTGGTGTTCGCCGGCCGTGCGTGATATTCGCCCGCATACAATAAAAAATGTGAATCTATATTTATATCTAAAATACAAACAGTTTTTCGGCCGTAAAATGTGATAGTGCGAACTAAAAAACAATAAAGCAGCAAAACAGTGCACGCCATGAGGAGACACCCCAGGAGTCGAACTCAACAGGAAAGTAGACATTCAAAATAATAATTAAAAAATGCTGGTTTTTTCCTTTTTAAAAATTAAATAAAAATGGGAAATTTAGGGAAAGATTTTAAAATGTGGGGGTAGTATGTGAGCAAGTGTGAGGTTTTGTTTAATTATATAAATAGGTAATGAAGTGCTGGTTTCCGTAGTAAACTAATCCTAGGAGTATAGAGATTATTTCTATGTAAAATCTTGATTCCTTTTTACACTAAAATGTTATTTTTTTTTTTATTAAAAGTCTTTTTTTAATTTCATTTTGTGTGCGTTTTTCTAGAAATGTTAATAAATTTTAATTAATGAGGAAACATATAAAGTTTTCTTTATTTGTTTAAACAACATTCTGATTTCCTGTTCGCCGAAAAGAACCCGTATGAACGTAAGCATGGTAAGCACATATATTTTTTTTTTCTCTTATAAGAAGTTGGCAGTACAAGATGGCTACCGAAAAATTAGATGTTCTGAATTTACTTTAACCTTGTTTTTATCAATCATAATTTAATATCAATATTATCAAACGTAACACAACGTGTATTAATTTCACTCACTTGCTTACTGAAATTAAAATTTTGTTGTTTAATTTCATCTCTAATCTCATTCAACTTTTCATTAAAATTATTTTTAATTTTATCATTCTGTTCATCAAATCTAGCGTCAAATTTATTATTTTGTTCTTTCAATTTCTCATTAAAATTACTATTTTGAACGTCAAAACAACGATCTATTTTATCGAATTTTTCATCAAAATCATTACTTTGTTTATTGAAATTACTATTCACTTTACTGAAATTGGTTTTCATAAAATCAAATATGTCCTCTAATGATAATTCTTTTTCTTTTATTTTAGTCGCTACTGGAGTAGACTTTGCTTCTGCATTATTTATTATTACAGATTGCGTCAAACTACTTTCGTCTATCAGGCTTGGAGTTGTCTCCATTCCTGAATCGTTTACATCATCTACTTCGCATAAAACATTTTCT
The DNA here is from genome assembly GCA_034769895.1 of Magicicada septendecula. Classification (NCBI taxonomy): domain Eukaryota; kingdom Metazoa; phylum Arthropoda; class Insecta; order Hemiptera; family Cicadidae; genus Magicicada; species Magicicada septendecula. The sequence continues at coordinate 366,626,388 of CM068375.1, forward strand.
TTGACCACATTCGGGTCTGAATGAATTTCTACCTCCCTCGTGACAGTTACATCAATCATACTGACTTTACTTTCATTATTATCCATTTCTAGCTTATTTATGATATTCTCCTCTACACAAAATCAATCTTAACTGTATTCAGTATAGTATAACATAAGTATCACTTAATTCTAACTTATCATCGTTTATACGTAATTAGTACGCATATCACTTAACCTCCAAATCACGCTTATATTCACATGTAGGTGCGGTTTATGCAAAATTAAATTTATAAACTTGTCCGAGTTCGAGGCGCCATTTGTGCACTTATACACCCTACCACATTTAAATTATTAATGAACCATGATAACTTACCTTACAGGCCCAGGTCCGTCGCACGAACTGTGAAGTACAAGCGTGATTCAAGGTTGTGTATAGCAATAATTACTCTCATTGACCACATTAATTAGTTGTTTATTAATCAATTGCAACATTTGGTTTAAATTTACTTTTTACTCTTTTATTTTTTTATATCAAAATTATTACTGTTCATGTGAATCATCTTTTATTAGAAACTTTTACAAAATAAACCTTTAGGCCACTTGAACGTTTTCATTTTCTTTTATACTTAATTAATATTCCTTTTCTTCTCAAATAGATACTGTTGATGTTAATTATTCGTCTTTTAAAAAAAATATACAAAACAATCATTTAGGCTATTTAACATGGTAAATATTCTACCTTAACGTAACATTTACGTATATTACATATATCTATATAGACAGCCCAGTATCTGCGCGCGCGCGCGCGCACACACACACACACACACACACACACACACACACACACACACACACACACACACACACACACACACACACAGAGTCATTCAGAGTTTCTACCCCAGTGATTTGGATTTAAAACAAGAAATCTATATTGTGAAATTTGGATAATAGATTCAACGTGATACAATTACGTTTGTAAGCGTCAACGCTGTTGACCACATGCTGCGTCCTGCATTTTCATCACACTATGCCCCAAAAAAGATTATTGTTTTAATTTTGAAAAAATTTGACTTGAGCTTAACTCCATGCACTGTTGATTTAAACTCTTTACATTGTTTTACACATCTTAAACACACAATTTGCTGGTCGGCCGACCCTAATTTGCTCGAGCAATGTTTTATATGACCGCACGGTCAGGAGTCGTAAGTTGACTAACTGATGCTACCCTGAGCGTCACTATGGCTACATCCGCTACATGTTCACCAGCTTGCGCTCTGATTCGTTGATAAAATCACATGATATGGTTATTAGTGAAATTACAGTTTCCTTTCTGGGGGCGAGTCTGGGTAATGTATCACAGGCCAGAGGCTCGCTAAGCAATTCATGCTTCCTCACAACGGAGGCGCAATCATCCGCGCACAGGTTCGCATTCCAATGCCTTAAGAAACAGTGCTTATTGCAGGGCGCTGACAAAATATGCGTCTTGGTGCCCCGACAAGGAATTTGTATTGTTATAAACTGAGGCCCTGTTTGGGTAGACCTTATGTTACATTTATAATTGCAATAAAAAAAAAATAATAAAACCCCTCAAATTTGTCCCGTTACAATATTGAGTTCGATAGTTTATCGCCAATTTACAGTATATTTATCATAATGATTACTTTGATTTTAGTATATTTCTTCCACTGCAATACCGGTTTTAATACTATTAATGCACGGCACGAATATTGTACTCATACTATTATCGCAAGTTTTAGTTATAAAAATCTTAATACGCGGTACCGAGTCTGATAGCTGTAATGTTCTCCGTAGACTCCCGACAAATTTCCCAACTACGCGTTTTTATACACACAATCCTTACCCACACTCAATATTTACAAATCGCGTTCCCATTGGTTTCAAGTACCGCGATATTTGATTTCCTCCAACCCAACTAGCTAATTTCACCCGCTCAAAAAGTGACGCTTTCTTTCATTCGCCAAAAAACAGCGCGTGCCAAACTTATACAATTAAGGGGGAGGGACGCCACCTAATGTTCGCTCGCTCTTACCTCTCACTCTATTTCTAAAGGACTGTATTGTCTGAACACTCAGCTTTCTCTCGATTTCACTTAAACTTTATTGCCTTTTTTAGCACAATAAATTTTATGATTCTTCACCCTGTACGTGACTTGTTGTATGGTTTTCTCCCCGTCAGAGAGGCGCCTCGACAAGGGTGTGTTCTTTGAAGAACACCGCTAGGCTTGGTTCTAACAGTACTTCAACTCAACTTTACTTGCATGTCTTAGTCTAATAAACAATTACTAATCATGATTCTATATAAAATCTGAGTAAAATTGAGTAGCATTCAATTTTTACATTATAACAAATTCAAAATTATTGGTAAAAATAACTTGTTTCTGCTAAATCCACTGATACGTCTACAACTACTGGAATAAGCGCTAAATCTGATAGCTTTCTATAAACAAATTAGGTAAATATTAAACAAGAGCAGATGCAAGATGTTTTAAGTGAGCAGTAATGTGTATACTACTCATGCATGTTCTGTGCCCCACAGATCACTGCTTTCTGCCAGTGTACAGCATAGAACTGAATGTGTTTCGAGTGGAGGGGAAGACCATATCTCTATAGTGATTTAATAGTTGTAACAGGTTAACCATTGTTCTATTGTTTGATTTCGCTTACTGACTGTAAACCATGAAGGATTTAATTTTCTTATGGGGCTTGCTAATTTTCTGTTCCACAATTTCAAATATATTGGAATGGGAACAGATCCAACCATAAAGAAAGCATAGATGGAATAAAGAAAGCCTATTCTACAAATAACTGAACTTTTGTAAAAGTGTATGAGACTGCCAGAACATTTGTCTGTTGTGCGTGGAGTTCAGTTCAGTTAACAATGAAGGATTGGAAAGTGAGGTGCTTTGCTATTGAAGTAGAAATCTGTAACGATGGCATGTCGTGTGTGTGTGTGTGATGTTAGTTAATAAAAAGATGTATTTTTAGTAAGTGATACAAACTTTTATATTCCAAAACTGTTTTGTAAGCTCATTATGTAGTCAGTTTTTTTTCTTTTCAGAAAGTGATCGTATGTTGAAGACTTTCATAGTGAATGAATAGTAGTTTCGGATTAGCCATGGCAAATAACGGATCCTATAGTAATGACCGAACATCGGCTGCTACTGATATTGAATTTGCTACGGATCCTGCTTCAGGAAGTTTCTTCAATTCTGATTATAAAAAGTATGTTATAATTTCTTTAATAATCAGCATGCTGCACAGCCTGTATTTTTATTGTGTGTGCATGCCTATGTAAACTCACCATGCTGAAAACTGAGCGTAAGGAGTGTGCCACTACCAACCCCAGCTCTGTCTCTCTCCCTCTCCCCCTCTCTCACTCACTCACTCACTCTACCTCTCTCTCGCTCTCTCTCTCTCTCTCTCCCGCTCCCTCCTACAATTTATGGTGTTAAGAGTCAAACAAAACAAAGACAATTTTGTCATTATTAACTTCGAAGGAATGTGTTATCAGAGTTTGTTACTAGTTACTTGTTAACACAGGTGTAATAACAAATGAAAAAGTGATTATGCTAAAGATGTTGCAACACAAGAGGATTGTCATATACCTGGACAGTCTTTTGTAGTGTCTTAATGATCTACAACTATGATGTTATCCTAAATGCAAACACGAGGAAAGATTTATAGAATGCAGTAATGGAATGAGCAGCAGCTCAGAAGACAACTTGTCATGGATGTGTACTACTACTCTTTTGTGCACATTATTCTAAAATTCAGTTTAAAAAATTTTTATAAAGAAGACCATCATTACAATGGCTCAACTGATGTAGTTTGCCATAAATTTTAAACACTGTTCTGAGTCTGATATTTGTTTGTAACTTTGAAACTATATAAATTCTATCAATTATTAAAATACTCGAGTCCCTGTTCGGGCGCCAATGAAACTATATTAATTACTTCATTTATTAATAGACTCTTACCTTTGGGTTCCTCTCCAGGGTCTTACAGACGAACACAGCTGCAGAAAGGATTATTTGAGATAAACGGTAACTATATAATAACACAGTTTATATTTAAACAACTTCCTTCTGGTTTATTAAACAAATTAATTACTTAGTCTTCCTTTGATAACAATGAAATACTGGTATATTATTTTATTAGTAATGTATTGAATTAATAACGAATAACATGGAATCAAACAAATTTACAAATGAAATCTTTTTTACTTCTAACCTATTACAAATTGTTTATTTTTTAAATGAACCAGTACATATTTATCTCTTTTCCCCTTGCTATTTTCGTTTACCATAACCCCTTCCCTTAGAGATCTCAGTTATTTAGGTTTACATGTATATAAGCTATCATCATTTGTTTTAAACTGATTTAAATATATATGTAGGGTTGTTAGTTACCTGTCCACCGTGTGTGTCCATATGGTTTGTTGCACAGTCTTGTTTTAACCGCTTTCGTTTTTTGGGCGCACTCACGCAATTGTTTATAATTAGTTTACTGTATTTACTTAGATTTTCACTTATTTAATTTAATGTTTCCACATGTGGTAATATAAAGTCGGCCGACGTAACTTTGTTCGAACACTTGAATTGTTAATTTTCTGGCTGCGCTATATTGTTTATACTTTTATAATTGCACATGATAGGCCTACTTTGATTTCGGCCTATCTTACACTCCCGAGGCCACCGTTTTTTGTTAATGAGCTGTATGCTGCTCTTTACTGTCTGACGTTAACACTGGTGAAGAACTGCTTACTGTGATTCACAAAGACTGCTGCTGGCAAGGTATTGTGTAACACGTCTGAGCTGGGCTGTCTCCAGACATCAACAATAACACTGTATGTTGCTGGTTACAAGGGGCACCTCACAGGTGAATACTGACAATTGAAAAATTTACTGATTTAACTTGAAACTATGGGAGCACACAATTCTGTACCATTACAATACCCCCCCCCCAATGAGAGGTTGGATCCCGAAGCATACAAACTCTCATTGCCTAAAACCTAAGAGGGTCAGTGAGGATATGGCGCCACAACCCCCCTGAACTCTCTACTAAAATCATGGGTACTTACCCCCCTAGTCTGGCGACTGTGGCCGCACCCATCCGACCTTACTGGACTTCTCTTCTCGAGATCCCAACACCATAAACTCGGACAGATGCCTGCCACAGTATCGCCTGACTCTGAAACATTTAATTAAAAAATTAACAAAAAGGCCTTCCATTATACCATATCCACAACTGATTGGTTTCCTCTTAGCCGTACTGGTTCATTAATTGTAAAGTACTGGTTCATGTTTATTACAAAATATAATATGCATTTGACTACATTGTGATATAACTTCTAAATCGTCCATCAGTTACCTGGATTTAACCATCAGGCCCATTCTCACACACTATCACAATGATTTCGACTCATCTTCAACAAGTTACATTGGTTCAACAATATAGCTTAACCCTAGAAGATACAATGTTAACAGAACAATATAAGTATCCTAGCCTTAGCACATATGCATTCCAGACAAATTAAATAATGTTCCCAGTACAATATTACCCATCCAAAATAACACATTAATTATACAAAATTGCATTAAATCACAACAATTTATTATTTATCATTATTTACAAATTATCCTCAAGAATATTTATGCTTAACTACTATATATATATATATATATATATATATATATATTGTAACGTAACAAAATTGTAGTTACATATAAATAATATACAATACGTCGAATAAGAGTGTACCACAAACATGTTTGAGCAAAAATGAGAAAGAATAACTAAAGTATAAAGCCAAGTGTGTATCCATATACAAATAATGTCGAAGCAAGCCAACGCAGGAGAAGGAAGAACTATAATAAAAGCATCATTAAAGTGATAGGAGGAGAATAGAAGATAAAAAACCAAACCAATACGTTAGCAACAAAGGCCCAATAGATCATACAAGTGAGGGGACATATCATCTATTATCATAAAAGTGAGGGGACATATTAAATAAGGAAAATAAATGATCACCAAAGTGAGGGGACATATCAACAATAGATCATACAAGTAAGTGGACATATAATTTAAGCAAAATAAATATGAACTGTGACAAATAAATATGAATATGATATAAATAATTATGTTATAAATATGATATAAATTATCATACAAGTGAGGGACCAACAAATACCCTGTAAGTGATGAAAAATAAATATGAAAAAGAAGAAACCTGATAGCTAGAAGAGGAGATGTAAATATTAAGAAGAAGAAGAAGAAGAAGAAATGTATAATAAATAATGAAGAATATGTAACAAGAACAAGACACCAACATTCCCAGTGTAAGGAAGGCACCACGACCAGGAAGATGGTAAGGCAAGTGTAATGACTGCCAGATTAGTGATTATAACACCCTCCAACAAGGAAGGATATAATGAAGACAAGATGATTAAGAATCAAGTGTCGACAACTTAATAAGTAGCCACAAACAATGATAGTGAATATCTTATGTGAGTGCATCGATACATAGTAAAATAACACTACCCCAAGTAAACACCACAGACAATAAAAGTGTAATGTTTATAGAAGAGGAAGATAAAAAAGTGTTAACAAGTAGAAACAGTGATTACCAAGTAAACTACACAAACATTTAGTGTACGATTTATGAACCAAGATTGTAACAAAATACAAACATAGTAAGACCACCAATATACTGAGATTAAAAAGAGAAATAATTGCTCAAAAACAACTGAAACAGAATATAAAATCCTTGATAAGATATATGTCTAAATATCAAAATAACAAAGAACAAAATATATATAATGTGATAACTAATGTATTGTAAATAAGACAATTTGTTATAGAGAGACAAGACAATTTGCCCAAACCAAAATACAAACACATAATGTGTGTAACATAAATAAGTAAAAATTAAGTTTTGATGTATAAACAAATAGTATAAAATGTGTATAAAATAGTGAGAACATTGTAATAAACAATAGTAATAACATATCATAATAAGATTATAATAATTAAGCAGAATGATGAACAGATTAGGATGTGTATTGTTGTCAAATCAGTAATAGACACATAACCTCAACGGAGCAGGATCTACAACATAAAACCACACATAATAATTAGAAAAAAAGCAATCAAAAGTAATTGTTCAAAGCAACAACCAAAGTAAGACAGTTGAATAAGATAATGAACACAGTATTAGCTGAGAAACACAATTGTATAATGTAAATTATTGAAACAAACAATAACCAGATCAGCCAAAACACAAGGTGACTACCAGAGTTACACAAAATACACTATTAAAACTTGATAATAGAGAGGAAAATAATTTACCAGTAGTAAGTAGAATACTCAATTCCTCTATGGGTATACTTAACAATCATTAAATGTATAAATTAATATCAAAATAATGATAAACAAATATACTTGATCAGTAGGACTAGATGCAAATAACCATCCTACTGAAATTTGGAGATATTTAAACCAACAGAAAGGTATTACACACACTAGACAGACAATGTACAAGGTCTAGGTACACTTTAATAGATAAATATTGTGACAGGACGAATAGTCACAATATGACAACCGTCACATATGCGTATAGCAAAATAGAAAATACAGTGCATAAAGCAATGCTCTGCTTTAGTATAATAAGAAACAATGTATAAGATTAAGTAAATAGAGTTAAGAAAATATAATAATAAGAATTGTGTAATTGTGTATCAATATTTCAAATGTAAACAGTTTAAAAAGAACCTATCAGAGCGTGAACGACAACCTGTGACAGTGATAAACCAATAAGGGTAGAGTGTCATTAAACTAGCGGAAAAATACAGGGTGACGTCGGTAACGCGCTCAAAGCAATTCAGTCTGCATTAAACCACCGGTTCGAGTAGTCCGCTTTAAAACACTAGTTCGGAAAGTCTATGTTAAACAAACCAGTTCGAATAGTTTGCAGTAAAACACTAATACGGAACATCGGTTGTTAATTACTAGCCCGAGCAGTGCGTAGTGAGAAAAATCACGCGACAAGTTAAACGTAAAAACACTCGAACTTAACGTGGAGCGACTCCGTTCATAGAAATCAACCATAGTGTAAAAAAATAGCAATGAACGTAAAAATTCCACATCAGGGAGGCAGTACAATTCCACATCAGGGAGGCAGTACAATTCCATATCAGGGAAGCTGAGAACACTCCACATCAGGGAAGCTGTACACATATCCACACCACGGAGACTGGATGAACAAGAAGAGGAACAATTGGAACATTCAATACCAGAAACGCCCATGAGATAGACGCCGGAACTACAGTAACAAGTAGAGTATTAAATATTTAAGTTTGAATTCAAAAGACAGTAGACAAGAAAGAGAACAATTTCAGAGACTATAAAAAATAAATTTATGTAATTAGTAAAGTAAGATAACAGAGCAAATTGAAGTAGAGTCATTTAAAGAGTTAAAGTAAAGTAAGATAAAAAGACAAACATTAAACACAATTTTTATAATAACTAAAGAGTTAGAAGTAATTATTTCAAAAATAACATCCATCCATCACATGCTCACACACAGGTCTACAGAATATAAGTATAGCAGAGAAGTAAAAGTAAATTCAGTTAAGGTAAGTCTAATTAAAATTGCATTGGTCTTTGTGTGTGTAAACTGAACAGTATTAATACTCGCTGTTGCCCAAAATTGGCGATACCAGTAAAACACACCAACAAAGTCCAGTTGCAATATACATGCATTAAGTACAAACAATAACAAAATAAGAATATCAAAGTAATGGAATTGTGACATGGTGTATTTAAACCATACTATATGGACTAAATGAAGCACTATATACGGAAATAAAGCTTCAACAAAGGTGTACAAACATGTGAAGTACAATTTGAATACCGGAGAAGTATCTTAGGATAAGATAATATGTTAGAATAAGTAAATACAAGTGCAAGGACATGTATAGCTTACACGCCAAAAATACATTTTACTAAAATTGTAAATATTTTAATATTTAGAAATAATTGGTAAGAGAAATGGACTCTGAACACCTAAATATAAGTATTAGAATAAAATTACATAAAAATAAAGTGGAAAAGACTTAATTATATTAAGAACCACAATAAGTGAATTTTCGGGAAGTGAGCTAGGTTATTTATGAACGGATTTATAGCTTGTTTGGACTTTATAGAAAGACCCCAAGTATCCGCAGAATAATGGTACCAATAGTTTATTAATTAGACAAGTCATAAGAAAGTTATGAATAATAACAAATTTTCTGTCATTTCCAAAAAGGATTGAACGCATCGTAGCTTACTCTCAAACCCAAAGACTGACGCCAAAAAATAAAATTTTTAATGTTACTAAAGCGTTTGGGGTTGAGATTAAAGAATTTTCAACCAATGGGAAGAGCGAATTTTAGGAGAGGCCAGAAACAACTTCGATGAGAAGCATCAATTGTTCTTGGACCATCAAAACGAATGGAATGCACGTTAGTCAGTGACAAGATATTTGAATTTGTGCGCGTCCCCAAGTATAGTCAAGCATTGTAAACTAACCTAAGTAAACAACCATTACGTGTGACAGTGCAACGAGTGATGTGATAAAAAATAACCATCGCCAGTATATAATAAGGGCGATGATGAGTGTTAAATGCAGGGAGTACTATTTATTAACAATATTTTTAAAAAATGAAACCTAATAATTACCGATTGATAAATTTTATGTTGACACCACTCTAGTCAAGCACGGGTTGTACATGACTAAATTAGTATACAATTGTCAATTAATAGGCATATGAGTAAAGGTTCTCGATTTTATTAATTGTATTGATTAAATAAAATATTATTGATATTTTTACAGAAAATAATAAACAAATTCAATATGATAACAAATGTCGAAAATAACAAGAGTGAATATAGATGCTAACTTGACTACGTTGATTGCTGAATCAAGTCATTTATAAATTAACATTCGAGAACAATCATTGCTGTTAATAAGCAATGCAATCACTTTAAATATATGTTATGTATAGTTTTAAGATTTTTTATACTATAAATTAAATATTTTAGTAACTCACTTTGAGCAACAGGTTAATCTAACCTATACGGTACAAACGTTCAATATCAACACTGAGTCATGTCTTAAATTTATAATCATTTGAAGAGACTCAGTTAATAAGAATTTATGACTTAAATAAAATGCATTTCATTGTTAATACTTAGCCAAATAATATTATTTTGACACGCAGCGTTTATGAACGTGCATCACACCTATCTGAATAGCTAATAATTTTACACCAATTGTACCATAATACGATAATTTCTGATATCGTATTTAAAGTTATTTTTTTTAATTTTTAATTATTCTGTATAAAATAATATTGTTATGTTTCAGCATTTTTGTAACTTGTATCATGTTAACTAAAAGAACACACGAATTTTGGTAATTATAACCAAAATGAACCAAATAAGGTTAGCAATAATATTGTATACCATATCAATGTTACCAGCCCTGAGCTGAAAGACTCTCATTAATTAATTAACTTGTTTTTTAACAATGATTTATTGTTTTAAAAGGATTTCAATTTGAATTAACTTAACATTAATAAAGTAATAGTTCTTTTACCTGTGGATCAGTCTTATTATTTTTTCAAAATAGGCACAAGAAAAGTTTATTTAAAGAGCAATTGTTTCCTAAGGTGGCAGCACGACAATCGAGCGGCCAGTATTTGAATTTCAATTCAGTATCAAATTAAAAAAAAATTTATTTTATTTACTGTACACATACTAATACACAAGTGACATATTCTATAAATAGTGTTGTGACATTTCAGTGATACAGGGCCTATATTGGAAGACTGAGGACATTCACCATTGGTAAGTGAAAAGGTAAACCTGCCAGAGTGCACCGAGAGAATTTTAACATTCCTTTTAAACAACTTTATAATAATTAAAATAATAATAACACTAAGAATCATTACAAAGTAACAAACCGTTTTATTACAAAGTAACGAACCCAACGCGGGGCTTGATTGATTGAAAAGAACTAAATATATTTAAATTGTTTTATTATAACGTGAAGCTCCAACGCGGGGTTTGATTCCAAAAAGAATATATTTAAAATTGCGTATTATAACGTGGCGCCCAACGTCTGAGCAGCGAATTAGGTTGACAATACTTAACAAAATAAATAAATACTACATATATATTAAACCTAATTCGACAGCAGTTGCATTACAAGGATACAAAGATGTATAGGAGATCGACATCCAAGAGACGAGCGGCGGAAGCTGAAAAGGAAACCAGGATGGAAGAGAAGGAAGCGACATCAGCTGAGGATGTGGAAGAAATTTTAACCACAATGGAATATAGACGACCCGAACAGGTGGAGGAACCACAGCAACCGGAAACTCAACCAGAGGTAAACCAACCGGAGAAACCAACAAAAACAGGGGACGTGAATTACCAGGAGATGATGCGGATGATTATCGAAGGTAATAATAAAACAATGGAAACCTCAAGTCAGAGAATGGAGGAAAATACCAACAAATCAATTGAGTCACTAAACAGAAATATGGAATCGCTGAATAAGAAGATGGAAGACAGCCAGAAGAAGATTGAAGAAGGCCAGAAGGAGAGCCAGAGGAACATAGAATCATTGAAGGAAGATTGAAATAATAAAATAGACGAAACCAATAAGAAGGCGGAAGAATTATTGACAACAAATATAGAACTAATCAAAGAGAATTTATCTGAAGAATTGGGAATTAAGATCGGAGAAACCAACAAGAAAATAGACGAATTGAACGAACAAATCGATAAGGAAATCGAAGTAATACAAAGTTATAACAAGAAAATATGGCAACAGATGGCCGATAATAACAGCAGAACAGAAGAGATTGCAAGAACAACCATTGAAACGATAAACAAGAAGATGGAAGAAAATAAGGAAGCAACGGAGGAGAGGATGGAGGTGACAGTGACGGAAATCCGAAGAGAGATATCTGACGTGCACCGAGAATGCGAACTCAATAAACAAGAAATTACGCAGACTAAAACAGATGTCAACGATCGTATAAATATTATTGAAGAAACCTGAACGAGGCAGCTAGAAGCAGTTGAAATTAGGAAAGCAGACCTGGCACTTGCACACAACACCCTAGGAGAGAAGTGTGAGGAAATAAAAACAACCGTGAATGCAGTGAAGGACCAAGTGAACAGCGACAAGGAATGGCTGACCGAATGACAACAGCGGGAGTTCAATAATCTCAGGGATGAGATAAATCATATTAGAACTTATCCAAGTACGATGACAGGATTACCGCACCTAGACGACCGAGAGAGCATCGATTTCAGGACTTACAAAAAGAATCCTCTGGAATTCCTGGAAAGAGTCGATGAAATAGTAAATAGAAATAAAGAAAATCGATGGGCAATCATCAAAGGAATGCTTGATGAGTATTTCAAAAATGTCTTCGATAACTGGTGGACGGTGACCAGGCATGAAGTGCAAAGTTACGCAGCATTCAAAGCGGCATTCAAGATAAAGTACTGGTCCGAATCAACCCAAAACATTGTTCGAGACAACATAAGCAATGGCAAATATGGTCATGGTACCGGACAGTCTATGACGGCATACTTTTTGGGGAAAATATGCCTGGCAAGAAACCTGGAACCAGTGATACCAGAAGAGTGTTTGGTGACCAAACTGGCGTATCATTTCCACGAAGGGGTATCGCAAGGGAGATTAACTGGCCAGATAAAAACATACAAGCAATGTCCGCGCTCCTGGAGAACCATGAACAGGAACGGTACTACCAGAGAAATAGCCAGAAGCCAGGACAGTATTATGACCGGAGTGGACCTGGTAATAGCAATCAGAATAATAACTTTGATAGGCCCAACTACAGGGGAAATTTCAATAACCCAAATCGATTTGGTAATGACCAGAATCTGCGGCCGAATAACAACGGCAATAACACTAATAACAACGGTCGTGGTAATAATAATAATCCCAAGCCAAATAACTACAACGGGAATAATAATAATAATCGGTCGAATAATAGTAACAACAATTACCGACCTAACAATAATTATTACCGGCCATACAATAACAATAATAATGGTAATTACCGACCAAGTAACGGAAACAACAGCGGTAACAATTACTGAAGAGTGCATTATGCCAATGCTAGTCGAGACAGCAACGGTAGACCACATTATCAGGGTTGTCGAAGCTACCAAAACCACCACAGCCGAAGCAACAGCGATGGTGAGGGACCTGAGTCTGGATATAATACAAACCGGAGCCATAGTAGTGAGGACACTCAACGGGGACCAGGCCATGGAAATGAATACCACACTGGAAACGGACCAGAACCACGGGAACAAATGCACCCAACGTTACAGACAGGCACACGGACGATAGTGACCTGCCTTTAAATGGACAGCGGCAGTGAAAACCGGAAGATCACCCTCACTGAACCGATCTATTGGGTCTAACGTAATGAACGACATCAAGAAATCAATTATTATCATCCAAAATAATTATTTAAAAAACATCAGAAAAGATTTATTAGAAGAAAGGGACAATAATATCGATGATGCTATTAACAGTGAAATAGCTTATGTGACAGTACACGTAAATGGAATAAAGGCGACTGCAATGATTGATACAGGAACAAATGTATCATTAATAGACAAAGTTGAGCTAAATCGAATACAGGCTGAAAACAAGACAGTAATACCGACATTACCAATCAACAACATAGTCTTAATTGGAGCAACGGATCGACAAAACAAGACCATCCGGAACCAAGTCCAGCTAGAAATATCCAGTAATGGTGAAACTATCCCCATGATCTTTTTGGTAGCAAGTGGGCTACCTTTTATTTCTTTTATGAATTTGCTAACTGCTATAATTTTTTTATTGTTCGACTAAGCTTTTCGTTATTACTAACATCTTCAGGTCTTAAACAACGTCTGTCAACTGTACGTTGTAGGCTTTTATACTTTAGTCCCTCCTCTTATGTCATCGCCCCTCCTATTGGTTCTAGCTGCTACCGCTCTTCATGGGAACTTTGTCTACCTTTTTCCGTTAGGCATTTTTCTAACGTCCGTCAAATTGTTTTAAGAATCTCAAAACAATTTGATTCTTAAAAATTGTGAGATTCTTAAAACAATTTGACGGACGTTAGAAAAATTCCTAACGGAAAAAGGTAGACAAAGTTCCCGTGAAGAGCGGTAGCAGCTAGAACCAATAGGAGGGGCGATGACATAAGGGGAGGGACTAAAGTATAAAAGCCTACAACGTACAGTTGACAGACGTTGTTTAAGACCTGAAGATGTCAGTAATGACGAAAAGCTTAGTCGAACAATAATAAAAAAATTATAGCAGTTAGCAAATTCATAAAAGAAATAGTAAGGATGGCTGCTAATTTAAACAATACAAAGGGCTACCTTTTAATTTATTGATTGGCTGCGACATATTGAGAAGATATGCGGCCGTAATTGACATGAGCAGAGCCAAAGTATCTCTGAACTCAGGCGATATTAGGTGGACGGCGGAATTAATTGAAAGCCTAAAAGCCCATCCCGGCCATATAATATATTACATTCGAGAAGATCATAACCAGAGGGGACAAATATCAACCAATGAAGGAATTCACCAAAACAAGGGAGACACATTATGGATAGAGAAATTAAATGAAATCAAAAGGTTCCAATCAGCCAGAGTCGACAGAAATTTGACGAATGAACAAATTCCAAAATTAATCAAAATTTATAGTCGATACAAACACGTATTCTCAGACACACCAGGGAAGGTGAAGAATTTCCAATGTGAGATAAAATTTAAAGACCAAGCCGAATTTAAAAGGAAATCATATCCTATAGCTTTTTCATTAAAGGAAGCAGTTCTCTGGAAATACAACGCCTAATTGAAGATGATATAATTGAATTGAGTAACTCTCCATACACAAATCCAATTGTGGTGGTACCTAAAAAGAATGGTGCAGTAAGAATCTGCCTAGACGCCAGGGAAATTAATAAGACAATCATAAATGACAGGACATCGCCTGGAGAAATCGATGAAATACTTAAAAAATTTGATGGTATAAAATATATCAGTATATGGGACACCGTGTGTGGATATTGGCAGGTGGAATTACACCCCAGTAGCAGAAA
This sequence comes from Magicicada septendecula, assembly GCA_034769895.1. Classification (NCBI taxonomy): domain Eukaryota; kingdom Metazoa; phylum Arthropoda; class Insecta; order Hemiptera; family Cicadidae; genus Magicicada; species Magicicada septendecula. The sequence goes on from CM068375.1 coordinate 366,641,590, forward strand.
ATATACGGCCTTTATATTTGAAGGGCGTAACTATCAATTCAAAAGGTTACCCTTCGGCCTAGTAAATTCCATAGCCGTATTTGTCAAATGTATGGATGAGATTTTAGGACAAAATACACTTCAATTCACTACAGTGTATATTGATGATTTGCTCATTACCTCCAACAATTGGGAGGAACACTGCAACAGGGTGGCACAAGTGTTGAAAAAGTTAGATGAAAACAACATTACACTCAAATTAGAAAAGTCCAAACTCATAGCTGATGAGGTACAATTTCTTGGTTTTAATTTATCTGAAACAGGCATAACACCATCCCAAGAAAAAATGGAAGCTATACAGCGTTTTCCCATACCCAAGAACAAGTAACAACTACAATCGTTTCTTGGCATTTGCAACTACTACAGGAAATTTCAAAGTAATTACTCTGAACTAACCTCTAAATTTTCACAACAACTTTCATCCAAAGATAAGTGGAGATGGGGACCCGAACAGGACACCACTTTCCAAATGATAAAAGAGAAATTTCTAAGCACAGTAATGTTACACCACCCAAACTTTAATAAAGCCTTTTATATGAATTGTGACGCAAGTGACGTAAGTCTGGGATCCATATTGTACCAGGAAGATGAGGAAGGCAATCATCTGGTAATCAGTTTCACCAGTAGGACACTCAATAAGTGTGAACGCAATTACCACACCACGGAGAAGGATCTCCTCAGCATAGTGTTCGCGTGTGAAAAGTTCCGAACATACATTTTAGGATACCAGCTGACAGTAAGAACAGATCACAAATCAATCTCATTTTTAAAGAACTGCCGATTAAAACATGGGAGGCTAACAAGGTGGACTCTAACACTTCAAGAATACAATATACAATGGGAATATGTTCCTGGGAAGAGCAATATTGCTGCAGATGTGTTATCCAGGGTGAACATACAAGATCAAACGTTCGACGGAGAGAAGGAGACAATCGCCAAAGTATACCACATTTTAAAAAACAAAACAGAATTGGCAAATATAATAGCAAACCTTAAAATCAACCAACAAAATGATTCCAAAATCAAAAGTATATTACAGAGATTAGTAGAACAAGATGACAAAATTACTCCATATTATTGCACACATAATAATTTACTGTTTATAAAAACAAGACAGTCAAATGACCAGTGGAAAATATTGATACCGAAAAACACAGAAAAAGAAATTGCAGTAGACTACCATATAAGGTATGGACATATGGGAGCCATAAAGGTAGTTAAAGCACTAGAAGAACACGTGTATTTTAAAGACATGAATCGCAGAGTCAGGAAATATATAAAACACTGCCATCTATGCCAACTAGTGAAATGTAATAATGAGAAGAAAGAGGGAGTTATGATACCAATTACCTCTGCTGAGAACCTAGAAAAGGTGTTTGTGGATATTTGTGGACCATTCCCGCGTAGTGGCGGAAGACACCAATACAAGTACATAATAATAATGTTTGACCACTACACCAAATTTACCAAACTCTACGCCATAAATAGAGCCACTACAAACAAAATCTTGGAAGTAATAATTCTAAAATACATCCCAGAAGTCGGAAAACCTCAATCCATAATTACGGACCACGGGACACAATTCAGAGGCAAAAAATGGAAAGATGCGTTACTTAACCATGGTGTAAAGACATACAAAACTTCTGTATACCATCCTAACAGCAATCTGGCTGAAAGAGTCCTAAGAGAGGTGGGAAGAATATTGAGGACATACTGTTATAAACAACAAAGGAGATGGGAAGAGTATTTATCCCCAGCAGAAGATTTTATAAATTTAGCATGTCATCAATCAACAAATGAAACACCCTACACGGCTATATTCGAAAAAAGACCACCCCGAGAAATAACAGAAATGATTAATTTTCCGCAAGGAAATGAATATGAATTTAATAAATTGAAATTTTATAATAATGCAGTGGAGCGAGCAGAAAAGCTCAGAGTAAAATATAAAAAATCACAACCCAAAATAATCACATACAAAGTGGGAGATAAAGTACTAGTGAGAAACAGAGAACTCCCAAGCGCTATTGAAGGAATTGCCAAGAAATTATTACTGCTTTACACAGGCCCATATACTGTAACCAAGAATAATATGAATAATACTTATGAGATACAAGACCCTATAACAAAGAGAATCAAGGGTAATTACAATCAGACCTCAATAAAGAGGTATATTGAAAATTAAATAATGTGAAAAGCCAGAATATTATAGTGGAAATTACTTAATGATGATACTAAGTGTGGAAATGATAATTATAAATATAAAAATGAGTGTTGACAAGCTACTAATATAATAATATAACAATGCAACCCAAAGAAATAATGTATAATATGATGAATAATGTGTTTTAACGTCTTACCCGTACTATATATAAAAGAAGAGAAAAATACAAGAAGGACACCTTCCACCTATGGCATAAAATAAATATTTCCAAGAGCCAGTCAACTGTAATTTAACATCTTACCCGTACTACTAATAGAGAAAAATATGAGACATACACCTTACAACATGGCATAAAATAAATATTTCCAAGAGCCAGTCAACAGTAATTTACCATCTTACCCGTACTATATAAAGAAAGAGATATACGAGAAGGACACCTTCCACCTATGGCATAAAATAAATATTTCCTAGAGCCAGTCAACAGTAATTTACCATCTTACCCGTACTATATAAAGAAAGAGATATACGAGAACGACACCCTCCATCTATGGCACAAATAAAAAATTAAATTTCCAAGAGCCAGTCAACTGTAACTAACATCTTACCTGTACTACTATATAAAGGAAAAGATGATCTACAATGGAATCAACATGTGAAGTTGGAAGACAAAAGCAAATGAATATTATTATTATAAGATGGATATACGATACACAAGACATGAGGCAAAACCAAACGAGAGCCTATACTAAATAAAATGTGACACAGATACGTGGGTAGAGAAGATGCAGAAGATTATAACGTGACGTTAAATGAACTACCAAAAGAAAGATTAATTGATAACGAAGAATAATGAAGATAACATACTAACGAAGAAAATTATGAGAAGATACCAGTGATGAACTGTAAACGAACTATCCCAGAAAAATATGAAGATAAAGTTAAGATGAATCAAGAAGAGAAGAATATAATTATGTATAAACCGCAACTGTGTGAAGTAATCCCAAGAATGTTTATTATTAGTCAGAAGATTGACTACTTTTATTTTGTAAGATGAATTGACTGAAGAATTATTCCAGCAATCATTTATATTTTAACAGAGATGATGTACCTCTGAATTTTTTTGATGTTCGTATGGCCAGCAGAGATGTATGCCACAGCGAGCCACTCGGAACTGCCCCAGCTAAAATATGTTAGGGAATTAGGGAATTAAATAGTCGAGGGAAGACGATTACAAGGAGAGAAATACAAATATGATTCATAAAAGAGAATGGAAGGATATAAGAAGAACAGGAGATTCAATATGGAAAAGAATACAACAATTGATACATTCCTCATGAAAATAATATAAGGATTCAGAATTAATCAATTCTTATAGGAAGGCATATGTAACGTAACAAAATTGTAGTTACATATAAATAATACACAATACGTCGAATAAGAGTGTACCACGAACATGTTTGAGCAAAAATGAGAAAGAATAACTAAAGTATAAAGCCAAGTGTGTATCCATATACAAATAATGTTGAAGCAAGCCAACGCAGGAGAAGGAAGAACTATAATAAAAGCATCATTAAAGTGATAGGAGGAGAATAGAAGATAAAAAACCAAACCAATACGTTAGCAACAAAGGCCCAGTAGATCATACAAGTGAGGGGACATATCATCTATTATCATAAAAGTGAGGGGACATATTAACTAAGGAAAATAAATGATCACCAATGTGAGGGGACATATCAACAATAGATCATACAAGTAAGTGGACATATAATTTAAGCAAAATAAATATGAACTGTGACAAATAAATATGAATATGATATAAATAATTATGTTATAAATATGATATAAATTATCATACAAGTGAGGGACCAACAAATACCCTGTAAGTGATGAAAAATAAATATGAAAAAGAAGAAACCTGATAGCTAGAAGAGGAGATGTAAATATTAAGAAGAAGAAGAAGAAGAAGAAATGTATAATAAATAATGAAGAATATGTAACAAGAACAAGACACCAACATTCCCAGTGTAAGGAAGGCACCACGACCAGGAAGATGGTAAGGCAAGTGTAATGACTGCCAGATTAGTAATTATAACACCCTCCAACAAGGAAGGATATAATGAAGACAAGATGATTAAGAATCAAGTGTCGACAACTTAATAAGTAGCCACAAACAATGATAGTGAATATCTTATGTGAGTGCATCGATACATAGTAAAATAACACTACCCCAAGTAAACACCACAGACAATAAAAGTGTAATGTTTATAGAAGAGGAAGATAAAAAAGTGTTAACAAGTAGAAACAGTGATTACCAAGTAAACTACACAAACATTTAGTGTACGATTTATGAACCAAGATTGTAACAAAATACAAACATAGTAAGACCACCAATATACTGAGATTAAAAAGAGAAATAATTGCTCAAAAACAACTGAAACAGAATATAAAATCCTTGATAAGATATATGTCTAAATATCAAAATAACAAAGAACAAAATATATATAATGTGATAACTAATGTATTGTAAATAAGACAATTTGTTATAGAGAGACAAGACAATTTGCCCAAACCAAAATACAAACACGTAATGTGTGTAACATAAATAAGTAAAAATTAAGTTTTGATGTATAAACAAATAGTATAAAATGTGTATAAAATAGTGAGAACATTGTAATAAACAATAGTAATAACATATCATAATAAGATTATAATAATTAAGCAGAATGATGAACAGATTAGGATGTGTATTGTTGTCAAATCAGTAATAGACACATAACCTCAACGGAGCAGGATCTACAACATAAAACCACACATAATAATTAGAAAAAAAGCAATCAAAAGTAATTGTTCAAAGCAACAACCAAAGTAAGACAGTTGAATAAGATAATGAACACAGTATTAGCTGAGAAACACAATTGTATAATGTAAATTATTGAAACAAACAATAACCAGATCAGCCAAAACACAAGGTGACTACCAGAGTTACACAAAATACACTATTAAAACTTGATAATAGAGAGGAAAATAATTTACCAGTAGTAAGTAGAATACTAAATTCCTCTATGGGTATACTTAACAATCATTAAATGTATAAATTAATATCAAAATAATGATAAACAAATATACTTGATCAGTAGGACTAGATGCAAATAACCATCCTACTGAAATTTGGAGATATTTAAACCAACAGAAAGGTATTACACACACTAGACAGACAATGTACAAGGTCTAGGTACACTTTAATAGATAAATATACATGCATTAAGTACAAACAATAACAAGATAAGAATATCAAAGTAACGGAATTGTGACATGGTGTATTTAAACCATACTATATGACTAAATGAAGCACTATATATGGAAATAAAGCTTCAACAAAGGTGTACAAACATGTGAAGTACAATTTGAATACCGGAGAAGTATCTTAGGATAAGATAATATGTTAGAATAAGTAAATACAAGTGCAAGGACATGTATAGCTTACACGCCAAAAATGCATTTTACTAAAATTGTAAATATTTTAATATTTAGAAATAATTGGTAAGAGAAATGGACTCTGAACACCTAAATATAAGTATTAGAATAAAATTACATAAAAATAAAGTGGAAAAGACTTAATTATATTAAGAACCACAATAAGTGAATTTTCGGGAAGTGAGCTAGGTTATTTATGAACGGATTTATAGGTTGTTTGGACTTTATAGAAAGACCAATAGTTTATTAATTAGACAAGTCATAAGAAAGTTATGAATAATAACAAATTTTCTGTCATTTCCAAAAAGGATTGAACGCGTCGTAGCTTACTCTCAAACCCAAAGACTGACGCCAAAAAATAAAATTTTTAATGTTACTAAAGCGTTTGGGGTTGAGATTAAAGAATTTTCAACCAATGGGAAGAGCGTATTTTAGGAGACGCCAGAAACAACTTCGACGAGAAACATCAATTGTTCTTGGACCATCAAAGCGAATGGAACGCACGTTAGTCAGTGACAAGATATTTGAATTTGTGCACGTCCCCAAGTATAGTCAAGCATTGTAATCTATTCATGTTTTACGTACCGAGTCACTTTATGGTTAATATAATTAAATTACCTTATTCGGTCCAAGGTCCAATTACAAGCATTGTAAACTAACCTAAGTAAACAACCATTACGTGTGACAGTGGAACGAGTGATGTGATAAAAAATAACCATCGCCAGTGTATAATAAGGGCGATGATGAGTGTTAAATGCAGGGAGTACTATTTATTAACAATATTTTTAAAAAATGAAACCTAATAATTACCGATTGATAAATTTTATGTTGACACTACTCTAGTCAAGCACGGGTTGTACATGACTAAATTAGTATACAATTGTCAATTAATAGGCATATGAGTAAAGGTTCTCGATTTTATTAATTGTATTGATTAAATAAAATATTATTGATACTTTTACAGAAAATAATAAACAAATTCAATATGATAACAAATGTCGAAAATAACAAGAGTGAATATAGATGCTAACTTGACTACGTCGATTGCTGAATCAAGTCATTTATAAATTAACATTCGAGAACAATCATTGCTGTTAATAAGCAATGCAATCACTTTAAATATATGTTATGTATAGTTTTAAGATTTTTTATACTATAAATTAAACATTTTAGTAACTCACTTTGAGCAACAGGTTAATCTAACCTATACGGTACAAACGTTCAATATCAACACTGAGTCATGTCTTAAATTTATAATCATTTGAAGAGACTCAGTTAATAAGAATTTATGACTTAAATAAAATGCATTTCATTGTTAATACTTAGCCAAATAATATTATTTTGACACGCAGCGTTTATGAACGTGCATCACACCTATCTGAATAGCTAATAATTTTACACCAGTTGTACCATAATACGATAATTTCTGATATCGTATTTAAAGTTATTTTTTTTGATTTTTAATTATTCTGTATAAAATAATATTGTTATGTTTCAGCATTTTTGTAACTTGTATCATGTTAACTAAAAGAACACACGAATTTTGGTAATTATAACCAAAATGAACCAAATAAGGTTAGCAATAATATTGTATACCATATCAATGTTACCAGCCCTGAGCTGAAAGACTCTCATTAATTAATTAACTTGTTTTTTAACAATGATTTATTGTTTTAACAGGATTTCAATTTGAATTAACTTAACGTTAATAAAGTAATAGTTCTTTTACCTGTGGATCAGTCTTATTATTTTTTCAAAATAGGCACAAGAAAAGTTTATTTAAAGAGCAATTGTTTCCTAAGGTGGCAGCATGACAATCGAGCGGCCAGTATTTGAATTTCAATTCAGTATCAAATAAAAAAAAAAAAAATTTATTTTATTTACTGTACACATACTAATACACAAGTGACATATTCTATAAATTGTGTTGTGACATTTCAGTGATACAGGGCCTATATTGGAAGACTGAGGACATTCACCATTGGTAAGTGAAAAGGTAAACCTGCCAGAGTGCACCAAGAGAATTTTAACATTCCTTTTAAACAACTTTGTAATAATTAAAATAATGTTACGACGGTCTACTCGATCGTCATAGGTACAGTGGAAACAAAATAAGTACAAGACACCAATTAAGTCACTAATCACACCTTTAATTGTTAGAGTAAAACAGTTCGTAATTAACAACACAGTGTCTACAACAAATCAAATGAAATTGTTCATACGCAATAAAATGTCCACTAATATTAAAACTCAACTGTATTACAATTATACCGTCCGAATATAAAACGCAACACTTCACTAATAACTACTTGAACGTACACCGTAATAACCCGAACCGCTCTGTAAATATATCGCACTAATAATCTCGAACCGCACAGTCAAAAATCTCGCATTGAACTGAAAACTAAAGCCGCGACGCGATGTATTTATAGTTACGCTCACACACCAGAAGCTTCCAAACTGCGTCTTATCTCTCGCGAACTACGTAATTAGTACGGCCTTGACACAGTCCGAGCGCCCGAGCGAAGGCCGGCATAGTCGAGAAAATTCTCGCAACATGCGTCTAGCAGCACGTACACCACACGCTTACGTCGAGACCTTTCTGGCACATTCGATAAACGCGTAGATTGTTCTATGCTGTCGTAGCATTGCCCCCTCCTTAAGCCTGTTCGTCCCGAACTGGCAAAGCATCTCTAAAGTTGTATTTAGCCAGGCGATCTAGGTGGATGACCTTGAACTTTCGCTGTCCTTCCTGTTGAATCCGATAAACAACATCGTTAATCCTTTTTTTTACAGTGTAGGGTCCTTCCCAGTTAGACTGAAGCTTAGGTGAGCGACCACGACGGCGGTTCGGATTGAACAACCAGACCTGATCTCCTTCTTGGAAACCCACACTATTGCTGCGAATGTCATACGGAGTTTTCATTTTATCACTGGCAATCTTCAGCCGTCCTCTTACCAAGCGATTCATTTCTCGCAGTTGGTTTTCTAATTGCGAGGAATAGTTCTTTGGCTCTTGGGACTGAGTCTCAGGTGATCCAAACATCAAGTCTCCAGGAAGACGAATCTCCCGCCCAAACACCAATTTTGCTGGAGTCATGCCGGTTGTGTCATGTACTGACGACCTATATGCCATAAGGAATAGTGGTATACGTTGGTCCCAGTCTGTTTGGTTCTCGTCAACAACTTTCGAAAGATGCTGCTCAAGTGTCCTGTTGAATCTCTCAACCATCCCGTCCGACTGAGGATGCAGAGGCGTTGTCCTGGTCTTTCGAATTCCGAGTAGACGGCATAATTCTTTAAACACTCCTGATTCGAAATTTCTCCCTTGATCCTTATGGATTTCCATAGGGGCTCCATAACGGCAACAGAAGTTGTGAACTAACTGCTTTGCCACAGTGGTAACCTCCTGATTTGGAATTGCGTATGCTTCCACCCACTTAGTAAAGTAGTCACCTACAACCATGATGTACCGGTTTCCATCGTCAGTAACTGGGAATGGTCCAGCAATGTCTATGGCAATTCTCTCAAAAGGTTGTCCAACGTTATACTGTCTCATTTTTCCCCTGCTTCTGGTTTGTGGGCCCTTGCTTGCAGCACATATTTCACACGTCCGAACCCATTCCTCTACGTCGTGGCGAAGATGAAGCCAATAGAATCGCTTCCGTATTTTGTCAAGGGTTTTGTTAACGCCAAGATGGCCTCCAGATGTTCCATCATGCATCTTCTTCAAAACAGACTGCACTTTACTTCGGGGAACTGTCAACTGCATGACCACGTCTCGTCCATCTGCACTTTCCCAAGCCCTTTTCAGCAATCCGTTTTCTAAGGTGAGAGATTCCCATTGTGCCCAGTAGCCCTTCAGCACTTCGGAACCATGGCAGATATCTTGCCAATCCGGGCGGCGACCTTCCTCTTTTGTTGTCAAGATCGGTCCAATGTCTTCATCAGTAATCTGTTCTTGTCGACAGTCTTGTGTTGTCCAGCCATCAGCCAGGAAATCTACAGTGATGGCTTGAACATGTTCGCTTGGGTTTTGTTCTTCCTTTCTGTGGCAATGTCGGCAGTCTTCCGGGCATGGTCTTCGTGATAAGCCATCTGCATTACCGTGCAGGCGCCCCCGCCGATGTTGTACCTTGAAGTTGTACTCTTGCAGACGTTCGAGCCACCTTGCCAACTGTCCTTCCGGATTTTTAAATCTCAAGAGCCATGCAAGTGCAGCATGGTCAGTACGTAGTGAAAACTCTCTCCCATAGAGGTATTTATGGAAGTGCTCCAAAGCTCTGACAATTGCCAACAACTCTCTTCTTGTAACACAATAATTTCTCTCTGGTTTAGAAAGCGTCTTGCTGTAATACGCTATTACTCGTTCTTCACCGTTCTGCACTTGAGACAAAACTGCTCCTAGACCAGTATTGCTTGCATCTGTGTCTACGATGTACTTCCCTTCGGAAGCTGGAAAAGCGAGAATTGGCTGCGAACATAATGCAATCTTCAACGTTCTAAATGCTTGTTCACACTCTCTCGACCATTGGAAGTTTCGTTTATTTTCCATTAGCTCATGTAGTGGTTTAGCAATAGTAGCGAAGCCTTTCACAAAACGTCGGTAATATGAGCATAACCCCAGGAAACTCCGAACTTTGTGTTTATTCTTCGGAACTGGCCAGTCTCTTACGGTGTCTACTTTATTAGGATCCATGCTAACGCCCGCTGCCGAAACCAGATGGCCCAAATACTGTACTTCCTTCTGGAATAGAGAACACTTCTTCGGGCTCAGCTTCAGTTGTGCACCGTGAATTCTAGTTAGAACTTCCTTAAGGTTTTCCAAATGATCTTCGAAAGTCTTCCCGATCACTATGACATCGTTTAAGTAAACAAGGCAAGTTTTCCACGTCAGGCCTCGGAGTATCAGGTCCATCAATCTCTCAAATGTTGCCGGTGCATTACAGAGTCCAAATGGCATGACATTAAATTGGAATAAGCCACTTGGGGTCGAGAAAGCGGTCTTTTCCTTGTCTTCTTGATGAAGACCCACTTGCCAATATCCACTCTTCAGGTCCAATGTGGAAAACCACTGTGCTCCGGACAACGTGTCGAGTGTATCGTCAACGCGAGGTAATGGATAGCAGTCTTTCTTTGTAACATCATTTAACCTCCGGTAGTCTACGCAGAAACGCAATCCACCATCCTTCTTCGCTACCAGCACTACAGGGGAAGACCAAGCACTTGACGAAGGTTCGATTACTCCCTCTGTCAACATGTCCTTTACTAACCGAGACATCTCCTCTTGTTTAGATAATGGAGGCCTTCGAGGAGGTTGGCGTATCGGTGTTGTGTCCCCGGTATTGATGCGATGTTGCACAAGAGAGGTTCTTCCCAATGACTGTCCCCGAACTGCAAAACAATCTTTGAATTCGTGTAAAAACTGTCCAAGTTCTTTTACCTTACCACTTGAGAGGTCGTTAGAAGATCTGTTCAATAATTCTTGCAGTTCCTCTGGTAATTTAGAAGTATCCGAAGAACTGGGTCTTCGTTGGGTTATTCTGGCTACCCAGGCCACAGGAGTCAATTTGCCTAGGAGCGTATTGCTTTGTAAAGTGATAGCTTGATCCAAAATATTCGCCACTCTAATAGGTACATTTCCGGTTTCGTCAGGTTTTACTAAACTTCTGGCAATTAGTATGCCCGGTGTGCTGACTACCTGGGGTTCGAATATAGAGCACTGATTGCCCCTAGTATCTACCGCAGTTCTAACCATGATGATCTTTTCGGAGTTTGGCGGAACAGTTACGGCCACTTGGTTTATGACGTCCATCGATTTTTCTGCTGTCGTCATTGTTGATAGCATTACCTCTTCGCCTCCGATTCTCAAGACATTGTTTTTGAAGTCGACTATAAATCCGTATGCGTTCATAACGTCCACACCAAGAATTGCTTCATCCACAATGTCTGCAACAAGTACTTGATGATTAAACTCAAGTCTACCGAGGCGTAGGTGTATCTCCACTTTCCCATACACTTTTACAGGCCGACCAGTAGCTGTTCACAAGCTGCAAGAGCACCAGATTGGCTTGAGATCTTTCACCACGTCGGGGCGCACAATAGAAACTGTTGCGCCTGTGTCAACTGTAATCGAGGTTGGCCTTTCTTGAACAAATCCGGTAACTACCAAGCTCCCGGTGTTTTTCTGAAGCGTAGAAATTGCGTATTCTCTAGGGGCTTCGTTCCTCCAGTTAGTCAGCACACGCCCCGTTGCACCGACTATTGCTCGTTTCCCTGCTGCTGTATTCTAACCCGACAATCTCGTTGTAGATGTCCAGGTTTCCCACATCGATAACACTTCGGTCTTCCATCCTTTCTTATTTTGTTCTGTGGTGCCGACCGTCGAGTCTCTGTTCCTTGTTCTTCTTCCTCATCGTCTGCGCCGTCGCGATCTTTTAGCTCGCGCACTTTATGACTTGTCCAACCAAACGCTGATTTGGCGGCCTCAAGCAAAGCATGTACCAGGGCGTCCGCACTGTTCTGGTGTCTTGCCATTCGTAACACTTGCTGTAGTTCGTTATCTCGGACACCGGCAGTAAATGTCTGCATCGCAAAACGCGTTCGAAAATCTTCTGGCGCTTCAGGATAGGCCAGTCTAATTAGTCTGTCGATACTTGCTTCAAACTCTTGCAGACTTTCCCCGGAATGCTGTCGCCTTGCTCTCAACTGGGTGCAGTACACATCTCGCAAATGTTTATCACCATACCGTAATTCTAGAGCTTTTATCAACTCGGCATAGGTGTTCTGGCTGTCAGGTGGCACTTTCTGTAGTAGTTCTGCCGCGGGTCCTTTTAATGCAAGAACAAATGAAACAGCCTTGTCTTTTTCTGTCCAATTATTTGCGCATGCAGCAGCTTCAAATTGGCGAAGGTACGTTTCCGTTACCAAAGGTTGGAGCTTCCGTCAAAGGTTGGAGCTTTGACATGAACTGTCCCTACTGCAGGCAAAGTGACTTTCTCTGTTAACTTATTTTCTGTGTCTTTTTCTGTCTTTATCACTGGTACAGTCTGTTCAGAAATTTGTTTTGGTTGAATCTTCATGCACTGTTCGACTTCACTTTTAATTTGTTGTCTTATGTTTGCCATTGAGTTTTCTACTGCAGATATTTTATTTGACACAGATTCTTCTATAACAGATATTTTTGTAGACATCGATTCTTCAACAATCAAGACAGATTTTTCTACTTCAGCTATTTTTAATGTCATTGACTCTTGTACCTCCGATATTTTAGTAACTTGTTTATTAAGCTCACCTCGTAGGATACCCAATTCTGCGGTACTGTGTTCTTGCAACTGTTTCTGCATAGTTTCAAAGAGAGCTTCCGATTTATCTTTTTGTCTTTCTTCTGTTTCTAGCATTAGTGCTTTCTGACGTTCCTCAGCTTCTTCTCTTTCCTGCCTGCATTTTTCATCCTGTCGTTTTTCTGCTTCTTCCGCCTCCTGTCTGCGTTTCTCATCCTGTCGTTTCTCTGCTTCTTCTCTTTCTTGTATTCGTTCTTCTTTTTGTCGTCTTTCTGCTTCTTCCTGTGTCTGCCGCAGCAGTGTTTGTAAAGCTTCCATCATCTGACTGGGATCCATGTTTACTGATTAATTACGAATCACACTCGTCTTGTACAAAGCGTCCACTGTTTCCACTGTTAACCGTTCTATCCCACTTCTGACACCACTGTTATGACGGTCTACTCGATCGTCGTAGGTACAGTGGAAACAAAATAAGTACAAGACACCAATTAAGTCACTAATCACACCTTTAATTGTTATAGTAAAACAGTTCGTAATTAACAACACAGTGTCTACAACAAATCAAATGAAATTGTTCATACGCAATAAAATGTCCACTAATATTAAAACTCAACTGTATTACAATTATACCGTCCGAATATAAAACGCAACACTTCACTAATAACTACTTGAACGTACACCGTAATAACCCGAACCGCTCTGTAAATATATCGCACTAATACTCTCGAACCGCACAGTCAAAAATCTCTCATTGAACTGAAAACTAAAGCCGCGACGCGATGTATTTATAGTTACGCTCACACACCAGAAGCTTCCAAACTGCGTCTTATCTCTCGTGAACTACGTAATTAGTACGGCCTTGACACAGTCCGAGCGCCCGAGCGAAGGCCGGCATAGTCGAGAAAATTCTCGCAACATGCGTCTAGCAGCACGCACACCACACGCTTACGTCGAGACCTTTCTGGCACATTCGATAAACGCGTAGATTGTTCTATGCTGTCGTAGCAATAATAATAACACTAAGAATCATTACAAAGTAACAAACCGTTTTATTACAAAGTAACGAACCCAACGCGGGGCTTGATTGATTGAAAAAGAACTAAATATATTTAAATTGTTTTATTATAACGTGAAGCTCCAACGCGGGGTTTGATTCCAAAAAGAATATATTTAAAATTGCGTTATTATAATATATATATATATATTTTTTTTTTCTACTACCCCCTACTAATCCCTTAACCCCTGATACCCGTTACATTCTACTGTGTTCAGCACTAGGCTTCTTGGCCCTTGCTGCCCTCATCCTAGCCGTAATCACATCTCCCTCGTGACCTGTAACTGGGTCACACCCTAATCCACACTCACTATTACCCCCCTGGACTGTAGCCCCCAGTTGCTTCCACAAGGACTGATGCGGAAGGGGTGGACAATTTTTTCTTTTATCCCACCCCCATCCTTGCTTCGGCGTTACAATAAAAAATTCAGTATAATATACTTACTAGTATTGAATGATACGCCCCTAATGGACTACCACCCCTATCTGGGTGAAAATAGCCCTGTTCCAAAATTTGGTAGATTCCTCTAAAATAACCCCCCTACTAAGTCTAACAAACCACCGGGTTAACAAAACAAAAACAAACCACAAGCCAGTTATAACAAGTAAAATTTATGGTTTGTCACAATTAACTACTTTCACGGTCATGATCCGGTGAGGTCATGACCGCACTTAGGTGGGGAATCTACAGTTAAACATAAAACATAGATTGACATTGATAAAAGTTTACATGAACAGTTATATGCACATCTTATTTTATAAACACTATCTCAGCCTAAACATTTTTATTATATCCATGCAATATTTCCTTCAGTTTTCAATTTAAGTAAAGTACATATTTTATTCATTATTTTTTCATCAATTGTTTATTTTACAATTACAGTCAAAATTCAGATCAAAATAGATTTAAATTCATTATTAAAATCCACCTATTCAATTAATTTAATTACCAATTTCATTTACTCTTATTGCATTTTTTCAACATGATTCTCCATTAACAAAATCCTATCACATAAATATTGACTGCCTTACAATCAAAACACTAAGTCATTTCCTTATATTATTCATAAAAAGCTACCTCCATTTCAACACATCTTACATGTCTTTTATTTCATAATAGGATTTACTCATACCACTGATTCATCAGACTACAACATTCTTGTTGTCAACTCAAGCATGGAACAAACATCAACTTGTAAACATACCTGTTTACATCAACAGTTGTATGCCAGACTGGTTTTATAAACACTAACTCAGTCTCAACATTTTTGATTACAACACCACTACATACTTCCTTCAATTGTTTAGCTTCTATAAATCTTTTTGTGTTGACCTGTTCATCGATTACTGTTTATTACAATTCAGATGAAATTTAATTTTACTTCTTTAATAAAATTAACCTTTTTAAATTATTTTAATTTCACCTCCACTCAAAACAATTTAGCTTTAGTTACATTATTTAAACACTTGCAATTTAAACACACAATACAGAACAAAATTCCTTATTACCTCTTGTTCATTATTTTAGTAAAATAAAATATTATTATTAAACCTTTCCTTCTTATTACAAACATGTGTTACACATAAGCTATAATACATTACAACAAGATAACATTAACACATTTATTTACAAATTTTTGTCATAATTTATTGTTTACCACTCTTCAATACCTAAATCAGCCAGGTAATTTTACCATTCCTCACATAATTAAATGTTCATTCAGTATTTCTCAACCCCCATCATCGAAAATTAATCTTCTTATCACATAACATTTCTCATTTTTATTTATATGTCTCATATGGATATCATTTGTGTAATACCCAAAAAAATTTGTTTTTTTCATTGTACCACAATAATAATACCTAGGGGTACCCCCTATTATTACCTTATCATAAATCATGGCTACATTAGTATTTTTTGTCAAGTCTCCGTAAGTATTTGTTGTTACACCCAGGTGAGTTACATCATTATCACAATTATCTGCTACTACCAGTACACTACTTCTCCCAACAGGTAAATATTTATCATCAATATACACATTGTTTACTACAGTACAAGGTAAATCTACATTATTTACCATAATTCTCTTAATATTCATCTTCTCTATCAACTCTCCATAACCTCTATTTAGCTTGAAACACTCTAACTCTTTCTCTCTCTCATAATCAATTTCATCACCACAACATTTGTAACTTTTGTTTTTTTTCGGTAAATTATTTATTCAAATTAAGTTAACACTTTCACTTACCTTACGACTTGGATCTGGCCGGATCTCGTAGTGTAGGTAAACCCATTTCGTTCGACGAACTCTGACGATACATATAACGAAATAAGGCATTGAAAGAATTTAACTCTCAATTGTATGGAAGAGAAATCATATTTTTTTATTACTCAGAAATGTTGAAATGTTAAATCTTCTCGTTACATGTTGTGCAACTCTTGCACCTTACTGACTATAGCTTACCTTATCATGGACAATTATATAACTTCATACACACACAAACATAGGACAGCCCAGCATTGCATACTCACACATTTCCACAGAATTTACAAAGCCCACCCCAGCCCTTACGTGAACCGTTGCCACGCGGTCGCCGCGCACATTCATTGTCCGTTTCCTTTTTATTTATGTTCCGAAATAACTATAAAGCATTTGAATACGGCTCCCTTATTATATTGACCGCGGTCACATCACAATTCTTCGGTGACTACCGCTTCTTTTGATAAATAAAAAATGTTTTGTGGCGAGCCTACTCGAGACCAGTCCGGTACCGGGAACTGTTACTTGTAGACTGGGACTGGAACGTAACAGGTACATCTTACTTTCTCTGGAGGGAAACTGTGGTTCACTGCCACTATGTTTTCGTTGCTCATACTCAGTTGTTGTGAGGTAACCATTTTATATATTGAATAGCATAGTTATATTCCGTGTACCAGAGCACGATATTGGCTTTGGCTCTGCTGACGTCATTGATAGTAGGCGGTCTCTTAGCAATATTTCCGGTTAATCTTGGAGAAGATGATGAATAATTCTCTCGCTTTGGCCATCTTGAGTTTTTCGGCCAGAGTGTCCTTTTTAGCGCGTGCTTGCGTAGTTGCACTCGGGCGTCGACACACATACAAAGTTCTTAGAATTCAACAAACTGCGTCGATGCCTTTGTTTCGAACTGTTCCTTAACACCGTTCTGTTACACTGGAATGAATTTGGTGGCACAATAATACAGTTTTACAATATTTTATACAAGCCCGCCCGAAAACGAAATAAATAAAAATATATAAATGCCCCATTCGGTTAAAATATAAAAATACCCAAAAATTGACACGCTACAATACCCCCTCGATGAGAATTCTGCTGTTCCCAACAGAAGAAATCTCATCGATAACCCCGAAGAGGACCGGTGAGGAACTGGCCCCAATAACCCCCTGGTTCTTAATCTACATGGGTACACTACCCCCCTGGCTCAGTGACCATGGACTCATCTGAACGAGATCACTGGACTTCTCCCTAAGAGATCCCAACACCGAGAAATCGAGCAGACTCGTACCACGGCGCACCTCGCCTTTTAACATGCTACCCCCAAAAATCCTCAATCCCTGGCTAAAATTATTCCAGCTCCTCCGCCGATATGTTTCCCCTTTTTGCAAGCTGGGCTGCCTTTAGCAAATACTGGGCTCACACACACTAACATTACATGTTGCCATAACACACTAAAAATAAAAAATTTCTTTTAAAATTTATTAAAAATTTAAAAAAATTCAAAATTCAAAAAAAAATAATATTTTATCAAAAAATTCTCTTCCTTGTTTTTCTAATTTTTGTTTCAAATGACTTAACCTAGACATTTCTACTAATCTAAACACATCCTTACTCTAACATGAGAACCACTTATAGTCTACCAATACAATGCAATACAATAAAATAAACATGGTTAATGCACACATAATAAAATAATCATTATCTAAAATATTCATTCGCTGGCAGGCGAAAAATCAAGGGGTTTTTTTTTCTCAAAAAAATTAAAATTTTCAAAAATTTTAAAATTCTAAAAAAAATTTAAATTTATTTAAATATTTCCCTCATATGCAAAATTATTTAAAACTTGGTTTAAATCAATTAACTAAACAAATTAAAATTGACTTCCTACTATACAAGCTTAGTAGGTGTATGACCTCATCAGCTGATCGAAACTAGGTCAAGTTCCAGACCCTTGACCTACATATGTTATGTATACTTTCTGCACCTACATTAAACATCTGTAACAATCTAACTCAAAGCACAAAACATAATAAAATAAAATATTTAAAATGAACAAAATATTATAAATAATAAACAAATTGCCATTTGCATAATAAACAATCCTTGACTTTACATTATTTTCAATTCTATCCAAATTTTGTCACTGGTTAAAAAAAATGAAAATTTTTATATCTTTATCATAAATCTCTCTTTATATTCAACAATCTTACTTTAATCTACTGTGGGTGATGTGCATTATATATTCTCATTTATTCTGTCTACATATATAATCTTTCTCCCTATGACTCTAATATTCATCAACTTCAACTACCATGACACCCATCTCTATCAAAATATCTACTAATCAGGACACTCTAACCCCAACTTATCATTGACCCTATTCGCCGCCTTCTCCCCATACATAAAAAAAAATACTCTCTAACCCTTTGTACCTAGGATATGTGTTTCCCCGCCCCCAAAAACTCAATTCCCTTATCTGGCGGCCCGGATTCTACCTAAGGTGGCCCCTCCTCACTAAAATCTATACCTATCCCGTCCCAACCCTTGTTGCGGACTCCTACATGACACTACCCCCTAATACAAAATTGCCATCCCCAAAAATCTCAATCTCATTACCTTACTACAAATACAACAAAATAACCTCATTAATTATAAACATAAATATATCACTCAAAACTCTACATAAATTCTCCACAACTACTGTGTCAACATCTATATTTCTCAAACTTCTATAACATACATTACTTCAAAAACAAATTACATTATTTTCATCTCTACTATTTCAAATTCAACTTTGATTTTAACTTGGACAGATATATGTGTCCCATGAAATATTTATCACCCAAAAAACTATCTCTTATTAGATTTCACAAATCGTTACTTTATTTCTCATTGTAGCAAATTATTTTTATCATTACTTCAAAACATCTGTAATACATCAAACATTACATTGAACACCAGTTGCTTAAAACATTTATAACTAATGTACCAGTGACATGTTATTGCTGATCAGCTGATACCCTAACATAATGAAAACACATCTCAAATTGAACAAATTACATGGAATACATTATCAATACTTACTTCTATTATGTTGATTGCCTGCCAGGCGTCTAATTATTGGCTTAGTTTAAAATATACACACATACAACAATAAAATAATACATTTAAAATTATAGTATGAACACCTTATATTAAGAGTCTGAGCACTAGTTATTTAACAGAGCACAAACAGTTTTACTTGATCAAACTTTGAATGAGCAAAAAATTTCTCTATGTTATAAAATTTAAATTCGTGACCCGTTTGAGTCACCTCCCAGCCACACACACTATTTCAAATTATGTAAGACTGTGGCGCCTTTTCGCTTCCACAGAGACTGTATATTTTGGAGCAGGTTTTACCTCTCCGTGTCTCTGCTTCCGCTATTATGTTTTAAAGTAGTGAACATCATCATGTTCTTGTTATATTTATACACCCTTAAGACGGATCTACCACCTGTCTTGCTACCCCAAAGCGGGCAGAGTGGCAGCCGCTGTTCCATAGTACCGGAGATTTCCCCTAAGTTCGCCCCCCATTGAATTTCAAATCTGTACCAATTTCAAGTCAGCTATGGTCAAGGGACTTGATATGACCATAGCTGGCCGCTAGCCAATTCCACGGTTAGTGCTGGTAAGGCAGTAACCGCCCGAAAAGTCGGGGAAATCTAAACTTCATTTCACTGCCTGTTTCAATCATCACTATTATGTGCGACACTGTCATTTAGCAGGGTGTAAACTTTAATTTACACGGATAAGGTGTGCCGCACATTTATCGCCATTTTGGCCTCCGATGGGGGTAACACTCACTGTTACCCCCAACCCATTTCGCTACTTGCGAGAGCACAGGCCACCCACGCAATAGCCACTTAATAGCTAATTAATTAAAAAATTCTATATACATTATCATATAATATTTCCATCCATAATCATTTAACCCATTCATAACCTTTATACCATTTGACTTTCTTGAAATTTTCAAAATTTATTATTAATAATCATTATATATCTTCAGTTATTATTAAATTTTTTTTTCTTAATTACCATATTTATTAAACACAATGATTTCATTAAAATCTCACTATTACATTAACACCTCAATCACACCTGTAAACATTTTTTATTATACATGATTATCAAATTTTTTCTACTTACAATCCATTTAACATGACATACACCCAAAACTTAATCACCATCATCTCTGAAACATTTTACACAAAATTAGTTTAAATCCAACACTCATCATTCATTACCAAATTTCTATCTCGTAAAACAAATTAAAGTCATTAAAAAATTTAATTAATTAACATTTAAATAATCAATCAAAATGTTTAAGCATCTCAAATCGTTTTAATTAAATTAATTACCAAAAATATAAATTATATAGTTATCGAAAAAATTCCAATTAATCAATTGCTGTTTTCACTTGCAAATTTTTCAATATTATTGTCACGACAATCATCTTACATGCACACATTATCTATTTACTTAGCATTTCATAATACCCACAAATGGATTCACTATATTATTTACAAACTCTTGCTATTAATTGTTCAGTTTTTTCCGCACTTCATTGTCCCATTCTGCCATGTCAAGAAACCATTAAACACAATGTTTATACTGTCTTTTATTGTTTTAATAGTTTATCCTCCATCGTTCCAAATTAACCTCGGTTCTACATAACATCGTTCAATTTTATCACCACACAAATGACTGTTTTTTGTGTTGTAACCAGAAAAACTAACTTCAATCAACTTATTCAAATACTCGTTAAACCAGTCTACATTAGGTATTTTTGTCAAGTCTCCATCATTAAATTCATTAACTATTGGGTTAATTATTTTTATTAAATCATTGTAATCGTTATCATTCACATATATTTCTAAACTTTCCTTCCATTCACCATACTTTCTATTTAAGTTATATAATTCTGTCACTTTCTCCACATACACTTCTCTGTTCAACTCTCTCTCATCACAATACCAAATCATACTTTCAATATCATTATTACAGACAGAGGGTACAAATTCAATTAAACCTTTCCTGACTTCTCCAGGAAAAATAAAAAACTTCAAAAAACAATTATTTGTAGCACACTTGTCTACACAATATATACGTGAAGGTCTTCCTTCACCCCCCATTCTGCCTCGTAAACAATTTACCCTCTGTGTCATATCTATAATATAACTCTCTCTCCAACTCATTAACACACATTAACATCTCATAATCACATTCTACAACTTCATTAATACTCTCAGATACCAACGTTTCGACTACATTATTATTCTCATTATTATCAACATCATTATTATTTATTAATTCATTATCTAACTCAACCTTGTCATTACAACTTTTGTTTGTATTACTCGTACTTGATTCTACTTTATTCAAACTATTTCTTGTCATTTCATCGGCATTTTCAAGACATACATTCTTGTCTTGTATATTATTTATCAACTCAACAAATTTCACATTTATATTTTGCTGTAATTGAACATTCTGGTCTTTAATTTCTTTAAAATTAATCTCGTTTTGAATATTTTGCTGTTCGCATTTTATTTTCTGTTCATTAAAATCATTAGTTAATTGGTCTAATTTATTGTTAAAATCACTTTTCATATTATTTAAAATTATTTCATTGTTATCAAAACGTTTATTTAATTCTTCAAAACGACTATTCATTACATTGAAATTACTATTCATTCTCTCGAATTGACTGAGCATAACACTCATCATATTTGTTTCCTCTGATTGTTTATTTATCTTAGTTGAAACTGGGGTCAACTGAATCCCCGAATCAACATCTGTTTCGTTTGGTTGTGCTTGAGTCGCAAACGGAGTGGAATGAACTATTACATTACTGCCGACAGCTGTTTCTGTAACAGCACTCGACTCCCCCCTCAACATACCACTCTCATCCAACGATTGCGACTCAAGGTCACTTTCACTCATAATTGAATTTATTATACTACTTTTTTCTGTATTCTCGGACATTTTTCCTTAATCTATTTTTTCTTATGTAACGACTGTCAATTAGTGATTTTATTTCAAAACTGATATTTTACAAAATCAATTTGCTTTCGCAATCCTACTTAGCTATGCATCGTCAGATGTAGGCCGGCGTTAAGATAACCCCTCTTCAGTTATATTAAATCCTGGTCACGCTGCACCAATTGTAACTTTTGTTTTTTTCGGTAAATTATTTATTCAAATTAAGTTAACACTTCCACTTACCTTACGACTTGGATCTGGCCGGATCTCGTAGTGTAGGTAAACCCATTTCGTTCGACGAACTCTGACGATACATATAACGAAATAAGGCATTGAAAGAATTTAACTCTCAATTGTATGGAAGAGAAATCATATTTTTTTATTACTCAGAAATGTTGAAATGTTAAATCTTCTTGTTACATGTTGTGCAACTCTTGCACCTTACTGACTATAGCTTACCTTATCATGGACAATTATATAACTTCATACACACACAAACATAGGACAGCCCAGCATTGCATACTCACACATTTCCACAGAATTTACAAAGCCCACCCCAGCCCTTACGTGAACCGTTGCCACGCGGTCGCCGCGCACATTCATTGTCCGTTTCCTTTTTATTTATGTTCCGAAATAACTATAAAGCATTTGAATACGGCTCCCTTATTATATTGACCGCGGTCACATCACAATTCTTCGGTGACTACCGCTTCTTTTGATAAATAAAAAATGTTTTGTGGCGAGCCTACTCGAGACCAGTCCGGTACCGGGAACTGTTACTTGTAGACTGGGACTGGAACGTAACAGGTACATCTTACTTTCTCTGGAGGGAAACTGTGGTTCACTGCCACTATGTTTTCGTTGCTCATACTCAGTTGTTGTGAGGTAACCATTTTATATATTGAATAGCATAGTTATATTCCGTGTACCAGAGCACGATATTGGCTTTGGCTCTGCTGACGTCATTGATAGTAGGCGGTCTCTTAGCAATATTTCCGGTTAATCTTGGAGAAGATGATGAATAATTCTCTCGCTTTGGCCATCTTGAGTTTTTCGGCCAGAGCGTCCTTTTTAGCGCGTGCTTGCGTAGTTGCGCTCGGGCGTCGACACACATTCAAAGTTCTTAGAATTCAACAAACTGCGTCGATGCCTTTGTTTCGAACTGTTCCTTAACACCGTTCTGTTACACTGGAATGAATTTGGTGGCACAATAATACAGTTTTACAATATTTTATACAAGCCCGCCCGAAAACGAAATAAATAAAAATATATAAATGCCCCATTCGGTTAAAATATAAAAATACCCAAAAATTGACACGCTACAATACCCCCTCGATGAGAATTCTGCTGTTCCCAACAGAAGAAATCTCATCGATAACCCCGAAGAGGACCGGTGAGGAACTGGCCCCAATAACCCCCTGGTTCTTAATCTACATGGGTACACTACCCCCCTGGCTCAGTGACCATGGACTCATCTGAACGAGATCACTGGACTTCTCCCTAAGAGATCCCAACACCGAGAAATCGAGCAGACTCGTACCACGGCGCACCTCGCCTTTTAACATGCTACCCCCAAAAATCCTCAATCCCTGGCTAAAATTATTCCAGCTCCTCCGCCGATATGTTCCCCTTTTTGCAAGCTGGGCTGCCTTTAGCAAATACTGGGCTCACACACACTAACATTACATGTTGCCATAACACACTAAAAATAAAAAATTTCTTTTAAAATTTATTAAAAATTTAAAAAAATTCAAAATTCAAAAAAAAAAAATATTTTATCAAAAAATTCTCTTCCTTGTTTTTCTAATTTTTGTTTCAAATGACTTAACCTAGACATTTCTACTAATCTAAACACATCCTTACTCTAACATGAGAACCACTTATAGTCTACCAATACAATGCAATACAATAAAATAAACATGGTTAATGCACACATAATAAAATAATCATTATCTAAAATATTCATTCGCTGGCAGGCGAAAAATCAAGGGGTTTTTTTTTTCTCAAAAAAATTAAAATTTTCAAAAATTTTAAAATTCTAAAAAAAATTTAAATTTATTTAAATATTTCCCTCATATGCAAAATTATTTAAAACTTGGTTTAAATCAATTAACTAAACAAATTAAAATTGACTTCCTACTATACAAGCTTAGTAGGTGTATGACCTCATCAGCTGATCGAAACTAGGTCAAGTTCCAGACCCTTGACCTACATATGTTATGTATACTTTCTGCACCTACATTAAACATCTGTAACAATCTAACTCAAAGCACAAAACATAATAAAATAAAATATTTAAAATGAACAAAATATTATAAATAATAAACAAATTGCCATTTGCATAATAAACAATCCTTGACTTTACATTATTTTCAATTCTATCCAAATTTTGTCACTGGTTAAAAAAAATGAAAATTTTTATATCTTTATCATAAATCTCTCTTTATATTCAACAATCTTACTTTAATCTACTGTGGGTGATGTGCATTATATATTCTCATTTATTCTGTCTACATATATAATCTTTCTCCCTATGACTCTAATATTCATCAACTTCAACTACCATGACACCCATCTCTATCAAAATATATACTAATCAGGACACTCTAACCCCAACTTATCATTGACCCTATTCGCCGCCTTCTCCCCATACATAAAAAAAAATACTCTCTAACCCTTTGTACCTAGGATATGTGTTTCCCCGCCCCCAAAAACTCAATTCCCTTATCTGGCGGCCCGGATTCTACCTAAGGCGGCCCCTCCTCACTAAAATCTATACCTATCCCGTCCCAACCCTTGTTGCGGACTCCTACATGACACTACCCCCTAATACAAAATTGCCATCCCCAAAAATCTCAATCTCATTACCTTACTACAAATACAACAAAATAACCTCATTAATTATAAACATAAATATATCACTCAAAACTCTACATAAATTCTCCACAACTACTGTGTCAACATCTATATTTCTCAAACTTCTATAACATACATTACTTCAAAAACAAATTACATTATTTTCATCTCTACTATTTCAAATTCAACTTTGATTTTAACTTGGACAGATATATGTGTCCCATGAAATATTTATCACCCAAAAAACTATCTCTTATTAGATTTCACAAATCGTTACTTTATTTCTCATTGTAGCAAATTATTTTTATCATTACTTCAAAACATCTGTAATACATCAAACATTACATTGAACACCAGTTGCTTAAAACATTTATAACTAATGTACCAGTGACATGTTATTGCTGATCAGCTGATACCCTAACATAATGAAAACACATCTCAAATTGAACAAATTACATGGAATACATTATCAATACTTACTTCTATTATGTTGATTGCCTGCCAGGCGTCTAATTATTGGCTTAGTTTAAAATATACACACATACAACAATAAAATAATACATTTAAAATTATAGTATGAACACCTTATATTAAGAGTCTGAGCACTAGTTATTTAACAGAGCACAAACAGTTTTACTTGATCAAACTTTGAATGAGCAAAAAATTTCTCTATGTTATAAAATTTAAATTCGTGACCCGTTTGAGTCACCTCCCAGCCACACACACTATTTCAAATTATGTAAGACTGTGGCGCCTTTTCGCTTCCACAGAGACTGTATATTTTGGAGCAGGTTTTACCTCTCCGTGTCTCTGCTTCCACTATTATGTTTTAAAGTAGTGAACATCATCATGTTCTTGTTATATTTATACACCCTTAAGACGGATCTACCACCTGTCTTGCTACCCCAAAGCGGGCAGAGTGGCAGCCGCTGTTCCATAGTACCGGAGATTTCCCCTAAGTTCGCCCCCCATTGAATTTCAGATCTGTACCAATTTCAAGTCAGCTATGGTCAAGGGACTTGATATGACCATAGCTGGCCACTAGCCAATTCCACGGTTAGTGCTGGTAAGGCAGTAACCACCCGAAAAGTCGGGGAAATCTAAACTTCATTTCACTGCCTGTTTCAATCATCACTATTATGTGCGACACTGTCATTTAGCAGGGTGTAAACTTTAATTTACATGGATAAGGTGTGCCGCACATTTATCGCCATTTTGGCCTCCGATGGGGGTAACACTCACTGTTACCCCCAACCCATTTCGCTACTTGCGAGAGCACAGGCCACCCACGCAATAGCCACTTAATAGCTAATTAATTAAAAAATTCTATATACATTATCATATAATATTTCCATCCATAATCATTTAACCCATTCATAACCTTTATACCATTTGACTTTCTTGAAATTTTCAAAATTTATTATTAATAATCATTATATATCTTCAGTTATTATTAAATTTTTTTTTCTTAATTACCATATTTATTAAACACAATGATTTCATTAAAATCTCACTATTACATTAACACCTCAATCACACCTGTAAACATTTTTTATTATACATGATTATCAAATTTTTTCTACTTACAATCCATTTAACATGACATACACCCAAAACTTAATCACCATCATCTCTGAAACATTTTACACAAAATTAGTTTAAATCCAACACTCATCATTCATTACCAAATTTCTATCTCGTAAAACAAATTAAAGTCATTAAAAAATTTAATTAATTAACATTTAAATAATCAATCAAAATGTTTAAGCATCTCAAATCGTTTTAATTAAATTAATTACCAAAAATATAAATTATATAGTTATCGAAAAAATTCCAATTAATCAATTGCTGTTTTCAAAATCCATTCTGATATTTATTTAACTTGCAAATTTTTCAATATTATTGTCACGACAATCATCTTACATGCACACATTATCTATTTACTTAGCATTTCATAATACCCACAAATGGATTCACTATATTATTTACAAACTCTTGCTATTAATTGTTCAGTTTTTTCCGCACTTCATTGTCCCATTCTGCCATGTCAAGAAACCATTAAACACAATGTTTATACTGTCTTTTATTGTTTTAATAGTTTATCCTCCATCGTTCCAAATTAACCTCGGTTCTACATAACATCGTTCAATTTTATCACCACACAAATGACTGTTTTTTGTGTTGTAACCAGAAAAACTAACTTCAATCAACTTATTCAAATACTCGTTAAACCAGTCTACATTAGGTATTTTTGTCAAGTCTCCATCATTAAATTCATTAACTATTGGGTTAATTATTTTTATTAAATCATTGTAATCGTTATCATTCACATATATTTCTAAACTTTCCTTCCATTCACCATACTTTCTATTTAAGTTATATAATTCTGTCACTTTCTCCACATACACTTCTCTGTTCAACTCTCTCTCATCACAATACCAAATCATACTTTCAATATCATTATTACAGACAGAGGGTACAAATTCAATTAAACCTTTCCTGACTTCTCCAGGAAAAATAAAAAACTTCAAAAAACAATTATTTGTAGCACACTTGTCTACACAATATATACGTGAAGGTCTTCCTTCACCCCCCATTCTGCCTCGTAAACAATTTACCCTCTGTGTCATATCTATAATATAACTCTCTCTCCAACTCATTAACACACATTAACATCTCATAATCACATTCTACAACTTCATTAATACTCTCAGATACCAACGTTTCGACTACATTATTATTCTCATTATTATCAACATCATTATTATTTATTAATTCATTATCTAACTCAACCTTGTCATTACAACTTTTGTTTGTATTACTCGTACTTGATTCTACTTTATTCAAACTATTTCTTGTCATTTCATCGGCATTTTCAAGACATACATTCTTGTCTTGTATATTATTTATCAACTCAACAAATTTCACATTTATATTTTGCTGTAATTGAACATTCTGGTCTTTAATTTCTTTAAAATTAATCTCGTTTTGAATATTTTGCTGTTCGCATTTTATTTTCTGTTCATTAAAATCATTAGTTAATTGGTCTAATTTATTGTTAAAATCACTTTTCATATTATTTAAAATTATTTCATTGTTATCAAAACGTTTATTTAATTCTTCAAAACGACTATTCATTACATTGAAATTACTATTCATTCTCTCGAATTGACTGAGCATAACACTCATCATATTTGTTTCCTCTGATTGTTTATTTATCTTAGTTGAAACTGGGGTCAACTGAATCCCCGAATCAACATCTGTTTCGTTTGGTTGTGCTTGAGTCGCAAACGGAGTGGAATGAACTATTACATTACTGCCGACAGCTGTTTCTGTAACAGCACTCGACTCCCCCCTCAACATACCACTCTCATCCAACGATTGCGACTCAAGGTCACTTTCACTCATAATTGAATTTATTATACTACTTTTTTCTGTATTCTCGGACATTTTTCCTTAATCTATTTTTTCTTATGTAACGACTGTCAATTAGTGATTTTATTTCAAAACTGATATTTTACAAAATCAATTTGCTTTCGCAATCCTACTTAGCTATGCATCGTCAGATGTAGGCCGGCGTTAAGATAACCCCTCTTCAGTTATATTAAATCCTGGTCACGCTGCACCAATTGTAACTTTTGTTTTTTTCGGTAAATTATTTATTCAAATTAAGTTAACACTTCCACTTACCTTACGACTTGGATCTGGCCGGATCTCGTAGTGTAGGTAAACCCATTTCGTTCGACGAACTCTGACGATACATATAACGAAATAAGGCATTGAAAGAATTTAACTCTCAATTGTATGGAAGAGAAATCATATTTTTTTATTACTCAGAAATGTTGAAATGTTAAATCTTCTTGTTACATGTTGTGCAACTCTTGCACCTTACTGACTATAGCTTACCTTATCATGGACAATTATATAACTTCATACACACACAAACATAGGACAGCCCAGCATTGCATACTCACACATTTCCACAGAATTTACAAAGCCCACCCCAGCCCTTACGTGAACCGTTGCCACGCGGTCGCCGCGCACATTCATTGTCCGTTTCCTTTTTATTTATGTTCCGAAATAACTATAAAGCATTTGAATACGGCTCCCTTATTATATTGACCGCGGTCACATCACAATTCTTCGGTGACTACCGCTTCTTTTGATAAATAAAAAATGTTTTGTGGCGAGCCTACTCGAGACCAGTCCGGTACCGG
The DNA here is from genome assembly GCA_034769895.1 of Magicicada septendecula. NCBI lineage: Eukaryota > Metazoa > Arthropoda > Insecta > Hemiptera > Cicadidae > Magicicada > Magicicada septendecula. Next base: position 366,670,962 of record CM068375.1, read on the forward strand.
GAACTGTTACTTGTAGACTGGGACTGGAACGTAACAGGTACATCTTACTTTCTCTGGAGGGAAACTGTGGTTCACTGCCACTATGTTTTCGTTGCTCATACTCAGTTGTTGTGAGGTAACCATTTTATATATTGAATAGCATAGTTATATTCCGTGTACCAGAGCACGATATTGGCTTTGGCTCTGCTGACGTCATTGATAGTAGGCGGTCTCTTAGCAATATTTCCGGTTAATCTTGGAGAAGATGATGAATAATTCTCTCGCTTTGGCCATCTTGAGTTTTTCGGCCAGAGTGTCCTTTTTAGCGCGTGCTTGCGTAGTTGCGCTCGGGCGTCGACACACATACAAAGTTCTTAGAATTCAACAAACTGCGTCGATGCCTTTGTTTCGAACTGTTCCTTAACACCGTTCTGTTACACTGGAATGAATTTGGTGGCACAATAATACAGTTTTACAATATTTTATACAAGCCCGCCCGAAAACGAAATAAATAAAAATATATAAATGCCCCATTCGGTTAAAATATAAAAATACCCAAAAATTGACACGCTACAATACCCCCTCGATGAGAATTCTGCTGTTCCCAACAGAAGAAATCTCATCGATAACCCCGAAGAGGACCGGTGAGGAACTGGCCCCAATAACCCCCTGGTTCTTAATCTACATGGGTACACTACCCCCCTGGCTCAGTGACCATGGACTCATCTGAACGAGATCACTGGACTTCTCCCTAAGAGATCCCAACACCGAGAAATCGAGCAGACTCGTACCACGGCGCACCTCGCCTTTTAACATGCTACCCCCAAAAATCCTCAATCCCTGGCTAAAATTATTCCAGCTCCTCCGCCGATATGTTTCCCCTTTTTGCAAGCTGGGCTGCCTTTAGCAAATACTGGGCTCACACACACTAACATTACATGTTGCCATAACACACTAAAAATAAAAAATTTCTTTTAAAATTTATTAAAAATTTAAAAAAATTCAAAATTCAAAAAAAAATAATATTTTATCAAAAAATTCTCTTCCTTGTTTTTCTAATTTTTGTTTCAAATGACTTAACCTAGACATTTCTACTAATCTAAACACATCCTTACTCTAACATGAGAACCACTTATAGTCTACCAATACAATGCAATACAATAAAATAAACATGGTTAATGCACACATAATAAAATAATCATTATCTAAAATATTCATTCGCTGGCAGGCGAAAAATCAAGGGGTTTTTTTTTCTCAAAAAAATTAAAATTTTCAAAAATTTTAAAATTCTAAAAAAAATTTAAATTTATTTAAATATTTCCCTCATATGCAAAATTATTTAAAACTTGGTTTAAATCAATTAACTAAACAAATTAAAATTGACTTCCTACTATACAAGCTTAGTAGGTGTATGACCTCATCAGCTGATCGAAACTAGGTCAAGTTCCAGACCCTTGACCTACATATGTTATGTATACTTTCTGCACCTACATTAAACATCTGTAACAATCTAACTCAAAGCACAAAACATAATAAAATAAAATATTTAAAATGAACAAAATATTATAAATAATAAACAAATTGCCATTTGCATAATAAACAATCCTTGACTTTACATTATTTTCAATTCTATCCAAATTTTGTCACTGGTTAAAAAAAATGAAAATTTTTATATCTTTATCATAAATCTCTCTTTATATTCAACAATCTTACTTTAATCTACTGTGGGTGATGTGCATTATATATTCTCATTTATTCTGTCTACATATATAATCTTTCTCCCTATGACTCTAATATTCATCAACTTCAACTACCATGACACCCATCTCTATCAAAATATATACTAATCAGGACACTCTAACCCCAACTTATCATTGACCCTATTCGCCGCCTTCTCCCCATACATAAAAAAAAATACTCTCTAACCCTTTGTACCTAGGATATGTGTTTCCCCGCCCCCAAAAACTCAATTCCCTTATCTGGCGGCCCGGATTCTACCTAAGGCGGCCCCTCCTCACTAAAATCTATACCTATCCCGTCCCAACCCTTGTTGCGGACTCCTACATGACACTACCCCCTAATACAAAATTGCCATCCCAAAAATCTCAATCTCATTACCTTACTACAAATACAACAAAATAACCTCATTAATTATAAACATAAATATATCACTCAAAACTCTACATAAATTCTCCACAACTACTGTGTCAACATCTATATTTCTCAAACTTCTATAACATACATTACTTCAAAAACAAATTACATTATTTTCATCTCTACTATTTCAAATTCAACTTTGATTTTAACTTGGACAGATATATGTGTCCCATGAAATATTTATCACCCAAAAAACTATCTCTTATTAGATTTCACAAATCGTTACTTTATTTCTCATTGTAGCAAATTATTTTTATCATTACTTCAAAACATCTGTAATACATCAAACATTACATTGAACACCAGTTGCTTAAAACATTTATAACTAATGTACCAGTGACATGTTATTGCTGATCAGCTGATACCCTAACATAATGAAAACACATCTCAAATTGAACAAATTACATGGAATACATTATCAATACTTACTTCTATTATGTTGATTGCCTGCCAGGCGTCTAATTATTGGCTTAGTTTAAAATATACACACATACAACAATAAAATAATACATTTAAAATTATAGTATGAACACCTTATATTAAGAGTCTGAGCACTAGTTATTTAACAGAGCACAAACAGTTTTACTTGATCAAACTTTGAATGAGCAAAAAATTTCTCTATGTTATAAAATTTAAATTCGTGACCCGTTTGAGTCACCTCCCAGCCACACACACTATTTCAAATTATGTAAGACTGTGGCGCCTTTTCGCTTCCACAGAGACTGTATATTTTGGAGCAGGTTTTACCTCTCCGTGTCTCTGCTTCCACTATTATGTTTTAAAGTAGTGAACATCATCATGTTCTTGTTATATTTATACACCCTTAAGACGGATCTACCACCTGTCTTGCTACCCCAAAGCGGGCAGAGTGGCAGCCGCTGTTCCATAGTACCGGAGATTTCCCCTAAGTTCGCCCCCCATTGAATTTCAGATCTGTACCAATTTCAAGTCAGCTATGGTCAAGGGACTTGATATGACCATAGCTGGCCACTAGCCAATTCCACGGTTAGTGCTGGTAAGGCAGTAACCGCCCGAAAAGTCGGGGAAATCTAAACTTCATTTCACTGCCTGTTTCAATCATCACTATTATGTGCGACACTGTCATTTAGCAGGGTGTAAACTTTAATTTACATGGATAAGGTGTGCCGCACATTTATCGCCATTTTGGCCTCCGATGGGGGTAACACTCACTGTTACCCCCAACCCATTTCGCTACTTGCGAGAGCACAGGCCACCCACGCAATAGCCACTTAATAGCTAATTAATTAAAAAATTCTATATACATTATCATATAATATTTCCATCCATAATCATTTAACCCATTCATAACCTTTATACCATTTGACTTTCTTGAAATTTTCAAAATTTATTATTAATAATCATTATATATCTTCAGTTATTATTAAATTTTTTTTTCTTAATTACCATATTTATTAAACACAATGATTTCATTAAAATCTCACTATTACATTAACACCTCAATCACACCTGTAAACATTTTTTATTATACATGATTATCAAATTTTTTCTACTTACAATCCATTTAACATGACATACACCCAAAACTTAATCACCATCATCTCTGAAACATTTTACACAAAATTAGTTTAAATCCAACACTCATCATTCATTACCAAATTTCTATCTCGTAAAACAAATTAAAGTCATTAAAAAATTTAATTAATTAACATTTAAATAATCAATCAAAATGTTTAAGCATCTCAAATCGTTTTAATTAAATTAATTACCAAAAATATAAATTATATAGTTATCGAAAAAATTCCAATTAATCAATTGCTGTTTTCAAAATCCATTCTGATATTTATTTAACTTGCAAATTTTTCAATATTATTGTCACGACAATCATCTTACATGCACACATTATCTATTTACTTAGCATTTCATAATACCCACAAATGGATTCACTATATTATTTACAAACTCTTGCTATTAATTGTTCAGTTTTTCCGCACTTCATTGTCCCATTCTGCCATGTCAAGAAACCATTAAACACAATGTTTATACTGTCTTTTATTGTTTTTAATAGTTTATCCTCCATCGTTCCAAATTAACCTCGGTTCTACATAACATCGTTCAATTTTATCACCACACAAATGACTGTTTTTTGTGTTGTAACCAGAAAAACTAACTTCAATCAACTTATTCAAATACTCGTTAAACCAGTCTACATTAGGTATTTTTGTCAAGTCTCCATCATTAAATTCATTAACTATTGGGTTAATTATTTTTATTAAATCATTGTAATCGTTATCATTCACATATATTTCTAAACTTTCCTTCCATTCACCATACTTTCTATTTAAGTTATATAATTCTGTCACTTTCTCCACATACACTTCTCTGTTCAACTCTCTCTCATCACAATACCAAATCATACTTTCAATATCATTATTACAGACAGAGGGTACAAATTCAATTAAACCTTTCCTGACTTCTCCAGGAAAAATAAAAAACTTCAAAAAACAATTATTTGTAGCACACTTGTCTACACAATATATACGTGAAGGTCTTCCTTCACCCCCCATTCTGCCTCGTAAACAATTTACCCTCTGTGTCATATCTATAATATAACTCTCTCTCCAACTCATTAACACACATTAACATCTCATAATCACATTCTACAACTTCATTAATACTCTCAGATACCAACGTTTCGACTACATTATTATTCTCATTATTATCAACATCATTATTATTTATTAATTCATTATCTAACTCAACCTTGTCATTACAACTTTTGTTTGTATTACTCGTACTTGATTCTACTTTATTCAAACTATTTCTTGTCATTTCATCGGCATTTTCAAGACATACATTCTTGTCTTGTATATTATTTATCAACTCAACAAATTTCACATTTATATTTTGCTGTAATTGAACATTCTGGTCTTTAATTTCTTTAAAATTAATCTCGTTTTGAATATTTTGCTGTTCGCATTTTATTTTCTGTTCATTAAAATCATTAGTTAATTGGTCTAATTTATTGTTAAAATCACTTTTCATATTATTTAAAATTATTTCATTGTTATCAAAACGTTTATTTAATTCTTCAAAACGACTATTCATTACATTGAAATTACTATTCATTCTCTCGAATTGACTGAGCATAACACTCATCATATTTGTTTCCTCTGATTGTTTATTTATCTTAGTTGAAACTGGGGTCAACTGAATCCCCGAATCAACATCTGTTTCGTTTGGTTGTGCTTGAGTCGCAAACGGAGTGGAATGAACTATTACATTACTGCCGACAGCTGTTTCTGTAACAGCACTCGACTCCCCCCTCAACATACCACTCTCATCCAACGATTGCGACTCAAGGTCACTTTCACTCATAATTGAATTTATTATACTACTTTTTTCTGTATTCTCGGACATTTTTCCTTAATCTATTTTTTCTTATGTAACGACTGTCAATTAGTGATTTTATTTCAAAACTGATATTTTACAAAATCAATTTGCTTTCGCAATCCTACTTAGCTATGCATCGTCAGATGTAGGCCGGCGTTAAGATAACCCCTCTTCAGTTATATTAAATCCTGGTCACGCTGCACCAATTGTAACTTTTGTTTTTTTCGGTAAATTATTTATTCAAATTAAGTTAACACTTCCACTTACCTTACGACTTGGATCTGGCCGGATCTCGTAGTGTAGGTAAACCCATTTCGTTCGACGAACTCTGACGATACATATAACGAAATAAGGCATTGAAAGAATTTAACTCTCAATTGTATGGAAGAGAAATCATATTTTTTTATTACTCAGAAATGTTGAAATGTTAAATCTTCTTGTTACATGTTGTGCAACTCTTGCACCTTACTGACTATAGCTTACCTTATCATGGACAATTATATAACTTCATACACACACAAACATAGGACAGCCCAGCATTGCATACTCACACATTTCCACAGAATTTACAAAGCCCACCCCAGCCCTTACGTGAACCGTTGCCACGCGGTCGCCGCGCACATTCATTGTCCGTTTCCTTTTTATTTATGTTCCGAAATAACTATAAAGCATTTGAATACGGCTCCCTTATTATATTGACCGCGGTCACATCACAATTCTTCGGTGACTACCGCTTCTTTTGATAAATAAAAAATGTTTTGTGGCGAGCCTACTCGAGACCAGTCCGGTACCGGGAACTGTTACTTGTAGACTGGGACTGGAACGTAACAGGTACATCTTACTTTCTCTGGAGGGAAACTGTGGTTCACTGCCACTATGTTTTCGTTGCTCATACTCAGTTGTTGTGAGGTAACCATTTTATATATTGAATAGCATAGTTATATTCCGTGTACCAGAGCACGATATTGGCTTTGGCTCTGCTGACGTCATTGATAGTAGGCGGTCTCTTAGCAATATTTCCGGTTAATCTTGGAGAAGATGATGAATAATTCTCTCGCTTTGGCCATCTTGAGTTTTTCGGCCAGAGCGTCCTTTTTAGCGCGTGCTTGCGTAGTTGCGCTCGGGCGTCGACACACATTCAAAGTTCTTAGAATTCAACAAACTGCGTCGATGCCTTTGTTTCGAACTGTTCCTTAACACCGTTCTGTTACACTGGAATGAATTTGGTGGCACAATAATACAGTTTTACAATATTTTATACAAGCCCGCCCGAAAACGAAATAAATAAAAATATATAAATGCCCCATTCGGTTAAAATATAAAAATACCCAAAAATTGACACGCTACAATACCCCCTCGATGAGAATTCTGCTGTTCCCAACAGAAGAAATCTCATCGATAACCCCGAAGAGGACCGGTGAGGAACTGGCCCCAATAACCCCCTGGTTCTTAATCTACATGGGTACACTACCCCCCTGGCTCAGTGACCATGGACTCATCTGAACGAGATCACTGGACTTCTCCCTAAGAGATCCCAACACCGAGAAATCGAGCAGACTCGTACCACGGCGCACCTCGCCTTTTAACATGCTACCCCCAAAAATCCTCAATCCCTGGCTAAAATTATTCCAGCTCCTCCGCCGATATGTTCCCCTTTTTGCAAGCTGGGCTGCCTTTAGCAAATACTGGGCTCACACACACTAACATTACATGTTGCCATAACACACTAAAAATAAAAAATTTCTTTTAAAATTTATTAAAAATTTAAAAAAATTCAAAATTCAAAAAAAAAAAATATTTTATCAAAAAATTCTCTTCCTTGTTTTTCTAATTTTTGTTTCAAATGACTTAACCTAGACATTTCTACTAATCTAAACACATCCTTACTCTAACATGAGAACCACTTATAGTCTACCAATACAATGCAATACAATAAAATAAACATGGTTAATGCACACATAATAAAATAATCATTATCTAAAATATTCATTCGCTGGCAGGCGAAAAATCAAGGGGTTTTTTTTTTTCTCAAAAAAATTAAAATTTTCAAAAATTTTAAAATTCTAAAAAAAATTTAAATTTATTTAAATATTTCCCTCATATGCAAAATTATTTAAAACTTGGTTTAAATCAATTAACTAAACAAATTAAAATTGACTTCCTACTATACAAGCTTAGTAGGTGTATGACCTCATCAGCTGATCGAAACTAGGTCAAGTTCCAGACCCTTGACCTACATATGTTATGTATACTTTCTGCACCTACATTAAACATCTGTAACAATCTAACTCAAAGCACAAAACATAATAAAATAAAATATTTAAAATGAACAAAATATTATAAATAATAAACAAATTGCCATTTGCATAATAAACAATCCTTGACTTTACATTATTTTCAATTCTATCCAAATTTTGTCACTGGTTAAAAAAAATGAAAATTTTTATATCTTTATCATAAATCTCTCTTTATATTCAACAATCTTACTTTAATCTACTGTGGGTGATGTGCATTATATATTCTCATTTATTCTGTCTACATATATAATCTTTCTCCCTATGACTCTAATATTCATCAACTTCAACTACCATGACACCCATCTCTATCAAAATATCTACTAATCAGGACACTCTAACCCCAACTTATCATTGACCCTATTCGCCGCCTTCTCCCCATACATAAAAAAAAATACTCTCTAACCCTTTGTACCTAGGATATGTGTTTCCCCGCCCCCAAAAACTCAATTCCCTTATCTGGCGGCCCGGATTCTACCTAAGGCGGCCCCTCCTCACTAAAATCTATACCTATCCCGTCCCAACCCTTGTTGCGGACTCCTACATGACACTACCCCCTAATACAAAATTGCCATCCCCAAAAATCTCAATCTCATTACCTTACTACAAATACAACAAAATAACCTCATTAATTATAAACATAAATATATCACTCAAAACTCTACATAAATTCTCCACAACTACTGTGTCAACATCTATATTTCTCAAACTTCTATAACATACATTACTTCAAAAACAAATTACATTATTTTCATCTCTACTATTTCAAATTCAACTTTGATTTTAACTTGGACAGATATATGTGTCCCATGAAATATTTATCACCCAAAAAACTATCTCTTATTAGATTTCACAAATCGTTACTTTATTTCTCATTGTAGCAAATTATTTTTATCATTACTTCAAAACATCTGTAATACATCAAACATTACATTGAACACCAGTTGCTTAAAACATTTATAACTAATGTACCAGTGACATGTTATTGCTGATCAGCTGATACCCTAACATAATGAAAACACATCTCAAATTGAACAAATTACATGGAATACATTATCAATACTTACTTCTATTATGTTGATTGCCTGCCAGGCGTCTAATTATTGGCTTAGTTTAAAATATACACACATACAACAATAAAATAATACATTTAAAATTATAGTATGAACACCTTATATTAAGAGTCTGAGCACTAGTTATTTAACAGAGCACAAACAGTTTTACTTGATCAAACTTTGAATGAGCAAAAAATTTCTCTATGTTATAAAATTTAAATTCGTGACCCGTTTGAGTCACCTCCCAGCCACACACACTATTTCAAATTATGTAAGACTGTGGCGCCTTTTCGCTTCCACAGAGACTGTATATTTTGGAGCAGGTTTTACCTCTCCGTGTCTCTGCTTCCGCTATTATGTTTTAAAGTAGTGAACATCATCATGTTCTTGTTATATTTATACACCCTTAAGACGGATCTACCACCTGTCTTGCTACCCCAAAGCGGGCAGAGTGGCAGCCGCTGTTCCATAGTACCGGAGATTTCCCCTAAGTTCGCCCCCCATTGAATTTCAAATCTGTACCAATTTCAAGTCAGCTATGGTCAAGGGACTTGATATGACCATAGCTGGCCACTAGCCAATTCCACGGTTAGTGCTGGTAAGGCAGTAACCGCCCGAAAAGTCGGGGAAATCTAAACTTCATTTCACTGCCTGTTTCAATCATCACTATTATGTGCGACACTGTCATTTAGCAGGGTGTAAACTTTAATTTACACGGATAAGGTGTGCCGCACATTTATCGCCATTTTGGCCTCCGATGGGGGTAACACTCACTGTTACCCCCAACCCATTTCGCTACTTGCGAGAGCACAGGCCACCCACGCAATAGCCACTTAATAGCTAATTAATTAAAAAATTCTATATACATTATCATATAATATTTCCATCCATAATCATTTAACCCATTCATAACCTTTATACCATTTGACTTTCTTGAAATTTTCAAAATTTATTATTAATAATCATTATATATCTTCAGTTATTATTAAATTTTTTTTTCTTAATTACCATATTTATTAAACACAATGATTTCATTAAAATCTCACTATTACATTAACACCTCAATCACACCTGTAAACATTTTTTATTATACATGATTATCAAATTTTTTCTACTTACAATCCATTTAACATGACATACACCCAAAACTTAATCACCATCATCTCTGAAACATTTTACACAAAATTAGTTTAAATCCAACACTCATCATTCATTACCAAATTTCTATCTCGTAAAACAAATTAAAGTCATTAAAAAATTTAATTAATTAACATTTAAATAATCAATCAAAATGTTTAAGCATCTCAAATCGTTTTAATTAAATTAATTACCAAAAATATAAATTATATAGTTATCGAAAAAATTCCAATTAATCAATTGCTGTTTTCAAAATCCATTCTGATATTTATTTAACTTGCAAATTTTTCAATATTATTGTCACGACAATCATCTTACATGCACACATTATCTATTTACTTAGCATTTCATAATACCCACAAATGGATTCACTATATTATTTACAAACTCTTGCTATTAATTGTTCAGTTTTTTCCGCACTTCATTGTCCCATTCTGCCATGTCAAGAAACCATTAAACACAATGTTTATACTGTCTTTTATTGTTTTAATAGTTTATCCTCCATCGTTCCAAATTAACCTCGGTTCTACATAACATCGTTCAATTTTATCACCACACAAATGACTGTTTTTTGTGTTGTAACCAGAAAAACTAACTTCAATCAACTTATTCAAATACTCGTTAAACCAGTCTACATTAGGTATTTTTGTCAAGTCTCCATCATTAAATTCATTAACTATTGGGTTAATTATTTTTATTAAATCATTGTAATCGTTATCATTCACATATATTTCTAAACTTTCCTTCCATTCACCATACTTTCTATTTAAGTTATATAATTCTGTCACTTTCTCCACATACACTTCTCTGTTCAACTCTCTCTCATCACAATACCAAATCATACTTTCAATATCATTATTACAGACAGAGGGTACAAATTCAATTAAACCTTTCCTGACTTCTCCAGGAAAAATAAAAAACTTCAAAAAACAATTATTTGTAGCACACTTGTCTACACAATATATACGTGAAGGTCTTCCTTCACCCCCCATTCTGCCTCGTAAACAATTTACCCTCTGTGTCATATCTATAATATAACTCTCTCTCCAACTCATTAACACACATTAACATCTCATAATCACATTCTACAACTTCATTAATACTCTCAGATACCAACGTTTCGACTACATTATTATTCTCATTATTATCAACATCATTATTATTTATTAATTCATTATCTAACTCAACCTTGTCATTACAACTTTTGTTTGTATTACTCGTACTTGATTCTACTTTATTCAAACTATTTCTTGTCATTTCATCGGCATTTTCAAGACATACATTCTTGTCTTGTATATTATTTATCAACTCAACAAATTTCACATTTATATTTTGCTGTAATTGAACATTCTGGTCTTTAATTTCTTTAAAATTAATCTCGTTTTGAATATTTTGCTGTTCGCATTTTATTTTCTGTTCATTAAAATCATTAGTTAATTGGTCTAATTTATTGTTAAAATCACTTTTCATATTATTTAAAATTATTTCATTGTTATCAAAACGTTTATTTAATTCTTCAAAACGACTATTCATTACATTGAAATTACTATTCATTCTCTCGAATTGACTGAGCATAACACTCATCATATTTGTTTCCTCTGATTGTTTATTTGTCTTAGTTGAAACTGGGGTCTGATTGTTTATTTATCTTAGTTGAAACTGGGGTCAACTGAATCCCCGAATCAACATCTGTTTCGTTTGGTTGTGCTTGAGTCGCTAACGGAGTGGAATGAACTATTACATTACTGCCGACAGCTGTTTCTGTAACAGCACTCGACTCCCCCCTCAACATACCACTCTCATCCAACTATTGCGACTCAAGGTCACTTTCACTCATAATTGAATTTATTATACTACTTTTTTCTGTATTCTCGGACATTTTTCCTTAATCTATTTTTTCTTATGTAACGACTGTCAATTAGTGATTTTATTTCAAAACTTATATTTTACAAAATCAATTTGCTTTCGCAATCCTACTTAGCTATGCATCGTCAGATGTAGGCCGGCGTTAAGATAACCCCTCTTCAGTTATATTAAATCCTGGTCACGCTGCACCAATTGTAACTTTTGTTTTTTTCGGTAAATTATTTATTCAAATTAAGTTAACACTTCCACTTACCTTACGACTTGGATCTGGCCGGATCTCGTAGTGTAGGTAAACCCATTTCGTTCGACGAACTCTGACGATACATATAACGAAATAAGGCATTGAAAGAATTTAACTCTCAATTGTATGGAAGAGAAATCATATTTTTTTATTACTCAGAAATGTTGAAATGTTAAATCTTCTTGTTACATGTTGTGCAACTCTTGCACCTTACTGACTATAGCTTACCTTATCATGGACAATTATATAACTTCATACGCACACAAACATAGGACAGCCCAGCATTGCATACTCACACATTTCCACAGAATTTACAAAGCCCACCCCAGCCCTTACGTGAACCGTTGCCACGCGGTCGCCGCGCACATTCATTGTCCGTTTCCTTTTTATTTATGTTCCGAAATAACTATAAAGCATTTGAATACGGCTCCCTTATTATATTGACCGCGGTCACATCACAATTCTTCGGTGACTACCGCTTCTTTTGATAAATAAAAAATGTTTTGTGGCGAGCCTACTCGAGACCAGTCCGGTACCGGGAACTGTTACTTGTAGACTGGGACTGGAACGTAACAGGTACATCTTACTTTCTCTGGAGGGAAACTGTGGTTCACTGCCACTATGTTTTCGTTGCTCATACTCAGTTGTTGTGAGGTAACCATTTTATATATTGAATAGCATAGTTATATTCCGTGTACCAGAGCACGATATTGGCTTTGGCTCTGCTGACGTCATTGATAGTAGGCGGTCTCTTAGCAATATTTCCGGTTAATCTTGGAGAAGATGATGAATAATTCTCTCGCTTTGGCCATCTTGAGTTTTTCGGCCAGAGCGTCCTTTTTAGCGCGTGCTTGCGTAGTTGCGCTCGGGCGTCGACACACATTCAAAGTTCTTAGAATTCAACAAACTGCGTCGATGCCTTTGTTTCGAACTGTTCCTTAACACCGTTCTGTTACACTGGAATGAATTTGGTGGCACAATAATACAGTTTTACAATATTTTATACAAGCCCGCCCGAAAACGAAATAAATAAAAATATATAAATGCCCCATTCGGTTAAAATATAAAAATACCCAAAAATTGACACGCTACAATACCCCCTCGATGAGAATTCTGCTGTTCCCAACAGAAGAAATCTCATCGATAACCCCGAAGAGGACCGGTGAGGAACTGGCCCCAATAACCCCCTGGTTCTTAATCTACATGGGTACACTACCCCCCTGGCTCAGTGACCATGGACTCATCTGAACGAGATCACTGGACTTCTCCCTAAGAGATCCCAACACCGAGAAATCGAGCAGACTCGTACCACGGCGCACCTCGCCTTTTAACATGCTACCCCCAAAAATCCTCAATCCCTGGCTAAAATTATTCCAGCTCCTCCGCCGATATGTTCCCCTTTTTGCAAGCTGGGCTGCCTTTAGCAAATACTGGGCTCACACACACTAACATTACATGTTGCCATAACACACTAAAAATAAAAAATTTCTTTTAAAATTTATTAAAAATTTAAAAAAATTCAAAATTCAAAAAAAAAAATATTTTATCAAAAAATTCTCTTCCTTGTTTTTCTAATTTTTGTTTCAAATGACTTAACCTAGACATTTCTACTAATCTAAACACATCCTTACTCTAACATGAGAACCACTTATAGTCTACCAATACAATGCAATACAATAAAATAAACATGGTTAATGCACACATAATAAAATAATCATTATCTAAAATATTCATTCGCTGGCAGGCGAAAAATCAAGGGGTTTTTTTTTTCTCAAAAAAATTAAAATTTTCAAAAATTTTAAAATTCTAAAAAAAATTTAAATTTATTTAAATATTTCCCTCATATGCAAAATTATTTAAAACTTGGTTTAAATCAATTAACTAAACAAATTAAAATTGACTTCCTACTATACAAGCTTAGTAGGTGTATGACCTCATCAGCTGATCGAAACTAGGTCAAGTTCCAGACCCTTGACCTACATATGTTATGTATACTTTCTGCACCTACATTAAACATCTGTAACAATCTAACTCAAAGCACAAAACATAATAAAATAAAATATTTAAAATGAACAAAATATTATAAATAATAAACAAATTGCCATTTGCATAATAAACAATCCTTGACTTTACATTATTTTCAATTCTATCCAAATTTTGTCACTGGTTAAAAAAAATGAAAATTTTTATATCTTTATCATAAATCTCTCTTTATATTCAACAATCTTACTTTAATCTACTGTGGGTGATGTGCATTATATATTCTCATTTATTCTGTCTACATATATAATCTTTCTCCCTATGACTCTAATATTCATCAACTTCAACTACCATGACACCCATCTCTATCAAAATATCTACTAATCAGGACACTCTAACCCCAACTTATCATTGACCCTATTCGCCGCCTTCTCCCCATACATAAAAAAAAATACTCTCTAACCCTTTGTACCTAGGATATGTGTTTCCCCGCCCCCAAAAACTCAATTCCCTTATCTGGCGGCCCGGATTCTACCTAAGGCGGCCCCTCCTCACTAAAATCTATACCTACCCCGTCCCAACCCTTGTTGCGGACTCCTACATGACACTACCCCCTAATACAAAATTGCCATCCCCAAAAATCTCAATCTCATTACCTTACTACAAATACAACAAAATAACCTCATTAATTATAAACATAAATATATCACTCAAAACTCTACATAAATTCTCCACAACTACTGTGTCAACATCTATATTTCTCAAACTTCTATAACATACATTACTTCAAAAACAAATTACATTATTTTCATCTCTACTATTTCAAATTCAACTTTGATTTTAACTTGGACAGATATATGTGTCCCATGAAATATTTATCACCCAAAAAACTATCTCTTATTAGATTTCACAAATCGTTACTTTATTTCTCATTGTAGCAAATTATTTTTATCATTACTTCAAAACATCTGTAATACATCAAACATTACATTGAACACCAGTTGCTTAAAACATTTATAACTAATGTACCAGTGACATGTTATTGCTGATCAGCTGATACCCTAACATAATGAAAACACATCTCAAATTGAACAAATTACATGGAATACATTATCAATACTTACTTCTATTATGTTGATTGCCTGCCAGGCGTCTAATTATTGGCTTAGTTTAAAATATACACACATACAACAATAAAATAATACATTTAAAATTATAGTATGAACACCTTATATTAAGAGTCTGAGCACTAGTTATTTAACAGAGCACAAACAGTTTTACTTGATCAAACTTTGAATGAGCAAAAAATTTCTCTATGTTATAAAATTTAAATTCGTGACCCGTTTGAGTCACCTCCCAGCCACACACACTATTTCAAATTATGTAAGACTGTGGCGCCTTTTCGCTTCCACAGAGACTGTATATTTTGGAGCAGGTTTTACCTCTCCGTGTCTCTGCTTCCGCTATTATGTTTTAAAGTAGTGAACATCATCATGTTCTTGTTATATTTATACACCCTTAAGACGGATCTACCACCTGTCTTGCTACCCCAAAGCGGGCAGAGTGGCAGCCGCTGTTCCATAGTACCGGAGATTTCCCCTAAGTTCGCCCCCCATTGAATTTCAAATCTGTACCAATTTCAAGTCAGCTATGGTCAAGGGACTTGATATGACCATAGCTGGCCGCTAGCCAATTCCACGGTTAGTGCTGGTAAGGCAGTAACCGCCCGAAAAGTCGGGGAAATCTAAACTTCATTTCACTGCCTGTTTCAATCATCACTATTATGTGCGACACTGTCATTTAGCAGGGTGTAAACTTTAATTTACACGGATAAGGTGTGCCGCACATTTATCGCCATTTTGGCCTCCGATGGGGGTAACACTCACTGTTACCCCCAACCCATTTCGCTACTTGCGAGAGCACAGGCCACCCACGCAATAGCCACTTAATAGCTAATTAATTAAAAAATTCTATATACATTATCATATAATATTTCCATCCATAATCATTTAACCCATTCATAACCTTTATACCATTTGACTTTCTTGAAATTTTCAAAATTTATTATTAATAATCATTATATATCTTCAGTTATTATTAAATTTTTTTTTCTTAATTACCATATTTATTAAACACAATGATTTCATTAAAATCTCACTATTACATTAACACCTCAATCACACCTGTAAACATTTTTTATTATACATGATTATCAAATTTTTTCTACTTACAATCCATTTAACATGACATACACCCAAAACTTAATCACCATCATCTCTGAAACATTTTACACAAAATTAGTTTAAATCCAACACTCATCATTCATTACCAAATTTCTATCTCGTAAAACAAATTAAAGTCATTAAAAAATTTAATTAATTAACATTTAAATAATCAATCAAAATGTTTAAGCATCTCAAATCGTTTTAATTAAATTAATTACCAAAAATATAAATTATATAGTTATCGAAAAAATTCCAATTAATCAATTGCTGTTTTCAAAATCCATTCTGATATTTATTTAACTTGCAAATTTTTCAATATTATTGTCACGACAATCATCTTACATGCACACATTATCTATTTACTTAGCATTTCATAATACCCACAAATGGATTCACTATATTATTTACAAACTCTTGCTATTAATTGTTCAGTTTTTTCCGCACTTCATTGTCCCATTCTGCCATGTCAAGAAACCATTAAACACAATGTTTATACTGTCTTTTATTGTTTTAATAGTTTATCCTCCATCGTTCCAAATTAACCTCGGTTCTACATAACATCGTTCAATTTTATCACCACACAAATGACTGTTTTTTGTGTTGTAACCAGAAAAACTAACTTCAATCAACTTATTCAAATACTCGTTAAACCAGTCTACATTAGGTATTTTTGTCAAGTCTCCATCATTAAATTCATTAACTATTGGGTTAATTATTTTTATTAAATCATTGTAATCGTTATCATTCACATATATTTCTAAACTTTCCTTCCATTCACCATACTTTCTATTTAAGTTATATAATTCTGTCACTTTCTCCACATACACTTCTCTGTTCAACTCTCTCTCATCACAATACCAAATCATACTTTCAATATCATTATTACAGACAGAGGGTACAAATTCAATTAAACCTTTCCTGACTTCTCCAGGAAAAATAAAAAACTTCAAAAAACAATTATTTGTAGCACACTTGTCTACACAATATATACGTGAAGGTCTTCCTTCACCCCCCATTCTGCCTCGTAAACAATTTACCCTCTGTGTCATATCTATAATATAACTCTCTCTCCAACTCATTAACACACATTAACATCTCATAATCACATTCTACAACTTCATTAATACTCTCAGATACCAACGTTTCGACTACATTATTATTCTCATTATTATCAACATCATTATTATTTATTAATTCATTATCTAACTCAACCTTGTCATTACAACTTTTGTTTGTATTACTCGTACTTGATTCTACTTTATTCAAACTATTTCTTGTCATTTCATCGGCATTTTCAAGACATACATTCTTGTCTTGTATATTATTTATCAACTCAACAAATTTCACATTTATATTTTGCTGTAATTGAACATTCTGGTCTTTAATTTCTTTAAAATTAATCTCGTTTTGAATATTTTGCTGTTCGCATTTTATTTTCTGTTCATTAAAATCATTAGTTAATTGGTCTAATTTATTGTTAAAATCACTTTTCATATTATTTAAAATTATTTCATTGTTATCAAAACGTTTATTTAATTCTTCAAAACGACTATTCATTACATTGAAATTACTATTCATTCTCTCGAATTGACTGAGCATAACACTCATCATATTTGTTTCCTCTGATTGTTTATTTGTCTTAGTTGAAACTGGGGTCTGATTGTTTATTTATCTTAGTTGAAACTGGGGTCAACTGAATCCCCGAATCAACATCTGTTTCGTTTGGTTGTGCTTGAGTCGCTAACGGAGTGGAATGAACTATTACATTACTGCCGACAGCTGTTTCTGTAACAGCACTCGACTCCCCCCTCAACATACCACTCTCATCCAACGATTGCGACTCAAGGTCACTTTCACTCATAATTGAATTTATTATACTACTTTTTTCTGTATTCTCGGACATTTTTCCTTAATCTATTTTTTCTTATGTAACGACTGTCAATTAGTGATTTTATTTCAAAACTTATATTTTACAAAATCAATTTGCTTTCGCAATCCTACTTAGCTATGCATCGTCAGATGTAGGCCGGCGTTAAGATAACCCCTCTTCAGTTATATTAAATCCTGGTCACGCTGCACCAATTGTAACTTTTGTTTTTTTCGGTAAATTATTTATTCAAATTAAGTTAACACTTCCACTTACCTTACGACTTGGATCTGGCCGGATCTCGTAGTGTAGGTAAACCCATTTCGTTCGACGAACTCTGACGATACATATAACGAAATAAGGCATTGAAAGAATTTAACTCTCAATTGTATGGAAGAGAAATCATATTTTTTTATTACTCAGAAATGTTGAAATGTTAAATCTTCTTGTTACATGTTGTGCAACTCTTGCACCTTACTGACTATAGCTTACCTTATCATGGACAATTATATAACTTCATACGCACACAAACATAGGACAGCCCAGCATTGCATACTCACACATTTCCACAGAATTTACAAAGCCCACCCCAGCCCTTACGTGAACCGTTGCCACGCGGTCGCCGCGCACATTCATTGTCCGTTTCCTTTTTATTTATGTTCCGAAATAACTATAAAGCATTTGAATACGGCTCCCTTATTATATTGACCGCGGTCACATCACAATTCTTCGGTGACTACCGCTTCTTTTGATAAATAAAAAATGTTTTGTGGCGAGCCTACTCGAGACCAGTCCGGTACCGGGAACTGTTACTTGTAGACTGGGACTGGAACGTAACAGGTACATCTTACTTTCTCTGGAGGGAAACTGTGGTTCACTGCCACTATGTTTTCGTTGCTCATACTCAGTTGTTGTGAGGTAACCATTTTATATATTGAATAGCATAGTTATATTCCGTGTACCAGAGCACGATATTGGCTTTGGCTCTGCTGACGTCATTGATAGTAGGCGGTCTCTTAGCAATATTTCCGGTTAATCTTGGAGAAGATGATGAATAATTCTCTCGCTTTGGCCATCTTGAGTTTTTCGGCCAGAGCGTCCTTTTTAGCGCGTGCTTGCGTAGTTGCGCTCGGGCGTCGACACACATTCAAAGTTCTTAGAATTCAACAAACTGCGTCGATGCCTTTGTTTCGAACTGTTCCTTAACACCGTTCTGTTACACTGGAATGAATTTGGTGGCACAATAATACAGTTTTACAATATTTTATACAAGCCCGCCCGAAAACGAAATAAATAAAAATATATAAATGCCCCATTCGGTTAAAATATAAAAATACCCAAAAATTGACACGCTACAATACCCCCTCGATGAGAATTCTGCTGTTCCCAACAGAAGAAATCTCATCGATAACCCCGAAGAGGACCGGTGAGGAACTGGCCCCAATAACCCCCTGGTTCTTAATCTACATGGGTACACTACCCCCCTGGCTCAGTGACCATGGACTCATCTGAACGAGATCACTGGACTTCTCCCTAAGAGATCCCAACACCGAGAAATCGAGCAGACTCGTACCACGGCGCACCTCGCCTTTTAACATGCTACCCCCAAAAATCCTCAATCCCTGGCTAAAATTATTCCAGCTCCTCCGCCGATATGTTCCCCTTTTTGCAAGCTGGGCTGCCTTTAGCAAATACTGGGCTCACACACACTAACATTACATGTTGCCATAACACACTAAAAATAAAAAATTTCTTTTAAAATTTATTAAAAATTTAAAAAAATTCAAAATTCAAAAAAAAAAAATATTTTATCAAAAAATTCTCTTCCTTGTTTTTCTAATTTTTGTTTCAAATGACTTAACCTAGACATTTCTACTAATCTAAACACATCCTTACTCTAACATGAGAACCACTTATAGTCTACCAATACAATGCAATACAATAAAATAAACATGGTTAATGCACACATAATAAAATAATCATTATCTAAAATATTCATTCGCTGGCAGGCGAAAAATCAAGGGGTTTTTTTTTTCTCAAAAAAATTAAAATTTTCAAAAATTTTAAAATTCTAAAAAAAATTTAAATTTATTTAAATATTTCCCTCATATGCAAAATTATTTAAAACTTGGTTTAAATCAATTAACTAAACAAATTAAAATTGACTTCCTACTATACAAGCTTAGTAGGTGTATGACCTCATCAGCTGATCGAAACTAGGTCAAGTTCCAGACCCTTGACCTACATATGTTATGTATACTTTCTGCACCTACATTAAACATCTGTAACAATCTAACTCAAAGCACAAAACATAATAAAATAAAATATTTAAAATGAACAAAATATTATAAATAATAAACAAATTGCCATTTGCATAATAAACAATCCTTGACTTTACATTATTTTCAATTCTATCCAAATTTTGTCACTGGTTAAAAAAAATGAAAATTTTTATATCTTTATCATAAATCTCTCTTTATATTCAACAATCTTACTTTAATCTACTGTGGGTGATGTGCATTATATATTCTCATTTATTCTGTCTACATATATAATCTTTCTCCCTATGACTCTAATATTCATCAACTTCAACTACCATGACACCCATCTCTATCAAAATATCTACTAATCAGGACACTCTAACCCCAACTTATCATTGACCCTATTCGCCGCCTTCTCCCCATACATAAAAAAAAATACTCTCTAACCCTTTGTACCTAGGATATGTGTTTCCCCGCCCCCAAAAACTCAATTCCCTTATCTGGCGGCCCGGATTCTACCTAAGGCGGCCCCTCCTCACTAAAATCTATACCTATCCCGTCCCAACCCTTGTTGCGGACTCCTACATGACACTACCCCCTAATACAAAATTGCCATCCCCAAAAATCTCAATCTCATTACCTTACTACAAATACAACAAAATAACCTCATTAATTATAAACATAAATATATCACTCAAAACTCTACATAAATTCTCCACAACTACTGTGTCAACATCTATATTTCTCAAACTTCTATAACATACATTACTTCAAAAACAAATTACATTATTTTCATCTCTACTATTTCAAATTCAACTTTGATTTTAACTTGGACAGATATATGTGTCCCATGAAATATTTATCACCCAAAAAACTATCTCTTATTAGATTTCACAAATCGTTACTTTATTTCTCATTGTAGCAAATTATTTTTATCATTACTTCAAAACATCTGTAATACATCAAACATTACATTGAACACCAGTTGCTTAAAACATTTATAACTAATGTACCAGTGACATGTTATTGCTGATCAGCTGATACCCTAACATAATGAAAACACATCTCAAATTGAACAAATTACATGGAATACATTATCAATACTTACTTCTATTATGTTGATTGCCTGCCAGGCGTCTAATTATTGGCTTAGTTTAAAATATACACACATACAACAATAAAATAATACATTTAAAATTATAGTATGAACACCTTATATTAAGAGTCTGAGCACTAGTTATTTAACAGAGCACAAACAGTTTTACTTGATCAAACTTTGAATGAGCAAAAAATTTCTCTATGTTATAAAATTTAAATTCGTGACCCGTTTGAGTCACCTCCCAGCCACACACACTATTTCAAATTATGTAAGACTGTGGCGCCTTTTCGCTTCCACAGAGACTGTATATTTTGGAGCAGGTTTTACCTCTCCGTGTCTCTGCTTCCGCTATTATGTTTTAAAGTAGTGAACATCATCATGTTCTTGTTATATTTATACACCCTTAAGACGGATCTACCACCTGTCTTGCTACCCCAAAGCAGGCAGAGTGGCAGCCGCTGTTCCATAGTACCGGAGATTTCCCCTAAGTTCGCCCCCCATTGAATTTCAAATCTGTACCAATTTCAAGTCAGCTATGGTCAAGGGACTTGATATGACCATAGCTGGCCGCTAGCCAATTCCACGGTTAGTGCTGGTAAGGCAGTAACCGCCCGAAAAGTCGGGGAAATCTAAACTTCATTTCACTGCCTGTTTCAATCATCACTATTATGTGCGACACTGTCATTTAGCAGGGTGTAAACTTTAATTTACACGGATAAGGTGTGCCGCACATTTATCGCCATTTTGGCCTCCGATGGGGGTAACACTCACTGTTACCCCCAACCCATTTCGCTACTTGCGAGAGCACAGGCCACCCACGCAATAGCCACTTAATAGCTAATTAATTAAAAAATTCTATATACATTATCATATAATATTTCCATCCATAATCATTTAACCCATTCATAACCTTTATACCATTTGACTTTCTTGAAATTTTCAAAATTTATTATTAATAATCATTATATATCTTCAGTTATTATTAAATTTTTTTTTCTTAATTACCATATTTATTAAACACAATGATTTCATTAAAATCTCACTATTACATTAACACCTCAATCACACCTGTAAACATTTTTTATTATACATGATTATCAAATTTTTTCTACTTACAATCCATTTAACATGACATACACCCAAAACTTAATCACCATCATCTCTGAAACATTTTACACAAAATTAGTTTAAATCCAACACTCATCATTCATTACCAAATTTCTATCTCGTAAAACAAATTAAAGTCATTAAAAAATTTAATTAATTAACATTTAAATAATCAATCAAAATGTTTAAGCATCTCAAATCGTTTTAATTAAATTAATTACCAAAAATATAAATTATATAGTTATCGAAAAAATTCCAATTAATCAATTGCTGTTTTCAAAATCCATTCTGATATTTATTTAACTTGCAAATTTTTCAATATTATTGTCACGACAATCATCTTACATGCACACATTATCTATTTACTTAGCATTTCATAATACCCACAAATGGATTCACTATATTATTTACAAACTCTTGCTATTAATTGTTCAGTTTTTTCCGCACTTCATTGTCCCATTCTGCCATGTCAAGAAACCATTAAACACAATGTTTATACTGTCTTTTATTGTTTTAATAGTTTATCCTCCATCGTTCCAAATTAACCTCGGTTCTACATAACATCGTTCAATTTTATCACCACACAAATGACTGTTTTTTGTGTTGTAACCAGAAAAACTAACTTCAATCAACTTATTCAAATACTCGTTAAACCAGTCTACATTAGGTATTTTTGTCAAGTCTCCATCATTAAATTCATTAACTATTGGGTTAATTATTTTTATTAAATCATTGTAATCGTTATCATTCACATATATTTCTAAACTTTCCTTCCATTCACCATACTTTCTATTTAAGTTATATAATTCTGTCACTTTCTCCACATACACTTCTCTGTTCAACTCTCTCTCATCACAATACCAAATCATACTTTCAATATCATTATTACAGACAGAGGGTACAAATTCAATTAAACCTTTCCTGACTTCTCCAGGAAAAATAAAAAACTTCAAAAAACAATTATTTGTAGCACACTTGTCTACACAATATATACGTGAAGGTCTTCCTTCACCCCCCATTCTGCCTCGTAAACAATTTACCCTCTGTGTCATATCTATAATATAACTCTCTCTCCAACTCATTAACACACATTAACATCTCATAATCACATTCTACAACTTCATTAATACTCTCAGATACCAACGTTTCGACTACATTATTATTCTCATTATTATCAACATCATTATTATTTATTAATTCATTATCTAACTCAACCTTGTCATTACAACTTTTGTTTGTATTACTCGTACTTGATTCTACTTTATTCAAACTATTTCTTGTCATTTCATCGGCATTTTCAAGACATACATTCTTGTCTTGTATATTATTTATCAACTCAACAAATTTCACATTTATATTTTGCTGTAATTGAACATTCTGGTCTTTAATTTCTTTAAAATTAATCTCGTTTTGAATATTTTGCTGTTCGCATTTTATTTTCTGTTCATTAAAATCATTAGTTAATTGGTCTAATTTATTGTTAAAATCACTTTTCATATTATTTAAAATTATTTCATTGTTATCAAAACGTTTATTTAATTCTTCAAAACGACTATTCATTACATTGAAATTACTATTCATTCTCTCGAATTGACTGAGCATAACACTCATCATATTTGTTTCCTCTGATTGTTTATTTATCTTAGTTGAAACTGGGGTCAACTGAATCCCCGAATCAACATCTGTTTCGTTTGGTTGTGCTTGAGTCGCAAACGGAGTGGAATGAACTATTACATTACTGCCGACAGCTGTTTCTGTAACAGCACTCGACTCCCCCCTCAACATACCACTCTCATCCAACGATTGCGACTCAAGGTCACTTTCACTCATAATTGAATTTATTATACTACTTTTTTCTGTATTCTCGGACATTTTTCCTTAATCTATTTTTTCTTATGTAACGACTGTCAATTAGTGATTTTATTTCAAAACTGATATTTTACAAAATCAATTTGCTTTCGCAATCCTACTTCGCTATGCATCGTCAGATGTAGGCCGGCGTTAAGATAACCCCTCTTCAGTTATATTAAATCCTGGTCAAGCTGCACCAATTGTAACTTTTGTTTTTTTCGGTAAATTATTTATTCAAATTAAGTTAACACTTCCACTTACCTTACGACTTGGATCTGGCCGGATCTCGTAGTGTAGGTAAACCCATTTCGTTCGACGAACTCTGACGATACATATAACGAAATAAGGCATTGAAAGAATTTAACTCTCAATTGTATGGAAGAGAAATCATATTTTTTTATTACTCAGAAATGTTGAAATGTTAAATCTTCTCGTTACATGTTGTGCAACTCTTGCACCTTACTGACTATAGCTTACCTTATCATGGACAATTATATAACTTCATACACACACAAACATAGGACAGCCCAGCATTGCATACTCACACATTTACACAGAATTTACAAAGCCCACCCCAGCCCTTACGTGAACCGTTGCCACGCGGTCGCCGCGCACATTCATTCATTGTCCGTTTCCTTTTTATTTATGTTCCGAAATAACTATAAAGCATTTGAATACGGCTCCCTTATTATATTGACCGCGGTCACATCACAATTCTTCGGTGACTACCGCTTCTTTTGATAAATAAAAAATGTTTTGTGGCGAGCCTACTCGAGACCAGTCCGGTACCGGGAACTGTTACTTGTAGACTGGGACTGGAACGTAACAGGTACATCTTACTTTCTCTGGAGGGAAACTGTGGTTCACTGCCACTATGTTTTCGTTGCTCATACTCAGTTGTTGTGAGGTAACCATTTTATATATTGAATAGCATAGTTATATTCCGTGTACCAGAGCACGATATTGGCTTTGGCTCTGCTGACGTCATTGATAGTAGGCGGTCTCTTAGCAGTATTTCCGGTTAATCTTGGAGAAGATGATGAATAATTCTCTCGCTTTGGCCATCTTGAGTTTTTCGGCCAGAGCGTCCTTTTTAGCGCGTGCTTGCGTAGTTGCGCTCGGGCGTCGACACACATACAAAGTTCTTAGAATTCAACAAACTGCGTCGATGCCTTTGTTTCGAACTGTTCCTTAACACCGTTCTGTTACACTGGAATGAATTTGGTGGCACAATAATACAGTTTTACAATATTTTATACAAGCCCGCCCGAAAACGAAATAAATAAAAATATATAAATGCCCCATTCGGTTAAAATATAAAAATACCCAAAAATTGACACGCTACACATTTCACATTCTCATTCCACACAGAGGGCAACACAAACTTATTATTCGTCTTGGCACTTCCAAGACCATCACAAGAAATAAAAGGACTATTTGAAGACACCTTGTCTTCCACACAACTACTGGAGGAAACGCTGTCCTCATAAAACATCTGTGAAACCTTTGTTTCACCTATACCACAAGAAAAATTTGCCCTCTGTTCATACTCTACAGTTAAACTATCTCTCCATTCTTTCTCCAACTCATCAATACTTATTACTACTTCATTACTAACATCAACTGACTTTCTACTCTCAATATTACTACTATTATCTACTGTATCACTTTTTGATACCCCACTTTCAATTACATCACCATTTTTAATATCATTGTTATCACTTGTTAACATATCATTATAATCATCGGTATTACTCACCTTGTTATTAATTTCTCCACTATCTGTTGTCATATTACCACTGTTACTTGCAAAGCTTTTTAAATTATCATTTACTGTAATTACTTGATCAAGAATCTATATACTTGCATCGCTCATCTATATCGTTTATACGTTTCTCGATATTAAAGTTTTGTAGTTTAATCTTATTAATATTGCTCTTTATTTCATCAAATTTATGGTCATGTATATCAAGACGCTTATTTAATTCATTAAAGTTATTTTCAAATTTTGTATTTTGTGCATCAAATTTAACATTGACTTCAATGAACTCATTTTTTACTTCCTTGAAACTACTTTTTAGCAAGTGAAATAGATCATCTATTGACACTTCTCTTTCTTTTATTTTAGTTTCTACGGGAGTGGAATTTGCTCCCGCCTCACTAATTACTACAGATTGTGTTAAATTACTTTCGTCTAAATTAATTTCATCTATTCGGCTTGGAGTTGTCTCCAGCCCCGAATCATTCACTACCACTGAATCAATTGGAATAATTGGCGTTAAGCCACCTCCTGACTCACTCGTAACTACCGAGTTGGTCAGATTCATTTCATTCTTCTCTATATTTTCCATCTTTTTCAATTAATTTGAATACACAATAAACGATATAAACTATATAATTAACTATATAAAACTTCATTAAACATTTATATTTTTGACAAACACATAATAAATAACCCGTTCTGCAGCTTAATTAGGTCTGGCGAATGTAATAAAAAATTACACTCACCGTCCCTGTTTCGGGGACCAATGAAACTATATATTTTAATGAAAATTAATAAACTACTCGAGTCCCTGTTCGGGCGCCAATGAAACTATATTAATTACTTCATTTATTAATAGACTCTTACCTTTGGGTTCCTCTCCAGGGTCTTACAGACGAACACAGCTGCAGAAAGGATTATTTGAGATAAACGGTAACTATATAATAACACAGTTTATATTTAAACAACTTCCTTCTGGTTTATTAAACAAATTAATTACTTAGTCTTCCTTTGATAACAATGAAATACTGGTATATTATTTTATTAGTAATGTATTGAATTAATAACGAATAACATGGAATCAAACAAATTTACAAATGAAATCTTTTTTACTTCTAACCTATTACAAATTGTTTATTTTTTAAATGAACCAGTACATATTTATCTCTTTTCCACTTGCTATTTTCGTTTACCATAACCCCTTCCCTTAGAGATCTCAGTTATTTAGGTTTACATGTATATAAGCTATCATCATTTGTTTTAAACTGATTTAAATATATATGTAGGGTTGTTAGTTACCTGTCCACCGTGTGTGTCCATATGGTTTGTTGCATGGTCTTGTTTTAACCGCTTTCGTTTTTCGGGCGCACTCACGCAATTGTTTATAATTAGTTTACTGTATTTACTTAGATTTTCACTGATTTAATTTAATGTTTCCACATGTGGTAATATAAAGTTGGCCGATGTAACTTTGTTCGAACACTTGAATGGTTAATTTTCTGGCCGCGCTATATTGTTTATACATTTATAATTGCACATGATAGGCCTACTTTGATTTCGGCCTATCTTATACTCCCGAGGCCACCGTTTTTTGTTAATGAGCTGTATGCTGCTCTTTACTGTCTGATGTTAACACTGGTGAAGAACTGCTTACTGTGATTCACAAAGACTGCTGCTGGCAAGGTATTGTGTAACACGTCTGAGCTGGGCTGTCTCCAGACATCAACAACAATAACACTATGTTGCTGGTTACAAGGGGCACCTCACAGGTGAATACTGACAATTGAAAAATTTACTGATTTAACTTGAAACTATGGGAGCACACAATTCTGTACCGTTACAACTTAATCCGTTGGAGATGAGACTATTGTTTTATGTTTGTTATGCAGTGTGGGATTTTTACTTATTCCTAAAATTATAAAAAAATATTTCAGGCTTATAAAAAGATTGTAGATAATATGCGTGTATAAATATATAGAAAAAAATCAATGCTATATTTTAAACATAAGAAAAGATAATAATACATATTTGTGTTCTATACATGTCACCAAAATGGCCTATTTTTGGGGTTATTAGATGGCTGTAAACTTAAGTGAAACTGAAGACTGAGAGTAAAATAACCTTTTATTCAAAAGTTTTAAAATTGTGTCTTGCCATCATTCTATGAAATAAACTCACACAAAAAAAATGTGTAAAAAATATTACCTGGAATGTAAACATTCAAACAACTTCTAAGTTTACCAAATTTTTTATATGTACTGTAACCACACGGATTACTCCCTTATCAATATCTTCTCTAAAACCCACTGCTGGGTTCGCCAATTTATTACCCTTCAGGAATTACAGGTTCTTTATGCCTCACCTTGGATGTGTCAAATTACAACAAGACGGGTTTTAAATTAATTTATCCCTCTCTTTGTGTACATCAATTAGTAACACTTGTGAATTCTATTTCTATATAAATAAAAACACATGGAATGTATCTGGTAATAATAATAATAATAATATTGTATTTTTATTCAAAAAAATTGCTATAGTCTATTTAGTGTAACTATTAATATAATTTAGAAAGCTCAGGGTCGATTCTCTTCTCTTTGTTTATATTATTTTTAGGTTCTTTTGGCTGATATAAAGGTTCAGTAATTATAAAGAAAAAAACAAGTATAGAAAGTACATTACATTACAAACAATAATAATAATGAATAATATAAATTGAGTATTAATTATAATAATATATATATACATTACACAGTGTTTATCAGTTCAGGTTGGTTTCACACAGCCTCCTGGTCTCAGTGATGAAAAATTCCAATGTTAGTTTGTTTATGTTGTCCAAATGAAGGAATCCACTTCTTTTGGTGATCAATAAATGTTTATCTTGTCACTTTCGTGGTCCGAAGCCTTCTGTTGGAATATTGTGATTGAAGTCCAGTGTCTTGTTATTAATTCAATCCAAGTGTAGTTGTTCTTCTGTTTGTGTCATCAGTAAGATTTAAAGGCTGGTTTGTTAAGCTGTTTCTTTAATTACTTGAATCTTATTTCTGTTATAGTTTGATATAAGGTTTTTTTGCTTTCTATTATATTATTTTTTAATAATATTCATATGTTCTTGTATAAATATTTAGCTTGTTTTTCAGAATTTACACTCAACTCTCCTTCTTGGCTTATTATTTTTTAATAATAATCAACAACATTCTTTTTCTCTCTTTTGGTTTCCTGGATACACCTAAATACTCTGGTCATATCTGTTCAAATTGAGATTTAGTTGTCATAGGATATTATTTTTATATAATACATTATTTTACCTTTTATGTACAAGTTGTTTTTTGTTATTACATCATAATACTTAATACAATTTACATATTATTTTATCTGACAAAACTATGAACAATTTTAATACCAAATATTATAGTTATTTGTAATTTGACAAATATTTTTGAATAATTTATTATTTACTGAACATAATCCTCTAGGCCTATGTTGACTGATTATATTTTTATATTGGAAGACTCATAATCGATCCTGCTTACACTTGTTTTATATTAATTAATTTCTTTAAATATAAACAAACTATTAATTGACAATTACATTTTAATTACTATAATTCCCTTCAGGGCTTAACTGAATGCACACTTTTAAACCATTATCTGTGTGATTAAACTTATATAACTCAAACACTAATAAAGAAAAAACTAAATGTTAATGTCAGTATCATCTGCTACTATGGATTAGTAATTCATTTCCTGAAATAATTGTTTATAATTACTATCCACTCACAGTTCTTCTTAATTGAATACCACTGTATCTCACATCCTCTTACCAATTAATTACACTTGTTTTATATTACATTTGTAGCACATCTTAATTACATTTTACATTTACTTCTAAATTTGTATTGTACTTTATACGCCTTTCTATTTGATTCATTCATTATTCATTAAATTTATTATCATTATTTATTTGTTTATGGACTACTCCAAATCTAACTGGGTACTGTCTATATAGTATATTAATCTGTCATAGTAATGTCTGTTGTAGGACTTTTGGTTTTTATATAGGTTCACACTCTTATTTATTATTGTTTCTTCTTTTAAATTATTTTGATTTCGATTTGTTTAGATAACTTGTTGTTATTGCTTGCTGATGTCTTCAACAGTTGAAGTGTATGATATTATGATATTAATATTGCTTGGTGATAAGATTGATATTTATTAAACAAATTCTTCATTATTATAGGCAAATTGAAACCTACCTTTCTTATCGATACCAGTTATTTTCTTCTCTATCTCTGGAGTTTGTTTATTTGTATTGGTGGCTTTAACGAATTGTAATTCTTAAGTTTTCTCTTGGTTCATTGTATACTCTATTTATATATTCCATTCTTTTATTCACATTGATTCCATACTAATGTTAAATGATTCCCCCTATATATTAATATGGTATTATGAATGAATATCGGCGTTGAGTGGCCCTTTTACGTCCAATTGCTCATCCGAACATTCACATACCTGGTACAGTGCACTTTGGCTGCTGCCCATAAAATAATTCTAAAGTGGCGCCTTAGCTTTCTCACTCTATAAATAAAATAATTATAAATCTTATCATTATACACATCATTGGAATCTTTTATCTTCTGAATATTTTTTCTTATTCTACATTGCCTTCCAATAACTCCATTTATTTATTATATTCAATTTTACTGTTGGTATATTTCTTAAGTAATTTCTTTCTCTTTTATATAACTTCACTTCAGAGTTCAATGATTTATTAGCCTTAATGTCATTCACCTTTGTTATTCAATATCTCTTGTAATATAGTAGTTTTAATTATCCTTATTTCTATCTGTTTTTATACTGCAACTCTTCTTCAGCAAGTTCATTTTCTAATTAGTTTATTAAATTTCTCTTAGGCCTATTGTCATTAATATTGCGCCCCATTATTATTATTATATTACTATATGTATTATTTATGCTTGATTTAATAAGATGCGCTTATTTCTTTTAGAATTTTGGTGTTGTTACATAATTGCCCTCCTTCAGAAGTAATTATTTCTGAACATGATCTTTGGTATGGAAGAAGTAATTTCTTATGTTATGTTTCATTCTTCATAATACTTTTCCTAAAGTATGCTGTAAATTGTTCTTACTTTTTTTAGAATTTGGTGGTATTTTTTGTTATCAAATTCGTTTTTTATATAATAGTCATTTCAAATAATTCATGTAAGTTGATCTTACTTAGTTTAGAATTTTGATGTTTTCTTCATAATACTTTTTAAGTGATGCTTAGTTATGAGTACCTTTAGTTTTTTTCGTAATAGGATCCGCTAGTTCATATGTATTACTATGATTGTTTTTGGTTACCATATATGGTCCTATATACAATAACAATAGTTTCTTAGTGATTCCCTCCAATGCTTTAGGTAATTCTCTATTTCTTAGCACTACCTGATCCCCTACTTCATATTGTATTATCTTATCTTCATTTTCCTTATACTGGTTTTTACATTTTTCAAGATTGTCTATTACTTTATTATAAAACTTTATTTTATCGAATTCATATCTTTGTGATTCAGGAAAATTGATTAACTCTTGGATTTCTTGGGGAGGGGGGGGTCTTTTTTCATACATAGCGGTATATGGAGTACAGTTGATGGATGGATGATAAGCTAGGTTAATGAATTCTTCGGTAGCAGACAGGTATTCTTGCCATTTTCGTTGTTGGTCGTGGCAATATGTCCTTAGTATCCTACCAACTTCTCTCAATACCCTTTCGGCTGGGTTGCTACTTGGGTGATATACCGAAGTTTTGTATGTCTTAATACCTAGCTCTAATAAAGTATTCTTCCACCTTTTCCCACGAAATTGTGTACCATGATCTGTAATAATAGTCTTGGGTACTCCTACTTCTGGAATGTATTTTGTAGACAATATTTCAAGGATTTTTTGAGTGGTTGCCCGGTTAATCGGATATAGTTTAATAAATTTGGTGAAATGGTCCATAATAATGATAATGTAATTATATTGGTATCTGCCTCCACTACGCGGGAACGGTCCACAAATGTCCAGAAATATCTTTCCTAATTTTTGTTTTGACGTTATTGGTATCATTGTACCTTCCTTTTTTTCATTGTTTGCTTTTACCAATTGGCAAATGTGGCATGGCTTTATATAGTTTATAACCTTCCTGTTAATATTCTTTATGTAGCAGTTCTCCTCTAACGTTTTGACAACTTTTCTTGCCCCATATGGCCATATCTTAAGTGATAATCCATAATTAACTCTTTCTCGATATGTTTAGGTATGATCACCTTCCAATCATCTTGGTTTAAAGTATTTTTTATAAACAATATTCCGTCGTACATACAATAAAATTTATTTACGCTGTCATTTGGTTCCTCCAATCGTTCCTTGATGTGCCTTAATTTTGGATCTGATTGTTGATGAATTCTGATATCTTGAAGTAACATTTCTAAATCAGACCTACTCTTGATAATGTTGTACACCTTAATTATGTTTTCGTGGTCTCCTTCAAAGGTCTGGGTATTTAAATTGATTCGTGATAGCACGTCCGGTCTTACGTTTTTGTTTCCTGGGATATATTCATATTTGAGATTATACTCTTGCAAAGCGATTGCCCATCTTATAAGTCTACCATGACTCAACTTGCAATTTCTCAAAAATGAAATGGATTTATGATCCGTTCTGAGGGTTACAGGATACCCTAAAATATATGTACGGAACTTGTTACATGCAAATACTACGGCTAACAGTTCCTTCTCGGTAACGCTATATTTTCTTTCACAGTGGTTCAATACCCTACTGGCGAAGCTAATAACCAAATGGTTACCCTCTTTATCTTCTTGATATAATACTGTCCCGAGGCTGATGTCACTAGCGTCACAATTTAAGAAAAACGGTTGATTGAAATCTGGATGGTGTAATATTATAGTTTCTAAAAATTTGTCTTTTATTGACTGATAAATAATGTCTTGATCTGGACCCCATTTCCACTTATTCTTAGAAGATAACTGTTCTTGGAATTTCGCTGTCAGTTCTGAGTAATTGGTCTGAAACTTTCTGTAATAATTACAGAGTCCTAAAAACGACTGTAATTGTTTTTAGGCATCGGAAACCTTTGAATGGCTTCGACTTTTTCTTGCGATGGTGAAATTCCTTTGTTATTCAAGTTAAATCCTAGGAATTGTACTTCCTTTGCAATTAATTTTGATTTTTCTAATTTCAAAGTAATGTTATTATTAGATAGTTTTTTTAACACATTTTCCACCCGTTGACAGTGTTCCTCCCAATTTGATGACGTAATAAGGAGATCATCAACATACACAGTGGTGTACTGAAGCGATTCTTGTCCAAGGATCCTGGCCATACACTTGACAAAGATTGCTACCGAATTGACCAGTCCAAACGGCAACCTTTTAAATTGGTAATTACGGCCCTCAAAAATAAAAGCCATGTATTGCCGACTCTTCGGATGTAATTCCACTTGCCAGTAGCCACTCACAGTGTCCCAGCTACTGATGAACTTGGTACCATGGAATTTTTTTAAAATTTCTTCAATTTCACCGGGTGATGTCCAGTCATTTATTATGGTTTTATTAATTTCACGTGTGTCCAAACACAGTCTAACTTGTCCATTTTTTTTAGTAATTGCTATTATTGGGCTTGTAAAAGGTGACTGACTTTGTTCAATTATATCGTTATCCATCATCCTTTTGATTTCATTTCTAACCGACTCTTTCAATGAATATGCTATTGGGTATGATTTCTTGCAGAATTCCACCGGTTCCTTGAACTGAATTTCACAGTGATAATTTTTAACCTTCCCCAGTTCTTCCGAAAACACATGCCGGTGTTTCTCATATACTCTAATTAAAGTTTCTACCTGATCCCTTGGTTAAATGATTACTTGTTTCTTCACTCTGAAACTCCCTTATCTCTTGTAATTTTTTCATCCATAAGTCATCATTGGAAATGCTATAAATCACCTTCTTATTGATTTTATCATCTTTTACATAATTTAATTTTCTCAGTTGTTGGTGGATACCACTGGGATATTCACTATCGCTACTTGTTAATTCGGCTATCCATACCATACCTGCTGCGTATAAAGATACTTCCTCCTTACTCAGATCGATAATTGCTGAGTACTTTCTAAGTACGTCACATCCCATTAATAACTGGAATGGTAAACCAGTTGCTACTAAACATGTCATATTAATTATTACACCCTTGCTTGTTATACCTAATGACACCTGTTTTCTTACGGTCTTATTTTGTTTTCCAGTAGCACCTATGAGGGTTATGTTAGTGACAGGTAATGTTGATATTATTCGTTTACATTTTCTCTGTAGGTTTTCTAATTCATTATCGTTAATTAGAGACACGTTAGCGCCCGTATCAATCATAATTTTGGTTGGAACTCCTTCCACTTCAGCGTTGACATATATTATATCATGGTTGTGGCTGATAATGTTATTAGCAGTCTCCTCTAACAATTCTTCTCGAATGTTTTTTAAATAATTATTGTATATAATTGTGAATTTTGATTTGTCCGTCCCTATGTTCAGTCGTGGTTTATACCCAGTTGATTGGAGAAGCGAGGGGTCGCGAAGGTTTATCACTGCCTCTGGTCGTTTAAAGGAATGTTGTCAGTAACATCATTTGAGAATGCAGGTAGATTTGACTGTAATTCTTGGTTTGTTCCTCGTTCTTCGTTGCGAGAATGATTCCATGGTTCATATGTCCCTGGTATGCGGTTGTCCTCTTGACTTCGACTCCTATATCGGTTTTCATAATGGTTACCATCTTCGTTATTGCCCCAACGATAGTCATTGTTACTAAAACTGTTATTTCTACGACGCTGGTATCTTCTTGACTCATGTTCCTCTGCTCGAATATGGTTGATTCGGGGTTTGTATATGCGATTACCGTTATGATTATCATATTGATTATTTCTATTATTATTATTACTATTATTTGGATACATACTATTTCGATTATGATTCACTTGATGGTGATTATTATTGTAGTTGTTATTATTATTATTATTATTATTATTTAAATTATTATTACTATTATTATTACCATTATTGTAATTTTAGTTATTCCTATGGTTATTATGCTGGTAATTACTCATTCCACGGTTATTATTTCTTCCTTCATATCTATCTGTTCTCTGCCTGTTTTTTCGGTAATAATTTTCATGTTCGTAATTCTCTAGTAAGCTGTCCATGACCTGTATAGTTTTAATTTGGTTGCCTAATCGGGCTCCAGAAATCCTCTCATCATAATGGTATGCCATTTTTGTAACCAGACATTCCTCAGGTATTTTAGGCTCCAAATGTTTAGCTAAGCACACCTTTCGTAAGAAGTATGTAGTTGGTGAAGTACCACGATAGACGTCATATCTCCCATGAGTGATATTGTCTCGTATTATATGTTGAGTTGATTCTGACCAGTATTTTTTCTTAAATAATTTCTTAAATTGTGGGTAGTCTGTAATTTCATTTCTTGTTGCAACCCATCAATTATCATTCATTTCTCTAAAACATTCGTCCAAAATTTCTCTATTTGAGTTCCACCTTGTTATACGATATTTATTAAAATGTTCGTCTATTCTCGCTACGAATTCCATAGGGTTTTTTCGATAATTCTTAAAATTAATTCCTTCACGACTCTCGGTTGTATGTATACTATTAAGATTAGTTGGTCTAGTTCGCACCAGTTCTATTTCCTCTTGGTTCTGTCTGACTTGGTCATTTATTTTATTTATTGAAATGTCAATGTTGTCACACCTCTCTCCGCATTTTTTCTGAACCTTTTCCAAATTTACTTGTTCCCTTTGTATCGTCTCTATTTGAACACGACTATCTTCTTTTACCTGATCTATCTTGGAACATAAATTCATTCTATTTTGTTCAGTGATTTCGTTAATTTGTTCTATTCTTTCATTTGTTTTGGCTATCTCTTGTCTCCTTTCTTCATTGTTTCCATCCATCTTCTGGTTAATTATCTCATTAACCTGCTCCATCCTCCCATGAATATTTTCTCTCAGTTCTTGGTTTTGTTCGTCTATAAATCGTCTTATATTCTTATCAACGTCTTCGATTTTTTCGTTAATTTGTTGTCCCAAACTTATTTTGATACTGTCTATTTTCTCATTCATTTGCCTATTATTTTTATTTTGTTTCTCAAAATTTTCTTCAAACCTTTCATTGATTCGTTTTAAATTCTCTGTATTGATTTGCTTTAACTCTTCCCTATACTGTTGGTTGTCACTTTCCATCTTCTTACTATTTTCCTCCATCTTCTTACTATTTTCATAAATTTTCTTATTGGTATCTCCGATTTTATTACACAATTCTTCCTTCATTTCCTTATTATTCTCCTCCATTTTCTTACTTAGTGTCTCCTCCATCTTCTTACTGTTGTCCTCCAACTTCTCCTCCATTTTCTTATTTGAATCTTCATGACTCTGTTTTAACTCCTCCATTTTCTTACTGTTCTCCTCCATTTTCTTATTTGAATCTTCATGACTCTGTTTTAAGTATTCCATAATGCTCTTCATGTCAACGCTCTCTGTGACTCTGTTCGGTTCTGTTCTGTCTCCTTGGGCCTCCCTTATTATTGCTTCCACTTCCTCAACCGGTATTGCTTCCGTGCTTCCATACTAATCTCCTTTTCTGCTTCTGCTGCTCTTCTCTTTGATGTTGCTCGTTTATGCATTCCTGTTGTTTTATTTGCCTTCTTGATTCCCTAATTACAGCTTCACAGGTTGGGGGCCAATTTGTAACCACACGGATTACTCCCTTATCAATATCTTCTCTAAAACCCACTGC
Organism: Magicicada septendecula; assembly: GCA_034769895.1. Classification (NCBI taxonomy): domain Eukaryota; kingdom Metazoa; phylum Arthropoda; class Insecta; order Hemiptera; family Cicadidae; genus Magicicada; species Magicicada septendecula. The sequence goes on from CM068375.1 coordinate 366,708,070, forward strand.
TGGGTTCACCATTTATTACCCTTCAGGAATTACAGGTTCTTTATGCCTCACCTTGGATGTGTCAAATTACAACAAGATGGGTTTTAAATTAATTTATCCCTCTCTTTGTGTACATCAGTTAGTAACACTTGTGAATTCTATTTCTATATAAATAAAAACACATGGAATGGTATCTGGTAATAATAATAATAATAATATTGTATTTTTATTCAAAAAAATTGCTATAGTCTATTTAGTGTAACTATTAATATAATTTAGAAATCTCAGGGTCGATTCTCTTCTCTTTGTTTATATTATTTTTAGGTTATTTTGGCTGATATAAAGGTTCAGTAATTATAAAGAAAAACACAAGTATAGAAAGTACATTACATTACAAACAATAATAATAATAATGAATAATATAAATTGAGTATTAATTATAATAATATATATACGTTACACAGTGTTTATCAGTTCAGTTTGGTTTCACACAGCCTCCTGGTCTCAGTGATGAAAAATTCCAATGTTAGTTTGTTTATGTTGTCCAAATGAAGGAATCCACTTCTTTTGGTGATCAATAAATGTTTATCTTGTCACTTTCGTGGTCCGAAGCCTTCTGTTGGAATATTGTGATTGAAGTCCAGTGTCTTGTTATTAATTCAATCCAAGTGTAGTTGTTCTTCTGTTTGTGTCATCAGTAAGATTTAAAGGCTGGTTTGTTAAGCTGTTTCTTTAATTACTTGAATCTTATTTATATTTATAAATATTTATATATTTTTATATTGGAAGACTCATAATCGATCCTGCTTACACTTGTTTTATATTAATTAATTTCTTTAAATATAAACAAACTATTAATTGACAATTACATTTTAATTACTATAATTCCCTTCAGGGCTTAACTGAATGCACACTTTTAAACCATTATCTGTGTGATTAAAATTATATAACTCAAACACTAATAAAGAAAAAACTAAATGTTAATGTCAGTATCATCTGCTACTATGGATTAGTAATTCATTTCCTGAAATAATTGTTTATAATTACTATCCACTCACAGTTCTTCTTAATTGAATACCACTGTATCTCACATCCTCTTACCAATTAATTACACTTGTTTTATATTACATTTGTAGCACATCTTAATTACATTTTACATTTACTTCTAAATTTGTATTGTACTTTATATGCCTCTATTTGATTCATTCATTATTCATTAAATTTATTATCATTATTTATTTGTTTATGGACTACTCCAAATCTAACTGGGTACTGTCTATATAGTATATTAATCTGTCATAGTAATGTCTGTTGTAGGACTTTTGGTTTTTATATAGGTTCACACTCTTATTTATTATTGTTTCTTCTTTTAAATTATTTTGATTTCGATTTGTTTAGATAACTTGTTGTTATTGCTTGCTGATGTCTTCAACAGTTGAAGTGTATGATATTATGATATTAATATTGCTTGGTGATAAGATTGACATTTATTAAACAAATTCTTCATTATTATAGGCAAATTGAAACCTACCTTTCTTATCGATACCAATTATTTTCTTCTCTATCTCTGGAGTTTGTTTATTTGTATTGGTGGCTTTAACAAATTGTAATTCTTAAGTTTTCTCTTGGTTCATTGTATATTCTATTTATATATTCCATTCTTTTATTCACATTGATTCCATACTAATGTTAAATGATTCCCCCTATATATTAATATGGTATTATGAATGAATATCGGCGTTGAATGGCCCTTTTACATCCAATTGCTCATCCGAACATTCACATACCTGGTACAGTGCACTTTGGCTGCTGCCCATAAAATAATTCTAAAGTGGCGCCTTAGCTTTCTCACTCTATAAATAAAATAATTATAAATCTTATCATTATACACATCATTGGAATCTTTTATCTTCTGAATATTTTTTCTTATTCTACATTGCCTTCCAATAACTCCATTTATTTATTATATTCAATATTACTGTTGGTATATTTCTTAAGTAGATTTCTTTCTCTTTTATATAACTTCACTTCAGAGTTCAATGATTTATTAGCCTTAATGTCATTCACCTTTGTTATTCAATATCTCTTGTAATATAGTAGTTTTAATTATCCTTATTTCTATCTGTTTTTATACTGCAACTCTTCTTCAGCAAGTTCTTTTTCTAATTAGTTTAATAAATTTCTCTTAGGCCTATTCATTAATATTGTGCCCCATTATTATTATTATATTACTATATGTATTATTATGCTTGATTTAATAAGATGCGCTTATTTCTTTTAGAATTTTGGTGTCGTTACAGTACATACAGTATATAAGCATGACAGCATGTTTATTAATTGAAAACCCTGTACAAACAAAAAAATATCCACCAATTCTAAAATGCGACCAGTATATCACATAATTGCTACAAATAATGCTATGTGGCAGTTATATTATAAAGTATTAATGTTTGTTTTATACCTAACCTATTGGTAGTCCCAAAAATTGATACCTGTAATAGTAGCAGTCATTTTAAATGACATCCATTTTATTGGATGTTGGTCTGTTGTGAGAAAAACACGATGTCCAGTATTTGTTTTGGTCACCCCTCCCCCAAGGGTTAAGATGTTGAATACATTGATAAAAGATTACAAATTTATAATTTAGATCTTCTGATACACAGAGCATTAGTGTGTAGATTCCAGGTTAGGCCAATACAAAAAAAGGCAAAATCTTAGCGTGGCTCACCTTTTGAACTACCAGTAGAGTCAGAGGTTTGAAGATGAATTAGACAAAAGCAAAGTGATGGTCATCACTATACAAAGCCAGTGACCATCATGTGGTCAAGAGGTATGATATCTAGGAATGATCACCTCACACATAAAGTGTGATGAGGAAATAAGTAGAAGGAAACCAAAGTTATTGTCAGGTATCCATTGTTATCGTAAGAAACAAATCTCACAGGAACGTAAAATACATGTCTACAAGTTATGTTTTCTTATGACTGTGGTACAGATAGCATATACCAGTTTCAGAAACAAACAAAAATCAGACTGCAAGCAAGTAAGCAATTTTTTGAGGCAGTCAGCAGGAGGAACTATAGCTCAACCACAGACAAAAATAGCTGGAGAGGGGATTGCTGTCACAACCATGTCACAATGAAAGGGGACCTTTACCCCCACTACTGTCATCAGTCATACTCGTTACTGCAGTATTTTACAAGTGTCAATTGTATACCAGCAAAGAGTCGTTCCTCGTGTCCGAAAACATACATATGCTATTAATTTGTAACAGACTATTCGAAGTAACAGATCATAAAATAATCATGCACGTTTCTATAAAATGTATTAACAAATTCGAAAATCCTTAAATTTGTATGCATAATTTGAAAATAATATCAGCAGAACCTAACCCCAAAATTAATGAAAAGCATACTTTAAAAAACAATTTTTACATAAAGCAACTGCCTGCGTAAGTCGAAGTGCGTACCAATGTAGTAAAAGTTAATTTTTATTAAACATTTTTCATACTAAATTAATTTTAATTGTTTATAATTAATTATTAATAATAACAAAAAATGGTGAATATTTATGGTATTAATTTTTCTTACCTATCCATCGTCTAAATCTATTTGTACTTGAAGCTAAATCTTCTCCCACACATACAATTATTTAGTCCACTACTTCGGCTATGTCCATAATCCAGTACTGTCCTTTATTTTTGTTTGTATGTCCGCAACAACTTTTCCACTTTCAACTGTAAAATTATCAACTATTTTTTCACATCAGTTTTTTCTCATCTAAAGATAATACACTAGAATTACGTGCAAGTTCTCCTTTAATATCTCAGCAGACGAGTTCTATAGGATTCAAATCTGGGTGGTAAGGTGGCAGACGAAGTGGAATAAGGCTTTTGCATGAATTGATTCATCAACAATAAATGTTTTTTCACAGTTACATGATTTCAATTTTCCCAGCAACTGGTATTTCATCAGCACAAAATCTATTTTAACACTATGATTCACAAGCCAGTCAATTATTTCTTGTTTCAGTGAACCTAAGGTTGGCCTTTTATCACATTCTACACAACAATACTTGGCATTGTCCATGACTATTGCTGAGCTGTCTGGGAGATTACATAGTAACGTTTCTGATAACCACTTGCCAAAATTATAAAAATTCATACAGCTATGGTAGTCTGCAGATTTTGACGAAGACTTAATTAACAGTGCATTGTTAACAAAACCAGCTCCTCCGCCACCATGAACTATAATAAACCTATTTGCTTTCCCAATGTTCATTGTTATACCGACTTCTTTAGAAGACTGCCAACATGAAGATACTTGAAACTACTCAATTTATATCAACTGATAAAATATTCGAGTCCCTGTTCTCGGGGGTCAATGAAACTATATAAATTACTTCTAATTAATAAACTCTTACCTTAGGGTTCTTCTCCAGGGTTTTACAGACGAACATAGCTGCAGAAAGGATTATCTGGATTTGAGTTACGAAATAATTATGCTAACACAAAAATTTTCGGATTCTAACAAATCATCTTTCTTTTTTATTAAGCACTCATATCATTATCTTTACTTTATGCACTCATAATACAACAGGTTATTGTATTGTTTATGGCTCTACCTTTGCTTGCTGTTACCAATAAATTACAAATAATTATCAATCAAAAACAAGTATACATCAAAAAAACTCTCCTTAACTATTTCTGAATTAACTATAATGACTTCTATTTAATGAACCAGTACTCCTTTTATATTTTTCCCCCCTTTCTTTATTTTATAAAAACCCCTTTCCCTTAGAGATCTCTTATTAATTAATCTTGTTTACCCTTTATCTATGATGAATTATACTTCAAAAGATTTTACATGATTTTATAATGGAAAGTCAGTCGATACTTAACTACGGGTGATCTCCGTTGCACTGTTGCTACGAATTCGCTCTTTTTGGTTGACACACCGTAAATTTGTTTTCACTGTTTAATTGTGACACTGTTATTGAATGGTTAGGATCACATACTTCACTGTCTTTTTAACTCACGTGACAATCTAATTTTTTCGTCGGCCGACGTAACTTTTGCTCGAGCACTTAGATGGTTAATTCGCTGGCCGCGTGGCTGTGAGTTGCAGTAGAACTAACTCATTACTGCGCTAAGGCGGTAATGCACGGAGTTCAGTCTGGTCACGTGATCACCAGTCTGCGCTCCAATTGGTGCTTTTTAAAAGGCGCTATAAGACAGGCATAGAGTTTGGCAACATTTTTCCGCCTGGTGAAATACATGACTAGGCGTCATTTTCTCCGTGATTCACGGCTGCCACAAAACTGTATGTAGTCGCGTAATGTGTCCGGCCCATCTGAGTCTAAAGACAAAACACAGACGCATTGTTTTCTAATAACACTACATGTGGTTGATGAAATCGAGGTTCCAAAAAGGTGAACGCTGGCTACATAGAGACTACAATTTTTAAAATATTACTTTAAACCTACAATTCTGTACCGTTACAATACCCCCCAATGAGAAGTTGTATGCCGAAGCATAAAAACTCATTGCCTAAAACCTAAAAGGACCAGTGAGGATATGGCGCCGCAACCCCCTTAAATCCTTACTAAAATCATGGGTACTTACCCCCCTGGTCTGGTGGCTGCGGCAGCACCCATCCGACCGTACTGGACTTCTCTGTTCAAGATCCCAACACCATAAAATCAGATAGGCGCCTGCCACAGTATCGCCTGACCCTGTAACATTCAATTAAAAGATTAACAAACGGCCTTCCATTATACCATATCCCCGACTGATTTGTTCCTCTTAGTCGTACCGGCTCATCATTAGCAAAGTACTGGTTCTTTATTGGCAAAGTACTGGTTCAATTTTTTACAAAATATAATATACATTTGACTACATTGTGATATAACTTCTAAATTGGCCATCGGTTACATTGATTAATTCAAATTTAATCATCAAGTCCATACTCATACACTATCATAATGATTTCGACTCATCTTCAACAAGTTACATTGGTTTCACTCAACAGTATAGCTTAACCCTAGAAGATACAATGTTAACAGAACAATATAAGTTTACAGTATCCTAGCCTTGGTACATATGCATTCCAGACAATATTACCCATCCAAAATAACACATTGATTATACAAAATATCAGTAACTCATAACAGTCCTGACTATGGGAATGCAGATTATACACGCAAGAATGACTTATTCTTGACCCCTGCATATATATATATATATATGTATTGTAACGTTACATAACGCAGTCCCAAAAATGATAACGTAATCACCCCACTATAAAGGTCAGAAATGGGTATAATATACATAGCTATAGATTACTTTGTATTACAAAACACTATAAACTATAATTAAGTGATATAAAGGGTACAAAGTGAGTTATAGTGTACCCAGTGAGAAAGTAAGTGGTTTTAAAAGTAGCATCTCACAGACTTATGCTGTAGATGGAGAAACAATTAATTATAACAGTAGAATATATTGCTACTGACCAATTCTGTATTTGTTTGAATTTTGTGTAGTTTGTATTGTGTAGGCCACAAAGATTTTGTACCTAGGTCTAATTTTATATTTAATATAATAATTGTGTTTGAATATAAGATAACCCAGAGTTAAATATATAAAATAATAATAAAATAAAAATAATACTGTATGAGTAAAATGGCAGAGGAAAATAGTTTAGTGTAAGGATACTATAAGAAATTAATAAATAATAAATAAATACAATTAAAGGAAATAAAAATATTAAAGACTTATGTATAAAGTTAAGAGGAAATAGAAGGAAAAACCTTATATAAATTAAATTGGATAATAAACAAAAGTTAAAAAGGATTATTTTTCTATAAATAAGAAATAAATTTATAATAATTAAAAACAGCCTATGTACTCAAAAGTATATAGATGCACCAATAAAAAATGATATAAAAATTATTGGTTACTAACAGTAACCAACTAACAAGATAATTGTTAATTGTTAAAACGATTGGAAAACATTCGTTTGGAAAAAAGTGTAATGCCATCTAAAATTTGAAAAAACCTTATGAAAACTTTTGGAAATAGTGCTAAATTTAATAAAAATTAACGAGTAGTATCCACCTTATGTTAGAACTCCTTCAAGTATCAACTTTAACATCCTTTATTCGATGAAAATTTGAAACAACCTAGCTACCAGGTCAGGCCTAGTTTGACGGCACTTCGAGATTTTGGTGAGATTGTATCTTAGAAAAATTTAACTAAATTACAAAACAACTATAACTCCAACACTAGAAACAGCACCATCCAAGTAAACACTTCAAGAAAAGAGGTAAAACAAACTTTATTAATAATTGTTAACCAAGAAATCCTCATAACTAATCTTTGTGCAGTTTCAGTATTCAGTAACTGATTTCATGTTTATAGTAAAGACCTAACCTGTACTCTAGCGGATAAACCCGGAACTACATACTACGGAAAAAACAAATATAATATATTTTTTTTTCTTGTAAAGCGTAGTATTTTATTATTCATTTCTGACCGTCTCATAACACAAAGAACTTATCCTTAACCCTGGGGAAATTAATAAATGAATTCTTTATTGTTTAATGTTTAATCAAGGGTAAAAAAATAATTTGTTATAATTCCAATGTTTACCTAATTAGATCGAAGCAATGTGGTGTTGACAGAAAAAATCGATTATAATATTTTTTTTTGTATTGCGAGAAGAGAAAAATCAGTGTATTCAATAAATAAATACCCTGAATATTTTGTTATAAATAATAAAATGTGTATTATTTCTTGTAGAGGGTAGTTGTTACAGAGTTTCAGGAAACCAAGAAGAGGACGAACCGCCGGGAAAGTATCACCGACAATTGGTGTTTATTTAACCTAAAATTTGGAGGCAGACGTCAAAATCAGCTGGTCTCATGAGCGGCGAATATTTAAATTAAGTAATTGTATACTCCGGGGATAATATCCTTGGTCCTCTCTCTTCTAACTACGGTCAAACAAATTCATTGAACTCTCCCAAATCACACACACTCGATTTCAGTTTTTTTTTTCGGTAAACATAAAAATTAACCGACATTGAACATTCGCAAATATAAACAATAATTAATTAATAAACGATACTCGCTGTTGGCAAGACGCGAGACGTTACAAAATGGCGCTCAACGTAAAAGGGCTGTAATTAGGAAAGGAATTTTGAGATATTCAACAAAATAACATAACAAAAAACCTAATTATCATCGGCAGTTATGAGAAAACAAGAAATGCATAATACCAGAGGCAGATCGAAGAAGAGGGCAGAAGAAAAGGAGAAGGAAGAAGGTGGACAGGAACGAGAAATAGAAATAGTCATGGACAGTGAAATGGAACAACCAATGGGTGATAAAGAAGAAACTGAAGCAATTCTGGACATGGAAAAGGAAAGAGTTGAAGAGGATGCCCAAGGGGACCAACCAAACAAAGCGGAAGCCAGAAGAGAACCAGATTGGCAAGAAATGATGAGGCTAATGATGGAGAAAATTGATAGCATTAAGGAAAGCAATAAACAAACAATAGATGAAAATTTTAAGAAACAGGAGGAAAACTCAAAGCAAACCAATGAGGAAAATAAAGAGAACTTTAGGAAACAGGAGGAAACTTCAAAGAAACTAAACGAAACTTTGAAGGAACAAAACAAACAAACCAATGAGAAAATAGATAGTATTCAGGAAAGTTTAGTAAAACAATTCAATGAAAAAATTGAGACCATTCATGGAGATATCAGACAAACCATGAATGAACAATATCATGAGTTGAAAGAAACTATTGACGGACAAAGGGAAGATATGAATGCGAAATTTGAAGAGAATAATGAAAATAAAAAAACAAATTGAGGGTAAAATGGAGAATTTCAATAAGGAGTTGAGGGAAAATCTTGAGAGTAAAATTGAACTGGTCAGTAATACACTTAGCCAAAGAGTAGATGAATATAAGGAAGAGGCAGAAAAGAAAATAATAGAAACCAATCAAAGATTAGATAAAACTGAAGAGAAGATGGAACAAATTAAAACAGGAATAGATGCCCGAATGGACCGAGAGGAACAAAGTAATCAAGTTCGTATAATGGCCATACGCCAAGAAAACAATGACCAGTTAGATAGTATAAAAAGCAGTCTAAACTGTAAATTCACAGATTTTAACGAAACAGTAGAGAATGTCAAGAATCAGTTCCAAAGCCAGGTAGAAAAATTAGACGGTTTACAACAACTACAAACAAACTTACAAGGGGATGTAGATAGAATGGGTTCCAGATCTACATGCAACATTCAACATGCTATCCAAGATAATAGGGAAAGTGTAAACTTTCGGGATTATCGAAGAAACCCACTCGAATTTTTAGGGAGAGTAGATGAAATTTTGAATAGGTCAAAGGAGAACCGATGGAACATGACCAAAGGGATATTAGATGAATCTTTCAAAAACATTAACGATAATTGGTGGACTGTAATCAGGAACGAGGTGTGTGATTATGGGAATTTTAAAACAATGTTCAAACTTAAGTACTGGTCGGAGTCAGTGCAAAACATTATTAGAGACGATATCTGTCATGGTAGGTATGACTGCAATATAGGACAGACACCTACTGCTTATTTTTTGGGGAAGGTGTGTGTGGCGAAATATTTAGACCCAAAGATCCCTGAAGAGTGTTTGGTGACCAAAATTGCGTATCACTTCGAGGAAAAGATTATAAGTGCTCGATTAAGCGGACAAATAAAAACCATTGGAGGTATGGAAACGCTACTAGAGAATTATGAGCAAGAATCATATTACAGGAGGAGTAGATGGAGGTCAGGGAATACAGAGGAGCGGAAAAATGAACCACCTAGAGATAATCGACCAAGAGTAAATTATGTCAGTGCCAACAACAATTATTACAGTAATCGTTACCAAGGAAAACGTCCGTATTTTAACCAGAGACAAAATTATGATAGACAAGATGAAAGAAACAACTACAACAGACAACAATGGAATGATCATGATGAATATAGGAGGTCCAGAAGTGGGGATAGAAATAGGGACATACCCTCGGGAGATCCACCAAGTGACAATCAGGGAACTAATCAAGCCCAAGTAAATTATATAATGGCTGATGAGAGGGATTCGAGGAGACAAGATGAACAGCAACAAAGAAAGGTGGACAAACGAGTTGACCGTGGGAAAAACCAAGGGTCTAATCCTGGTCCCAGTAATAAAGATGAGAGATTATATACATACGATAATATTGAAATGTATGGTAGTGATCCGCAATGGGGCAATCCAATAGCGAATTTTATTGACAAGTTTAATTAACAGACTCCACGGGAAAAATATAAGAGTGGATCAATCCGTGTTGTGAATGATACCGAAAACGGTTAAACTAATTTTAAATGAAATATTGAGAAATATGATTTAATAAAAATAAAAACCCCAAAATTCCAAAAGCATGTAAGGACAACTTACTAAATATTTATTCAGGAACAATATGATTTAATAAAAAGTATGTAAGTACCACTTACTTTAAATATTTTGAAACGATATAATTTAAAATAAAAAGACAAACCACCAAGATAATGTAAAGACAGATTATTAAATAATATTTATAAAGAACTGATTTAAAATGAAATGATAGAAAAATAATATTTTGATGGTAACAAACAGAAGAAAAAATAAATAAATAAAAACAGTTGATGGTAATGTGCTCAAATAAGAAGAATAACGAATAATTTAATGACTACAATGAAGCTGAAGGAGGATAATAATTAATACAACAATAATTTAGAATCTCTCGGAATTGAAGATGATATAAGAAGAAATGATACGGAGAAAATATGTCACAAGAAGGAAAGTTAAAAGGATTTTAAAATAATGCCTATCAATAATGTTATATGCTATTAGTTAATGAAAAGAAGAAGGAATCAAGAAGAAAAAGAAATATATAATTAAATGCAAACAGCTACAGTATGAAGAATTCCAAAAGTGTTTAGTATTAGTCGCTAATCGACTACTTGTAATTTTTTATTATAACAAATTTATAATAACAAAATCTATTTTATTATAACAAATAGAAATGTTCCGGCAATAATTTTCCTGAGCAGGGATGATGTTCCCCTGGTCTCAGAAGGTGTAAGGATGGACAGCGGAGTTATGGACCCAAAAGTGGCCACCCGACTGGTACCACCGCACAGGATAGGGAAAAATGTTAGGGAAATTGAATATTTAAGGGATAATTATAAAATAGCTGAAAAGAGTGATATTAGATTCCAGAAGTATAGATGAAGAAAATAGAAGGAAGATAGCAGACAGAAGCTTAATTGAGAAAGCGAATTTATAGAAGTAAATAGAAATATAAGTGTTAAAACAAGTTTTTTATGATTAGTGTGACCAGCCCTTGTCAAGGTAATATGTAGAAGACCACTACCCAGAGAAATAAATCATTAACGAATATGCCTCCAAGAGAGAGAGAGAGAGAGAGAGAGAGTTGAGTATAAAATCCAGCTTATTACCATTAACCAAATAACAGGAGTATATAACCAGTCTGAAATGAAAAAATATCACGAAGAATAAAACAAGAATATGAAGAGTGAAGAAGTCAACAATTTATTTTGAAACAAGCAAAACGAAAATAAATCTGTTCTATTGGGGGGGGCTTTATGTAACGTTACATAACGCAGTCCCAAAAATGATAACGTAATCACTATAAAGGTCAGAAATGGGTATAATATACATAGCTATAGATTACTTTGTATTACAAAACACTATAAACTATAATTAAGTGATATAAAGGGTACAAAGTGAGTTATAGTGTACCCAGTGAGAAAGTAAGTGGTTTTAAAAGGAGCATCTCACAGACTTATGCTGTAGATGGAGAAACAATTAATTATAACAGTAGAATATATTGCTACTGACCAATTCTGTATTTGTTTGAATTTTGTGTAATTTGTATTGTGTAGGCCACAAAGATTTTGTACCTAGGTCTAATTTTATATTTAATATAATAATTCTGTTTGAATATAAGATAACCCAGAGTTAAATATATAAAATAATAATAAAATAAAAATAATACTGTATGAGTAAAATGGCAGAGGAAAATAGTTTAGTGTAAGGATACTATAAGAAATTAATAAATAATAAATAAATACAATTAAAGGAAATAAAAATATTAAAGACCTATGTATAAAGTTAAGAGGAAATAGAAGGAAAAACCTTATATAAATTAAATTGGATAATAAACAAAAGTTAAAAAGGATTATTTTTCTATAAATAAGAAATAAATTTGTAATAATTAAAAACAGCCTATGTACTCAAAAGTATATAGATGCACCAATAAAAAATGATATAAAAATTATTGGTTACTAACAGTAACCAACTAACAAGATAATTGTTAATTGTTAAAACGATTGGAAAACATTCTTTGGAAAAAAGTGTAATGCCATCTAAAATTTGAAAAAACCTTATGAAAACTTTTGGAAATAGTGCTAAATTTAATAAAAATTAACGAGTAGTATCCACCTTATGTTAGAACTCCTTCAAGTATCAACTTTAACGTCCTTTATTCGATGAAAATTTGAAATAACCTAGCTACCAGGTCAGGCCTAGTTTGACGGCACTTCGAGATTTTGGTGAGATTGTATCTTAGAAAAATTTAACTAAATTACAAAACAACTATAACTCCAACACTAGAAACAGCACCATCCAAGTAAACACTTCAAGAAAAGAGGTAAAACAAACTTTATTAATAATTGTTAACCAAGAAATCCTCATAACTAATCTTTGTGCAGTTTCAGTATTCAGTAACTGATTTCGTGTGTATAGTAAAGACATAACCTGTACTCTAGCGGATAAACTCGGAACTACATACTACGGAAAAAACAAATATAATTTTTTTGTTTTCTTGTAAAGCGTAGTATTTTATTATTCATTTCTGACCGTCTCATAACACAAAGAACTTACCCTTAACCCTGGGGAAATTAATAAATGAATTCTTTATTGTTTAATGTTTAATCAAGGGTAAAAAAATAATTTGTTATAATTCCAATGTTTACCTAATTAGATCGAAGCAATGTGGTGTTGACAGAAAAAATCGATTATAATATTTTTTTTTGTATTGCGAGAAGAGAAAAATCAGTGTATTCAATAAATAAATACCCTGAATATTTTGTTATAAATAATAAAATGTGTATTATTTCTTGTAGAGGGTAGTTGTTACAGAGTTTCAGGAAACCAAGAAGAGGACGAACCGCCGGGAAAGTATCACCGACAATTGGTGTTTATTTAACCTAAAATTTGGAGGCAGACGTCAAAATCAGCTGGTCTCATGAGCGGCGAATATTTAAATTAAGTAATTGTATACTCCGGGGATAATATCCTTGGTCCTCTCTCTTCTAACTACGGTCAAACAAATTCATTGAACTCTCCCAAATCACACACACTCGATTTCAGTTTTTTTTTTCGGTAAACATAAAAATTAACCGACATTGAACATTCGCAAATATAAACAATAATTAATTAATAAACGATACTCGCTGTTGGCAAGACGCGAGACGTTACAAAATGGCGCTCAACGTAAAAGGGCTGTAATTAGGAAAGGAATTTTGAGATATTCAACAAAATAACATAACAAAAAACCTAATTATCATCGGCAGTTATGAGAAAACAAGAAATGCATAATACCAGAGGCAGATCGAAGAAGAGGGCAGAAGAAAAGGAGAAGGAAGAAGGTGGACAGGAACGAGAAATAGAAATAGTCATGGACAGTGAAATGGAACAACCAATGGGTGATAAAGAAGAAACTGAAGCAATTCTGGACATGGAAAAGGAAAGAGTTGAAGAGGATGCCCAAGGGGACCAACCAAACAAAGCGGAAGCCAGAAGAGAACCAGATTGGCAAGAAATGATGAGGCTAATGATGGAGAAAATTGATAGCATTAAGGAAAGCAATAAACAAACAATAGATGAAAATTTTAAGAAACAGGAGGAAAACTCAAAGCAAACCAATGAGGAAAATAAAGAGAACTTTAGGAAACAGGAGGAAACTTCAAAGAAACTAAACGAAACTTTGAAGGAACAAAACAAACAAACCAATGAGAAAATAGATAGTATTCAGGAAAGTTTAGTAAAACAATTCAATGAAAAAATTGAGACCATTCATGGAGATATCAGACAAACCATGAATGAACAATATCATGAGTTGAAAGAAACTATTGACGGACAAAGGGAAGATATGAATGCGAAATTTGAAGAGAATAATGAAAATAAAAAAACAAATTGAGGGTAAAATGGAGAATTTCAATAAGGAGTTGAGGGAAAATCTTGAGAGTAAAATTGAACTGGTCAGTAATACACTTAGCCAAAGAGTAGATGAATATAAGGAAGAGGCAGAAAAGAAAATAATAGAAACCAATCAAAGATTAGATAAAACTGAAGAGAAGATGGAACAAATTAAAACAGGAATAGATGCCCGAATGGACCGAGAGGAACAAAGTAATCAAGTTCGTATAATGGCCATACGCCAAGAAAACAATGACCAGTTAGATAGTATAAAAAGCAGTCTAAACTGTAAATTCACAGATTTTAACGAAACAGTAGAGAATGTCAAGAATCAGTTCCAAAGCCAGGTAGAAAAATTAGACGGTTTACAACAACTACAAACAAACTTACAAGGGGATGTAGATAGAATGGGTTCCAGATCTACATGCAACATTCAACATGCTATCCAAGATAATAGGGAAAGTGTAAACTTTCGGGATTATCGAAGAAACCCACTCGAATTTTTAGGGAGAGTAGATGAAATTTTGAATAGGTCAAAGGAGAACCGATGGAACATGACCAAAGGGATATTAGATGAATCTTTCAAAAACATTAACGATAATTGGTGGACTGTAATCAGGAACGAGGTGTGTGATTATGGGAATTTTAAAACAATGTTCAAACTTAAGTACTGGTCGGAGTCAGTGCAAAACATTATTAGAGACGATATCTGTCATGGTAGGTATGACTGCAATATAGGACAGACACCTACTGCTTATTTTTTGGGGAAGGTGTGTGTGGCGAAATATTTAGACCCAAAGATCCCTGAAGAGTGTTTGGTGACCAAAATTGCGTATCACTTCGAGGAAAAGATTATAAGTGCTCGATTAAGCGGACAAATAAAAACCATTGGAGGTATGGAAACGCTACTAGAGAATTATGAGCAAGAATCATATTACAGGAGGAGTAGATGGAGGTCAGGGAATACAGAGGAGCGGAAAAATGAACCACCTAGAGATAATCGACCAAGAGTAAATTATGTCAGTGCCAACAACAATTATTACAGTAATCGTTACCAAGGAAAACGTCCGTATTTTAACCAGAGACAAAATTATGATAGACAAGATGAAAGAAACAACTACAACAGACAACAATGGAATGATCATGATGAATATAGGAGGTCCAGAAGTGGGGATAGAAATAGGGACATACCCTCGGGAGATCCACCAAGTGACAATCAGGGAACTAATCAAGCCCAAGTAAATTATATAATGGCTGATGAGAGGGATTCGAGGAGACAAGATGAACAGCAACAAAGAAAGGTGGACAAACGAGTTGACCGTGGGAAAAACCAAGGGTCTAATCCTGGTCCCAGTAATAAAGATGAGAGATTATATACATACGATAATATTGAAATGTATGGTAGTGATCCGCAATGGGGCAATCCAATAGCGAATTTTATTGACAAGTTTAATTAACAGACTCCACGGGAAAAATATAAGAGTGGATCAATCCGTGTTGTGAATGATACCGAAAACGGTTAAACTAATTTTAAATGAAATATTGAGAAATATGATTTAATAAAAATAAAAACCCCAAAATTCCAAAAGCATGTAAGGACAACTTACTAAATATTTATTCAGGAACAATATGATTTAATAAAAAGTATGTAAGTACCACTTACTTTAAATATTTTGAAACGATATAATTTAAAATAAAAAGACAAACCACCAAGATAATGTAAAGACAGATTATTAAATAATATTTATAAAGAACTGATTTAAAATGAAATGATAGAAAAATAATATTTTGATGGTAACAAACAGAAGAAAAAATAAATAAATAAAAACAGTTGATGGTAATGTGCTCAAATAAGAAGAATAACGAATAATTTAATGACTACAATGAAGCTGAAGGAGGATAATAATTAATACAACAATAATTTAGAATCTCTCGGAATTGAAGATGATATAAGAAGAAATGATACGGAGAAAATATGTCACAAGAAGGAAAGTTAAAAGGATTTTAAAATAATGCCTATCAATAATGTTATATGCTATTAGTTAATGAAAAGAAGAAGGAATCAAGAAGAAAAAGAAATATATAATTAAATGCAAACAGCTACAGTATGAAGAATTCCAAAAGTGTTTAGTATTAGTCGCTAATCGACTACTTGTAATTTTTTATTATAACAAATTTATAATAACAAAATCTATTTTATTATAACAAATAGAAATGTTCCGGCAATAATTTTCCTGAGCAGGGATGATGTTCCCCTGGTCTCAGAAGGTGTAAGGATGGACAGCGGAGTTATGGACCCAAAAGTGGCCACCCGACTGGTACCACCGCACAGGATAGGGAAAAATGTTAGGGAAATTGAATATTTAAGGGATAATTATAAAATAGCTGAAAAGAGTGATATTAGATTCCAGAAGTATAGATGAAGAAAATAGAAGGAAGATAGCAGACAGAAGCTTAATTGAGAAAGCGAATTTATAGAAGTAAATAGAAATATAAGTGTTAAAACAAGTTTTTTATGATTAGTGTGACCAGCCCTTGTCAAGGTAATATGTAGAAGACCACTACCCAGAGAAATAAATCATTAACGAATATGCCTCCAAGAGAGAGAGAGAGAGAGAGAGAGAGTTGAGTATAAAATCCAGCTTATTACCATTAACCAAATAACAGGAGTATATAACCAGTCTGAAATGAAAAAATATCACGAAGAATAAAACAAGAATATGAAGAGTGAAGAAGTCAACAATTTATTTTGAAACAAGCAAAACGAAAATAAATCTGTTCTATTGGGGGGGGCTTTATGTAACGTTACATAACGCAGTCCCAAAAATGATAACGTAATCACCCCACTATAAAGGTCAGAAATGGGTATAATATACATAGCTATAGATTACTTTGTATTACAAAACACTATAAACTATAATTAAGTGATATAAAGGGTACAAAGTGAGTTATAGTGTACCCAGTGAGAAAGTAAGTGGTTTTAAAAGGAGCATCTCACAGACTTATGCTGTAGATGGAGAAACAATTAATTATAACAGTAGAATATATTGCTACTGACCAATTCTGTATTTGTTTGAATTTTGTGTAATTTGTATTGTGTAGGCCACAAAGATTTTGTACCTAGGTCTAATTTTATATTTAATATAATAATTCTGTTTGAATATAAGATAACCCAGAGTTAAATATATAAAATAATAATAAAATAAAAATAATACTGTATGAGTAAAATGGCAGAGGAAAATAGTTTAGTGTAAGGATACTATAAGAAATTAATAAATAATAAATAAATACAATTAAAGGAAATAAAAATATTAAAGACCTATGTATAAAGTTAAGAGGAAATAGAAGGAAAAACCTTATATAAATTAAATTGGATAATAAACAAAAGTTAAAAAGGATTATTTTTCTATAAATAAGAAATAAATTTGTAATAATTAAAAACAGCCTATGTACTCAAAAGTATATAGATGCACCAATAAAAAATGATATAAAAATTATTGGTTACTAACAGTAACCAACTAACAAGATAATTGTTAATTGTTAAAATGATTGGAAAACATTCTTTGGAAAAAAGTGTAATGCCATCTAAAATTTGAAAAAACCTTATGAAAACTTTTGGAAATAGTGCTAAATTTAATAAAAATTAACGAGTAGTATCCACCTTATGTTAGAACTCCTTCAAGTATCAACTTTAACGTCCTTTATTCGATGAAAATTTGAAATAACCTAGCTACCAGGTCAGGCCTAGTTTGACGGCACTTCGAGATTTTGGTGAGATTGTATCTTAGAAAAATTTAACTAAATTACAAAACAACTATAACTCCAACACTAGAAACAGCACCATCCAAGTAAACACTTCAAGAAAAGAGGTAAAACAAACTTTATTAATAATTGTTAACCAAGAAATCCTCATAACTAATCTTTGTGCAGTTTCAGTATTCAGTAACTGATTTCGTGTGTATAGTAAAGACATAACCTGTACTCTAGCGGATAAACTCGGAACTACATACTACGGAAAAAACAAATATAATTTTTTTGTTTTCTTGTAAAGCGTAGTATTTTATTATTCATTTCTGACCGTCTCATAACACAAAGAACTTATCCTTAACCCTGGGGAAATTAATAAATGAATTCTTTATTGTTTAATGTTTAATCAAGGGTAAAAAAATAATTTGTTATAATTCCAATGTTTACCTAATTAGATTGAACCAATGTGGTGTTGACAGAAAAAAATCGATTATAATATTTTTTTTTGTATTGCGAGAAGAGAAAAATCAGTATATTCAATAAATAAATACCCTGAATATTTTGTTATAAATAATAAAATGTGTATTATTTCTTGTAGAGGGTAGTTGTTACAGAGTTTCAGGAAACCAAGAAGAGGACGAACCGCCGGGAAAGTATCACAGACAATTGGTGTTTATTTAACCTAAAATTTGGAGGCAGACGTCAAAATCAGCTGGTTTCATGAGCGGCGAATATTTAAATTAAGTAATTCTATACTCCGGGGATAATATCCTTGGCCCTCTCTCTTCTAACTACGGTCAAACAACTTCATTGAACTCTCCCAAATCACACACACTCGATTTCAGTTTTTTTTTTTCGGTAAACAAAAATTAACCGACATTGAACATTCGCAAATATAAACAATAATTAATTAATAAACGATACTCGCCGTTGGCAAGACATTACACTATATATATATATATTTTCTTTTTTTGACAACCCCCCTTCTAATCCCTTAACCCCTGATACCCGTCACATTTTACTGTGTTCAGCACTAGGCTTCTTGACCATCGCCGGCCTCATCCTAGCCGTAAACCGCATCTCCCTCGTGGCCTGTAACTTGGTCACCCCCCATCCACACTCACTATTACTCCCCCTGGACTGTAGCGCCGAGTTGCTTCCACAAGGACTGATGCGGAAGGGGTGGACATTTTTTTTTATTCCACCCCCATCCTTGCTTTGGCGTTACAATAAAACTTCAGTAACATACTTACTAACAATGATTGATATGCCCCTAATGGACTACTGGACCCCAAAGAAGGGGTGGAAAATAGCCCTGTTCCAAAATTGGTGTATTCCCCTAAAAATAACCCCCCTACTAAATCTAATAAACCACCGGGTTAACAAAACAAAAACAAACCACAAGCCGATTATAACAAGTAAAATTTATGATTTGTCACAAGTAACTACTTTCACGGTCATGATCCGGTGAGGTCATGGCCGCACTTAGGTGGGGAATCTACAGTTAAGATTACCATTTATAAAGGTTTACATTAACAGTTGTATGCACATCTTATTTTAGAAACACTATCTTAGCCCAAACATTCTTGATTATTTTTACCCAAAAATTTCCTTCAGTTTTCAATTTTAAAAGAATATTTTAATCATTACATTTTCATCAATTATTATTTCTTTTACGATTACAGTTAGAATTCAAATCAAAATAAGTTTAAATTCATTATTAAAAGTCACCTTTTCAATTAATTTAATTACCAATTTCATTTGCTTTAATTACATTTTTCAACATGATTCTGTATTAACATGAAAAATTACCTTCATTTCTTCGCATCTGGTATTTCCTTTATTACATAAGAGAATTTGCTCGTAGCACTGATTCATCAAAATACAACATTCTTGTTGTTGTCAACTCCAACACATGACTGTAAACATCAACCTGTAAACATACCTGTTTACATCAACAGTGGTCTCCAAGACTGGTTTTATAAACACCAACTCAGTCTCAACATTCCTGATTACATCACCACACTATTACTTCCTGCAATTTTCAGTTTCTATACATCTTGTAATCAGTTACCCTTGGTTAAGTGTATATTTATATTCACAATCATTTATATTTAAATACATTACTGAATTGCACATTAGAAATCAGTTTACTATCAATTCAAGTCCAAAATTACTTTAGTCACATTATTTAAACACTTTTAATGTCAACACACAATGCAAAATAAAATTCATTATTACCTCTTGTTATTTATTTAACAAAATAAAATATTATTATTATTATAACATACTACAAACATTGTTACATAAACTATTGTATACATTCTACCAATATACCCTGACACAATACATTTAACACGAACACATTTATTTACAGATTTTCGTCATATCCAATTATTAGTTATCACACTTCATTACATAAATCAGCCAAGTAGTTGCCCTTAACTCAAATAATTAAATGTTCATTCTTAAATTGTCTAACCCCCGTCGTCGAAAATTAATCTTTTCTGCACATAACATTGTTCCTTTTTATTTATACACATCATATGGCTGTTTTTTGTGTTATAACCATGAAATTTTGTTTTTTCCATTGTACCATAATAATAAGGCATAGGATTACCCCCCCCCCCATTATTACTTTATCATAAATCAGGTCTACATTAGTATTTTTCGTTCTGTCTCCATTGGTATTTATTGTTACACCCAGGTAAGTCACATCATTATCACACTTATCAGCTACTACAAGGACACTACTCCCAACAGGTACATATTCATCATCAATATAATCATTGTCATTGTTTACTACTGAACAAGGTAAGTCTACATTGCTAATAATATAATCATTTCTCTCAATATTTATTCCCCCTACCAAACCTTTATAATCTCTGCTTAATCTGAATAACTCTATCACTCTATCTCGCTCATAATCACTTTCAATACCACACCATTTCATATTCTCACTCTACACAGAGGGCAATATCACTTTATTATAATTCCATCTGGACTTACCAGAGAAACCACAAAAAATTAAGGGACATTTCGGAGACCATTTGCCTCCCACAACAACTCTCGAGGAACCTTTGTCCTCCAACAACGTGGGTGAAGCCTTTCCTTCACCTATACCACAAGAAAAATTTGCCCTCTGTTCATACTCTACATTTAAACTGTCTCTATACTCCCTTTCTAAATCATAAGCACTAACTAGCAATCCCTGATCAACCTGAACTCTCATTCTACTCTTATTATCACTACTGTTATCTACTGTATCACGTTTTGATACCCCATTTTCAAATTTATTACCCGCTTTACTTGCAAAGCTTTTTAAATTGTCATTTACTGTAATTACTTGTTCAAGAATAACCTTGCATCATTCATCTATATCATTTATACGTTTATCAATATTAAAGTTTTCTAGTTTCATCTTATTAATATCGCTCTTTATTTCATCCAATTTATGGTTATTTATATCAAGACGTTTATTTAATTTATCAAATTTTGTCTCAAACTTTTCCTCATTACTATCTAAACGTTTACTGATAAGGTTAAATAGGTCATTCATTGACATCTCTTTTTCTTTTATTTTAGTTGCTATGGGAGTGGAATTTGCTCCCGCCTCACTAATTACTACAGATCGTGTTAAATTACTTTCATCTAAATTAATTTCATCTATTCAGCTTGGAGTTGTCTCCAACCCCGAATCATTCACTACAACTGATTCAATTAGAATATTTTCTTGTACTGTAATTGGTGTTAAGCCACCTCCTGACTCACTCGTAACTACCGAGTCGGTCAGATTCATTTTATTCTCTATATTTTCCATCTTTGTCAATATAATTAATTTGAATACACAATAAACTGCCTACACAATTATAGACCTCTTAAATTAACTATATAAAGCTTCATTAAACGCATTAAACGTTTATATATTTTACAAACACGCCCTCACTCTCAAATAACCCGTTCTGCAGCCTAATTAGGTCTGGTTAATGTAATAAAATTACACTCACCGTCACTGTTCGGGGGCCACTGAAACAATCTTATTTCTATCAATTCTTAATTAATATATTCGAGTCCCTGTTCTCGGGCGTCAATGAAACTATATAAATTACTTCTAATTAATAAACTCTTACCTTAGGGTTCTTCTCCAGGGTTTTACAGATGAACACAGCTGCAGAAAGGATTATCTGGATTTGAGTTACGAAATAATTACGCTAACACAAAAATTTTCGGATTCTAACAAATCATCTTTCTTTTTTATTAAGCACTCATATCATTATCTTTACTTTATGTACTCATAATACAACAGGTTATTGTATTGTTTATGGCTCTACCTTTGCTTGCTGTTACCAATAAATTACAAATAATTATCAATCAAAAACAAGTATACATCAAAAAAACTCTCCTTAACTATTTATGATTTAACTATAATGACTTCTATTTAATGAACCAGTACTCCTTTTATATTTCCCCCCTTTCTTTATTTTATAAAAACCCCTTTCCCTTAGAGATCTCTTATTAATTAATCTTGTTTACCCTTTATCTATGATGAATTATACTTCAAAAGATTTTACATGATTTTATAATGGAAAGTCAGTCGATACTTAACTAGGGGTGATCTCCGCTGTTGCACTGTTGCTACGAATTCGCTCTTTTTGGTTGACACACCATAAATTTGTTTTCCCTGTTTAATTGTGACACTGTTATTGAACGGTTAGGATCACATACTTCACTGTCTTTTTAACTCACGTGACAATCTAATTTTTTTGTCGGCCGATGTAACTTTTGCTCGAGCACTTAGATGGTTAATTCGCTAGCCGCGAAGCTATGAGTTGCAGTAGAACTAACTCATTACTGTGCTAAGGCGGTAATGCACGGAGTTCAGTCTGGTCACGTGATCACCAGTCTGCACTCCAATTAGTGCTTTTTAAAGGCGCTATAAGACGGGCATAGAGTTTGGCAACATTTTGCCACCTGGTGAAATACATGACTAGGCGTCATTTTCTCCGTGATTCACGGCTGCCACAAAACTGTATGTAGTTGCATAATGTGTCCGGCCCGTCTGAGTCTAAACACAAAACACAGACGCATTGTTTTCTAATAACACTGCATGTGGTTGATGAAATCGAGGTTCCAAAAAGGTGAACGCTGGCTACATAGAGACTACAATTTTTAAAATATTACTTTAAACCTACAATTCTGTACCGTTACAATACCCCCTCCCCCCGCAATGAGAGGTTGTATGCCGAAGCATAAAATCTCTCATTGCCTAAAACCTAAAAGGACCAGTGAGGATATTGGGCCACAACCCCCCTTAAATCCTTACTAAAATCATGGGTAAGTACCCCCCTAGTCTGGCGGCTGCGGCAGCACCCATCCGACCGTACTGGACTTCTCTGTTCGAGATCCAAACACCATAAAATTAGATAGGCGCCCGCCACAGTATCGCCTATCCCTGTAACATTCAATTAAAAGATTAACAAACGGCCTTCCATTATACCATGTCCCCGACTGATTTGTTCCTCTTAGTCGTACCGGCTCATCATTAGAAAAGTACTGGTTCTTTATTGGCAAAGTACTGGTTCAATTTTTTACAAAATATAATATGCATTTGACTACATTGTGATATAACTTCTAAATTGGCCATCGGTTACATTGATTAATTCAAATTTAATCATCAAGTCCATACTCATACACTATCATAATGATTTCGACTCATCTTCAACAAGTTACATTGGTTTCACTCAACAGTATAGCTTAACCCTAGAAGATACAATGTTAACAGAACAATATAAGTTTACAGTATCCTAGCCTTGGTACATATGCATTCCAGCCAATATTACCCATCCAAAATAACACATTGATTATACAAAATATCAGTAACTCATAACAGTCCTGACTATGGGAATACAGATTATACACTCAAGAATGACTTATTCTTGACCCTTGCATATATATATATATATATATATATATTTTTTTTTTGTCAACCCCCCTTCTAATCCCTTAACCCCTGATACCCGTTACATTTTACTGTGTTCAGCACTAGGTTTCTTGACCATCGCCGGCCTCATCCTAGCCGTAAACCACATCTCCCTCGTGGCCTATAACTTGGTCACCCCCCATCCACACTCACTATTATTCCCCCTGGACTGTAGCGCCCAGTTGCTTCCACAAGGACTGATGCGGAAGGGGTGGACTTTTTTTTATTCCACCCCCATCCTTACTTAGGCGTTTCAATGAAACTTCAGTAACATACTTACTAACAATGATTGATACGCCCCTAATGGACTACCACCCCTTCTTTGGGTGAAAATAGCCCTGTTCCAAAATTTGGTAGATTCCCCTAAAAATAACCCCCCCTACTAAATCTAACAAACCACCAGGTTAACAAAACAAAAACAAACCACAAGCCGGTTATAACAAGTAAAATTTATGATTTGTCACAATTAACTACTTTCACGGTCATGATCCGGTGAGGTCATGGCCGCACTTAGGTGGGGAATCTACAGTTAAACATAAAGCATAGATTACCATTTATAAAGGTTTACATTAACAGTTGTATGCACATCTTATTTTACAAACACTATCTTAGCCCAAACATTCTTGATTATTTTTACCCAAAAATTTCCTTCAGTTTTCAATTTTAAAAGAATATTTTAATCATTACATTTTCATCAATTATTATTTATTTTACGATTACAGTTAAAATTCAAATCAAAATAAGTTTAAATTCATTATTAAAAGTCACCTTTTCAATTAATTTAATTACCAATTTCATTTGCTTTAATTACATTTTTCAACATGATTCTATATTAACATGAAAAATTACCTTCATTTCTTTGCATCTGGTATTTCCTTTATTACATAAGAGAATTTGCTCGTAGCACTGATTCATCAAAATACAACATTCTTGTTGTTGTCAACTCCAACACATGACTGTAAACATCAACCTGTAAACATACCTGTTTACATCAACAGTGGTCTCCAAGACTGGTTTTATAAACACCAACTCAGTCTCAACATTCCTGATTACATCACCACACTATTACTTCCTGCAATTTTCAGTTTCTATACATCTTGTAATCAGTTACCCTTGGTTTTAAAATATCATTCACAGTATATTAAAGTGTATATTTATAGTCACAATCATTTATATTTAAATACATTACTGAATTGCACATTAGAAATCAGTTTACTATCAATTCAAGTCCAAAATTACTTTAGTAACATTATTTAAAACACTTTTAATGTCAACACACAATGCAAAATAAAATTCATTATTACCTCTTGTTATTTATTTAACAAAATAAAATATTATTATTATTATAACATACTACAAACATTGTTACATAAACTATTGTATACATTCTACCAATATACCCTGACACAATACATTTAACACGAACACATTTATTTACAGATTTTCGTCATATCCAATTATTAGTTATCACACTTCATTACATAAATCAGCCAAGTAATTGCCCTTAACTCAAATAATTAAATGTTCATTCTTAAATTGTCTAACCCCCGTCGTCGAAAATTAATCTTTTCTGCACATAACATTGTTCCTTTTTATTTATACACATCATATGGCTGTTTTTTGTGTTATAACCATGAAATTTTGTTTTTTCCATTGTACCATAATAATAAGGCATAGGATTTTACCCCCCCCCATTATTACTTTATCATAAATCAGGTCTACATTAGTATTTTTCGTTCTGTCTCCATTGGTATTTATTGTTACACCCAGGTAAGTCACATCATTATCACACTTATCAGCTACTACAAGGACACTACTCCCAACAGGTACATATTCATCATCAATATAATCATTGTCATTGTTTACTACTGAACAAGGTAAGTCTACATTGCTAATAATATAATCATTTCTCTCAATATTTATTCCCCCTACCAAACCTTTATAATCTCTGCTTAATCTGAATAACTCTATCACTCTATCTCGCTCATAATCACTTTCAATACCACACCATTTCATATTCTCACTCTACACAGAGGGCAATATCACTTTATTATAATTCCATCTGGACTTACCAGAGAAACCACAAAAAATTAAGGGACATTTCGGAGACCATTTGCCTCCCACAACAACTCTCGAGGAACCTTTGTCCTCCAACAACGTGGGTGAAGCCTTTCCTTCACCTATACCACAAGAAAAATTTGCCCTCTGTTCATACTCTACATTTAAACTGTCTCTATACTCCCTTTCTAAATCATAAGCACTAACTAGCAATCCCTGATCAACCTGAACTCTCATTCTACTCTTATTATCACTACTGTTATCTACTGTATCACGTTTTGATACCCCATTTTCAAATTTATTACCCGCTTTACTTGCAAAGCTTTTTAAATTGTCATTTACTGTAATTACTTGTTCAAGAATAACCTTGCATCATTCATCTATATCATTTATACGTTTATCAATATTAAAGTTTTCTAGTTTCATCTTATTAATATCGCTCTTTATTTCATCCAATTTATGGTTATTTATATCAAGACGTTTATTTAATTTATCAAATTTTGTCTCAAACTTTTCCTCATTACTATCTAAACGTTTACTGATAAGGTTAAATAGGTCATTCATTGACATCTCTTTTTCTTTTATTTTAGTTGCTATGGGAGTGGAATTTGCTCCTGCCTCACTAATTACTACAGATCGTGTTAAATTACTTTCATCTAAATTAATTTCATCTATTCAGCTTGGAGTTGTCTCCAACCCCGAATCATTCACTACAACTGATTCAATTAGAATATTTTCTTGTACCGTAATTGGTGTTAAGCCACCTCCTGACTCACTCGTAACTACCGAGTCGGTCAGATTCATTTTATTCTCTATATTTTCCATCTTTGTCAATATAATTAATTTGAATACACAATAAACTGCCTACACAATTATAGACCTCTTAAATTAACTATATAAAGCTTCATTAAACGCATTAAACGTTTATATATTTTACAAACACGCCCTCACTCTCAAATAACCCGTTCTGCAGCCTAATTAGGTCTGGTTAATGTAATAAAATTACACTCACCGTCACTGTTCGGGGGCCACTGAAACAATCTTATTTCTATCAATTCTTAATTAATATATTCGAGTCCCTGTTCTCGGGCGTCAATGAAACTATATAAATTACTTCTAATTAATAAACTCTTACCTTAGGGTTCTTCTCCAGGGTTTTACAGATGAACACAGCTGCAGAAAGGATTATCTGGATTTGAGTTACGAAATAATTATGCGAACACAAAAATTTTCGGATTCTAACAAATCATCTTTCTTTTTTATTAAGCACTCATATCATTATCTTTACTTTATGTACTCATAATACAACAGGTTATTATATTGTTTATGGCTCTACCTTTGCTTGCTGTTACCAATAAATTACAAATAATTATCAATCAAAAACAAGTATACATAAAAAAAAACTCTCCTTAACTATTTCTGAATTAACTATAATGACTTCTATTTAATGAACCAGTACTCCTTTTATATTTTCCCCCCTTTCTTTATTTTATAAAAACCCCTTTCCCTTAGAGATCTCTTATTAATTAATCTTGTTTACCCTTTATCTATGATGAATTATACTTCAAAAGATTTTACCTGATTTTATAATGGAAAGTCAGTCGATACTTAACTAGGGGTGATCTCCGCTGTTGCACTGTTGCTACGAATTCGCTCTTTTTGGTTGACACACCGTAAATTTGTTTTCACTGTTTAATTGTGACACTGTTATTGAACGGTTAGGATCACATACTTCACTGTCTTTTTAACTCACGTGACAATCTAATTTTTTTGTCGGCCGATGTAACTTTTGCTCCAGCACTTAGATGGTTAATTCGCTAGCCGCGTGGCTATGAGTTGCAGTAGAACTAACTCATTACTGTGCTAAGGCGGTAATGCACGGAGTTCAGTCTGGTCACGTGATCACCAGTCTGCACTCCAATTAGTGCTTTTTAAAAGGCGCTATAAGACAGGCATAGAGTTTGGCAACATTTTGCCGCCTGGTGAAATACATGACTAGGCGTCATTTTCTCCGTGATTCACGGCTGCCACAAAACTGTATGTAGTTGCGTAATGTGTCCGGCCCATCTGAGTCTAAAGACAAAACACAGACGCATTGTTTTCTAATAACACTGCATGTGGTTCATGAAATCGAGGTTCCAAAAAGGTGAACGCTGGCTACATAGGGACTACAATTTTTAAAATATTACTTTGAACCTACAATTCTGTACCGTTACATATTGAATGTGATGCCTGAACATATGTTTTTGTCAGTCTAACCAATATTTTTACCCCCTCATCTGTATTTATTTATGTCACTTAGATATTGAATTATCCAAGCAATGATATCACTTCTTTCTATCGGAAGCTTTCTATTGGATTGGTAGCAAGTCCATCTAAATCCTAACTTTTTAAGTCGTTTCCTCAAATATTCTCATTCACGTTCAATGACATTATCTTCCTGTAGAGATTGTAGTAAACTCTTTATTGAGGGAGAGACTCTTTGACTGCATAAAATTTGTGTAACTCTTTCCTTATTGTACTATCTATGAAGGAGTCCATTTCAATTTTGTTTTATGAGCTTGCAATTTTAATTTTGGTGTGGAAAATATACTTTTTTCACAACCAGACGTAGATAATTTGTTACCTTCTTTTAAAATTTTGAAAGCAGTAGCCAAAGAGACTGCTGTTGCTTCAGTTGTACTGGCGGTAATATTATAACCTAAGTTGTATTCCTTTTCTTTTTTTTAAATATTGCGCCATGCTGAAAACAATTTCTACGGCTTGACTGTTAGAGGTCTCCCATTATCTTAATGTTCAATGACGATGCCATTTATAAAAAAAAAAAAATAACACGCTACGGTAACAATGCAACAACAAATGGTAATACAACATCTCGAAAAAGCAACATAAACTGACGTACACAACTCACAGTGAGTTCTAATTATTATAATAAAATATGAAACAAAAACT
Source organism: Magicicada septendecula (assembly GCA_034769895.1). Taxonomy (NCBI): domain Eukaryota; kingdom Metazoa; phylum Arthropoda; class Insecta; order Hemiptera; family Cicadidae; genus Magicicada; species Magicicada septendecula. The sequence goes on from CM068375.1 coordinate 366,737,073, forward strand.
ATGTATATTTGTAAAGAAGTCCCATAAATTAAAACAAATCGCAAATTATTCGTAATTATGGGTACACATCTAACCGAGCAAGACAGAGCTGCTATAGCCGCTTCAATAGCCGTCAAGGTTGACAGACTTGGTGGGGTTGCCTTCCCCGCTAAGCCAGTGCATGTGCACTGGAACTATTTTTTGTCTGTGTTACACCTATATGTGTCAGCTAAATCCGGACAAAACAAACAGTTTATTAAAACAATAATAGAACAATAATATTTATCATTTATTATTTATATAAAACAATAATATTTATTCGATATAACCCCCGTTTGCTGTGATCACAGCCTTGATCCTTGTTCTGAAGCGCAAGCACGCTCTCTTCAACTGGTCCTTGTCTGAATCCCGGAATGCTGCCTCAATACTGGCCTGAAGGGTTGCCATGTTGGGGTGCCTGGACTTGTTAGACACCCTTTCAATAACACCCCAAACGTAATAATCAAGGGGGTTTAAATCAGGACTATTGGGAGGCCAGAATTCCTTAGACCAGACTGTGTCCACGTTATTGGAATGCCAGTTCTGCACTAAATGGCTTGTTAGCAGGTGCACCGTCCTGTTGAAAGATGTACAGTCTCCCGGAGGCCACAGTTTCCATCCATGGCTTCACTACAGTTCTCAGATTCTAGAGGTAAACGTCCATCGTGATGGCTTCTCCCTTTTTAAAGAAATGTGGCAGCATGACATCACCCTCATTGGAGATGACGCTTAAGACGGGAACACTGGCCGGAAACTTTGCCCTGGCTACTACAGGGACATCCTCGGGATCATGTGCAAGCCAACGGTCGTTTCTTCGGTTCACTTTTGCATCAACAGTAAAAATCTTTTCATCAGAAAAAAACTGAGGCGACCCGCAGCTTCGTGCTTCAATGAACAAAGATCCAAATTGCACCGGGCAATTCTCTTGACCTTGGAAGCCTCATTCAGCATTTGTCGTACCTTGAGCACATAAGATGTGTATCTCAGGTCCTTTTCTGCGATTCGACGCATGGTGGTTCACTCACCCCAAGTGTGGTGGACAGTTTACGAAGCGGCACCCTGGGTCTTCTGAAATGAGCTCTTGAGCCCTTTGGATGACATTTGGGGCACTAGCAGTCTTCTCTCTTGAATGGCTTTGTCTTGCAGGGTTCGCGGAACCTTCTTAGGACTCATCCGCATCTGCATACTTTTGCGCGATGTCGTAAACAGTCGATCGCGGGTACCCGAAGAAGTGAATAGTTTTGGTCAGCGAATGCCTGGCACGAAGTGCTTCAATTACTGCCGCTCGTCGATTATATTCTGCACTCGATCTCACAGACTCACCCATTTTGAAGTTATGCGCGTCTTACACATACAGCTGGCTTACCTAAACGCCAACAATCGACTACTGCTAAAAAGTCAAATGTGGTGGGAAATTCAAATTGAATTTTGTCCGGATTTAGCTGAGGCACCCTGTAGACAAGGCGGCGTAGGAGTACAACTATCAGAATCAGTCATGGGGGCAGTGAAAAAGAAAGAACTGCAAAATGTTGATGGACGGTGAATGGCAACTCAACAGGAATGCCAAGTTTGGAATAGATGGATCATATTAAGAAGCCGAATGTTAGAGAGGAGATGTTACAAGAATTGAAATACCTCACACATAATAGAAAAAGTTTTTACAGTGACTGAAGGGCCCCCATCCCCCAAAAGGCTTTACAACAAAAGGGACAAAATTGCAAGTGTGATATTAATATTTTATATTTTTAAACATAAAATTTTCTAGTTTTAATTAATTAAGAACAACTTTCTGGGTATAGCAAACTCTGTTTTTATATAATTTTTTCTAACCTCTGTCACAAGACAAATGATGCCATTCATACAACGTATCATGTTTGTGGCCCTGAAAAGGGCTGTTGGGCAAGGACTGTACTGCATTTGGCGGCAAGCAATCCGTATGAGCCATGGGGTGATGTTAGGTGGCTGCTCTTGCTGTTGGTTCTGCACCAGTCCTTTTCACTTGGCAGCAGAATTTAGAGCCCACTGCGGTCCCAGTCAATAGTCTTCGCTTCTTCCTCCTCCTCCATTTTCTGCTCTTACCTTATTCCTTCTCCGATGTTGCTTCTTTTATATCATCTGAATTTTTTCTCCTGGCTGCATTCCTTTTTTCCTCACAGATTGGTGTTGCCTTGGGCCTATCAGAGAGCTCCCAATTCCTGATTCGCTCGCTGTGAGCTCTCTCAGTTCCCACCAGGTGTTTGCAGCAAACAAAATGCAGGCTGCCACAGGGTGCAGATGTCTGTCGCTGTTGTCACACCTCCAAATGCTTTGTCCATTCTGTAATTTAATAGGCTTGCCATAATCGAGGAATAATATACCTGTTAATATGATCAATATGTATTAATATTAATATATTAATTGATGTTGCATCTGTCACCAAAAATCACAATTGAGTATGTTTGTATAAACATAATGTAATGAGAATGTGTGTTAGTGCAATATTCTTTTATAGCTACAATAAATTTAATACATAATTAAGTTGTAAAGTATTAAAATATTAAATGTACAGTGGAACATGGGTTCAAGCAATGCTAGTAATAACAGAGAATACCCTATTCAAGGAAACAGATATAATCAAATTATCAACTAACTCATCTATGTCACTGTCTACAAACATGGTAGCATTACAGACATTTGATGCTAATTTTAAATTACTTGTTGTTGTCTTTTCAAAAACTGTAAATAATAGGAAACAAAATGGCTGACTCTTGCCTTTTGGGTCTGGACATTCCCTTCATACACCATAAAATCATGGATTGTCCGTGAAATCCATGACACATGGTAAGCCTGATGATGGCAGGTTCTCAGTGACTCGACTAAAACAGCAATTTAGCTTGAGCCGTTGAGGACAGATCCTAATCGGGTGTTAAGAAACATAAAATATGTGTTAGATCCCAAAACAGCATAATTTTCTGTTTTATTCTTTGTTCTTTCTCAGTGAGTTTATTTTTGTATTATTTTCTGATATAGAACTACCCGATTTTATAAAATATTTGTAATTTACTTTCTTGCACTCTTTCACTCCCTCTAAAATGGTGTATATTTTCTCTTATTTCTTCAGAAATTTAATACACGTTTTTTAAAGTCATGTATTTTTATATGTACATATTTTTTCCAGACATGAAGACCTGAAGCAAATGCTTGATGTCAACAAAGACAGTCTCAAACTGGAAGCTATGAAAAGGATCATTGGTGTAAGTGAAGGCGTCTTTTTTGTAGATTATAAATACATAATAAGAAAATGTTCAGTTTGTGAACAGTGTCACTAAAATTATGACTGCAACAGGCTGTAATGGGTCTAAATTTACATAAATGTTATTGTGTAATTTTATAAATTTTATAACATGTGCAGATGAGGCCCCTTTGAGGTGAGTCGATAGCCAGTAAATATTTTCATGACCATGTATGGTTATGCAGCAAATAACGAAAATCTATTTATAGCCAGTGATTAACTCCGTTAGTATGTTGTTGACGGAAGTCAGTTAATTATGAGTTAAAAAGGTGATACTAAACTCAGCGGAACGTTACAGTACTGAGGACGAGACGAATAGCGGGGAGCGGGGTGAACCAGTTTGAAGACGAAACAAACGGAAATTGTTAACACTAAAAAGTCAGTTGACCACCAGCTTTTGCGCTGTGCAGCAGCAGTTGTCTCGCCCGCATACAACAAAAATGTGAATGTTTATATATATTATTATTATATACATACCACCAAAATCAGTAAAGTTTCAATTTTTTTAAATTATTGAATAAGGCCTTTTCGAAATTATTATAATTTCATCATCAGTTCACACTAAAATATTCTTGTTGTGATGTCTTCTTTTATATGTATAAAAATGTATAAATGTTTCTGTCAAAATTTTCCCTTTTGATTTTGTCATAACCCAGTTTTCCGTTCAGTAATATCAAGTTATCTTACATAACTTAAAACATACGATTAGCATTATTGTTGATAGATTATACAAATACCCTACAATGAAGAGGAAATCTATGTATTCACTATGACTTACATAATGAGTAATTTAGAAAAAGAAATTTTCCTAAAAATGTAGTTTACTTAAGATTATGAAGTAAGATATAAAGTAAACAAATATATACAAAAACGCTTTATATATATTTCAAAGTGAAAACAGTATTTGGCTAAATATTCATCAATAACAGTAACTAATTAAAATAAATTGACAGTTTGGCAGTAACACGTAAAAATGTAACAGTGAAAACAGCAAAACAATGCATGCCACGAGGAGACGTCCCATGTGGTGAAATTGTACGCAGTATAATCAAGGGAAGTAGACATTTCAACAATAGTTATACAATTTCAACATTTTAAAATACTGGCTTTTCCCTAAATTATAAAGTTGAGCTCAACAAAATCAAAAAATAAGTAAATGTGTATGTTTGTGTGAATGAAAAAATATGAATATAGGCCTAACAAGAAGTGTTGAGTTTGCATAATCTTTGATATACGTAGTAGTATTTTGATGTCATAGTTTATTGGTAATCAGTTTTACGCCTTAAGGCGGAATAAGTGTGTTCATGATTTTTTTTATCTTCTCGAGAGAAAATAAACAATGTTATATTTTACTTGATATACACATTTTGTTATTTGTATTTGCCCACTGTTTGTGAAGGTTCTTGCCTTTTACCTTTTTAGAATAATAATACTACACTCATCCTATATATAATTCTCACCACTGCAAGAATTTTACTTACCGTCATAGTCCCCGTTAAACTTACCTTAAAAGAAACTGCCCAGGTCGCCAACATATTTTTAGATAAATATGTAAACTTAAACACTCTTGCCCTTATAAAAATCCCGCTATCTGACTGTATTGTTATAAATTCAGAAAACCCCCGATTACGTTAGACGAGTTGTCAGCACAGAATACTAGGAAGTGGTTATGGCGTAATAACTAAACTAACACATTTTTATGTTGAAAACAAACCTTATTTTTTTTATTACGGATGCTATTAAGGATTAATATTCTTATGAACGAAACACAGTGTAACGGGTCAAATACAAGGATTTTTTATTTTATTAATTTTTGGGGATTTATTGTAAAATATTTGAAATTCATTTTCCATCTGGGTATACGGCCACGTGGTTGAATGAAAGCATTGTACGAACAAAGAAACAGTACGCAGTAACAGTTGTGAAACATTTGCCAAAGAATGTGCAAGATGTCATTTCTTAGAACTTTGTGGGTGTGTGGCAGTTACGCCCGAACGCACTACACCAGCATGTGCGCAAACGACGCCACGGCAGTAAAACAAACATGGCTTAGAGGCGAAAGTTTTATTCGCTTCATGATCCTGGACGGCGGATGTGAGTTTAAGCCCAACCTACTTTATGACGTCAACCAGTGCTTACCGAATGTCATCCACGTCTCCAACACACAAAAACATATGTGTTGAATGTGCCACATCAGTGACGATCAAATAGAAGGCATCGGTGTCCGTTGTCTTAACAAAAATTATCAAGTAGTGGGGAACAGATAGACGCTGCCCAGTTCCTTGCCGATTTTCGCCTGCGCAGGCAGCTCGCAAAACAGGGCTCAACAATGACATCTTAAACATCAAATAAAGAGTGTGCCGTTTTGTAAAATTACGGAAGTGCATACAGTTTTGAAGAATGACATCCTAAATTAGTTTCGGAAATATTGGTCGAGTTTTAATAAGTGATGCATCACAAAGTTGAGAAGACGCCACGTGCCGGCAAGGGGTATATGTAGTAATTGCAATAAAAATGGGGAGTGTTTCTATTCAAAGGGTTTTTGTCAAATTAGTGTGAATGTGGGTATGAAAAAGCAGGCTAGGCTGTCTGTATTAAATTAAGGTAAGATGTTAAAATAAGATAAAAATAGTAATTGTCATGGAGCGAATAACAGAAAATCATTATGCTTGTATTTCATTTTCAAATTTTGAAGAAATAGTCTGACAAAAAGTTTTTTTTTTAAAGTAAAGAAATAAAATTTTAATTCTCTTCAAATAATGAGTTGCGTGAGTGATTTGTATAACCTGAAAACCATGCTTGCTTCTACGTTCGTGTGACAGGATCCTGGCCCAAGAAACAGTTTATGAGGTAGGTAAAAAATATATAAATAATGTATTTGTATTAATAGATGAATAGACTATCACAGTTGGCTTCTGAACAGGGACAGTTTTTATAAAGATTAAAATTTAATATAAAAACACACACCTACAAATAAGATGCAAGTATGGTTTGAAGGTTAAATAATGGTACGTAACAATTATATGAGGTACGTAAGTTTAAGAGCAGTATATGTAAATTAAGAAAATTAGTAAATTTATAATATAAAAATGGCAGATAATAACGAAGTCAGCTTCTCTGACAGTCAAACCGAGAGTCAAATAAATACCGACTCAGGTATTCAAACAGAATCACTATCAATAGATGACCATAATGTAGAAGAATCTGTAATTAGTACGCCGGGAGCGATTTCCACTCCCGTAAAGATTAAAACAAATACAAAAGGAAAAGAGTTGTCGATGGACGATTTGTTTAATCTGATAAAAACCATGTCTGAAAATATAAATAGTAACGTAAATGACAAATTTGACAGACAAGGGAGGGATTTTAATGGGAAATTCGATGTTCAAAAGAACAGTTTTGATGAATTAAAAAACCAAATTAACGAAATTAATGAGCGTTTTGAGAATACCAATGAGAAAATAGAAACTAGCTTTAACAGATTAGAACGGAGTATAGAGAAAATGGTAGAGTCAGTAGAAAAACAAGTGTATAAAAATGTGGTACTAGAGAATAAGTTAACAAATGATAAGGATGATGTCGAAAATAATAAAAATAATATTGAGAATGGTAATGTATTTGAAAAGGTAGTATCAGAGAGTGATACGTTGAAAATAAATAGTGAGAGTACTGATGAAGTTGTAGTATGTAATAATGGAATGTTAATGTGTGTTTATGAGTCAGAGAGAAAGTGGAAAGATAGTATAGAGGTAGAATGGTGGCAGAGGGTAAATTTTCCCCATATTTATGATGAACCAGTGTGTTCACAAGTGTTGTTTTTGAAGGGCAAGAGTCCCTTATTAGTGAAAGATTTAAGCTGCTTCCCCTTTTTGTATGAATTAGTACCCTCTGTGTGGAATGATGTTGAAAGTGTGAGATGGTGTTATGATGAGAGAGATTTAGCTAGAGAGTTGTGTGTTGATAAAGAAATAGAATTATATAAGTTGAAGAAGAATTATAATGAGTTGAAAGAAATGTTAGAAGTGTGTTTGAACAATAATAATTTAACTTATGATGAAAAACTAACTGACCCGATATTGAATATAATTACTAATGGAGACTGGACAGAAATACATAATGTTGACTTGGTATATGATTATTATGATAAAATGAATAAACTGAAATTTTGTGGTTATTACACACAAGATAGCCATATGTGTGTAAATAAAATTGAAAATTGTTATTTGAAACCAAGACTAATTTTTGACGATGGAGGCTAAACAGTAAAGCAATAAAGGGACAATTTTAAATATTTTGTTTTATGGTTCAGACCTTGCAAACTTGGACATAGAAGTGTGATATATAACTGAATAAATGATGGTGAAGAATTGTAAATAATTGTTTAGTGAATTTAATTGTGTGTATTGTAAAATGTTAGGTAAACAATGTGTGTATGTAGTAGAAATTGTTGTGATAAGAATAATAGTATTTTGCAGTCTAAGTAAATAACAAAAATAATTTGGAAGAAGATAACTAATGAGTTGTAGTTATTGTACTTGGTGAGAGTAATTAAAATTGTTGTTTTCAATAATTAATTTAATTAAAGTAACTTGAAGATGCTTAAATATTTTGATTGGTTTAAATGTTGTATAATTGAATTTTTTCTAATGAGCTTGAATTGTTTTAGGAGATTTGAATTTGATCATGATTAATTAATAAATAAATGACAAATTGTTTGATATGAGATAACACTGTTGTTAAATGTTTCAGAGGTTACGTGAAGGTATTGGTGTGTATGGTGTGTATATTTTGTGTTTGTGTCAGTAGGTGAATAATATACTGTAAGTATAAATTTTATAATACAAATCAAATGGAATAAAATGTTTGCAGATGTAAGAAGATTTTAACTCGATAATGAAAATAGTTTGAAATAATTGTGCTAAATAAAAATTATAATTAAAAAATAATAATAACTGAAAGGTAGTGTAAAATAAATGTTAATAATAATTTTGAAATTTTGAGGAATCTAATTCTAGACAGGGATAAATAATTAAATAATGATGGATGAAAGAGTTAATGAAAATTTCACATTATAATGTTTTATATAAAGTTTTAGTGTAGCTATTAGTGTGCTATCGCTGTGGTGGCAAGTGCCGCAGTAGATAGCGGAAAGTGTTGGGGGTAATAGAGAGTGTTACCTCCATCGGAGGCCGAAAGGGCGAAATTGCACGGCACACCCTTTTATACAACTTATATTGTATACTGATAGATTTTGCTGCCGTGCAGAGTAATGATGTTGTAACATGCCTGAAGGTAAAGATGATTTACCTTCATCTTTTCGGGCGATTACTGCCTTACCAGCACTAATCGTGGTTTTGGCTAGCGGTCAGCTATGGCCATAATCAAGTCCCTTGACCATAGCTGGCTTGAAATTGGTCTAGATTAGAAATTATTGGGGAGTGAAACTAGGGGAAATCCTGGAAACTATGGAACAGCGGCTACCACTCAGTCTGAGTAGGGACAGCAAAGCCAGGTGGTAGACCCGCATTAAGGGTGTATAACTATATAACAGAGATATGTTGATATCTAAATAGTTCAAATGTAACGCCGAAGCAAGGACAAGGAGATGTGAAATTCCTCCAACTATGCTGTCCTTGTGGAGGCCAATGGGCGCTACAGTCCAACAGAACAAAACAATAGTGTGTGTGGTTTGGGGGGTTGCTCAGGTGAGCAACGAATTTAAATTTTATAACTTAAAGATGATAACTCATTTTTGCACTAACTAAACGCTCGTAGTACGATTTGATAAATAGATGTTCATATGTTTATTATACTATGTTTATTCTGTCTCATAAATGTTTTATTTTATTGTGTTAGGAATATAGGGATTAAAGAAATATGTAATCTATATAATTTTGAAATGTGGTTATAACAAAGTAAATACCTAGACCGACCGGCAGGTGGTTTACCTAATTGTACCAGAGTCAGAAAAGGGGAAACAATGATGTGTAGTATGTTAGATATAAGGATTGATAAAAATATGTATTCATGTAATTTGTAGAGATTTGAAATGTGTTTGCAGTAAAGTCATTCACCTTGCTAAGAAAATCAGCTGAACAGCAGTAGAATGTCATGTATAAATTGTTTGATAATTTCCAAGGTAATTAATATTTGAATAGTGATTCCAATGTGTTAAAGATTTTATTTGATGAGAAAAATAATTTGATATAGTTGAGAGTTGTAATGATTTGTGAAAGATAGTAAAAGATAGATGTTGGGTGATTAATATTTTGTTGGGACATGTAGATCAGTCCATGTTAAGTTTAAAGGGGTAATAGAGAGGATAATATTGTTATGAATTAATGTAATGTAGAGTTTGAGAAGTATTGATAGTGACACAGTAGCTATGAGGAATATATGTAGAGTAATGATTGATATATTGATGCAATAAGTAAATGATGATATTTTGTTGTAATTGAAGTGATGTAATGAGAATGGTAATTAGGGGATGGTAATTTTGTAAGAGGGGATAGTGTAGTGTAGGAGTCCGCAACAAAAGGGTTGGGATGGGAAGGGACCATTTAGCGCCGGAAGGGGTTGCCTTAGGTGGAATCCAGGAACCAGATTAAGGGAATGAGCTTTTTGGGGGAGGGAAACACACATCCTGAATACAAAGGGTTAGAGAGTATTTTTTTATATAAGAGTAGAAGTGATGCGAATTGAGTTTAGTAGTAAGTTGGGTTTAGAGATTGTTTGATAGATGTTTTGATAGAGATGGGTGTCATGTTAGTTAAAGCTGTTAGTTGTATTAGAGTCAGAGGGAGAAAGATTATGAATGTATGCATACCAAGTTGATACAATCCAGTTAGTATAAATAATTAAATCACCCAAAGTAATGGAGAATGAGAATAATAAGGAAAGAGAGCTATAGTAAAAATATAGAATTTTAATTGAAACAAGTGACAATTTTAATAGAGTTTGAAAAAATGTAAAGTTGTAAAAGGTATAATTTTAATAAATTTAAATGTCAATTTTATTGTTAATTATAATAATACTTTGTTATTTTTGAATGTTTTACTTTATTATGTTTTGTGTTTAAAGATAAAATTTTAAAGGTGTTCAAGGTATTTTCTGATGTAACTTATGTATAACTTATGTAGGTCAAGGTTCTTGACTTGACCCAGTTTGATCAGCTGATGGGTGATGTTCTATACTAGACCCGTTTTGGCAATGAAGTGATGCCAATTTTGTTTCTTAATTAATTTAAATAATTTTAATATTGAGAAAAAATATATTTTAATAAATTTAAATTTTTTTTGAAAAAAAAAATTTATTTTGATTTTGTGCCTGCCATCTAATTGGTGTTTTGAATTTTGATCATATTATTGTTTGTGTGTATTAATAGTGTTTTTTATTGAATTGTATTGTTTAGGATATATGTATAGGCAACTGTTAAGATAAGGAAGTTCATGTTTTAAGTAAAAGTTCAATCTATTTGTTTTTCGAATTATCACTAATAATGAAGAGAATTATTCAATTCAGGTAAAAGATTTGTATTTTGATTTTTGAGATTACTGGTAATATAGATTTGGTTTCAATTTAAAGGAAACTCCTAAATTTGATAACAAGATTTGATAGGATGTAGTTGTGTGTGTACGAGCCCAGTAACTGCTAAAGGCAGCCCAGTGTGCTGATAAGGGGGAACATATCGGTTGAGGATCTGGCATGATATAAGACCAGGGATTTGGATTTTGGGACGGCATGTTAGAAGGTGAGGTGCGCTGTGGTGCGTGTCTGTTCGATTTTATGGTGTTGGGATCTCGCATAGAGAAGTCCAGTAATCTCGTTCAGATGCGGCCATAGTCGCCGAGCCAGGGGGGTTGTTTACCCATGAAGTATAAGAGCTAAAGGGGGTTGTTGGCACCATATCCTCACCGGTCCTCTTAGGGGTTTTAGCAATGAGATTTCTTCTGTTTCGACAGAAGACCTCTCATTGGGGGGATATTGTAACGGGTCAAATACAAGGATTTTTTATTTTATTAATTTTTGGGGATTTATTATAAAATATTAGAAATTCATTTTCCATCTGGGTATACGGCCATGTGGTTGAATGAAAGCATTGTACGAGCAAAGAAACAGTACGCAGTAACAGTTGTGAAACATTTGCCAAAGAATGTACAAGACGTCATTTCTTAGAACTTTGCGGGTGTGTGGCAGTTACGCCCGAACGCACTACACCAGCATGTGCGCAAACAACGCCACGGCAGTAAAACAAACATGGCTTAGAGGCGAAAGTTTTATTCGCTTCATGATCCTGGACGGCGGATGTGAGTTTAAGCCCAACCTACTTTATGACGTCAACCAGTGCTTACCGAATGTCATCCACGTCCCCAACACACAAAAACACATGTGTTGAATGTGCCACAGCAGTGACGATCAAATAGAAGGCATCGGTGTCCGTCGTCTTAACAAAAATTATCAAGTAGTGGGGAACAGATAGACGCTGCCCAGTTCCTTGCTGATTTTCGCCTGCGCAGGCAGCTCGCAAAACAGGGCTCAACAATGACATCTTAAACATCAAATAAAGAGTGTGCCGTTTTGTAAAATTACGGAAGTGCATACAGTTTTGAAGAATGACATCCTAAATTAGTTTCGGAAATATTGGTCGAGTTTTAATAAGTGATGCATCACAAAGTTGAGAAAACGCCACATGCCGGCAAGGGGTACATGTAGTAATTGCAATAAAAATGGGGAGTGTTTCTATTCAAAGGGTTTTTGTCAAATTAGTGTGAATGTGGGTATGAAAAAGCAGGCTAGGCTGTCTGTATTAAATTAAGGTAAGATGTTAAAATAAGATAAAAATAGTAATTGTCATGGAGCGAATAACAGAAAATCATTATGCTTGTATTTCATTTTCAAATTTTGAAGAAATAGTCTGACAAAAAGTTTTTTTTTTTAAAGTAAAGAAATAAAATTTTAATTCTCTTCAAACAATGAGTTGCGTGAGTGATTTGTATAACCTGAAAACCATGCTTGCTTCTACGTTCGTGTGACAGGATCCTGGCCCAAGAAACAGTTTATGAGGTAGGTAAAAAATATATAAATAATGTATTTGTATTAATAGATAAATAGACTATCACAACAGCAACATAATTATTTAAACTTAATTACTAATCAAGGCCACCCAGCTTGCTACATTCTCTCTTGCACACAATTTACAACCCATTTAAGTTTGATTTAGCGCTTTTTTAAATGAAATTATTTATTTATTGTAACTGTTCGTTGACTACTTAACCTTGGCATCCCTTATCACCATGTGCCACACTTATTACATTTTGTTCGGTTAAATGTTAGTTCCAAATTAAACTGTCATGATTCCACTGTTTATTACTGTCTATACCACACACGTCAATAAGTTTCGGTAGGCTTCGGCTACTTTTAATCGCTTCGGCCTACCGAATTCCGAGGCTACCGTTAACACGTCTGATTACGTTGAACGTATGCTGCCAACCGACTGATGCTACTTGCGGGCGGACATCACTGCCATGCCTGCGAACAAATTTCATTGCTGCACACAGCCTTCGTTGTCAAAGTCTTTTGTAGTTGCACACACGACACATGGGATTTTCGTGTGTTGGTCGCCGACGAAATTTCACTGCCTGTACTTTCGTCACATAAACGGGTGTGGCTTACAATTGTGTTTCCGGCCAGTTATGAGTACATGCTGGACAAAATTCTTCTCCAAGCCATATTGTTTTACCAACTCGGCGTCATTTAGGCGCCCCGCAGGTGTTTGCGCGCTTGTGGGTGTGTGTCACACAATCGCAAAGTTCTAAGAACGGTACGGTTATCTTCAACACGCACATTCCATTGCACTGCTACCTCTGCCAACTCCTTTGTTCGAGTAAAGTTTTTAACACGTGGCTGGCCACCGGTGAAAATGAATTTAAAATCTTTAATAAAATAAACCCCCCCAATGAGAGATCTTCTGTCGAAACAGAAGAAATCTCATTGCTAAACCCCTAAGAGGATCGGTGAGGATATGGTGCCAACAAACCCCCATTAGTTCTTATCCATCATGGGTAAACTACCCCCCTGGCTCGGCGACTATGGCCGCACCTGAACGAGATTACTGGACTTCTCTATTCGAGATCACAACACCATAAAATCGAACAGACACGCACCACAGCGCACCTAACCTTCTAACATGCTACCCCTAAATCCAAACCCCTGGTCTTATACCATGCCAGATCCTCAACCGATATGTTCCCCCTTACCATGCATACTGGGTCGCCTTTGGCAATACTGGGCGCGTACATAGACTTATTAATACATTTTTCAAATTCAAAATATTTATCGATAAATCAAACTCACTTAAGTGACCTCCTAAAATAAAAAAAAAAAATCTGTTACATGAATTCATCACTCTATTAATTCTCTTCATTATTATTCATAATCAGAAAAACAAACAAATTGAACATCTAACTAAACATGAACTCATTTATCCTAACCTTTGATTAGACATACATACTAAACGATACAATTCAATAAAAACATTAGTAATACACATAAACAATAATACACTTGCAATTCAAATATCACCTATACGGCGGGCATAAAATCAAAAAAAATTTTTTTTTTTTTCAAAAAAATTTAAAATTTATTAAAATATACTTTTCTCAATATTCAGAAAATTTAAAATTATTTAAATCAATTTAAACAACAAAATTTGCATCACTTCATTGCCAAAACTGGTCTAGTTTATAACATCAACCATCAGCTGATCAAACGGGGTCAAGTCAACAACCTTGACCTACATAGGTGATACATAGGCTACGTCATAAAATACCTTAAACATCTTTAAAATTTTTATCTTCAAACCTAACATAATAAGTCATTCAAAATTAACATGGTTATTATTACAATTAACAATAAAATTGACATTTAAAGTAATTAAAAATTACACATTTATTTCTCTTATTAGTTTCAACTTCTATTAAAATCTGTCACGTGTTTCCATTGATTTTATAATTTTACTGTGACTCTCTTTCTTTAACATTCTCAATCTCCATTAGTTTGGGTGATTTAACTATTCATAATAACTTGATTCACAACTTGGCATTTATATATTTATAATCTTTACCCCTCTGACTCTAACATTCGTTAACAGCTTTAACTAATATGACACCCATCTCTATCAAAAACATCTATCAAACAATCTCTAATCCCAACTTACTACTCACGAAATTTCACTGCCTGTACTTTCGTCACATAAACGGGTGTGGCTTACAATTATGTTTCCGGCCGGTTATGAGTACATGCTGGACAAAATTCTTCTCCAAGCCATATTGTTTTACCAACTCGGCATCGTTTAGGCGCCCCGCAGGTGTTTGCGCGCTTGTGGGTGTGTGTCACACAATCGCAAAGTTCTAAGAACGGTACGGTTATCTTCAACACGCACATTCCATTGCACTGCTACCTCTGCCAACTCCTTTGTTCGAGTAAAGTTTTTAACACGTGGCTGGCCACTGATGAAAATGAATTTAAAATCTTTAATAAAATAAACCCCCCCCCTTTTGGCCCGTTACATGTTCTCTGCCAAAGTACACTAAACAAATCCCTGGACTAAACATTACACATAATCATATTCATTTAATTATTAATAACCGATAAGATTTCAGTTGACATTTGAAAAGGGACAAATTTAACAACATTACATGTCGATAGTACTACAAGGCATAAGTGAGTTTGTTGACAGTCTGGTATAACAGAACTTGATATAATACCCTGTCACACTTGGAAATCACCTGAAACTGTCCAGTCAGAATAATTGACTCTCCTATAGTGATTTTATGCATATTTATTTATTTTTTGTTTTGTTTTTTGTTATTTAGTGTAATAGTCATTGCTAATGCACTTTGTATCGTGTTACACAGACTGTAATAGCACTCCGTATAGCCTAGAAACAGAAAATATCGTTATAATGAATGTTGCAGTTATGATGTAATAATCATAAGTGTCATCTCTTCTGTGTGCAAGCTCATGTACAGTTACCGCTATCTGTCACATCCTGCACACCAGAGGCTCCTGTTGTTCTACTTGCATTGTAGTACACCTCTTTTCTTTTTCCCGTCTCCTCATAGATGTCCTTTTTTGTCATCTTTTTGGCCTGCCTCTTTTTCTTCTTCCACATGGAACTCAATTTAACAACTGTTTGGACCAATAATTGTAATAATTTCTTCCATGTGGCCATACCATGTGAGATGCTATATATTTATATTCTTTTGGCCACACGAATTTGCCTCCTGTCTTTATGTTTAGCACAGTGGAACTTAATAATAATAAATAAACCTCTACTCAGCAGTCCCTAAAGGACCAAGACACCCCCCGCGGCTTTTGTGTTTAGTGTGATGGTTGCATGGCCACTACAACGCGCCACCAGCCACTGGTTGCAGTATTCACAGCCAGGAGGCGCTGCTGTTATCTCAGTCGGCTACTCAGTTCTGCCTCACAACACTGAGTGCACGCCATACGGAGCCTCCACTGGGAATTGAATCCGGGACCACAAGCGCATCAATCGCCCGCACTAGAACAGCGCCCGCACTGGAGGCTCACAGTGGAACTTAGACCCACTAAATCTTCTCCACAACAACAGCATACACCCCATACAAAATTGCAGTCACTTTTGAGCTCTTCTAATTCATGAAGATAAATTATAATGATGAATTGCTTCACCCTTGCTCTTCCTATTCATCGCAGGCTCTCCTGGTGCTACACCTTCCACCTATACACTCGTAACTGTCGAGTCACCAAATACTTGATTCTCAAGTCTTGTTCGTCTTTCAGTTTCCTTTGGACCTCTAACCCCATACTGCTTATTTGCAGAAAAAAACTGCAAGTGTTACATCTGGAATGTTGCTCCATATGGACCAGAAGTATGGACACTAAGCAAAATGAAGAAATATTGTGAAAGCTTCAAAATGTTTTGCTGGAGAAGAATGGAAAAGAAAAATGGCAGACAAGGTGATAAGTGAAGATGCTCTAAAAAGAGTGGAGAAGAAGAGATCAATCATGAAGATAGTTTGTCACAAGAAAGCAGACTAGAATGGACACACTCTGAGAAGAAATTGTCTGTTGTATGGTCTCACTGATAGAAGTTGAAAGAGACTTCAGGGCTTGGAAGAAGGAGAATTCAACTGTTGGAAGAAGGAGAAAAAATACTGGCAACTAAAGGAAATAAGCCAACAGTGGGGCAGGATGGGAAGCAAAAATTCAGAAATCTAGTCAGAAGAACTGCCGTTAGGCAGAACACTTGATAATAACAATACCCCACAGTGTCTTCATTATTTCTTCTTCAGTCTCATGATTCACTATTATATATTTGATAAATCTTAAGATTTTCAAGGTATGATATGGTCAGTTGCTGTTTGGATCGAGTCCTGCTTATTTTTCTTGGATGGGCTTTTGCAGCAGTTAAGTAGACTCTCAAATAATGTTGTGTATGTGTGCGCGTGTGCAATAGAATATTTTGTTATATACAACGAATTTTCTCTGTATTTTCTGAATCAAGAATACAAATTGTTTCAATATTTTCACTGTATTCAACAAATAAAGTCCAGGACAGTTAACCTTTGAGTGACTGCAACAAAATTATATAAAGACATTAGGCTGCAACAGTTCACCTAGTTTAGTCAAACCAACAAAAATTCTAACTGGCAAAATTTAATTAATGGAAACCATTAAGTAATTTAAAAAGTTAACACTATTTAGTTTTGTAAAATAATCGAATGGTGATTTAATGTGATTTTTTTAGTTTAATTGGTGGAGCAAGTTAAATTTATTTATGTTTACTTCAAAGTTACACGGTTCAAAGTATATTTTGATTAAACGGTTTAATTCTTTTTCAGATGATTGCAAAAGGCAGAGATGCATCAGACTTGTTTCCGGCTGTTGTAAAGAATGTTGTTTCCAAAAACATTGAAGTGAAAAAACTAGTTTATGTGTATCTTGTGCGTTATGCTGAAGAACAGCAGGATCTTGCGTTGCTGTCTATTTCAACATTCCAGAGAGCCCTTAAGGTAATCATTTCTTATGTACAGAGATATAAATAGAGAGAGAGAGAGAGAGAGAGAGAGTGTGTAAATGGTGACTTATGAATACCTTGACAGTCAGTCAATACATGACTTTCCTAAGTTTGCCCACTCTGTGTGTTTTCAAGATAGTATAATTTTCACATTTTATATTATACATGCTTACAAGTATAGAACATGCTACCACATGTCATCTCATGCTTTTTAAAACTGTATGCATTTTTATCCAAACTTCATTGTGCTACAGTACAACTCCTGTTGTACCAGGGAGGCCCCAGACAAATCTTGTTGAGAGAACCCTTAAAAATTGAAACGGAGAAGGTGGCATTGAATTAATATAAGACTATAACCACATTAATATTTTTTACATATAAAGTAAAAGATAGTGTACATGTGAGGTATAAAATCGACATAATCCTTAATCTGCATAACCATTGCCCTCTACCATAGCTGAGTTGGTAAGACGGGAGTCGCCAATAGAACGAGTGTCAGACTTCAAGTATCTAGGGTACAGCATTACATATCATGATGTTAAAGAGGTTGAAAGTAAAATTAGTCTTGTGCAATCACTTTGTGGATGTGTCCACTACCTCAGCTACTTGGATAGTGAAACTTGGAGTCTAAAGGCAAAAGATATGTTTAGGATATAAGGGCAGGAATGAGGTTCTTGAGGGCTGTAAAAGAAGGTTGTACCAAGAGAGACCTTATTAGAAATGATAATATTAGTATGGAACTAGGCAAAGCTGAAAGCTTAAATGATATAATCTCCCAGTACAAAACAGTGGCAGTTAGACGTGGAGAGAATGGATTCAACTAGATTTTCAAAAAGATTCTATGACTACCATCGAATGGGGAGAGAAGTGTGGGAAGACCCCATAGACGACGGTTGGATGAATTCCATTGAAACTGGAACAGGCTATTAGGCTGTAAAGTATGACTGCAGTGAAGACTAAACATAATGTAAAAATAATTTGTTTACAAAATATATGTACCTTATAAATATATTCTCTTGCTTTTATCATTGATGTCAGATACGTCCAGTTTTAAAGCATTGTCACTTTCATTCAATAAGAACACAAGTGATTATCTCCCTCAAGACGTGGTTCATCGGAGATTAATATTAAAGAAAGTGAGTGTTCTACAGATACAAAAACTCTGGTATCATCTAAAGAATTAAAAAAAAATGTTTGTACTGTTAATAATCATATTTTTCAGTGTGTCACTGATTCCTAAGGCTTTCAGTACAGTTCTGACAAACATGTTCAGTTCTTGATAGAGCATCTCTGCAACCATCACATAATGAATTTTCTGTTTGTACAGTGAGCATTTTTGAGGATGGAGAAGTCTTTCTCGTATTTGTCCTTCAGTGCTTAAACGTCATAAAGAAAGCAAAATTGTTGAGTACTGCAGATGTTCATATAAATAACTATATAAAAGAGTTTAACAGTCTGTGTTAAAAAAGTCGTCTGCTTTTGCATTTATATTATCTGGACTTGTATACTCAAAACAGGATTTCCCCTGACTTTAGAAGTTGTGCAAAGCTCCTTTAAGTGCAAGGCTGTAGGTGATGCCTTGCTCACCTACATAGAAGGGCTGCCTCTGAATCCCTGTAACCTGAATTCAGATATAGTCCACATAGACATAGTCAATTTTTTTTAAATGGTTTATTAAAGATTTGTCCATGTGGTTGAGGTACAGAACAATTTTTCCATGATGGTGACAGATGGTTGATGATAAACTTTGGGGGGGAGGATAGTAGGAGATTCATCATTTACAGCCTACTATCTACATATGTAATAAGAATTTAAGAAGCAAATAAGAATTTAAGAAAAGGGTTGGCCAAATGTTATGTGTAGAGCATTGCTTTATATGGTGGAGAGACGTGGACACTGAGGAAAGAGGATGAGAAAAGATTAGAAACATTTGAGATGTGGGTTTGGCGAGCAATGGAAAAAGTGAGGTGGGTTGATAATGTAAGGAATGATGAAGTTTTGAGAAGAATAGGGGAAGAGAGAAGAATCCTGAAGGTAATATAAAATAGGAATAGGATTGAAATAGAAAAATAGGAATAGGATATCAAATTGGTTAGGTCATTGTTTAAGAATCTGAGACTGCTTGCTTACAGCTGCCATGGAGGGTGTTATAGAAGGAGAAAAAAGAAGAGGGTGTAGAAGAATGAAGTTAATAGACAGCATTAAAATCAGAGGGTGTTACGAAGAAACGAAAAGACTAGCATGCGATAGGACAGCTTGGAGAGCTTTTACCATTTGAAGACCTGCCTTAGGGCAGAACACCAAATAATAAATTACATATGTTACATGCAGCAATTGATACTGCATGCTTGCACATTTTACCTACCTAATGTGGGGGGGGGTCCATTGTAACCCTCCATTGGCTGTGCCATTCAATCAGTAATTCAAATCAATTTGTGAAGACAACACTGTTGAAAGTTAGAATTTTAGCGTGCCAGTCTGTAAGGCTGTGATCTAAAGTTGTTGGCTGCAAGCATTTTGGCCGTACCTTCGACGGCCATCTTCAGTGCATAAAGTTTTAGCAAAAGGCTGAAACATTCCACTGACTACATTGTTTACTGACTGCAATAACTTGGTCAGTGTTACAACAAACAGCTTGTAGTTATTGTATTGTAAAAGATAAATTTCTAGGCTCTGAGATTATTAATGTAAAAAAAAGAATGAAGACTACATTTCTCTTACCCTCTGAGAGGATATATGATTTGTATTAAAAAAAAATACAAAAACACTTTCCAATTCTCCTTAGTTATACCTTACCTCCACCATTCTCCTGCCTATTATATATTTCAAGTCTGTTAGTTGAAATGTGCCTCTGAAGCTGCCGTAACTGGTGAAACAATTGTCAGGAAAATAAAAAGTATCTGTAAAGTTCTCAATTACTTATTTATTAAATTCAGGTATTAATAACATGTTCTACCAACTGCCGAGTGACCATTCAATAAATGTAATAAAATAGAAACCTTAATAAATTGAAGAGTTCATACAGCTTGGCTGTAGAACTGAAATTTTTCATGTGTTGTAAGATTCATATTTCTTATAAACACCTGATAATTTCCAAATCTATTTGTCAATTTAGTTATTGTTTATCAGCTGCCTTAAATATACATGTCACAGGCAGTTTGAAAAATTAACAAAATCAAATATCGTGCAGTGATTAAAATCTTTGTTGAAAAAGGTCTAATGCCAGTGGAAATTCACAATGTAATACCAAATTTGGAGTTGTTTTGAGTGCCCACTGCAGCAGGGTTCATCTTCAGTGCTCATATGATCATGTTTAAACTTGAGTTCCCATTTACAAACCATTGTTTTTGAAGGTGCAGCATCTAACAAATTTACCATTTTGTTATGTATTTCTATTGGTGGTAGACCTTTTTTATAAATCATAGCACAATATTAGATTTTGTCCGTTTTCAAAACATCCATGACATGTATATTTCGAACAACTGATAAGTAATGAATTAATATGTGATAGATTTGGAAATGAAGAGGTGTTATTCTTACAGAATATTAATATTAATCTTACAGATCACTAAACGTTTTAGTTCTACCATTAAGCTGTGGATGTTGCTGTGTGAACTTTTCAGCTAACCCTTTTAGCTCAGTAGTAGAACATTCATCCTATAGTTTGTCGGATAAAAAACTAAATAAAGCGTTACTGTAATTTGATACTTGCAGGACCCAAACCAGCTGATAAGGGCGAGTGCACTCCGTGTTCTGTCCAGCATTAGAGTACCAGTTATTGTACCCATTGTTATGTTAGCAATTAAGGACTCGGCTTCAGATATGTCACCATATGTACGAAAAACAGCAGCTCATGCAATTCCAAAATTATACAGGTAAACATTAATTTTATGTTCATGTTTACTGGCAAAAATCTTTTCATGAAGGTTTTTGTATTTGAAAAAATAGGTTAAATTTTCACTTTTTGAGAGCATCAGTTTCTGACTTCAAGGACAGTAGCTTGAGTGAGACTATATTGTATATAAGTGTTTTTGCATTGATTTCACACTGTAACAAGTTACAAACATCAAGAACATTTTAAAAACAATAAGAAGAATAAGGCCCCAATACTAACTATCAGAAGATTCCGAAAAAAAACAAAAGCCCTTGTCGCCACTACATTTTGATAGGCAGAATGTAGAAACCGCAACACTGTCCCCGTAAAAACAATTTTAAAATAGCAACCTTTCCCTTAACAGAATTTCCAAGGTTCGTCTAGGCGAACTCGTTGAGCACAGGTTAGGTTAAGGTGAGGTGATGTTGAAATAGCTGAACTCATATTCATTGTTATTCACATAAATTCGTTTATTGATATTATTCACCAGTGATGGCTGCGTTGTAACGTTATTTATTTTTAACTTTTATATATTGTAACGTAACAGAAATACGGTCCTCGACGTTACATAAATAAAATGATAAAATTTAGAATAGGGAAGAAAATATATTAATTTTCCACACTTATAAAAAGGTCAGAAACCCAACCCATGATTGTTTAAATGTAATAAGAATGCAAGGTAAAAAAAGATAAGCATATAATAATGTTAATAGTAATAAACCTCAAGGTTCAGTGAGAGGTAAATATCAGACATTGACACATATTATAAAAAAAAAAACTAATGTTGACTATTTCAGAATAATTGATGTTTTTAAAATAGATGAGAACGAGTAAATAGTGTACGACCTAAGTTACTCAAAAATACTTGTTATTAATTATATCATGTTATATTGTTATCATGACCGTGATGTTATATTTTGTGTTATCAAGTGAAAGTTTTTCTGTTGATAGAATATCAGGTAATTAAGTATTATATGTTATTAATTTACCGTTGTAGAGCTGTGGTTGAACTCAGTAATTGAGTACTAATTAATTTCATTTTTATGTGTTATCCATAGGTCAAGATAAAGTTTTTGTTAGATTTTATAAAGTTAATTATTTGTATACATGTACTTAGATAATAAGATGATTATAATTGTAAACTTGGATAAAAAGGCTATAATTGTTAACAAGGTACCAAAGGAGTTTAATACCACCATATCATAAATAGATAAAAGGTTCTATAATATTGCAGATAGTAACAAGTTAAATTCAGAAGTAGATCAAGGTATAATGATAGGCCTAACAACCAATCACATTATATAGTAAGTCAGATCAGAAAGGTTAGGTAAAGAAATTAGTAACAAATACTAAATACAATCTAATGAGTTAGTAGAAGTTAATAATAATTAATAATAACAAATAATTAAACTCAAATTAAACAAATTATTGTAATGCCATAGTGCAATGATACCAATAGATAATGTTTGGTAACGGAAAAATAATATTTGTTAAAATAAACAGACTAAGAGTAAAAGACAGCAAAATATATAAGAATTAGTAAACAAGCCATAAGTAAGATTATATTAGGATATAACGGAAATTTAGAAAGGGATTATTTTGGTGAGTGGAAGAACTTTGTATGAAAGGATTCACATAATATCACATCATAATCACATAATATCGAATAAGAATAAAAAAATGGTTGCTAGGGACGACAAAATATATAGAATTTGTTGATTTGATTATTGGATAATTTTACATGAACGAGGAGAGTTTAGCTAAGAGAGATGCTCAGTAAAAAATTTATTTAATTTAAATACCAAGTACAGAGAAAGTTAAAACAAATGAATGATAAATTGCAATAGTTTGGTCAACTAACAGTTAACCATATTATATAATTGGACAATATAAAAACGATACACAAAGTAACGAAAAATAAAGGAAGAACTCGGATTGCCAAATTCCTGATAATGAACAAATGTTGTGACGGTACAATTCTGGTACGATAATAATTTTGTAAAACTATGGTCCTAAAAACCATAATTATTGTATTTTTATTCTCTAACCATTTATTTTGTAGTAATAATAATTTTATTTCATAATCCCTATAAAGTTTTGGTGAATAAACTATAGAATATTTTAAACAACGCATATTGGAGTTAACAGGATTTCTGTCGAGTTCGCTGAAAAGCTACAAATGTCGCAAAAAACTATTTGTCACAGATAAGCAGTAAACAACCAAGCCCACGACTACGTCAGACGCAAGGAATGCAAGACGCATTGTATGCGACTGGGTTGGGCTGCTGAACAATGAGCCTGTGACGTAGTTTTGCCCCACCTACGCAGTGTTTAACAAAGACTCTGGGTCATTTTCGTCCAGACAGTGAACCGAGCCAGCCGGCGTATTCACCAAGTGTGTTTATGTAAATTTTACACCACCAAAAGTGGTTTAATAACTATTAATGAAATAATGGTAATGTTGGTGTTGTAACTGGGCTTGAGTGGGTGTCATCGGCCAAGAGAAACCGTGAAGAATCTGGCAACGGTCCGGACTTCTACGTGCAGCCATAAAATCTGCCAAAGTGTGATTCGAGGGGGGACACTACGATTCGAGAGTGTGGGCCCTAAGACAATGTAAAGAATCAGATTTTGCACATGCAAGGATTCGAGTAGTGCGATGACATCAACTCAAAACTGGAAGCTAAGTATCAGCTACAACCTTTTGTAATATCAAAGAAAATAGTAAAATGACCAATATTCAGTTCAATATATAAGTTTATTACCAGAAATGCATTTCAATAAAAATTTATTCATAAAAATGAGCTCATAAAAAACTAATAATTATACCAGAGAATTAGAGAGAGAGAGAGAGAGAGAGAGAGAGAGAGAGAGAGAGAGAGAGAGAGAGAGAGAGAGAGAGAGAGAGAGAGAGAGAGAGCATGAACAAAATACTATTTAAAAGTGCTGGGTTGTGCAAGTATAAAAAAAAAAATATATATATATATAACACATATCAAATGTTTAATGTTTTCAGAGAGTTTAAAAAATATAAATAACTGTGTAGGTATTTTGGAGGGCTTGTAAAAGGGAAATTTAACGTAATTTTGTCGCCACCTGGTGGAGAATAGATGTAATTAAATTTCATAAATAAACTGGGTAATATCATTTGGTAAAAATTTTAACAAAGTATTATTATTTCAAATAACATTTTCCGCTACTCAAGAAGTTCGCTTAAACAAATTGCTGCCCTTTTAAAGATAAGTAAAACTTCACGTTTATATTTACTTTCTTGCATATCAAGATGGCGCCCGACCTTTGAAATTAAACAATTATTGGCCAAGTACAAAGTGTAAAGATATTGTATTTTATTATCAGCAATAAAAACTAGTATAACAATGTTAAATTAACAAAGTAACGAAACCAGAGAAATAACTACCTTCATAAAGATATAATCCTCTAAAACAAACGAAACGAAAATAACCACCAAATTATATTGGAACTTGCCGTTTACACAATCCAATAGAAAAACGTAATTGGATTCGAATTTTGTCGAAGCACGTAACCACAAAACTCGGACCTTGGTGAACAAAAGGAGTGGTAATTCTGCATCATCCTAGGACCAAGAATTAAACGTTATTTTCAACTTGGAACGTAGACTAAAGGGAGCAAATTCATCTGCATGCTGATCTGTTGTTGTCAAGATGAAAGGATTATCTACACACGGCCTCATCGAGTCAGGATGTCGAGCGGACGGTAAAGCAACAAATATTTTAAATATTATTTAATAAAACTTAACTCTATATTGTAATACCTTGTATTCCTATTTATGCATTTTCTGATCTTCCTAACAGTTGAAAGAACCTTCACACCCTGTATTTAAAGAATTATAAAAACCATAACTGAATTTAATATAAAACCTTGAATCCGATTGATAATCGATTACTTCTGACTTATAGCCTTTCGTATCTAAAGTAAGAGAAACAATTTTGTTGGACAAGAAATATTAAATATTAATAAAGAATCATTTCAGAATTTCAATATCTTCTCATTTATATAAGATTTAATGGAGTGTGAATAAGAAATAAGATAAGTAGAGAGTATAACCAATACTCACCGTACGCGGTGGGTTAACCTACAAATTTCCCTTGTCTGGGAACCACAGCGCTATTCGCGGACTTCTCAGGTATTAAAGAGAGGAGAATTCAATAAAAATGTCTGCTATTCTCTTCAACATAGAATAGGCTTGAGCGGAATTTTTGAATTACGCCCTATACACATAATTTTCACTCACATTAACACCATTATATTAAATAGAGAGATAAAGGAGATATAATTAACAATATTACAACACATACTAAATTAAGATTCAATATAAATTGGCACATTAATTAAATAATCAGAGAAGAGAAACAGAGAGGTACGTAGTAGGTATAATATAAATTGGCGCTCAACTAGTGTAGGGCTTAAGTTAAGTAAAACCATAATTTTATAAATATTACTTAACTCGAGCAGGCAACTGTTGGAGACAAAAAATGCATACCAGAGGAGTGTCTAAAAAGATGATGAAGGAACGAGAAACGGAAGAAGAAATAGGAGTAGTCACAGATAGTGAAATGGAACAACAGACAGGCGATAAAGAAAAAACTGAAGTAATCACGAACAAGGAAAAGGAAGTAGATGAAGAAGATGCCCAAGGGGATCAACCAGATAAATCCAACCAAAAGGAAGACATAAGCATGCAGGAGATGTTGAGAAGACTATTGAAAAAATTCGACAGAACAAATGAGGAAAACAAGGAAAATTTTAGGAAACAGGAGGAAAACTCAAAGAGACAGGAGGAAAAATTCGATAAAACAAATGAGGAAATTAAGGAAAACTCAAAACTAATGAACGAAAGGCTCGATAGGAACAATGAAAGTTTAATCCAAATTTACGAAAGGTTTGACAGGAATGATGAGGGTTTAAGACAAATGAAGGAAGAGATCCTACAAATAAATGAAGAAAATTTAAGGCAGATTAACGAAAGAATTGAGAATATCCATGTGACAATTAACCAAAAAGTGGACAAAAATAATGAGGAAAGAAAACTAGAAATAGCCGAAACAAATGAGAAGTTAGAAAAAACCAACGAAACAGTAATACAGGTCCGTGAGGAAATACAAAATAAAATTAATGACACACAAAATGAAAATAAAACGATGGTCGAAGGACTCCAACAGGAGACTGTAGAAAGATGCGAGAAGATTAAATAGGAGGTACATCAAATACGGGAGGAGAATAAGGAAGGGATTACACAAGTACAGACTGACATGGGTGAACGACTGGAGAGGGTATATGACAATTTAAACAACGTAGAAAGCCAAATTAGTAACCAAATATACTGTTACTCACCGTCTATGGCCTTTCCGTGATGTTATTTCGTTGTTTACATGTTTCGAGGCACTTGCCTCATCATCAGAACTTTATAAAAACTAATGTATGTCATCAATGATGACATGTGTCAAAATACTAAAACACAATACGGCATTAAACTATGTACAGAACTTGCTTTAAAAATGAGCACGTCAATGTTAGGTGTGCCTTGCAAGACAACACGCGCCGTACTGAATATGAATAAAAGTAAAATCAAGGAAATCCGTAGACGCGAATTACAGATCCAAGAAGAAGTGGATTCATAGCGGGATAGAACATGCCAGCATAATCATATAACCAACCACGATAACCGGGAGTCAATTAATTTTCGAAGTTATAAACGTAACCCTATGGAGTTTTTGAAAAGGTTGGAAGAAATGATAACACGAAATAGAGAGAACCGTTGTAGTATAATCTGAGGTATGATTGATGATATGTTTAAAGATACATACAACAATTGGTGGACGGCGGTGCGTCCGGATATACAGGACATGACAGAATTCAAAAGGCAATTCAGAAAAAATATTGGTCGGAGTCGACCCAGAATATGGTCAGGAATAATTTGAGCAACGGTCGATACGAGGCAAACGTAGGACAGTCTCCTACATCATACTTCCTTGGAAAGGTATGCATGGCCCGTAATTTAGAGCCCAGAATTCCAGAGGAGTGTTTAGTAATACAGCTCTCCTACCATTATGAGGAAGGAATAAAGAACGCTCGTATGTGTAGCCAAATTAAAACTATTCCAGCCATGGCAAAATTTCTGGAAAATTATGAACATGAGACCCATTATCAACGGAACCGAATACTAAATTCTAAATACCATAGATATAATGGCAACGACCAACAACCAAATTCCAATAGTAATAATCACAATCAACCAAATCAGAATATTAACCCGAATAGAACACAGAATATCCACCCAAATAATAATCAGAGGAATTATAATTATCGGGGTAATAATCATTATAATTACCGCGACAGTCAGAATAATGGAGGAGATGGGGACAACCGACCCAATAACTACAGACACCATGTAAATTATATATACTCCCGACCTCAAAATAATCAGAGACGGTATTACCCGAGGACACACCAGTATAACAACTACTATAATCAGTCACGACATGAGGACGAATACCAAAATGGAAGAAATTATAGGGCAACGGACCATAACTCAGAGGACAGATACGAGCCATTACAGAACCAGCGTCAGAACTCAACGGAAAATAGAGAGGATGAGGGAAGCCCTCATTTAAACTAATAGAGGCAGTGAGAACTGAAGAATACCCATCACTGAACCAATCTCTTGGGGACCAACGACCGATAACTAGACATACAAATGACCAGACCATAACTATCATCACCAACCATTATTTGAAAAATATTAGGGAAGACTTATTGGAAGAGGATGATAACCACGTACACAGTAATAATAATAATGAAATTATATATGTAATAGCTAAATTAAATGGAAGACAGTCGACAATTATGATAGATACGGGGTCCAACATCTCGTTAATAGATAGTACCGAACTGGAAAAAATCCAGTGAGAAGGCCAATTACCTATACCCACCTTACCTGTGAATAATATAATAATAATTGGAGCCACTGGACGACAAAATAAAACTGTTAAAAAGCAAGTATCACTCGACCTCACAAATAATAATGTAACAATACCAATAGGATTCTTAGTCGCAACGGGGTTACCGTTCAACGTACTGATTGGATGTGACATATTACGACAACATTCAGCAGTAATTGACTTAAATAAAGGAATAGTATCATTAACATCCGAAGAAGGATTATGGACAGCAGAATTTGTAGACGCTAATGGAACCATTCCAGTTAATGACAAATGTCAGGTCATAAAAAGTTATTTTTGTAAGAATAATAAACTGCAAGAAGCAATCCAATATGAGGACGACGATCCAGAACTATGGCAGAGTAAGTTGGAAGAGATACGAGAGTTCCAAAGAGAAAAAACCTGTCAACAAATAAGTAAGGTACAGGCCGAAAATTTAATTGAAATATACACATATTCTCCAACACTCCAGGTAAAGTTAAGGGTTACCAGTGTGAAATAAATTTTAAGGAACCGGTAGACTTTCGTAGAAAATCCTACCCAATAGCATATTCAATAAAAAACTAAGTTCGGGAAGAAATAAATCGTACGGTCAAGGATGACATAATAGAATATAGTCAATCACCCTATACCAGTCCCATAGTGGCAATCCCAAAAAAGAATGGAAAGGTGAGAATTTGCCTGGATGCTAGGGAGATAAATAAAATGATTATAAGCGATAGGACTTCCCCTGGCGAGATAGAAGAAATCCTGAAAAAATTTCATGGCACCAAATACATCAGTACTTGGTATATGGTATGCGGATATTGGCAGGTTGAGCTGCACCCAAATAGTAGAAAATATATGGCGTTCCTTTTTGACGGAAGGAACTATCAGTTTAAAAGGTTACCTTTCGGATTAATTAATTCTGTTGCTATATTCGTGAAATGTATGGACCAGATATTGGGACAAGAAACTCTACAATTCACTACAGTATATGTAGATGATTTACTGATAACATCTTCTCATTGGGATGAACATTGCACAAGGGTAGAACAAGTACTGAGAAAGCTGTCTGAGAATAATATAACACTTAAACTGAACAAATCTAAATTTATTGCTAACCAAGTTTTTAGGTTTTAATTTGACAGAGATGGGTATATCGCCTTCAACAGAGAAAGTAGAAGAAATTCAACAGTTCCCTACTCCAAAAAACAGAAAACAGTTACAATCCTTCCTTGGAATTTGTAACTATTACCGCAAATTCCGAGATAATTATTCAGAAATAACTGCTAAATTCCAAAAACAGCTATCATCCAAGGACAAATGGGCATGGGGACCAGAACAAGATAAAGTTATACAACTAATCAAAGAGAAATTTCTAGAGACTGTTATGCTGCACCACCCTGACTTTAATAAACCCTTCTATCTAAATTGTGATGCAAGCAATGTAAGTTTAGGAGCCACTTTGTATCAAGAAGATGAAGAAGGACATCACATGGTAATTAGTTTCGCCAGCAGAGTGTTAAACAACTGCGAACGCAACTATAACGTCACTGAAAAGGAGTTGCTAAGTGTAGTATACGCATGCAATAAGTTCAGGACCTATATACTTGGATACCCAGTGACCGTAAGGAGTGATCACAAATCCACCTCATTCTTAAAACGATGTAAGCTCAGTCATGGTCGATTAACTAGATGGGTCCTTGCACTGCAAGAATATCACATTAATTGGGAATATATACCTGGAAGGAAGAACATAGCACTATAAAATAGGTTAATTACCTTCTATCAACGTTTCTTAAAATCCTTTTAGGATGACTCGAGTTTCGACACCATTTGGTGTCATCATCAGATCGGAATATGAATTAGGTCAAAACATTTTGATGCATATACATCGCGTCAGATATTAAAAAATTAAAAACAACACATAACATTATATAAATAATAAATAAACTATATCACAACAAAATAACATTACAACAATAAAATATAAAAAAATATAAAAACAACGCGGCCGCAAACGAATCTGTACAGGAACGCCCCCACGGTAAGACTAATCAATGCTGGTTTGACCTTGGTTCAATTTTATCGATCTGATATAGCCAATTTCTCGCTCTATAAGATCGATTCTATTAAATAAAACATTATTGGTATGTATTGCTTTCTCATTTAGGATACGATTGTGATCCTTCTTTATGGCTTTATATATCTCGAACCTTTCAAGGGTGTCCAACTTTAGTGACTTTTTACATTTATGTAGGATATCCAAATTATCATTAATACTCTTTATATTATGGTTATATGAGCTCTAATGTTCTGCAAATGTAGATCTTATTACATTTGACTTGGAGCTTGGGATATGTTCTTTATAGCGTAATTTGAAAGAACGACCTGTTTGTCCTATATAGAACTGTGTGCAATCAGAACAATTAAGTCTATATACACCAGTACCATCAAATATATCGGAGGGTATATTTTTGTTAGTAAATGTAAGTTTTTTCTCAAGTTTATTACTTGCCTTTGAGGCCAAAGTAATATTATGCTTTTTTAATTGGTTTTTTAAAGTATGGTATAGATTTTCACCATATTCTATAGCAATGTATTTGTTTACTTTTTCTTTGGATACATCAATATTTATTGGTTTATTTTGTTTTTTATTAATTATTCTATCTACTATATGACTTTTGTATCCATTGGCTAATGCTATGTGTTTGATAATGTTTAGTTCATTGTTATAATCATCTGTGGATAAGGGCAATGCCAGCAATCTATGAATCATACAGTTGAAAAAAGCCATTTTTTGTGAAATAGGGTGATACGATGAGGCGTGAATAGCATGATCCGTGATTGTTGGTTTTCTGTAAATATTATAGTTAATTTTATTATTTATTTTAGTTAAAGTTAAATCTAAAAAATTAATTTTATTATTCATTTCAGTCTCTAATGTGAATTGTAAATTATTTGTAATTGTATTCATATGTTTTTTAAGCATTTCTAATTGTCTGCAATTGCCATTGTAAATCATTATTGTGTCATCCACATATCGTCGGTAAAATAAAATTTTTGTATAATGTTTGTTTTTAGTCGATAAAATTTCGTTTGTTTCAATATGATTTAGGTAAATTTCAGCCAGGATGCCTGACAATGGGGATCCCATAGCTAAACCATCCCGTTGTAAATAATATTTGTTGTCGAAAGTAAAATAATTTTGTTCTAATATTACTCTTGTCAAATTGATTAACTCATCAACTGTTTCATGATTTAATGTGGACTTAGATAGTAATAAATTTTTAGCTATTTCTAACGTTTCGGTAATAGGTATGTTCGTGTATAGATTTACTATGTCGAATGAGGCGAGAGTGTGTCTCGGCTCGATTGTAATAGTTTTTGTAAGTTCGACCAGTTCTAAACTGTTTTTCAAGCTATAATTTTTATTGAACGTTATGTGTTGTCTAAAAATTTTTTTGAGTTTTTTGGCAATTTTATATGAAGGTGCAGACATAAAATTAACTAAAGGACGGACAGGCATATTATTTTTATGTATTTTAGGAAGGCCCTTAAGTCTATGGGCCTTGGGATCTATCATTTTTAGGTATTTTTTCTCATCGTTCGTTATGACGTATTTTGATTTATTCAATATTGATTTTACTTTATTGTTAAATGTAAGAGTGGGATCGCTATGAATCTCAATAATGTTATTGTTTTTAATGAAGTCCAGTATCTTGTTTTTATAATCATCATAAGTTAAAATTACGAGAGTTTGACTATTA
Source organism: Magicicada septendecula (assembly GCA_034769895.1). Taxonomy (NCBI): domain Eukaryota; kingdom Metazoa; phylum Arthropoda; class Insecta; order Hemiptera; family Cicadidae; genus Magicicada; species Magicicada septendecula. Next base: position 366,769,030 of record CM068375.1, read on the forward strand.
TAATAGAATATGGTGAAAATCTATACCATACTTTAAAAAACCAATTAAAAAAGCATAATATTACTTTGGCCTCAAAGGCAAGTAATAAACTTGAGAAAAAACTTACATTTACTAACAAAAATATACCCTCCGATATATTTGATGGTACTGGTGTATATAGACTTAATTGTTCTGATTGCACGCAGTTCTATGTAGGACAAACAGGTCGTTCTTTCAAATTACGCTATAAAGAACATATCCCAAGCTCCAAGTCAAATGTAATAAGATCTACATTTGCAGAACATTAGAGCTCATATAACCATAATATAAAGAGTATTAATGATAATTTGGATATCCTACATAAATGTAAAAAGTCACTAAAGTTGGACACCCTTGAAAGGTTCGAGATATATAAAGCCATAAAGAAGGATCACAATCGTATCCTAAATGAGAAAGCAATACATACCAATAATGTTTTATTTAATAGAATCGATCTTATAGAGCGAGAAATTGGCTATATCAGATCGATAAAATTGAACCAAGGTCAAACCGGCATTGATTAGTCTTACCGTGGGGGCGTTCCTGTACAGGTTCGTTTGCGGCCGCGTTGTTTTTATATTTTTTTATATTTTATTGTTGTAATGTTATTTTGTTGTGATATAGTTTATTTATTATTTATATAATGTTATGTGTTGTTTTTAATTTTTTAATATCTGACGCGATGTATATGCATCAAAATGTTTTGACCTAATTCATATTCCGATCTGATGATGACACCAAATGGTGTCGAAACTCGAGTCATCCTAAAAGGATTTTAAGAAACGTTGATAGAAGGTAATTAACCTATTTTATAGTCTTAATCGTTTCTGGAGGCAAGAAAAATGTTTAAATTGAATGCCAGGCAGGTAAAAATTGCCTTTCAATATATGAATTTAAGGTTAAAACTACTAAAAACGGCACTAAATATTAGATATAACAAAACATGTTTAAGTTTGCAAATCGTGCCGAGTTATGTCCAAATAAAAATAACATCTAATTCTTATAGCGCTAAAAAAACTAAAGAAATGGCCACTAAATTATGGATTAAAAATGAAATAAAACAATTGCATAGTAAAAAGAACTTACTCAATACGATGCTCATGAAAAAACATCTCGAACTTTTACAAAACTTACATGCCTCACAAGTCCAAAATGTGTAACATATTGGATTGAAAGACAAATAAATAATACCATTATAAAGAAAAAGAAGACACAAAATAAAAAAATTCGTAACTTATTGAAAAAACAGAACGACACGCAAGAGAACAATATAATAAATCACCAGTTTTACCCTCGTATTGTTAATCTTACTGGAATACAGTTCAACAATGAAGAAACCAACTTATTGAATAAAGGCTTAAAATACAATCTTAAAAACAATAGTTCCAAACAATCACTCTGTAATGAAATACTGAACGCTGAAACCGCAATAAATTCCATATCCAATGAAGAAACGAAAACAGTAATAAGACATGCAATTGATAATAAAATAAAAAAAGTTATGAACGCCAAAAACATAAAGAATACAAAAACTATTTACCATAGCGAAACAAGGGTGTTTAATGAGATAAAGACGAAATTAATAGACCATAACGCAATCGTCACCAAAGCGGACAAAGGTCAAACTCTCGTAATTTTAACTTATGATGATTATAAAAACAAGATACTGGACTTCATTAAAAACAATAACATTATTGAGATTCATAGCGATCCCACTCTTACATTTAACAATAAAGTAAAATCAATATTGAATAAATCAAAATACGTCATAACGAACGATGAGAAAAAATACCTAAAAATGATAGATCCCAAGGCCCCTAGACTTAAGGGCCTTCCTAAAATACATAAAAATAATATGCCTGTCCGTCCTTTAGTTAATTTTATGTCTGCACCTTCATATAAAATTGCCAAAAAACTCAAAAAAATTTTTAGACAACACATAACGTTCAATAAAAATTATAGCTTGAAAAACAGTTTAGAACTGGTCGAACTTACAAAAACTATTACAATCGAGCCGAGACACACTCTCGCCTCATTCGACATAGTAAATCTATACACGAACATACCTATTACCGAAACGTTAGAAATAGCTAAAAATTTATTACTATCTAAGTCCACATTAAATCATGAAACAGTTGATGAGTTAATCAATTTGACAAGAGTAATATTAGAACAAAATTATTTTACTTTCGACAACAAATATTATTTACAACGGGATGGTTTAGCTATGGGATCCCCATTGTCAGGCATCCTGGCTGAAATTTACCTAAATCATATTGAAACAAACGAAATTTTATCGACTAAAAACAAACATTATACAAAAATTTTATTTTACCGACGATATGTGGATGACACAATAATGATTTACAATGGCAATTGCAGACAATTAGAAATGCTTAAAAAACATATGAATACAATTACAAATAATTTACAATTCACATTAGAGACTGAAATGAATAATAAAATTAATTTTTTAGATTTAACTTTAACTAAAATAAATAATAAAATTAACTATAATATTTACAGAAAACCAACAATCACGGATCATGCTATTCACGCCTCATCGTATCACCCTATTTCACAAAAAATGGCTTTTTTCAACTGTATGATTCATAGATTGCTGGCATTGCCCTTATCCACAGATGATTATAACAATGAACTAAACATTATCAAACACATAGCATTAGCCAATGGATACAAAAGTCATATAGTAGATAGAATAATTAATAAAAAACAAAATAAACCAATAAATATTGATGTATCCAAAGAAAAAGTAAACAAATACATTGCTATAGAATATGGTGAAAATCTATACCATACTTTAAAAAACCAATTAAAAAAGCATAATATTACTTTGGCCTCAAAGGCAAGTAATAAACTTGAGAAAAAACTTACGTTTACTAACAAAAATATACCCTCCGATATATTTGATGGTACTGGTGTATATAGACTTAATTGTTCTGATTGCACACAGTTCTATATAGGACAAACAGGTCGTTCTTTCAAATTACACTATAAAGAACATATCCCAAGCTCCAAGTCAAATGTAATAAGATCTACATTTGCAGAACATTAGAGCTCATATAACCATAATATAAAGAGTATTAATGATAATTTGGATATCCTACATAAATGTAAAAAGTCACTAAAGTTGGACACCCTTGAAAGGTTCGAGATATATAAAGCCATAAAGAAGGATCACAATCGTATCCTAAATGAGACAGCAATACATACCAATAATGTTTTATTTAATAGAATCGATCTTATAGAGCGAGAAATTGGCTATATCAGATCGATAAAATTGAACCAAGGTCAAACCGGCATTGATTAGTCTTACCGTGGGATTGTTCCTGTACAGGTTCGTTTGCGGCCGCGTTGTTTTTATATTTTTTTATATTTTATTGTTGTAATGTTATTTTGTTATGATATAGTTTATTTATTATTTATATAATGTTGTGTTGTTTTTAATTTTTTAATATCTGACGCGATGTATATGCATCAAAATGTTTTGACCTAATTCATATTCCGATCTGATGATGACACCAAATGGTGTCGAAACTCGAGTCATCCTAAAAGGATTTTAAGAAACGTTGATAGAAGGTAATTAACCTATTTTATAGTCTTAATCGTTTCTGGAGGCAAGAAAAATGTTTAAAAAGAACATAGCAGCCGATATCTTGTCCCGAATAAACATACAAGACCAATCGTTCGATGGAGAAAAGGAACAAATTGCTAAGGTGTACAATATTATTAAGAGTAGGAAGGATTTAGAAACCATAACAAACGAAATTAATCAACATCAAAAACTGGATCCCAAATTAATGAACATACGCCAGAAGGTGCAGAATGCTGATGAAATTATTACAAAATATTACTGTGCACATGATGATAGATTATTTATTAAAGTTACCCCTAATCAAGAAAGCTGGAAATTAGTAATTCCAACAGCTGTGGAAAATAAATTAATATTAGATTACCATATAAGATATGGACACATGGGAGCCATAAAAATCGTTAAAGCCCTGGAAGAACAAGTGTACATAAAGAATATAAACAGAAAGGTACAAAAATCAATTCAAACCTGTCACATCTGCCAAATGGTTAAATGTAACAATGAGAAGAAGGAGGGAGTAATGATTCCCATTACATCCAAACATAAACTGGAGAAAGTATTCCTGGACATATGTGGACCATTCCCACGCAGTGGAGGGAAGCATAGATATAAATTTATTATTATTATTTTCGACCATTTTACTAAATATACTAAACTTTACGCTATCAGCAGAGCCACTACCAAGAAAATTCTGGAGATAGTCATTGGACATTACATACTAGAGATTGGTAAACCTACATCCATTATCACAGATCATGGTACGCAGTTCAAAGGAAATAAATGGAGGGATAGTCTTCTAAAACATGGTATTAGAACATATAAGACTTCAGTCTACCACCCCAGCAGCAATCCTGCGGAACGAGTATTGAGGGAGGTTGGCAGGATACTCCGAACTTACTGTCATGACCAACAGAGGAGGTGGCACGAATACTTGTTACCTACTGAAGAATTTCTCAATATATCTTACCATCAATCTATTGAAAATATACCATATACTGTAATGTTTGAAAAGCCTCCACCTAGGGAAATCCAGGATATCATCAATTTTCCAATTAACCCAGAGTATCAATTTGAAAACATTAAATTTTATAACCAAGTAATGGAGAAGGCAGAACAACAGAAAAAGAAGTATAAAAAGAATCATCCAAAACCAATAAATTACCAGGTTGGTGAAAAAATATTAATAAGGAATAGAGAGTTTACTCAGTACTCTAGAAGGAATAACGAAAAAATTATTATTATATACAGGACCCTATGTAATAGCAAAAAATAATAACAGTAATACTTACGAAATAATGAACCCTATCACGAAAAAAATTAAGGGAACATTAGACGAATTTATAGATATTTTTATCTATAAAAAAATATCATGAAGAAACACTATCACCAATCATCAAGGACTGACAAGACGGACGAAAATATATGAAAATAAACCACAAAATTCAAAAAGAAGTAAGAACGTCTTACTATATGGTTACAAAGAAATTATTTTGAAGATTTAATAAAACCCCAAGATTAAAAAAGGAAGTACGAACATATTACTATATGTTTACAAAGAAATTATTCTAAATATTTAAGAATAAAACCCCAAGATTAAAAAACTATATAAAGAAAAACTGTGACATTAAAAAATACGCCAAAATATATTAATACATAAAATACACTGCCAGAACTTACCTGTACTCAGTCGCAACTACTTACCTGTTATTTAAATTTTATCAGAAGACCAAGGTCGCCACGATTATTTTTTATAGGCTAAAATATCGAAAACCTTTATACTCCACCTTAAATAAAAAGGGACAATTTAGCTATCTGACCACACCCAATTAATAATTCAGAAAGATCCCGGAACGTTAGACGAATTTTGCAACACAGAAATGAGAAAGTGGTAATGACGAAATAACTTAGGCTAACACATGTTCAAAGTAAACTAAATAATTTTTAATGAGTTAAACACAGACACTGGAAAGCGAGTTTATAAAATATACATTTATCGTTCATATTTAAGTACTAATTAAGGTAGCCCATTCTGCATCACTCACACACACACATGCCATTTTACCCTTTATTATGTTTTGTAATCCCTTTATTACTTAATATTTTGACACGGTTCACAAACGCATCACCGGCCGAACACGTGCATTCACCGACTTGGTTAGTTGCCCGTTATTTCGGTTCCATTGTCAGTCGTTCGTCACTAGTTGTACACTGGTTCCACTACGTTAATTCCGCGGGTCCCGGTCGGTACTAAAACGGTATTATTTTGAAGTGATCACGTTTTGGAAAGTTCAACCGACCGGGGCCGAGTCGCACTAACTACGTCTGATGCCCGTAGTAGGTTTTCGTGGACTGCCTAATGTAGACTGCGTAAATGTACTGCCAGCGGGCGGAAGCTGTGGTTCACTGCCACCTGATTTCGTCACCGTGCATAGCTGATTTGCTGTGGCTTATGAGCTATGACTATGACACATAGTGTGTTTTTTCCTATTGTGTGCCGATGATATTAGGCATTGCCCTTCTGACGTCACTAAAAGTAGGCGGTCCTTAGCTGCATTTCCTGCAGGACGGCTAAGGAGACGGTGAATAAAATTGTTCTCCAGGCATCTTGGTTTTTGGACGACGGCGTCACTCCGAGCGCGAACCTGGATCGTTGCGTGCGTGCACCATCACATTCACGCACAGTTCTGAGAAATCGAGGGTGGTACAAATTCTTTGCTTGGTTTCGCAACTGATTACTGCGTCGTGCCTTTGTTTCAACACTGTTTTCTTGCCACGTGGTCTGTTACAATGGAATTAACGTTTGTCGGAAAATAAAACTTTCACCATATTTTTTATAAAACCCCGAAATGAAATAAAATAAAATGCCCCATATTTTAGACGCGTTACAATACCCCCTCAATGAGAATTCTGCTGTCCAGAACAGAAGAAATCTCATTGATAAAACCCCCAAGAGGACCGGTGAGGAACTGGTGCCAACAACCCCCTTGTTCGTACACTTCATGGGTACACGACCCCTCTGGCTCAGCGACCATGGACGCATCTGAACGAGATCACTGGACTTCTCTGTAAGAGATCCCAACACCGAAAAATCGAACAGACTCGTACCCCAGCACACCTCACCTTCTAACATGCTACCCCCCAAAATCCTCAATCCCTGGCTTAGATTATGCCAGATCCTCCACCGATATGTTTCCCCTTGTATCCTTGTATGCAAGCTGGGCTGCCTTTAGCAGATACTGGGCTCACACACACTCACATTACCTACTGACATTACATATTATAAAATTGAAAACTTTTTCAAAAGTTATTTAAATTACAACCCATTGGTTGTTTTCAGGTAAAATCACTTCATAAATTTTCTATAAATTTTAAATTATTCTCTTCCCTGGTTTCTGTGTTTATTTAAAATAAGTTGATTTAAACATTTCTTCTAATTAAGAACATCCTTAACCTAACATGTGATCACTTATAGTCTAACAATACAATTCAATACAAAATAAATCAATAATCATAAACATGGTTAGTACACAAACAATACAATAATCAAAACTTAAAATATCCATTATCTGGCAGGCGAAAAATCAAGATTTTTTTTTTTCAACAAAAAATATTTTCCAAAAAAATTTTAAAATTCAAAGACAAATTTAATTTATTAAAATGTTTTCTTTACATATAGAAATTATTTAAAACTTGTTTAAATTGATTAAAAAACACAAGTTAAATTGACTTCCTTCCTCAACAAGCTTAGTATGTATATGACCTGACTGTCAGCTGATCAAAACTAGGTCAAGTCCAAAAACCTTGACCTACATACATTATGTACAAGTTCTATCTGAAAATACATTTAAAATCTGTAATAATCTAACTTGAAACACAAAACATAATAAAATAAAACATTTAAAATAACAAAATAATATTATAAATAATAAGCAAATTGATATTTAAATTATTCAAAATAAACAACTCTTAATTTTACATTATTTTCAAATTCTATCAAAATTCTGTCACTGGTTGCAATTAAAGATTTTATATATTCTTATTATAAATCTCTCTCTCTACTTGACAATCTCATTCTCCATTACAGTGGGTGATTCAGATATTTATCTCATTCATTGTACTACTTGATCTGTATACACATATAATCTTTCTCCCTTTGACTCTAACCTCTAACAACTGTAACTCACATGACACCCATCTCTATCAAAATATCTATCAAAACACTCTCTAAACCTCAACTTACTAATAAACTCAATTCGCCACCTTCTCTCGATATATAAAAAAATACTCTCTAACCCTTTGTACTTAGGATACATGTTTCCCCCCCAAAAAAAACTCATTTCCCATTATCTGGTTCCTGGATTCTACCTAAGGTGACCCCTTCCCACTAAATCGGACCCTTCCCGTCCCAACCTATCATTATGTTGCGGACTCCTACATTACACTACCCCCTACTACAAAATTGCCATCCCCAAAATCTCAATCTTATTACCTCACTTCAAATATAACAAAATAACATCATCAATTATAAACAACAATATATCACTCAAAAACTCTACATATATTCTCCACAACTACTGTGTCAACATCAATACTTCTCAAAACTCTATAATATACATTAACTCAAAACAACATTACATTAACTCAAAACAATATTTTCTCTCTACTACCCCTTTAACTTTGACTTCAACTTGGACAGATCTATATGTCCCACCAAATATTCATCACCCAAAAACTATCTCTTATTAACTTGCACAAATTATTACTTTACTTCTCACTTTATTAAATTACTTTTCTCATTACTTTAAAATAGCATCTGTAATACATTAAAACATTACATTAAACATCAATTACCTGGAACATTTACAACCAATATACCAGTGACATTTTATTGCTGATCAGCTGATATCCCTAACACAATGAAAACACATCTCAAAATGGAACAAATTACATGAAATATATATATTTATCTATCCTTACTTCTCACCTCCTTGTTTCCCCTTTGTCTGATTCTGATACTTTATGTTAACCGCCTGCCAGACGGTTTAATTATTGGCTTAGGTTCAAAAATACACACATAATGAAAACACATTTTTATCAATGCTTATATCTAACTTACAACAATAAAATAACACACTTAAAATTATGGAATGAACACCTTATAGTGAATGTATGAGCATCTAGTTATTTAAACAGAACACAAGCATTTTATTGGGTCAAAATTTGAATTAGCGGTTTTTTATGTTATGAATTTAAATTCGTGGCTCCTCTGAGACACCCCCTGATCCACACACAAAAATTTCCAAATTTATTCTTAATAATTATTATATATCATCTTTCCATTATTATTAAAATTTTAATTATCATTTTTATTTAACACAATTATTTCAAATCAGCTCATTATTGAACAACAAATCTTTTCATATAAGTTACCTGTAAACATTTTAATTATACTTGATTGGTACCATAAAATCTTTATACTTACAGTTCATTTAAATTGACATACACAAAATATCTACCCCCTACACCCCAATACTTTCACCTCACCTCTGAAACATTTAACACAAATATTAGTTTAAATCAAACAATTTATCATTTAATTACCAAATTCACAAATCTCGTAAAATAATTTGAATTCCTTAAAAAATTTAATTACACAACATTTAAATAATCAATCAAAATATTTAACATGTATCAAATTGTTTTAATTAAATTAATTACTGAAAAATACAAGTTTCATTTCTACCAAAACAATTACAATTAACCAATTACTGTTTTCAAAATTAATTCTGTTTATTTATTTAACTTGCAAAATATTAATCTTATTATTACAACAATTTTCTACCTACATACACTGTTCACTTAACCACAACACATACAATTGAATTCCCTACATATTTATTTACAAATCTGATTCATTATTTATTCAGTTGTCATATTTCAATGTCCAAGTCAGCTAAGTTAAAACCCATAAAACAAAATATTTAACTGTCCTTTATTGTTTTATGGTTTAGCCTCCATCGTCAAAAAGATATCTCACATATTTATAGACTAAATGATTTTTGTTTACCTTGAGTTTATTATTATTGTTTTCATAAACCATTATTTCTAAATTCTTCATCATACCATTTATTATTTCATACAACTTGTCGCTATCAGTGAATTTTGTCTCGTCTCCGTCAGTAATTTTTCTAAACACCACATCAATTATTTTATCGTTATTTATAACAGTTTTATTCAAATATTTCTCTCTCTCTATTTCATCATCTCTCTCAATATCTAACACCTGCACCAACATTTCATAACCTCTATTACTCTCAAAAATTTTTATTTCTCTCTCTCTCTTTCATTACAACACCTCTCATAACCATACTGAACTCTCCCATTCCATGCAGAGGGCAATACCACAAAATTATTTAAATACCCTATATGAACTTCTGAAGAACTCTCGTCTTCTACAAAATTTATTGAGGAACTCTTGTCCTCCATCCACACTTGTGAAGTCTCTGCTTCACATTTAACCCCATAAAAATTTGCCCCCTGTTCACCTTCTACATTTAAACTACCCCCATACTCCCTTTCTAAATCATAAGCACTAACTAACAATCCATGATCAACCTCAACTCTCATTCTACTCTCATTTTCACTATTGTCTACTGTATCACTTTTTGATACCCCATTTTCAGCTACATCATCATTATTCTTGTTTAATGTTATTTCATCATTATAATTAATTGTATTACTACCACTTACCTCAGAATTGTACTCATCATCTCCCACTATTTGTTCACTGTTATTTATTAATTCATTATCGTTATCACTCACCTGGTTAATTATTTCTTCACTACCATCAACAACATTGTTACCACTTTCTATTGCTACATTTTCAATTGCGTCACCGTTATCATTTTTTATCTCGTGACTACCATTTTCTACTATTTTACTCTCACTAACCCCTTCACTTACCTCGTTACTTTGTTTACTAGTATCATCACTATTTTTATTCAGGAAAGCGTATAGTCCCGTTTTTGTTCTTCCATTTGTCTAAGCTGAGTATTTAATTTACGCCAATCATCCTCAGTCATTCCTTTCAAAACCCTTTCAAACTCGCGCATGAATTCCGTACTATTCCCGAACTCTCCCCATCCACTCACTTTATTGTCTTGCGCCTCGGCCATGTTCAAAAATTTATTTGTAATATACTCTTTGTATAACGCCCACTATAACCCTTCTAACACACACTAATTATCCAGTTTAAATCAAAATACCCACACATAAACTAGTTATCCAAACGTACACTACCCACACATAACCTAATTTAACGTAATTATATACGATACAATTTTACAAGTACGTCATTACCACATCCTATTTTCTGTGCATTAAAATAGGTCTATCTCGTATAAATAAAATTAAACGAAAATCCTGGCAGGCGAAAGCCATTTGTGACATTAAAAAATACGCCAAAATATATTAATACATAAAATACACTGCCAGAACTTACCTGTACTCAGTCGCAACTACTTACCTGTTATTTAAATTTTATCAGAAGACCAAGGTCGCCATGATTATTTTTTATAGGCTAAAATATCGAAAACCTTTATACTCCACCTTAAATAAAAAGGGACAATTTAGCTATCTGACCACACCCAATTAATAATTCAGAAAGATCCCGGAACGTTAGACGAATTTTGCAACACAGAAATGAGAAAGTGGTAATGACGAAATAACTTAGGCTAACACATGTTCAAAGTAAACTAAATAATTTTTAATGAGTTAAACACAGACACGGGAAAGCGAGTTTATAAAATATACATTTATCGTTCATATTTAAGTACTAATTAAGGTAGCCCATTCTGCATCACTCACACACACATGCCATTTTACCCTTTATTATGTTTTGTAATCCCTTTATTACTTAATATTTTGACACGGTTCACAAACGCATCACCGGCCGAACACGTGCATTCACCGACTTGGTTAGTTGCCCGTTATTTCGGTTCCATTGTCAGTCGTTCGTCACTAGTTGTACACTGGTTCCACTACGTTAATTCCGCGGGTCCCGGTCGGTACTAAAACGGTATTATTTTGAAGTGATCACGTTTTGGAAAGTTCAACCGACCGGGGCCGAGTCGCACTAACTACGTCTGATGCCCGTAGTAGGTTTTCGTGGACTGCCTAATGTAGACTGCGTAAATGTACTGCCAGCGGGCGGAAGCTGTGGTTCACTGCCACCTGATTTCGTCGCCGTGCATAGCTGATTTGCTGTGGCTTATGAGCTATGACTATGACACATAGTGTGTTTTTTCCTATTGTGTGCCGATGATATTAGGCATTGCCCTTCTGACGTCACTAAAAGTAGGCGGTCCTTAGCTGCATTTCCTGCAGGACGGCTAAGGAGACGGTGAATAAAATTGTTCTCCAGGCATCTTGGTTTTTGGACGACGGCGTCACTCCGAGCGCGGACCTGGATCGTTGCGTGCGTGCACCATCACATTCACGCACAGTTCTGAGAAATCGAGGGTGGTACAAATTCTTTGCTTGGTTTCGCAACTGATTACTGCGTCGTGCCTTTGTTTCAACACTGTTTTCTTGCCACGTGGTCTGTTACAATGGAATTAACGTTTGTCGGAAAATAAAACTTTCACCATATTTTTTATAAAAACCCCGAAATGAAATAAAATAAAATACCCCATATTTTAGACGCGTTACAAAACTTATACAAAATAATTAAAAAACAATATGATTTAAGATACATGCCAAAATGCCAAGCGAATTGAAGAACAAATTACATAATTGTTTATAACCAGTATAATTTTAAATGGAACAAGAAAAATGTATGTCAACATAATTAGTGGTAATGTGACCAGACAAGATGGTAAAATAAGAAGAACAATGGATAATTTAATGACTATAAATACACTGAAACTAAGTAATGATGATAATTAAGGCAATTACAATTTAGAATTTCTTGGAAACGAGAATAACAAATGAAGAGATAGTACTTAGAATTGGTGTCACAAAAAAGAAGATCAAAAATAGTTACAAATAATGACTGTCAAAAATGTTATCTGAAAATAGTTAATGAAAATAAGATGGAATCACGAAGGAAGGAATATATGAATAATTAAATATAAAACGCGACAGCGTAACGAATCCCCAAGATGTTTATTATTAATTAAATAAAAAGATTATTATGATATTATTGTATTTTTTATAGCTGACTGTAGATGAATTCCAGCAGTATTATATTGAAGTGTAGTGTGGGCAGCAGAGTATGAAGCCAAACAGTGCCTCTCTGAACTGTACCAGCTCACCTGTTAGGGAATGTTAGGGAAATTGAATATTTAAGGGATATTAGAACCGCTGCGAAGAATGACATCAGATTCCAAAAAGTATGAAGGAAGAAAACAGAAGGAAGATAGCTGACAGAAGAATAATGGAGAAACGCATTGATAGCAGTAACTAGAAATAGGAGAAACGTCAGACTAAGTTTTACTGATTATTGTGACCAATCATTGACAAGTAATGTTTAAGAGAAACAAGCCAAGAATATTAATATGATTAATGAATTGTCATTAAATAGAGAAAGGTAAATACAAGTCCAAAATGTCACATTGAGAATTCCATCATTGACCATTGAAAATTTAATATGAATATAAGGAAGATATTCAAGGGCATGGAAAAGATATAAGTTTATTTGACCCAAATTAAATTCAGGTAAATTAAACTTCTTTAGGAGGGGAAGCATATGTAACGTAACAGAAATACGGTCCTCGATGTTACATAAATAAAATGATAAAATTTAGAATAGGGAAGAAAATATATTAATTTTCCACACTTATAAAAAGGTCAGAAACCCAACCCATGATTGTTTAAATGTAATAAGAATGCAAGGTAAAAAAAGATAAGCATATAATAGTGTTAATAGTAATAAACCTCAAGGTTCAGTGAGAGGTAAATATCAGACATTGACACATATTGTAAAAAAAAAACTAATGTTGACTATTTCAGAATAATTGATGTTTTTAAAATAGATGAGAACGAGTAAATAGTGTATGACCTAAGTTACTCAAAAATACTTGTTATTAATTATATCATGTTATATTGTTATCATGACCGTGATGTTATATTTTGTGTTATCAAGTGAAAGTTTTTCTGTTGATAGAATATCAGGTAATTAAGTATTATATGTTATTAATTTACCGTTGTAGAGCTGTGGTTGAACTCAGTAATTGAGTACTAATTAATTTCATTTTTATGTGTTATCCATAGGTCAAGATAAAGTTTTTGTTAGATTTTATAAAGTTAATTATTTGTATACATGTACTTAGATAATAAGATGATTATAATTGTAAACTTGGATAAAAAGGCTATAATTGTTAACAAGGTACCAAAGGAGTTTAATACCACCATATCATAAATAGATAAAAGGTTCTATAATATTGCAGATAGTAACAAGTTAAATTCAGAAGTAGATCAAGGTATAATGATAGGCCTAACAACCAATCACATTATATAGTAAGTCAGATCAGAAAGGTTAGGTAAAGAAATTAGTAACAAATACTAAATACAATCTAATGAGTTAGTAGAAGTTAATAATAATTAATAATAACAAATAAATAAACTCAAATTAAACAAATTATTGTAATGCCATAGTGCAATGATACCGATAGATAATGTTTGGTAACGGAAAAATAATATTTGTTAAAATAAACAGACTAAGAGTAAAAGACAGCAAAATATATAAGAATTAGTAAACAAGCCATAAGTAAGATTATATTAGGATATAACGGAAATTTAGAAAGGGATTATTTTGGTGAGTGGAAGAACTTTGTATGAATAATATCGAATAAGAATAAAAAAATGGTTGCTAGGGATGACAAAATATATAGAATTTGTTGATTTGATTATTGAATAATTTTACATGAACGAGGAGAGTTTAGCTAAGAGAGATGCTCAGTAAAAAATTGATTTAATTTAAATACCAAGTACAGAGAAAGTTAAAATAAATGAATGATAAATTGCAATAGTTTGGTCAACTAACAGTTAACCATATTATATAATTGGACAATATAAAAACGATACACAAAGTAACGAAAAATAAAGGAAGAACTCGGATTGCCAAATTCCTGATAATGAACAAATGTTAAATTAACAAAGTAACGAAACCAGAGAAATAACTACATGCATAAAGAGATAATCCTCTAAAACAAACGAAACGAAAATAACCACCAAATTACATTGGAACTTGCCGTTTACACAATCCAATAGAAAAACGTAATTGGATTCGAATTTCGTCGAAGCACGTAACCACAAAACTCGGACCTTGGTGAACAAAAGGAGCGGTATTTCTGCATCATCCTAGGACCAAGAATTAAACGTTATTTTCAACTTGGAACGTAGACTAACGGGGGCAAATTCATCTGCATGCTGATCTGTTGTTGTCAAGACGAAAGGATTATCTACACATGGCTTCATCGAGTCACGATGTCGAGCGGACGGTAAAGCAACAAATATTTTAAATATTATTTAATAAATCTTAACTCTATATTGTAATACCTTGTATTCCTATTTATGCATTTTCTGATCTTCCTAACAGTTGAAAGAACCTTCACACCCTGTATTTAAAGAATTATAAAAACCATAACTGAATTTAATATAAAACCTTGAATCCGATCGATAATCGATTACTTCTGACTTATAGCCTTTCGTATCTAAAGTAAGAGAAACAATTTTGTTGGACAAGAAATATTAAATATTAATAAAGAATCATTTCAGAATTTCAATATCTTCTCATTTATATAAGATTTAATGGAGTGTGAATAAGAAATAAGATAAGTAGAGAGTATAACCAATAATCACCGTACGCGGTGGGTTAACCTACAAATTTCCCTTGTCTGGGAACCACAGCGCTATTCGCGGACTTCTCAGGTATTAAAGAGAGGAGAATTCAATAAAAATTTCTGCTATTCTCTTCAACATAGAATAGGCTTGAGCGGAATTTTTGAATTACGCCCTATACACATAATTTTCACTCACATTAACACCATTATATTAAATAGAGAGATAAAGGAGATATAATTAACAATATTACAACACATACTAAATTAAGATTCAATATAAATTGGCACATAATTAAATAATCAGAGAAGAGAAACAGAGAGGTACGTAGTAGGTATAATAATATACACTTTCACTTTACCTTTGTTTGTTTACGTCCACATTCCGGACGCCATCTTGCTTTGTTGCCAACTGTGAAAGTTATACTTACTAGAGTTCGTTGGGACATATTTGTGAGAGCAAATAATGGTTGTTCAAAATAAATAATAATTCATTTACTGACGCTCAAATCAATCTTGCTTTATTAAATTATAAAATCCAATTAAATTCATCTTTTTCAATTTAAATAAAAAACCTTGTACAGTCATACCCCGCTTTGCGCGACCCCACATAACGCGAATTCGCTATAACGCATTATTTTTTTCTAAGAAAATATTTATTATACACAACCCTCGAAAATTGTTGGCGTTTCCCACTCGCCAGATACCGTTTCCGGGGGGGGGGGGAATAAAACTTTATTATTTAATATTTACCATGTACCGCTACATTATTCATTAGCCCAGTTTATATTCTGATAGTCCCTTATCGAGTTGAAGATGAAAAATAATTGATTAAAAATAATCAAGCTGGACTAGGCTGAGTGTTTCCTCTTGTGGCCACTAACATGGCGAAGTCCCGACGAGAAATACCATTTGTCTATTGCTACACCAGGGTTGAAATCTTCTAAGGGTGGTCCATTTACTGCCAGCTGCATTAGATCTCCTAATGAAGTGATGTCCAGGGAAAGTCTCTGTTTCACTTTTATCCTGTTAACGAAGCTAAATCCTCGTTCACAAGATGCTGTTGTTACTGCCATGCATGCAACGCCATAAAATACTTTCTTTAGCTCACCAAAATGCTCAGGAAACTTGTACAGAGTTTTTAATAGCTCACCCAGTCCTTTTGAAGTTATTTGCTCTTCTTTAACCATCATTTTTAATTGAAGCCATTCCGATAGCAAAACATCCTCATTTATATCACCAGTAATAAAAACATGCGCCAATTGAAGAATCTCCTCATTGCCATATGCAGTTAGGGTGTCATCTTGAGGAAGGCACAAGAAATCCAGAACGTGGCACTTGGTGCCTACTACAGTCTCAAGTGTATCAAGACGGCACTTCAAGTAATGAACTGTGCTTTCGATCAGCTTATTACGGATTGATTTGTATTCTTCCTCCCCTTGAGACGTGTTTGTGAGAACAATTCCTTGGTCACCTTTGTATTTTGAGCAATTCAGTTTCTCTGAGTCTGAAGTGTCAGAAAGGAATTGTTTCACACTGGATCCTTCAGATGAAAGCAAGAACTGAACCATTTCCACCGTTACCATCATTGACGATCGTACCTGTGAGACCAGTAACTGTTTCAACTGTAAAACTTTACAAAATGGCTCTAGTTTCCCATACAGGTCAATCAAAAAGTTTAGTGTTTTTACAAACTTGTATGATGTAAGGATTTTTAGATAGCCTTTTGCTCTAGCTGCATCCGTAGCTTCTCCTGTTGTAGCTTTCCGGTTCGTTATATCCTCAAGATGGATGACCAGAGGTACGAGATCACGCCGCAAAGCTTTCGAAGCATCAGATTTACTACATAGCCACCGTACATTGTGACTATTTCTGAGTTTTACTATCTCACTTTCTAAAGTTTTCGCGGTGTTTTTAAGCTCATGGAGGCGTTTTGAGGATCGTTTGTAAAATTTGTATATGTTCTTCACAGTTTCGTCAAGCTTTTCTAGGTAAGGGATGGAATTGGCAGCATCAAGTATGGCCAATTGTAGATGATGTGCGGCGCAGTGAATGCTAATTAAATGCGGAGCTTCTTCTTTCAAACGAAGTACGAAACCTGACTTTGAGCCAATCATAGACGACGCCCCGTCAGTTCCCACACTAATCATGTACTTTTCTCTTCTCCAATCAAGCCCTAAGTTATCCAAGAGCCCAGTAACAGCAGTGAAATATGACTCTGCCCTACCGCTCTCGAGAGGCACAAGGCCTAAAAGGTCTTCTCTTATCTCCCCTTCACACACATAACGAGCATAAACAATCACATGTTCCTCAGCACTTCGGTCCGTGGAACCATCAATCAAAATACTGAAACACTGAGCATTTTTTAGTTTTTGAACCACATCTTCTTGTAACTGTTTAGCAATAAAATTAATGAAAACTTGGCAGTTTTTATCGTTTACATATTGTTTTGTCTCCACATTTACACCTAATTTAGTTGCAAGGGCAACTTGCTTAGGGAAGTCAGTGAATGGTTTTTCATTGATGCCTATAAAATAGGCTATGTTGAATAAAGTTGTTAGATGCTCAAACATAGAAGACTCTATTTTCTTAATACATTTGGCAAGAGGAGCTTTTCCTGGTTCTGACTCTACTTCAAGACGCGTTAAATTGTCCATATGTACTAGGCTTTTACCATGAAACACAAAAGTTTCCTTTTTCATGGAACCAGAAAATCCTGCTACCCATTTTGGGTCACTATTTTGAGGGTATTTAGCGCATATAGTACATTTTGCGCGGTCGGAATCGTAAGCTAGCCAGGGGAAGATATGCAGCCAAGCTCTTTGAAATTTTCGTTTCCCAGAGGAACCGTGAGTAGGCCTAAGTCCACTAGAACTCGCGTTTTCCATAGTAGGCATTTCAGTTTCCCTACTAGGCCCGGCACTTAAATCTCTAGCAATAAACGTCGCACTCGCAGACTCACTAGGCGTCGTCGTACTGACAGTAGAACTTTTTTTAAAGAAATAATTAAGTTTAATCTGTTTCATTATGAATAAAATAACACACGAAAAATAAAATACACGCTGAACACGATCTTAGAAATTGAGAATACTTTTAGTACACGAAACAATAAATCACACGCGTAACACATCCGGTCAACTCAACAATAATTAGCAGACTGTACAACTTGGAAGGAGTGACAAAGGCCGGCGGCTGGCGGCCCACGCAGAACGGCGTGAAATTTCCGCTCCCCTCTCTCAGCAACACTATTTTGTTCGACGTGTTTCAAGATGTTTATATCCAACAGAGCAGTTTTGTTTATAAAATTTACACGGTGACAGCTAACTGACGGCCTATGACTTCAACACGCGCCTTTACTAAAACAAAAACATGACGTGTTTTGGTTTAATAGACGTCCTTCTTTTTTCCATTTTTCATTCTTTCTCTCCTCTTTTCTCCTTTTTTTCACAGTCAAAACCCACTCGCCACTGGCGAGTGGGCGAGTGCAATTTTCGAGGGTTGTTATACATATTAACAATTACATATACAGTACCAATAATATTGTATATATACGTATCATCGTAAATGTAATGAATATGTAAAATTTGAATTTAACAACTAAAGTTTCCGTATTTTATTTTGAAAATGACAAATAAACACGTAATTACATTACTGTATTATTTTTTAAGGAGTACGAACATGTCAGCCTACCAACACATTTGGTGGAAACGTAAAAACAGTCAGCTGATTTGTACAGATAAATAAGAGGTTGCATTAGGTCAGATGTAGATCTGTATATAAGTGTCAGCCAAAACAGTAGTACGTTTTATAAACATACATGGCTGTGCCATTCACATTATAAATGTTATTTGACCTTGAATACTCTTGTTGGCGGGATTCTGATGAATGAGAAATCGTATCTCTATGCTGGAGACGCATGGTGACACTGAATAGACACAACACACTTTCACTACACACAGCAGTGGCTGATGTTTATTAACCATTTCTGAGTTCCCGATGCCACAACTCAGATTAAACTATGCACAATGTTTGTAGAAAAGGCGGACTTGTGTGACGTAGGCGTTAGTTTGCAAAATGCATCTTCCATTCCCGCCAGAAATGTATTCACATTTCTTGTTTATCTTGTCTCAGTCAAATAAACATTACTGTACTGTATACGTACTAATTTACATTCTTGGAATGATAGTTCGGGTTAATCCATCCTTTTTAGGGCCCCTTGTTGAACTTAAGTCTCGGTCAATTTCCTGGAAAACCATTCACTTTCCCCCCCCCCCCGTTATTTTTTCTAAACATTGGGAATACTGTACGTTTTCCTTTCAGTTTAGTTTGAACATTCAATTAGAACGGATTAACAATGTGCGCTGATAAAATGTCGAAATTAGCAGTTAAACGTAAATCGTTGACTCTTGAAGTTAAAATGAAAATTTTAAATCATATGCAGTCGGGTGTTGGTGCCACAGAAGTCGGTCGTGAGTTTGACATATCGGTGTCAACCGTACGTACAATTGTAAAAAAAAAAGAAAAAATTGTTCTATCCAGTCAGTCCACGGGTACATCTATTGCTGCTACAACAGTGAATCGGTCTAGATCCTCTATTATAGAAAAAATGGAACACCTACTGTCAGTATCGGTTGAAAACATGAACCAGTGGCAAATGCCTTTAAGCCAGGCTGTTATCATGGCTAAATCTAAGTCCCTGTTTGACGACATTAAAAAAAAGGAGGAAGAATTTTGACAATTGAATTTAAAGCAAGTCGAGGTTGGTTTGATTGATTCAAACGTCGCTGAAAACTTCACAGCCTTCGACTTCAAGGTGAATCAGCAAGTGCCGACATGGAAGCAGCTGATAAATATCCTTCCACATTTAAGGATTTGGTGAACAGTCGAAGCAATCCCCCAACCTTGTTTTCAATGTGGATTTGGAAGACAGGGCTGTTTTGGAAAAAGTTACCTTCACGCACTTTCATTTCTAAAAGTGAGCGACAGGCCCCCGGCTTCAAAGCGGCCAATGATCGGCTTACACTTCTATTAAGGGATAATGCAAGTGGAGATTTGAAATTAAAACCTCTTTTGGTGTACCACTCAGAAAATCCACGAGTGATGAAATTTTGTAAAAAAGAAAATTTGACCATCATATGGACATCAAACAAGAAGGCTTGGGTGACAATGGCTGTGTTTAATGATTGGTATCTTAACCATTTCATCCCCAAAGTAAAAAATATTGTGAGGAGAACGACTTAGAACATAAAGCCCTGTTAGTTCTGGATAATGCGCCTGGTCATTCTGTTACATTGGAAAGCCTCCAAACTGTTTTCTTGTTGATGTTGTGTTTCTTCCTCCCAATACAATTTCATTATTGCAGCCTATGGATCAGCGAGCAATTGCTGTTTTTAAACGTATTATTTGCGCTGCACATTCGACCAATTAATTCATGAAACAGATTCAGCAGACAAGCAGTCAATGAAAGAATGGTGGAAATCGTTTAACATTATGAAAGCCATTGAAAATATTGATCTTTCATGGAAAGAAGTTATGCAACATTGCATGAATGGTTGTGTAACGGGACAAAAGGGAGATTTTTATTTTATTTAAAGTCATGAAAATTTATTTTGTATCCGTTTGGCCAGTCCCACATAACAAGGTTGTATTCAAACAAAGAACAGTAGAGTGAAATTTTGAACGGAGGTGTTGTAATCGAATGCGATGTATGTTTTGTAACTCAAGTGGTTCCAAGAATTTGTTACGCACAATGTACGCACACACACCAGCGCGCGCGCAGATACGACGCACATCTGTCCGAAGAGACGCCTCAAACAATGGCGAGCCAAAACCACTGCATCGACAATGTGCTTTTAAGATGCCGGATATTAATTTGAGGCTCCGCCTACCACGGCCTCTACGTTGTAGTCGTTTGATATTGTTGACAACTTGGAACATTGGAAAGTCACACTACGTTTACGGTGATGAACAGTTTGTAATCCGAAGGCATTGCCTTCCCTGTTAAACCACCAGCCAGAGTAGGGACTGGATTAACAGTTGCCGTTCCCAGTCGACGAAATAGCTCTTCCCCGGCCGGGGTGAATACAAAAGTTCGCGAACCTAAAATCTATTCTAACATAGTCATGAAGTGTTAAAGTTCAATTTAAACTAACTAATTTCGACAGCGCAACAACATCTCAGATCGAACTAAGTGGAGTGAAACAAGAAAATTAAAAAATGTGATGAATGGACAAAACATTCGAATAGATACTCAGTGTGGCGTGTGGTCAGCAGGGACGCCAAGGCTAAGTAGTCGACTACCAATTACCCTGTATAATCAATTTCAATTTTTTAGGGCTCTAATTAATAAAACTGGGGTTTTGAAACGGTATGAATGTTGAGTGTGAGCAAACTGGGTCGTCTTATGTAGCTTTAGAATTTTAGAATAGCTATGAGAATAAAAACTCAGAATGAAGTAAAGCTCGGGTAATAAATGTTTTGATGAGTTCATTTTTTTATTACAAATGTTTTATTAATAATTGAGAAATGATATAGTAAAGAAATTTGAAGGAATAAATATGAGTTCTATTATGTACAAGAGAGTAGAGTACGTTATTGATATAACCTTGAAATTACATTGACATTCACCGTTCGTGTGAGAATCTTGGACCCGAATTAAGGTAGGTGAGATATGAAACATTATTTTATAATTGTGTATTTTTTAATAATAGCACAAATGGCGCACGAACTGAGGACAAGTTTTGTAAAGTAAAATTTATATAAAACCACACCTACAGGTGAATAACGTGATTTGAAGGTTAAGAAAAATACGTACAAATTAAGTAACAGACGTAAAATAGTATGTCATTGTTAGGGTGTCAGATGTTTTGTATGTAAGTAAATTGTATAAATTTATAATCTAAAAATGGCAGGCAATAATAACGAGAAGGATATAAATGAAATTACCAATTTTGATCAATCAGTTGTCATGAGCGGCATTGAAGCCTATTCGACTCCAAATGTGGGTCAAGACAATAAGACAAGTGAATTTAATGTTACAAGTAAAATAAATGTTTCTGATGACTCGGGGATTCAAATAACCCCAAGATTAAGTAGGGAAAATAAAAGTAATGATGAAGTCAGCTTCACTGACAGTAATATAGAAAGTCAGTTAACAGAGTCAAAAATAATGAAAGACATTGAACATCAATCGACACCTATCCAAAATAAACAAGCGGTAGATAGTAATGAGAAGGTAATGAATATGTTGCAATTAATTTTAGAGCAACAAAGTATTAAATTTGACGTTCAAAATAGTAATTTTAATGATAAATTTAATGAGATCAGAGAAGAAATAAAACAACAAAATATTAATTTTAGTAAACAAGTGAATGAAATTAATACACGTTGTGATGGTATTAAAGAGCAGATATTAGA
Source organism: Magicicada septendecula (assembly GCA_034769895.1). Lineage (NCBI taxonomy): Eukaryota > Metazoa > Arthropoda > Insecta > Hemiptera > Cicadidae > Magicicada > Magicicada septendecula. The sequence continues at coordinate 366,791,917 of CM068375.1, forward strand.
ATCGGTAGATGGTAAGTTCAATGAAAAAATTTGTGAAATCACAGAAAATATTGAAAGTAAAATAAATGATGTAAATGAAAAAATGACAGACAGAATTAAAACTCAAGTCAAAGAGCAGTATGTAGAAATAGAAAATAAATGTATAAATAAAATTAATGAACATAATAATGACATAGAAATTAAAATAATGGAGGTAGAAAATGTGTGTAAACAATCTGTGCAAGAGAGTGTGGGGGCTATGAGTAAACATAACCTTCAATATGAAATTAAAAATGATAACAAATTAAAAGTAATTGAGCAAGACATCATAGAAATAAAAGATGAATTACATGTGGCCGTAAGCCAAAATTTAAATAGTGTTGCGGAGCGAGTATGGTATACTCGCGAAGCAAAAGATGATATAGAACTTGAACAATTTAATTGTGACAGCCGGAGAGTACACCTGATGCAATTTTTGAGTAGGGTAAGGGAATTTAACCGGTTTAATAGTAGTAGTTGGGAGATTAAATTGTTAAAGATTTTAAAGTGTTTTAAGGGTAGTTCTGAAATATGGGCAGAGGTACATAATACGGAGTGGAGTAGTTATGAAAAGTTCGAAGTAGCATTTAGGAATAAATATTGATCCGAAGAAGATCAGGAAATTTTACATAGTAAAATCATGGGAACTGGGAATTTCGGGAGAATAAACAACCACCTAACCATATACGTAATGAAAATATTTATACGTAATGAAGCAAAGTACCTATACCCGCCGTTGCCGTTCCGGTCATTTGTTAGACATATTAGTAAACACCTGCCCAGAGAAGTACAGATTACTTTAATGACGAGAGAGGTAGTAGGTATAAACGAACTGGAAAATATGTTAGATGTATTACAAAACATTGGGGAACGCGAAGTAGGGAGGCGTCCAAATCCACCAGCGGCACCTAATAACGAAAATTATCATCAGTATAGGGGAACACCAAACTCTTATAGAGGGACGAGGGGAAGTAATAACCATAACTTTAGAGGCGAAATGTGGAAATGTTAAATTGTGAATACGAGAATTATGCTATCCGAACAGTATGTGACAGATGCAACAAAGCACGGGATTGTCAACGGGGCAACGTGGCCCCGAATCACCATAATCAACAACAACGAGGAGGAGGTAACGACAGAGGAGGTGGACATGCGATGAGAGGGAGAGGAGGATACAACCAAGCCGTGGCGGGTACGTCAACGGAAAACTGAGGCCGACAATGGGAGTCAGGACCACACCATTGTCCACCGATGACGACAGGGCCCAAGAAGAGTGCAAATACCAAAGTAATATCATTATCAAGGACATGGCGAAGGAGTTGCTGGAGAAAGACGAAGCAGAAATGATGGAAACAAAAGCAGGGTTGACAGAGGTAATCGTCAGCATAGAAGGTAAGAACTTTAAAACGTTAATAGATACAGGAAGCGAGATCTCAGTGATTTCAGAAAATGTAATGGTAGAATTACAACGGGTAAATAAACATATTCCATCATTACCAGTTGCGGGTATAACAGTAGTGGGGGTAACCGGGGTACGGAGTAAAAGGGTTATGAGACAAGTACAATTAAATATATACATTAGTGAAACAGAATTTGAGAATACCTTTTTAGTAGTTAAGGGACTGAATTTAGATATAATTCTGGGAAATGATTTTTTGGAGAGTAATAAAGCAGTAATAGATTTTAACAAGAGAATAGTAGAATTTAATAAGGGGAGTGAACCAGTCAGGGTTAATTTTAAGAGGGTATTAGATGAAGTTAAAGTTACGGGAATAAAGTTAATACATAAACGAGTAGGCGAGGAAGATAGAGACAAGAGTAAATATATGTCGAGAGAGTGGAAGTGTGGAAAATGAGGAGAGAAAGATGTATGTGAGTGATGAGAGAGTATGGGAAAATCGGGCGGATAAATTTTTTAATGAGGGTGGAGTTGTAGGGAGTCCCCAACGACAGGAGTTGTGGGCAGTGGTAGAGCGTTTTAGAGATGTGTTTGCTGAGTTGCCTGGAAAAGCCAGGGACTATGTGTGCGAGTTGAAGGTTCAAGAACACTCACCCTATATGCAGAGGAGTTATCCAGTGCCGTTTTCAAAGAGCAGAGCAGTACAAGAGGAGTTGGACAGAATGATGGAAGGAGACATTATTGAGAGATCGAAATACGAGGTAGGGCAATTAGTGTTGGTAAGGAGACATGATTTGTCTAGTGCACAAGAGAAAGAAATAAAAAAGTTTTTCCTATTATATGAAGGACCCTACGAGATAGTAGAAATAAAAATGAATAACGTGTATGTACTTCGAAATCAGACAACGCAGGAGATAGTGGGTACGCAGAATGCTACAAATTTGAAATTATATTGGTCAAGGGAAAGAATTTGAATTTTAATATATTATTTTATGTTTTCAGAAGGGACTCTCCCCCCTATTTTCGGGCGGTCATGACCTTACCAGTCCTGGCCGTGGGTTTTGGCACTCTGGAGGCGGACCATGGTTGGCGGAACTTCCTTCGGGTGGTGAAACGACGATGGTCCGGCTCCACCAAAATTGGTATGAAGTAGAAATTTCACTATATTGTTGAAAGGGGAGGGGGACCCCTAAGGTACGTGGTACAAAATATTTTACACTCAAGGTGCATAGATAAGGTGCACCATACCACGTACCAGCATTGCCTTAGAGTGAATGTATATATTAATGGAGGCTATATTTTAACACATCTCACCACACACACACAGCATCAATCTTTCGAAAATCTATCCCGTCGCCAACAACAAGATGGACAGCGCTACCTACGGCAGCCTCTGATGAAGCCTTCTAAAGGTGAAAGCCGGTTTAGGCTGTAAGGTAAATCTTTACGATTTTACTTATAAAAAACTTAGTGTTTCGAGTCGTCAAACAATAGCGATATTTAGTTAAGTAACGGACACGTCATGGACAACGAAATCCATAAAAAAATTGATTATTTTAAGAAATCATTAATTTTTTTCTTAATGTACCTAATTAAAAATTTTGCACATTTTCTTTCGCACTTTTGGTTTTTCCACACAAAACTTGCACTTATACAATTTTCTTACATCTACCTTATAACTAAAGATTACAATTTGTTACTTAACCTAACATAGTATACATATATTGGAAATTTATATGACCATTAATGTTTTAATCACCATGTTGGCTCAATTAACGTCAGTTATTTAAACAACAATACTAACATTTATTTAAATATTATTTTTTAATTATTATTATTGACTAAAATTTTCTAGTATCATTGGTGAAAATAAATTTAGCCAATGAGAGCAGTTCCAGAGTATTTAAAAAAGATGAGTTGTGTTGGGAGGGGGGTGGGGGACAAGTAGACGGCGGGTTAGGATAAAAGGAGTAGATTTGGTGTCAAGGTTAGTAAAAAGGGGACGTGAATTCACGTAGTGTGTCTACCTGGTCCCTATTTTCTTCCCAGCAGGACCCCTCTTTTCGGGCGGTTACAGCTTCACCATACCATGACTAAGAAGGATAAGAATTAGCCTCCAATATAAATACGTATCAATATATATAATTTGGAATGTTTATAATTTTAAATCTATGTCAGTAACCGTAGTTTTATTTTAGCCGTAGTTTTATTTTAAGTAGATAAGTGACCATGTATAATTATGAAGTTTGTAGTACAAGTTAAGGAAAGTGAAATGTTTGATGTTTAAAAGTTAAAACTGTAGATGAGTCTAAGAGATGTAAACATGAAAATTTGATTAATAAAATAACCAAACATATAAGAGTTGACCATCCGTGAATTGTAGTAACGGTATCAGAGTGAGCCTTATATGTCTTTTGGTAGGTTTCCCAAATTTCGGGCGGTCATGGCTTCACCGAACCCTGACCGTGGATTTATGTAAGTATATTCCAAATTGGTGAAAATAGAAATTGACCGGGGGGTAACACAGGGGAAACTACATAACTATGGAACAGCGGCTATCATCAAAAGGGGTGATAGTGCTGTTTTATAACGTTCTGGGCTACGTCATAAATCCAGGGAACCCGTGGTAATTGACGCTAGCCAATTATACAGGCTGCCTATGTTGTAACAAACTGAAAATAAACACAACACTTAGAACAATAATAATTACTCTAATTATAGGACACAAGGGAAGGTAATTTAACTGATTTATGCACTCACTTCAATATGTAACAAGATGACATCTCTTTATTAACAAATGATATATATATATATAGATCTCATTACATAAAAATTTCCTCATACTGAAATAGTTAAAAGGGGTTTTCTGTCAAACCAACGATCAAACAGATCATGTATTTTACCTTGGATCCGAGTCTCTTTAAATCTAGCAAAGACGTCTGAAATTTACTTTACTTATCAAGAAGGTTACATTGTTACATGAACACCATTTGAAGAATGGTATTATTTAGTTAAGGGATTCAAAGTTATATCAAGAGTATGTGAAGTTATTTATCATTTACAAATATAAATACACAAAATTTATTTATTTTTACCTACCTCATAAACTTTTCTTGGGCCAGGATTCTGTCACACGAACGTAGAAGCAAGCATGGTTTCCAGGTTATACAAATCATTTATGCAACTCATTTTTGAAGAGAATTAAAATTTTTAATATGTAATTATTTCAGTTTTGTATTATTATTCTTTTCCAATAAAAAATTATCAAGATAAATTAAAATTTTATTACATTTTTTGGTAAAACATCTTATATTGACGGAGCTAAAATCTACATCTTATATTTATGAAGGCCGCCCAGCCTGCTCTCTCTCTCATTCATACTCATTGGAAAACCCCCTTTAAATAGAAATACGCCCCATTATTATTGAAATTAATACATATACCCCTTGCCGGCACGAGGCGTCCTCTCAACCTCGATTTACTTCATTTATAAGTTCGTAGATGTCCAAAAACAGATTATGATATCCTTTCGCCGTAAACTAACAACACTGTCACATTGCTGCTAATTGAAACTCACTTTTTTTACTTGAAACTCATAAATTTTGAAAGAGCCCCTTGGGGCAGATACCTGGCCAGGCACTGTCTGTAAGAGAACTGGGGAGAGCGTCTCTAAGCTCACTCTCAACTAGATTGCGGTCTCACAAGGCAGCAAGCAATGCCTTCTATTTCATCATCACTGCTGTGTCACATTCAACACGCGTGGTTTTTTGTGTGTTTGACGTGGATGACATTTGGTAAGCACTGGTTGACGTCACAGTTATGGGCTGTACTTAGTTTCATTTCCACCAGCATGGACCACGAGGCGAACAGAAATATAGTACTCAAGCCATTTTGTGTCCAACAATTCCGCGTCGGTCTGCGCACATGCTGGGGTGGTGCATTTGGGCGCAGGTGTCACACAAACGTTAAGTTCTTAGAATCGACGTCTTGCACATTTTTTTGCCAATGTTTCACAACAGTTACGGCGTACTGTTCCTTGGTCCGCACAATGCTTTTATTCAAACATGTGGACTGGCCACACAGATGGAAACTAATTTAGAATATTTTAATAAAAAATCCCCAAATTTAATAAAATAAAAATCCCTCAAAATTCGTCCCATTACAATACCCCCCCAATGAGATATCGTCTGCCGAAACAGAATAAATCTCATTGCTAAAACCCCTAAGAGGTCCGGTGAGGATATGGTGCCAACAACCCCCTTTTTAGCTCTTATACTTCATGGGTAAACAACCCCCCTGGTTCGGCGACTATGGCCGCATCTGAACGAGATCACTGGACTTCTCTGTACGAGATCCCAACACCATAAAATCGAACAGACACGCACCACAGCGCACCTCACCTTCTAACATGTCACCCCAAAATCCAAACCCCTGGTCTTATATCCTGCCAGATCCTCAACCGATATGTTCCCCCTTATCATGCACACTGGGCTGCTTTAGCAGTACTGGGCTCGTACACACACTTATAACTACATCCTATCAAATCTGGTTATCAAATTGAGGAGTTTCCTTTAAATTGAAACCAAATCTATATTACCATTAATCTCAAAAATCAAAATACAAATCTTTTATCTGGATTGAATAATTCTCTTCGTTTTTAGTGATAATTAGAAAACAACTAAATTGAACATTTATTAAAAACATGAACTTCCTTATCCTAACATGTGATTATACATATACCCTAAACAATACAATTCAATAAACAAAACACTATTAATACACACAAACAATAATATAATCAGAATTCAAAACATCAATTAGATGGCAGGCATAAAATCAGTTTTTTTTTTTTCAAAAAAAAATTTAGGAAATTTATTAAAATATATTTTTTTTCTCAATATTAAAATTATCTAAATTTATTTAAATTAATGAAGAAACAAAGTTGGCATCACTTCATTGCCACAACGGGTCTAGTATGGAACATCACCCATCAGCTGATCAAACTGGGTCAAGTCAAGAACCTTGACCTACATAAGTTATACATAAGTTACATCAGAAAATATATTGAACATCTTTAAAATTCTATCTTTAAACACAAAAACATAATAAAATAAGATATTTAAAAATAACAAAATATTATTATGATTAACAATAAAATTGATATTTAAATTACTCAAAATAAACATTTCGCAACTTTACCTTATTCTCAAATTTTATTAAAATTGTCACTTGTTTCAATCAAAATTTCACATTTTTACTATAACTTTCTTTATTTAATAGTCTCATTCTCCATTAGTTTGGGTGATTTAATTATTTATACTAACTTGATTTACAACTTGATATGTATACATTTATAATCTTTACCTCTTGGCTCTCATATCACTAACAACTTTAACTAACATGACACCCATTCCTATCAAAACATCTATCAAACAATCTCTACACCCAACTTACTACTAAACTCAATCCGCATCATTCTCTCGTTATAAAAAAAAAATACTCTCTAACCCTTTGTACTCAGGATGTGTGTTCCCCCCCCAAAAGCTCATTCCCTTAATCTGGTTCCTGGATTCTACCTAAGGCAACCCCTTCCGGCGCTAAACGGTCCCTTCCCGTCCCAACCCTTTTGTTGCGGACTCCTACACTACACTATCCCCTCTTACAAAATTACCATCCCCTAATTACCATTCTCAGTACATCACTTCAATTACAACAAAATATCATCATTTACTTATTACATCAATATATCAATCAAAACTCTACATATATTCCCCATATCTACTGTGTCACTATCAATACTTCTCAAACTCTACATGACATTAATTCACAACAACATTTTCATCTCTACTACCACTTTAAACTTAACTTGGACTGATCTACATGTCCCAACAAAATATTAATCACCCAAAATTTACCTTTTACTATCTTTTATAAATCATTTAAAATTCTCAACTATATCAATTCAGTCTATCATTCAAATAAACATCACAGTCTTTTGCCACATTAACATCATATTGAACATTAATTACCTTGGAAATTAGTAAACAATTTATCAGTGACATTCTACTACTGATCAGCTGATTTTCTTAGCAAGGTGAATGACCTTACTACAAACACATTTCAAAATCATACAAATTACATGAAATACATATTTTTATCAATCCTTATATATAACATACTACACATCATTGTTTCCACTTTTTCTGACTCTGGTACAATTAGGTAAACCACCTGCCAGTCGGTCTAGGTATTTACTTTGTTATTACCACATTTCCAAATTATATAGATTACATATTTCTTTAATCCCTATATTCCTAACACAATAAAATAAAACATTTATGAGACAGAATAAACATAGTATAATAAATATATGAACATCTATTTATCAAATCGTAATACAAGCGTTTAATTAGTGCAAAATTGATTTATCATCTTACGTTATGAAATTTAAATTCGTTGCTCACCTGCGCAACCCCCCAAACCACACACACTATTGTTTTGTTCTGTTGGACTGTAGCACCCATTGGCCTCCACAAGGACGGCATAGTTGGAGGAATTGAACATCTCCTTGTCCTTGCTTTAGCATTACGTTTTAAAGATTTTTAGATATCAACATATCTTCGTTATATAGTTATACACCCTTAATGCAGGTCTACCACCTGGCTTTGCTGTCCCTACTCGGACAGAGTGGTAGCCGCTGTTCCATAGTTTCCGGGATTTCCCCTAGTTTCACCCCCAATAATTTATAGTATAAACCAATTTCAAGCCAGCTATGGTCAAGGAACTTAATTTATGGCCATAGCTGACCGCTAGCCAAAACCACGATTAGTGCTGGTAAGGCAGTAATCGCCCGAAAAGATGAAGGTAAATCATCTTTACCTTCATGCATGTTACTACATCATTACTCTGCACGGCACGGCTGTCTATCAAGGTACAATATGAAATTGTACAAAAGAATGTGCCGTGCATTTTTGCCCTTTTGGCCTCCGATGGGGGTAATACTCTCTATTACCCCCAACACTTTCCGCTATCTACTGTGGCACATGCCACCACAGCGATAGCCCACTAATAGCTAAATTAAAACTTTCTATGAAACATTATAATGTGAAATTTTCATTTACTCTTTTATCCATCATCATTTAAATCATTCATCACTTTCTACAATTAGATTCCTTCAAATTTTCAAATTGATTATTAACATTTAGTTTACATCACCTTTCAGTTATTATTATTTTTTTAAATTATTATCTCAGGTTATTTTCATTATTGAAGTTAAAATTCTTTCCTTTGAGTTAAACACCTGTAAACATTTTATTCTATTTAATTGGTATTATAAATTTTATACTTACAGTACTTTATTCACCTACTGACATAAACACAAAATATACATACCATACAAACCAACATCTCCACGTAACCTCTGAAACATTTAATAACAGTTGTAGCGGGTCAATTTTTGGGTGTTTTTGTTTTAACCGTTTGGGGCATTTATATATTTTTATTCAGTTCGTTTTCGGTCGGGAGCTTTATAAAACATTGCGAAATAATTGTATTGTGCAACGTATTTGTCCGTACAACAGAACAGTGTTAAGAAACAGTTCGAAACCAAGCAGTAAGGCGCAGTTGTTGTTGAGGAATGCGGCGGAGCATCTGCACCTCCACAAAATTCTGAGAACTTTGTACCTGTGTGTGGCAGCGCACATACGCAACTGCTCAATCACGCTCAAAGGACGCTCTAACAAAAAACCAAGATGGCTAGAGAGAATAATATTTGTCGTTTTCTTCAAGATCCCCCGGAAGCACTGTTTTAAGTCCCACCCACTTTTATGACATTAGCCAGTGCCTAGTTGAAATCGTCTGCTATCGTCACTCCAACAACTACATGACTAGTATGAGTCGAAACTGGGACGACTAACTGGAAGGCATTGATGTCCGTCGTCTTGACAAAAATGCTCCCGGAGTGGGGAACTGAGAGACGCCATATAGTCCACGAGGTACAGAGTTCACCTACAGACGCTGATCGTGTTGTGCGGGCCCGGTCGGACGAACTTCAAAAAATGTGAACAATCAGTATAATACCGTTTTAACACCGACCGGGACCCAAGGAATTAATAGATAATAGACTTACTACATTGGTTAACTGAGGAAACGAAGTTATAAATAGACAAATTAACGGGCAACGAATCGGGCGAACGGAATCCACGTGTTTGGCCAGAATCGCGACAGTGAGGTGTTACCGATACAAAAATGAATTTATAAAAAATGTTAAGGGGTTTGTTAATATTTTGTGTGTGTGTGTGTGTGTAAAGAATGCAGGCTGGGCAGTCTGAATGGTATAAAATAAGGTAAGCCGTAGATTGTAAGTCAGATTATAACAGAGTCACGTGTTGCACAACACCTGAATATGTATTTATTAAAAGTAAGTTCTTAATTTCACTCAAGTAATAGTAAAACATTAAATGGAAATTCTCTTCTAAAATGAGTTGTGTCAGTACTTAGCATAACCCACAGACCATGTTTGTATCTAGGTACATGTGAACGAATCCTGGACCCTGTAAGCTTTCGTAACGGTAAGTAACAAATTAATTGGAAATATAATAATAATTATATATGTGACATGACGGTAAGGCACAATGGCGCCCGAACAGGGACGAATATAATTAATTATAATTAATTAATTGGATTCCGCATCGACATGGATACAAGCATGTTCTAGGTTAGCTTAGTAACCTAACGGTAGATTACAAAATTTAAGTAATTACTGTATTTATTTTATTTAATTTAATTAATTATTCTATTTAAGCAATTTATATAATTTCATTTATATCAATAATATAAAATGTCAAATAACGAAACTGACGTAAATAAAATGAGTGTCGAAGTTTTCGACGACTCAAACGTTAGTAACTATGAAACACACTCGACTCCAAGTGTGAGTCAGAGTGAAACAGAAATAAGTATAACAGATCAAAGTAAAATAAATGAAGATTCAGGGATTCAAATAACCCCGAAATTAGATAGGGAAAGTAGAATTGATAGTAAAGAAGTCGGCTTCACTGACGGAAATATAGCAGCGCAATCTACTCCGTCGACAACACGAACTAAAGGGTTGTCGATGGACGATCTGTTTAATCTAATGAAAACCATGTCTGAAAATATAAATAGCAATTATAAAGAGCAACAAAGTGATTCCAATGTCAAGTTTCACGAGTTAAAAAATGGAATACAAGAAATGAGTAAATGTGTAGAAAGTACTAATGAAACGATAAGATCTAGTTTGAATAAATTAGAACAGAGTGTGGAGCGAATGGGAGTACATGTGATGAGGACAGAGAAAAATAAAACAAATGAAAATTGTAATGACAAATGTAAAAATATGATACCAGAGAAAGAGTTAATAAATGATAACAATAATGTTGAAAATAATGAGAATAATAGTAATGTATTTGAAGAATTAGTATCGGAGACTGATACGGTAAAAATAAAGAATGAGAGTACTGATGAGTTGGTGGAAGGTAGTGATTATGAGATGTTAATGTGTGTTAATGAGTTAGAGAGAGAGTGGAGAAATAATGTTGTAGTAGAGTGGGGACAGAGGGCAAATTTTCCCTTTATTATTTATGATGTTTATGATGATTTATTGAGTCCACAAGTGTTGTGGTTGAAGGGCAAGAGTCCCGTATTGGTAGATGAATTGAGGTGTTTATTTTTGTGGAGTAATTGTGTACCCTCTGTCCGGAATAATTGTGAGAGTGTAATGTGGTGTTATGAAGAGAGAGAAGTAAATAGAGAATGGTATGTAACAGAATTGTATAATTGGAATAGAAAGTATGATGAATGGAAAGAAGGCTTAGAAATATATTTGAATAATAATGATTACCATGATTTGATAAAAATAATTAGACCGATAGTGAATGAATGTAATGACGGAGACTTAACAAAAATACTTAACGTAGACTGGTTTAATGAGTATTCTGGTAAAATGAGTGAATTTGGTTGTTCTGGTTATGACACACAAAGTAACCATTTGTTTGTAAATAAAAAGCAACAGTGTTATTTAGAACCAAGATTAATTTTTGACGATGGTGGCTGAACTAGAATATCAGTGTATAGACCTTGTTTGAATTTTATAAATTTCTGGTAATGACCTTGCTGATTTGGACATCTGAAGTGAGATACACTTGAACAGTTTTGACGTATATTTTGTAAATAATATTGAATTCATTTGTGTGTATTGTGAAATGTAATGTGTATATGTTTTAGAAAATGTTGTATTAATAATAATAATATTATTAATATTTTTGCACTCTAATTGAATAACAAAATAATTATGAAGACAATAGTTAATGAATTGTAGAATGTTGATAATAATGGAAATATGTTATTTTAATAATCAAATGAATATTTAATTTTAATAATAAATTGAATTAAATAAGTGGAGATGTTTAGATAGTGTGATTGAATATTGTGTTTGAATTTTATAAGGTAATTAAATTGTTTGGTGAGATTTTGATTTAATAATAATTAATAAGTAAATAAATGGTAAATGGTTTATTTTGTGGAACATAATGATTAAAAATATGTATTAATAATAAATTTAGAATTTTTGAAAATCTGATTACAACACAGGATAAATTCATCATGATGATAAATAAAAAGAGTTGATGAAAAATTTTAAATAATAATGTTTATAAATTTTTATATAAATTATTTAAAAGAGAATTGTTTGTTTGATGTATGCTAATAATCCAGGTTTATTGCTATTTGTGTATTGTGTTATGTGATGTATTATAACAGTGTAGTGTGGAACTGCTATGGGGGAAAGTTGTAGATTTTGTAGTAATTATTTTATGTTACTAATGGTTAAGCTTCCATATAGAGTGGGTAAAAACCCCATCTAAATTAATATTGTCATTTAAATATAAATTCGTAAATTTAATGTTACGAAAGATATTTTACTTGTGATTCCCCAAATTTTCGGGCGGTCACGGCCTCACCGAACCCTGACCGTGGAATTGGTTTAGCTTTAACAGCTATGGTTGGGGCACATTACGATTACGCGCTGACCATAACTGGCCATAGCTGTTATCGTTGTAAAGGTGTATTTTGAAATTGATGGGGGGTAAATAAAAGGGGAATCACCAAACTATGGAACAGCGGCTGCCACTCTGTTCGAGAAGGAACAGCAGAGCCAGGTGGTAGATCCGTTTAAGGGTGCATGATTTTATAACGAGAACATGATGATGTTCACCAATGTTAAAATTTAACAGCGGAAGCAGAGACACGGAGAGGTAAAACCCTGCTCCAAAATATACAGTCTCTGTGGAAGCGAAAGGGCGAGACAGTCCTCCATAATCCGAAATAGAGTGTGTGGCTGGGAGGTGACGTAAAGGAGTCACGAATTTAAAATTTTATGACGTAAAAGTTTTGCTTATTCAAAGTTTAATCCAATCAAAAATGCTTGTGCTCTGTCCACATAATTATATGCTCAGACTCGTAAAATAAGGTTCATACTATAATTTTAAAGGTATCATTTTATTGTTGGTGTTAGATATAGTTGTTGATAAAATGTATTTTCATTATGTGTGTAATTTTTTTTCTAAGCCAATCATTAGACGCCTGGCAGGCAATCAACATAATAGAAGTAAGTGTTGATAATGTATTACATGTATTTGTTCAATTTTAAGATGTAGTTTCATTGTGTTTTTATGTTAGGATATCAGCTGATCAGCAATACCATGTCACTGGTATAGTGGTTTGTAAAGGTTACAAATAATTAATGTTTAGTGTACTACAGACATTTTGAAGTAAAGACAAAAAGAATATGAGAAATAAACTAACAATTTATGCAAATTAATAAAAGATAATTCATGGGTGATAAATGTTTTATGGGACATGCAGACCTGTCCAAGTTGAATTAAAAGTTGAATTTGCAAGAGTAGAGATGAATATAATGTAATGTTGGTTTTGAATTGATGTGATGTAACAGAGTTGGTGAAGTATTAATGTTGACACAGTTGTGGAGATTTTATGTAGAGTTTTGAATGATATATATTTATTTTTATAGTTAATGAGGTTATTTTGTGTATTTGTAGTAATGAAATGAGATTGAGAATTTTGGGGATGGCAATTTTGTATTAGGGGGTAGGGTATTTGGGGAGTCCGCAACAAGGGTTGGGACGGGATAGGGACCGATTGGCGCCGGAAAGGGTTACCTAGGGGGAGTCCAGGGACCAACATAAGGGAATGAGTTTTGGGAAGGAAACACGTATCCTATGTACAAAGGGTTGGAGAGTATTTTTTTTATATATGTAGAGAAGGCGGCGTTTTGTGTTAAATGATAAGTTGGGGTTTAGAATGTCCTGATTAGTAGATATTTTTGATAGAGTTGGGTGTCATGGGAGTTGCAGTTGATAAATATTAGAGTCAGGGGGAGAAAGTTTATATATGCATAGAAATCTCATACAGAAAAATGAGAAGAAATAATTTACATCACCCACAGTATATTAAGGTAAGATTGTTGAAAAGGCAGAGAGATTCATAATAAAGAATATGCAATTGTTTATTTTTTTTCCACCAGTGACAGAATTTTGATAAAATTTGAAAATAATGTAAAGTCAAGAATTGTTTGTTTTAAATAATTTAAATGTCAATCTGTTTATTATGTATATTAATATTTTGTTTATTTTAAATATTTTATGTTATTATGTTTCATAAACATATAAATACAATTATGTTTTGCACTTCAAGTTAGGATATTGCAAATGTTCAATGTGTTTTCAGAACTTATAGATAACATATGTAGGTCAAGGGTTTTGGACTTGACCTCGTTATGATCAGCTGATGAGTTCATACACCTACTAAGCTTGTGTATAGTAGGAAGCCAATTGTGATTTGTTTGTTTAATTAATTCAAACCAATATTTGAATAATTTTAATAAATGTTATTTAATAAATAAATTTAATAAATATTTAATGAATAATTTTTTTTGAATTTTAAAATTTTGAAAATTTTAAATTTTTTGGAAAAAAAAAAAAAAATTTTTTTTGATTTTTCGCCTGCCAGCGAGTGAATATTTTGAGTAATGATCATTTTATTATGTATGTATTAATGATGTTTCTTTTATTGTATTGCTTTATATTGGTATGCTATAAATTGTTCTCATGCCAGAGTAAGGATGTATTTGTATTAATAGGAATGTTTAGGTTAAGTCATTGAAACAAAAATTAGAAAAAAGAGGAAGAGAATTTTTTGATAAACGATTATTTTTTGAATTTGGAATTTTTTAAATTTTTGATAAATTTTAAAAGAAAGTTTTATTCTTATGTGTTATGGTAATATGTAATGTTAGAGTGTGTGAGCCCAGTATTTGCCAAAGGCAGCCCAGCTTGCAAAAAAGGGGATCCATATCGGCGGAGGAGCTGGGATAATTTTAGCCAGGGATTGAGGATTTTTGGGGGTAGTATGTTGAAGGGCGAGGTGGGCTATGGTGCGAGTCTGATCGATTTCTCGGTGTTGGGATCTCTAATGGAGAAGTCCAGTGATCTCGTTCAGATGAGTCCATGGTCGCTGAGCCAGGGGGGTCGTGTACCCATGCAGATTAAGAACCAGGGGGTTGGTGGCACCAGTTCCTCTCCGGTCCTCTTCGGGGTTATCGATGAGATTTCTTCTGTCGTGGACAGCAGAATTCTCATCGAGGGGGTATTGTAGCGGGTCAATTTTTGGGTGTTTTTGTTTTAACCGTTTGGGGCATTTATATATTTTTATTCAGTTCGTTTTCGGTCGGGAGCTTTATAAAACATTGCGAAATAATTGTATTGTGCAACGTATTTGTCCGTACAACAGAACAGTGTTAAGAAACAGTTCGAAACCAAGCAGTAAGGCGCAGTTGTTGTTGAGGAATGCGGCGGAGCATCTGCACCTCCACAAAATTCTGAGAACTTTGTACCTGTGTGTGGCAGCGCACATACGCAACTGCTCAATCACGCTCAAAGGACGCTCTAACAAAAAACCAAGATGGCTAGAGAGAATAATATTTGTCGTTTTCTTCAAGATCCCCCGGAAGCACTGTTTTAAGTCCCACCCACTTTTATGACATTAGCCAGTGCCTAGTTGAAATCGTCTGCTATCGTCACTCCAACAACTACATGACTAGTATGAGTCGAAACTGGGACGACTAACTGGAAGGCATTGATGTCCGTCTTCTTGACAAAAATGCTCCCGGAGTGGGGAACTGAGAGACGCCATATAGTCCACGAGGTACAGAGTTCACCTACAGACGCTGATCGTGTTGTGCGGGCCCGGTCGGACGAACTTCAAAAAATGTGAACAATCAGTATAATACCGTTTTAACACCGACCGGGACCCAAGGAATTAATAGATAATAGACTTACTACATTGGTTAACTGAGGAAACGAAGTTATAAATAGACAAATTAACGGGCAACGAATCGGGCGAACGGAATCCACGTGTTTGGCCAGAATCGCGACAGTGAGGTGTTACCGATACAAAAATGAATTTATAAAAAATTTTAAGGGGTTTGTTAATATTTTGTGTGTGTGTGTGTGTGTAAAGAATGCAGGCTGGGCAGTCTGAATGGTATAAAATAAGGTAAGCCGTAGATTGTAAGTCAGATTATAACAGAGTCACGTGTTGCACAACACCTGAATATGTATTTATTAAAAGTAAGTTCTTAATTTCACTCAAGTAATAGTAAAACATTAAATGGAAATTCTCTTCTAAAATGAGTTGTGTCAGTACTTAGCATAACCCACAGACCATGTTTGTATCTAGGTACATGTGAACGAATCCTGGACCCTGTAAGCTTTCGTAACGGTAAGTAACAAATTAATTGGAAATATAATAATAATTATATATGTGACATGACGGTAAGGCACACAGTGTTATTTCATACCAAACAATTTAACATTTATTTATTAATTAATCATGATCAAATTCAAATCTCATGAAACAATTTAAATCCATTAGAAAACTCCATTATACAACATTTAAATCAATCAAAATATTTAAACATCTCAAATTATTTTAATTAAATTGGTTATTGAAAACAACATTTTTAATTACTTTCACCAATTACAATAATTACAACTCATTAATTATCCTCTTCCAAATTATTTTTTTTTAAATTTATTTAGGCTGCAAAATATTAATATTATTATTCTCACAACAATTTCCATTACATACACACCTAACATTTACAATACACACAATTAATTTCACTAAACATTTATTTACAATGCTTCATCATTAATTATTCAATTATATCACACTTCATTGTCCAAGGTTGCGAGGTCTGAACCATAAAACAAAATATTTAAAATTGTCCATTTATTGCTTTACTGTTTAGCTTCCATCAACAAAAATTAGTCTTGGTTTCAAATAACAGTTTTCAATTTCAGTTACACACATATGGCTATCTTGTGTGTCATAACCATAAAATTTTAGTTCATTCATTTTACCATCATAATCATATACCCGGTCAACATTATTTATTTCTGTCCAGTCTCCATTAGTAATTATATTCAATATCGGGTCAGTTACTTTTTCATTCATTACAACGTAAGGTAAATTATTATTATTTAAACATGTATCATCAAAATAATTCTCATTCTCTATTTTAACAGGTAAGTACTTCATATCATTTAACATCTCTTTCAACTCATTATAATCTCTCTTTAAATTATATAATTCTATCCCTTTATCAACACACAATTCTGTATCTAACTCTCTCTCATCATGACTCCATCTCTCGCTTTCAACACCATTCCACACAGAGGGTACAAACTCATCCAAAAAGGGGATATAACTCAAATCTTCCAATAACACCGGACTCTTGCCCTTCAAAAACAACACTTGTGAACACCCTGGTTCATCATGAATATGGGGAAAATTTACCCTCTGCCACCATTCTACCTCTATACTATCTTTCCACTTTCTCTCTGACTCATAAACACACATTAACATTCCATTATTACATTCTACAACTTCATCAGTACTCTCACTACTTATCCCATTATTTTTTAACATCATGTTTTCACTTATATTGTCATAATTATCATTCCTACTTACCTCAGAATTGTAATTAACACCATTATCTTCACTAGTCAATACTTTATTATCTAACACCACCTCCTCCACTATTTCGTCATTATTAATATTTGTCATACTTATAACATTGTCACCTAACCTCTCAACACTCTGTTCTAATCTGTGAAAGTTAGCTTCTATTATTTCACTAGTTTGGTTTAAATGCTTATTGAATTCATTCATATGGTTTTTCAATTCATCAAATTTATTATTTTGTGCCTCTAATTTGGTGTCAAAATCATTGCTTAATTTAATCTGTTCATCTAACTTTACATCAAATTTATTTAACATTACCCTCTGTTCATTGAAACTAGTACACAACATTGTATTTTTCTCTAAAAGCAATTGGATCATTTTCATCATATCTTGATCCTCAGATTTTTTAATCGGGACTGGTGTTGAATGAATTACTTCATCCATAATTTTCGACTCAGTTCCGGTTAATTCTATATTTATTTGGCTCTCGTTTTAAATGTCAGTTAAGCTGACATTCTCGTTATTATCTGCCATTTTTTGTATTGTAAATTTACTAATTTTCTTAGTTAACATATACTGCTCTTAGACTTACGTACCTTATATAATTGTTACGTACCGTTATTTAACCTTCAAACCATACTTGCATCTTATTCGTAGGTGTGGTTTTTATATTAACTTTTTAATTTATAAAAACGGTCCCTTTCGGCTGCGCCATTGTGAAATTTATTTATCATTTACAAATATAAATACACAAAATTTATTTATTTTTACCTACCTCATAAACTTTTCTTGGGCCAGGATTCTGTCACACGAACGTAGAAGCAAGCATGGTTTCCAGGTTATACAAATCATTTATGCAACTCATTTTTGAAGAGAATTAAAATTTTTAATATGTAATTATTTCAGTTTTGTATTATTATTCTTTTCCAATAAAAAATTATCAAGATAAATTAAAATTTTATTACATTTTTTGGTAAAACATCTTATATTGACGGAGCTAAAATCTACATCTTATATTTATGAAGGCCGCCCAGCCTGCTCTCTCTCTCATTCATACTCATTGGAAAACCCCCTTTAAATAGAAATACGCCCCATTATTATTGAAATTAATACATATACCCATTGCCGGCACGAGGCGTCCTCTAAACCTCGATTTACTTCATTTATAAGTTCGTAGATGTCAAAAAACAGATTATGATATCCTTTCGCCGTAAACTAACAACACTGTCACATTGCTGCTAATTGAAACTCACTTTTTTTACTTGAAATTCATAAATTTTGAAAGAGCCCCTTGGGGCAGATACCTGGCCAGGCACTGTCTGTAAGAGAACTGGGGAGAGCGTCTCTAAGCTCACTCTCAACTAGATTGCGGTCTCACAAGGCAGCAAGCAATGTCTTCTATTTCATCATCACTGCTGTGTCACATTCAACACACGTGGTTTTTTGTGTGTTTGACGTGGATGACATTTGGTAAGCACTGGTTGACGTCACAGTTATGGGCTGTACTTAGTTTCATTTCCCCCAGCATGGACCACGAGGCAAACAGAAATATAGTACTCAAGCCATTTTGCGTCCAACAATTCCGCGTCGGTCTGCGCACATGCTGGGGTGGTGCGTTTGGGCGCAGGTGTCACACAAACGTTAAGTTCGTAGAATCGACATCTTGCACATTCTTTTGCCAACGTTTCACAACAGTTACGGCGTACTGTTCCTTGGTCCGCACAATGCTTTTATTCAAACATGTGGACTGGCCACACAGATGGAAATTAATTTAGAATATTTCAATAAAAAATCCCCAAATTTAATAAAATAAAAATCCCTCAAAATTCGTCCCGTTACAAGTAATGCACTCACTTCAATATGTAACAAGATGACATCTCTTTATTAACAAATGATATATATATATAGATCTCATTACATAAAAATTTCCTCATACTGAAATAGTTAAAAGGGGTTTTCTGTCAAACCAACGATCAAACAGATCATGTATTTTACCTCGGATCCAAGTCTCTTTAAATCTAGCAAAGACGTCTGAAATTTACTTTACTTATCAAGAAGGTTACATTGTTACATGAACACCATTTGAAGAATGGTATTATTTAGTTAAGGGATTCAAAGTTATATCTCAAGAGTAATGTTACAACGTATGATTTTAGAAATTACTGGTTACATTTTTCTAAAACTTAATGCTTAGAGATTGTCTTTTTAAAAGTCTTTGACATGAATGAAAACTTATATTTTAAATGTACATAATTCTCGGTAGACGAGCTACCGAGTCACCTCTTAGATACGCTTTTTCTGTCCGTGTCCTGGGGCGTGAATCTTCGGTACTCTGTTAGTCGGGGTAGTCATCTGGGTAGTGTTTCCGGTGAAAGTCCTCTGGGTGTATTAATGAGGAGATGGATGTTATGCTGCGTGAAGTCGTGCTGATCCTCGGCGGTTATGGTAAGTGTTGTGTAGGTGGTAGTCGTCCCTATCTGCAGTTGTGCACGTCACATATTTACTGGCACCGTAGTACTGGAGTTTGCATCTTCTTTTTACATTAATATCTGAAATACATTACTCGAACAATATTCGAGAGTTCGTTTTTTTTATTAACTTGAGACATCACCTTATATACTAATTCTTTTTACATTATCACACTTTCTAACAAATTCCTCACTACATCTTCAACATATAAACTAGCTCTCCACGCTTTTAGTGGAAGCGAACACTCAATTAAAAATCAAAAAGAATAACAAAACATTTTATGAAGAGCCCTCACTTGGAGGTGTTTACAGTCTGAAAGCCGCATCGTTACTCTTGCATTGTTACAACAGGTAGAGTGCAACAACGCGGAGTAAGTACTCCGCCATAATATAGTTCCAACTCTTTATTAATAATACATTCTTATGGTATGACAAAATAAACTATCTAGACTTATCTTGTTTACAGGGATTATTATTACTACTACTTGTGACTTTAAATTATTAATTAATTACATTACGATTTACAGATATTTCTAATTTACTGCCGGTTCGGTATGCACGTTGTGTCCGGAATAGACAGGTCAACGCATGATAAATTTACTAAAGGGTTAACTGTATTATTCTTAACTTTTACATTCAGATTTTAATTACTTATTTAGTTAGATTTTCTTAATTTAATTTTCATTACTATTACGAGTTAGTTCAGGGGTATTTGGTTTAATCGTGCGATTTAAAGTACTTACTTACTTTCCGTTTTTTTTTATATTTTTATTATTAATTTTTTTTTTTTTATTTACCATTTAAATCGTCACATACTCCGCCGCTTAAAATCGACATGGGGGAATTTTAATAAGGAAAATTCGAAAGTGGGGTACTGGGAGTATGCTTGCCGTTACTGTGTGGAATTTCTCTCCTTCTTTCCCTTTTTCTTTCACTTAGTTATTGGCATGTGTTACACACATTTATTTCTTCTGTGTATAAACAATATACCTATATATATTCTTACAAACTACCTTTTTTTTTACATAAAATTCACACTTAATGACTACATTTTAAAACACAAAACTTCTTCTTATTTCTATTACTTAAATCTACTACCGGTTTTTTCTTTCTTTGGGTTTTGGTTACTCTCTTCATAGAGCTACTCTCTAAATATTTTCTCATTTAGTGGTCAGTTAGTGGTCAGCTGACTACTCATTTTGCTCATCTTTCGCTGAACAGGATCTAAGGTTGATCAGGCCTCATTCCCAATTCTACGATTAACACTTAGCATGGTTACTGAGGTACAAGATAACTTGTCTACCTAGTATTACCTTTTTTATTTTTGGCGATGCTATTTCCTCTTTTCCTTTTCATACAATTTTATCTGCGAAATATGTGTTCTTCGTACATATTCTCGAGTCGCAGGTTCGTACAGGGCTACGGTAACTGGGGTTAAGTACTTCTGGATTTGGTAAGGACCACACCATCGGTATGATAGTTTAGAGGTGGTCTTATCAATTGCACTACTAGTCGGGTGTATCTTGTACATTACTAAGTCACCGACTTGGTACCTAACTAAATTGTTATTGTTATGAATATTTCTCTCGTGGTATTTTCGGGATTTCTCTAAGTTCACTCTTAAATTTGCGTGAGCTTTATTCCAGATTTGTTTAATCTGCTTATCCAATATTTGCGGAGGTAGCAAGTCATGTATTTTCCATTTTGTGGACAAGGGGTGGTTTGGTTTGTATTTATACAGTAACTCAAATGGGGTAGACTTATGTCCTTCGTGATAAGCTGAATTAAAGGCGTATTGTATCCAGGATAGGTTCTGGTCCCAAGACGTATGATCGTTCGCATGGTAGGCGATTAATGCAGATTTGAGGTTTCGCAGATACCTTTCAGGAATATTGCCTTGCGGTCGATACTCCGTCATGGTAATATGGTCTATTCCTAACTTGAAACACATATTCTTAAATTCCTTCGCCTTAAATTGGGGTCCGTTATCTGACACTATACGTACAGGTGTACCATAATCTTTAAATAATCTCTCCTGTAATATTTTTACAGTCGTCGACTAACGCTCGCCACATGGGATACATCCAAACAAATTTGGTGAACGAATCTACACATATGAGTAGCATAGTATTACCTGATTTAGATCGTGGGTAGGGACCTGAAAGTCTAAATAAAGTTTAGAGAAAGGGGTAGTAGGGATTTCTGAAATTAATTGGCTTACCTGACTGTTTCTTGCCGGTTTACTGAGCGCGCATAAATTACACTTTTTTACGAAACTAGCGATTTCGCTGTTCATACTGTTCCAATGATATTCCTTACGAATGCGATGTATTGTTTTATTGATTCCCATATGGGCTCCAATGTTGGATGAATGGAAGTACTCCATCAGCATGGGCTTAATTACATCAGGGGCGATTATCCTTAATTCCTTTCCATTTCCTATTTTGTGGCATAGTATTCCTTTACTTAATACATATTTCTCTGATTTAATTCCTTGCTCAAGTTGTTCTATAATCGGTTTAAGAAGAGGGTCTTGTTGTTGATATTGAGCAATGTTGGTAAACGCAAGGGGGAATTCAGTAATTACGGTGTTAACAATGGGTGTTTCCAGACTTTCCTTGTTTTCGGGAGTATTAGTGGGTGACAGGAACATACGGGACAGGGTATCAGCGACTATGTTTTGTGTACCTTTAATATGCTGCACTTTGAAGTTGTAACAGTTTAACCTCAATACCCATCTTCCAATACGTCCTAACTGTTTAGGGTGATTCAGTAACCAAGATAATGCTTGATTATCAGTTTCCTAAAGGAATTCTTTATGTTCTAGAAAGGGTTTAAACTTCTCAAACACAAAAACAATGGCTAAACATTCCAATTCATATGCGGAATATTTTTTTTCTTGGTCATTCAATGTTCGTGAAGCAAAACTAATCGGTAGTCTACTGTTTTCTATTTCCTGATAGATGACTGCACCTAAAGCTACACTTGAACTGTCGGTCTGAACTACGAAAGGTTTCGTAAAATCTGCTAGTTGTAATACTGGAGGAGATATGATGCTTTCTTTTAGTTGTTCGAACGCATTTTGGTGTTGTGCAGTCCATTCAAATTTCACTCCCTTCTTTCTTAAGGCATTCAGCGGTGCTGCTATTTCGGCAAGATGGGGAATATACTTGTGGAAATAATTTACCATTCCCAAAAATCGGGCTATACCTTTTGCATCTCGCGGGGGTAAAAATTCTCTGATTGCACGGGTTCGTTCGGGGTCTATGCTTACCTTTCCGTTGGCTTTCACGATGTGACCTAAAAATGAAAATTGTGGGACTGCAAAATTTACCTTTTGGGGGTTAACTGTTAATCCTGCTTTTTGTAGTCGATATAACACTTCGTGTAGATGTTTAAGATGTTGTTCCATCGATTCGCTATAGGTTACGATGTCGTCCAGGTAGTGATACACATATTTAAATTTAATATCATGAAATATTCTTTCTAATAGTCTACTACATACGGAACTTCCTTGAGATATTCCAAAGGGTACTCTAGTAAATTGGTACAGGTTGAAAGGAACAGCAAACGCGGTTAGACGTTTGGATTCCTCCGAAAGGGGTATTTGGTGAAATGCTTGATTTAGATCCATTACCGTAAAGACTTTCGCTTTTGTGAAGTAATGAAAAGCACTATGGATGTCTGGAAGCGGGATAGATTCAAATTCTATTCGTTTGTTTAATTGCCGGTAGTCCACAACTAGTCTATGTTTGTCGTGACCTTTTGGTACTAAAAAGGAGGGTGATGAATACGGAGACGTAGAGGGTTCAATGACTCCTTGTTCTAACAACTTGTCGATATGGTGTAGCGGGTCAATTTTGGGTCTTTTTATTTTCCACAGTATGGGATAATTATATTTTTTATTTATTTCATTTTTGTGCGGGATTTCTAAAATTGTTGTGCAACGTTATGTCCATTACTACAGAAATCATGGCCAGTAGAACAGTTTGGAACAAAGCAGTAAGACGCAGTTGTTGTCGCGGAATGCTGCAAAGAATTCGCGCCACCCTAAAAATTCGCAGAACTCTGTACATGTGTGGCAAGGCACGCACGCCACTACGCGGGTGCGCGCTCTGCCAGGACGCCGAGTTTGGTTTAAAGCAAGATGGCCAGAGCGCAAGAATATTCGTCGTCTTCTCCAAGACTTTCCGGAAACACTGCTAACGCCCCGCCTACTGTTGGTGACATCAGCAGAGCATAAGCCTATATCGTGCTCTGGTACCCAGAATATAACTCTCCCATATTCCATATATAAAGTGGTTACCTCACAACAACTGAGGCTTGAGCGACGAAAACATAGTGGCAGTGAACCTCAGTTTCCCTCCAGAGAAAGGAAGATGTACCTGTTACGTTCTCGGTGCCAGTCGACCTTAGGCAGAGACGCTACACAGTCAACTAGAAACCAAGTTCGCTAACAGACGCTGATCACGTTGTGCGGGCCCGGTCGGGTCGAACTTTTAAGTATGAATACCTAAATAAAATAACGCCTTCATACCGACCGGGACCCGAGGAATTAACGGATGTACAATATTATAATTGGTACAGTAGAATTGTGAAGTGACGACAGTGAAACAACGGACCGTGGAATCGGGCAACAAAACACGTGTTCGGTCGGCCGTGAACAGTTAATCAATTTACCACGAATAAAAACATGACTTCGTAAAACAAAATATTAAAAGAGTATATTAAACATATATGTTAAATTGTATGGATGTGTGTATGGGCAAAGCTGGGCTGCTTTCGATAGTGTAAGAAATATATGTGGGTAAGGCCTATTTAACCATTTAAAAATGTGTTTTGTATTATTTTTTGTGCGTTTTGTATTAAGGAGTTCCGTCTTATGTAAGTAAAAAATATTCATTTCATAACATAATCATGTGTTAGACTAAGTTATTTCGTCATTACCACTTTCTCATTTCTGTGTTGAAGAAATTCGTCTAACGGATCGGAATCTTTCTGAATTATTAATGGGGTGGGTCAGATTTCTAAATTGTCCGTTTTATTAAGGTAAAGTGTAAAGGTCTCCATATCTGTCCTTCAAAGATATAGGTGGCTACTCTGGGCTTCTGATGAAATTTCTGCAACAGGTAAGTCCTGGTAGTGGTTTTATTTATTTTATATTTTGGTAATTTTTTAAAGTTACATTTGGCTCTCGCTGCCAGGATTTTCGTTTAATTGTAATTTTATACGAGATAGACCTATTTTAATACACAGAAAATAGGATGTGGTAATGACGAATGTATAAAAATGATATCGCATATATTTACGTAGGTTAGGTTTGTGTTATGAGTTACAGTTAAGTACAAGATAAAAAATGGCAGATAATAATGAAATAATAAGAATGATGCAAGCGCTTTTTAATATACAAAATAATAAACTGGACGAGAAATTTAATGAACAGAAAAATGATTTGAATGAATTGAAAAAAGAAATTAAAGAACAAGGCTGTATTTATGATAAGAAATTGAGTGATTTAGAGACGCGGTTAGGCGAAATAGAATTAGAAAATGAGAAAGTAATAAACAAATTAAAATCGAACAAAGATGACAGGGTAAGTAGGGGTGGAAATGATAATTTAAATAATGAGTTGACAAGTAATAACAATGATAATACAAATAAAAATGTGGTGTTAGAAAATGATGGTGTAGATGTTGAGAGTGATAACGTAATTGTAGAAAGAGTAGAAGTTGATAATGAAATGTTAATGTGTGTGTATGAATTAGAGAGAGAGAGGAGAAATAATGTTGTAGTAGAGTGGGGACAGAGGGCAAATTTTCCCTTTATTATTTATGATTTAATGTGGTCACAAGTGTTTTTGAAGGGCAAGAGTCCCGTATTAGTAGAAGATTGGAGTTGTTTATTTTATTTGTATAATATTATACCCTCTGTGTGGAATGATTTTATAAGTATGAGATGGTGTTATGATGAGAGAGAATTAGAAGTATATAATTTAAAGAGAGATTATGGTGAGTTGGAAGAAGTATTAGAAGAGTATTTAAATAAGAATGATTTGATTTTTAATACAAAAGTAACTGACCCGATATTGAAGAAATTTACTAACGGAGACTTAACAGATATACTTAGTGTTGACTTGTTGCAAGATTATTTTGATAAAACGGATGACTTTGATTTTTGGGTTTATGACACACAAAGTATCAGTATGTGTGTTAATGAAATCGAAAAGTGCTATGTAGAACCAAGGTTAATTTGGGACGATGGAGGCTAAAATATAAAACAATAAAAGACAGTTAAATATTTTGTTTTAAGGGGTTTAATTTAGCTGATTTGAACATTGAAATATGATAACTGACTAAATAATGAATCAGATTTGTAAATAAATATTTAGTGAGTTTAATTGTATGTGTTGTGGTTAAGTGAACAGTGTATGTAGGTAATTAATTGTTGTAATAATATTTTGCAATTTAAAGAAATAATAACATTCATTTTGGAAACAGTAATTGGCTAATTTGTATAATAGCAAATAATAATAATGTAATTTATATTTTAATAATGAATTAAATTAAACCAATTTGATATGCTTAAATATTTTGATTGCTTATTTAAATGTTAATTAATTAATTTTTTTTATGAATTTAATTTATTTTACGAGATGGAAATTTGGTAATGAATGATAGATTATTTAATTTAAAATAATTTTGTGTAAAATGTTTCAGAGATGATGGTGATTAAGTTTTGGGTGTATGTCATGTTAAATGGATTGTAAGTAGAAAAAATTTTATAATCATGTATAATAAAAATGTTTATAGGAGTGATGGAGATGTTAATTCAATAATGAGATTATTTGAAATAATTTTGTTCAATAAAAAAGGATAATTAAAAAATGTTAATCACAACTGAAAGATATATAACGATTTTTAATAATGAATTTTGAAAATTTGAAGAAAGTTAAATGGTAGAAAATTATGAATGAGAGAAATGATTATGGATGGAAATACTATATTATAATGTATATATAAATTTTATTAGTTAGTTATTAAGTGGCTATTGCGGGGGTGGCTTGTGCTCTCGTAAATAGCGAAATGGATTGGGGGTAACAGTGAGTGTTACCCCCATCGGAGGCCAAAATGGCGATAAATGTGCGGCACACCTTATCCGTGTAAATTAAAATTTACACCCTGCTAAATGACAGTGTCGCACATAATAGTGATGATTGAAACAGGCAGTGAAATGAAGTTTAGATTTCCCCGACTTTTCGGGCGGTTACTGTCTTACCAGCACTAACCGTGGTTTTGGCTAGCGGCCAGCTATGGTCATATCAAGTCCCTTGACCATAGCTGACTTGAAATTGGTACAGATTTGAAATTCAATGGGGGGAGAACTTAGGGGAAATCTCCGGTACTATGGAACAGTGGCTGCCACTCTGCCCGCTTTGGGGTAGCAAGACAGGTGGTAGAACCGTATTAAGGGTGTATAATTATAACGAGAACATGATGATGTTCGTAATTTTGAAACTTAATAGCGGAAGCAGAGACACGGAGAGGTAAAACCTGCTCCAAAATATACAGTCTTTGTGGAAGCGAAAAGGCGCCACAGTCTTACATAATTTGAAATAGTGTGTGTGGCTGGGAGGTGACTCAAATGAGTCACGAACTTAAATTTTACTACATAAAGAATTTTTTTTGCTCATTCAAATTTTTTGATCCAATAAAACTGCATGTGCTCTGTTAAATAATTAGATGGTCATATTTTCAATACAAGTTGTTCATGCTATAAGTCTAAGTGTATCATTTTATTGTTGTGTGTTAGATATAGTTGTTGATAAAATGTGTTTTCATTATGTATGTATATTTTAAACTAAGTCAAAAAGTAAACGTCTGGCAGGTGGGTAACACAACATGATCAGAATCAGAGAAATGGGAAACAAGAAGGTGAGGAGTAATGATAAATAAATATGTACATTCCATGTAATTTGTTCAATTATGAGATGTGTTTTAATTGTATTAGGAGATCAGCTGATCAGTAATAAGATGTCACTGGTATATTAGTGATAAATGTTTTAAGTAATTGATGTTCAATGTAATGTTTGATGTATTACAGACGTTTTAATGTAATGATAAAAAATAATTTGATAATGAGAAATGAAGTAACGATTTGTGAAAGCAAATAAAAGATAGTTTTGGGTGATAAATATTTTATGTGACATATAGATCTGTCAAAGTTAAAGTTGAATTAGTAGAGATGATATAAGGTAATGTTGTTTTGAGTTTATACATGTTATAGTATTTTGAGAAGTATTGATGTTGACACAGTAGTAGTGAGTATATGTAGAGATGAGTAATGTGAATGAGATTTAAACATATTTGTTGATGATATTTTGTAGTAAGGGTGAGGTGGTAAGGTGTGAACAACGTTCGGCGTTGTGGCGAGAATAGAGTAGTTCGCGTGAGTGTTTGCCGATATTTTGGAGGGGCATTGGCTCGTATGGGTATAGCCAGGTAGGGAACACACATCCTAGTACAAAGATGAGCGGTGCCAGAGGTAAATTGAGTTTAGAGTGTTTTGATAGATATTTTTATAGAGATGGGTGTCATGTAGTAAAAGTTAATAGTAGAGTCAGAGGGAGAAAGATTATATAGGTATCCAGATCAAGTAGTACATTAAATGAGATAAATAATTTAAATCACCCACACTAAAGTAGATTGAAATTGTTAAATAAAGAGAGAGATTTATGATAAAGAATATAAAATTTTTTATTTTTTCGAAACCAGTGACAGAATTTTAATAGAATTGAAAATAATGTAAAGTCAAGAATTGTTTATTTTAAATAATTTAAATGTCAATGTGCTTATTATGTATACTAATATTTTGTTCATTTTAAATATTTTAGGTTACTATGTTTTGTATTTCAAGGTGGAATATTACAGATGTCAAATGTGTTTTAGATAGAGCACAACATATGTAGGTCAAGGGTCTTGGACTTGACCTAGTTTTGATCAGCTGATGAGGCCATACACCTACTAAGCTTGTATAGTAGTGAGTCAGTTTTATTTGTTTGTGTAATCAATATAAACCAATTTTTAAATAATTTTGCATATGAGGGAAACATGTAAATAAAATTAGATTTTTTCTTGAATTTTAAAATTTTTTGGGAACTTTAATTTTTTGAAAAAAAAAAAAAAAAAAAAGATATTTCGCCTGCCAGCAAATGCATATTTTAGGTAGTGATTGTTTTATTATGTGTGTATTTACCATGTTTAGTTTACTGATTTCTTGTACTGCACTGTATCGTTAGACTAAGACATGTTAGGTTAAGGATTTGTTCAAGTAGAAGAAACGCTTAATTTAAGTCATTTTAAAAGAAACAAAAAAAAAAAAACAAGGAAGAGAATTTTTTTTTGAGAATATTATTTTGGATTTTGATTTTTTAATTTTTCGTAAATGTGGAAGATTTTGTTAAGATAGGATATGCAATGTGAGTGTGTGTGAGCCCAGTATCTGCTAAAGGCAGCCCAGCTTGCACACAAGGGGAAACATATCGGTGGAGGATCTGGCATAATTTGAGCCAGGGATTGAGGATTTTGGGGGTGGCATGTTAGAAGGTGAGGTGGGCTGTGGTACGAGTCTGCTCGATTTCTCGGTGTTGGGATCTCTTACGGAGAAGTCCAGTGATCTCGTTCAGATGAGTCCATAGTCACCAAGCCAGGGGGGTCGTGTACCCATGAGATTAAGAACCAGGGGGTTGTTGGCACCAGTTCCTCACCGGTCCTCTTCGGGGTTTGTCGATGAGATTTCTTCTGTCGTGAACAGCAGAATTCTCATCGAGGGGGTATTGTAGCGGGTCAATTTTGGGTCTTTTTATTTTCCACAGTATGGGACAATTATATTTTTTATTTATTTCATTTTTGTGCAGGATTTCTAAAATTGTTGTGCAACGTTATGTCCATTACTACAGAAATCATGGCCAGTAGAACAGTTTGGAACAAAGCAGTAAGACGCAGTTGTTGTCGCGGAATGCTGCAAAGAATTCGCGCCACCCTAAAAATTCGCAGAACTCTGTACATGTGTGGCAAGGCACGCACGCCACTACGCGGGTGCGCGCTCTGCCAGGACGCCGAGTTTGGTTTAAAGCAAGATGGCCAGAGCACGAGAATATTCGTCGTCTTCTCCAAGACTTTCCGGAAACACTGCTAACGCCCCGCCTACTGTTGGTGACATCAGCAGAGCATAAGCCTATATCGTGCTCTGGTACCCAGAATATAACTCTCCCATATTCCATATATAAAGTGGTTACCTCACAACAACTGAGGCTTGAGCGACGAAAACATAGTGGCAGTGAACCTCAGTTTCCCTCCAGAGAAAGGAAGATGTACCTGTTACGTTCTCGGTGCCAGTCGACCTTAGGCAGAGACGCTACACAGTCAACTAGAAACCAAGTTCGCTAACAGACGCTGATCACGTTGTGCGGGCCCGGTCGGGTCGAACTTTTAAGTATGAATACCTAAATAAAATAACGCCTTCATACCGACCGGGACCCGAGGAATTAACGGATGTACAATATTATAATTGGTACAGTAGAATTGTGAAGTGACGACAGTGAAACAACGGACCGTGGAATCGGGCAACAAAACACGTGTTCGGTCGGCCGTGAACAGTTAATCAATTTACCACGAATAAAAACATGACTTCGTAAAACAAAATATTAAAAGAGTATATTAAACATATATGTTAAATTGTATGGATGTGTGTATGGGCAAAGCTGGGCTGCTTTCGATAGTGTAAGAAATATATGTGGGTAAGGCCTATTTAACCATTTAAAAATGTGTTTTGTATTATTTTTTGTGCGTTTTGTATTAAGGAGTTCCGTCTTATGTAAGTAAAAAATATTCATTTCATAACATAATCATGTGTTAGACTAAGTTATTTCGTCATTACCACTTTCTCATTTCTGTGTTGAAGAAATTCGTCTAACGGATCGGAATCTTTCTGAATTATTAATGGGGTGGGTCAGATTTCTAAATTGTCCGTTTTATTAAGGTAAAGTGTAAAGGTCTCCATATCTGTCCTTCAAAGATATAGGTGGCGACTCTGGGCTTCTGATGAAATTTCTGCAACAGGTAAGTCCTGGTAGTGGTTTTATTTATTTTATATTTTGGTAATTTTTTAAAGTTACAATGGTTCCTTATCACTTCCATCTTGGGAGGCGATAACTTGTATGAGGGTAGGCGTATTACTTTGTGATCGCTCAGATTGATCTTATATTCTATTAGCTTCGTAAGTCCTAGCTTAGGTGTAACAAAGGTGGAAAATTCTTTTATTCATTTCTGCATTCTCAGCCTATCTCTATTTCCTAGATGAGATAATTCAGACTCTTGGTGTACTATGTGTGCAGTCGATGATCTAGTACTTTCTTGTTCGTCAGTTTTACAATCAAAATTATACTTCCGTGTACGGTCGAATCTAAAATAATATTTCTGCTCGTGGATGTCAAGAATTATTCCCGTTTTACTTATGAAGTCAGCTCCCAATATTAAGTCGGGTCCTAAATCATTACATACTAACATTGTAAAAAACCACGTTAGATTCTTGATTTCTACTTTAAAATAATGGTGATGCTACGTTTTATCACTATATTCTGTTTATTGGCTGTAGCACATTTTATATTCACAGCTTGACTGCATTTCACTAGGTTGTGTTCGAATAATTTATCTGCTAACTTTTGACTGATTAAGGTTCTAGTAGATCCCGAATCGATTAATGCGATGGTGGAGGTAACACCTAGGTCAATTTGTATTAAGGGCAATAGACTTTTAGTCCAATCACATTTAGTTATCGCGTTACATCTTTCAATAAACTTTCTAACATAGGGATCTATTTCTCTAGTGTTTCTTTTCCTTCCTTTTTTTTAATATGGTCGTACATTTCTTTGGGTTTACCGGATCTCAAGTTGCTGCGGAAGACACAGGATTTCGGGTCTCCCTGCCTTACATGTTTTTTGGATTAGGGTGTTTACGTTCGTATTGCTTGTTGTTACAGTTTCTACTTATGTGTCCATACTTACCGCAGTTGTAACACATATTCTTATTACGAGGAGGGTACCTTGCTTCCGTTTTAGGTTGTGTTTCATTTGATTTACCAGGTCTGTGCAAATTGTGCGGTCTATTGAATACTCGCCTTTCACGCTGAGTTGTCACATCGGGCACTAGGGCTTGCAATTCATTTCTATTCGCTTCGGTTGATTTCATCGCATGTCTGTTCTGATCTGAGTACCATACATTCAAAGAGTGGATACTGCATTGTTCTAGATCCGCAAAGGTGTTGGGTCGATTTATCAACGCTAAACGTAAATCTTCTGGAGACAATCCTACTAAAATGGTGTCGACCATCTGTCTCTCATTCCAATCTACTTGCAGTAGTCGAGAGGACTCCCTGATGTCTGAGATGTAATGGGCCAATCTCTCGTGATTTCCTTGTACTCGTAGTACAGTCTTTCTCTTAAGTTCTTCATAAATGCCGGTGGGAATAAAATATTTTATTATTGTGGTATGCAGTTCTTCTACTGGAAGGGTAGAGCTTAATGATTCTAGCACACGATTCTTTAACGGGGGTTTACATTTCGGTAGGAGAACTTGCAAAATTTGCCAGTCATTTAGCTGCTGTAGATCCTTTATCTGCAGGAGATATTTGATGAAATTCAGTAGTTTAGTGACATTTAAACCATCAGTGTATGGAATTTCAGCTAAGAGTTTTTCTACGGGATGAGTGATTTTTCCATAGAGGTCTGCGTTATAATTTACGTGTGGCATCACTTTAGGAGGACCAGATGATGCGTTCGGGGTTGTCAATTCGTACATTCCGGGGCAAATCTGGAAACCACTGGGAGGAGGGGCTTCAAATATAGTCGGGGCAATTAAATCTTTATTTGGGTATTACTCTCGAGTAGGTTGTATTTGCGATACGGCGGGTGAGTCCCGATCCATGTTGGGTGGAGGGTGTTCTATCGTAGGGGATTGAACTGGGGAGATGTGTAGTTTCTTCAAGGACTTCTCAATTTCATCCATTCGGAACGAGTCGGATTTTCTTCGTAATTCATTGATAATAGTGGGTAATTGACGTAAAGCTTCATCTGCAAAACTTTGGACTTCAGGAGGTATTTCCGTAATGTTAGGCCAGTTCAACAAATTTTTCATTCGCCGGGTTAAATGTTCTATCCTTTGAGTTGTTCGCAATATTACCGCAGGAGATTTCTCGTCTTGGAGGGTTTGGGAAAATAAAGTCAACTCACTATACTTGGCATTACAAGTTTCTCTCTCGTTCTCATAATCGAGTCCGCTTAGGTTGCTTAACTGTGCGGGCGTATCAAATCCACTTTCGCGTATAGACTTGCGCAATTCCGCGACTGTTACATTCGCATGGGGTAGACCACGTAAAAGAGCTTCATAAGACAGCTCGTCCTCTAATAGTAAATCTGGATTAAATTGTGCCATTTTTTTACCTTATTTCTAACACACTAAAATTTATCTAAAATTTATTTTACTACACTATACACTTATTACATAGACAATTTAATTCATGGTTAAAGCATTTGCATTGTTAGTAAGAGAATTACCTCTCTTCTCAGAGAAAGACAAAAATTCCACACAGACGTCAGTGTATTGTCAACGATCAGCTGTTCGTTGGAATGTAGGTCAGACTAGTTTTCTTTGTAAACAATGGCATACTTGTTGTATGCGTGGGAATGCGAGAAATACACTTGGGGTGAGGGATGTTATTGTTCTATATAACAATAGCTGATGGCTATCTTTATCGACTGGTTTCAACTGGCTCCAACACGGGGGCGAGTGCGAGGCAATGATACACGTTTTACACAAGTTACAGCCCGTAATAAGCTGAGTTTAGTTATTAATTGTTTTACGTTCTAATTTTAATTTCTGTAATTCTATCTATTTTTTTTTTTTTTATACTTCTCTCTCTAGTAGCAAAATTAAACTTACGAATTTATTTACACGTAATTAACCTGGTCTAATTTAGTCAATAGTTTATGTGTTTCACCGTGACAACAGACATACAACTTACATTCTATGCAGGCATATTCAGGAAACTACAGGTCTTGAATTGTCGCAATATAAACCTGTTAAAGACTGAACAGTTTGACAAGCACTAAAATTCATGTAGGTACTTGCATTGATGTAATACAATGATAGTTTGTATTATTTTCGCGTACGTTAAATACATTATACACAAGTTCGTGCGTAATCTTACACAAAATAAATTCACAATGGTAAATTAATACTGTCGCTATTTTTCTTTCATGCAACTTACCCTTTCTGTGGTGACATGAAATACATTAACTGAGTGCATAGATCAGCAGAGAGTTATCTATTTTTCTTTTACTACGTAACAATTATTTCACACGAAAGCAGAGTGCCGCAATTCTATGTGTGACACTCTGTACACGATCAATTCTTTTGTACAAAGCAGAGTGGCGCAACTATATAACATTCCGGGCTACGTCATAAATCCAGGGAAACCGTGATAATTGACGCTAGCCAATTATACAGGCTGCCTACGTTGTAACAAACTGAAAATAAACACAACACTTAGAACAATAATAATTACTCTAATTATAGGACACGAGGGAAGGTAATTTAACTGATTTATGCACTCACTTCAATATGTAACAAGATGACATCTCTTTATTAACAAATGATATATATATATAGATCTCATTACATAAAAATTTCCTCATACTGAAATAGTTAAAAGGGGTTTTCTGTCAAACCAACGATCAAACAGATCATGTATTTTACCTCGGATCCAAGTCTCTTTAAATCTAGCAAAGACGTCTGAAATTTACTTTACTTATCAAGAAGGTTACATTGTTACATGAACACCATTTGAAGAATGGTATTATTTAGTTAAGGGATTCAAAGTTATATCTCAAGAGTAATGTTACAACGTATGATTTTAGAAATTACTGGTTACATTTTTCTAAAACTTAATGCTTAGAGATTGTCTTTTTAAAAGTCTTTGACATGAATGAAAACTTATATTTTAAATGTACATAATTCTCGGTAGACGTGCTACCGAGTCACCTCTTAGATACGGTTTTTCTGTCCGTGTCCTGGGGCGTGAATCTTCGGTACTCTGTTAGTCGGGGTAGTCATCTGGGTAGTGTTTCCGGTGAAAGTCCTCTGGGTGTATTAATGAGGAGATGGATGTTATGCTGCGTGAAGTCGTGCTGATCCTCGGCGGTTATGGTAAGTGTTGTGTAGGTGGTAGTCGTCCCTATCTGCAGTTGTGCACGTCACATATTTACTGGCACCGTAGTACTGGAGTTTGCATCTTCTTTTTACATTAATATCTGAATTACATTACTCGAACAATATTCGAGAGTTCGTTTTTTTTATTAACTTGAGACATCACCTTATATACTAATTCTTTTTACATTATCACGCTTTCTAACAAATTCCTCACTACATCTTCAACATATAACTAGCTCTCCACGCTTTTAGTGGAAGCGAACACTCAATTAAAAATCAAAAAGAATAACAAAACATTTTATGAAGAGCCCTCGCTTGGAGGTGTTTACAGTCTGAAAGCCGCATCGTTACTCTTGCATTGTTACAACAGGTAGATTGCAACGACGCGGAGTAAGTACTCCGCCATAATATAGTTCCAAATCTTTATTAATAATACATTCTTATGGTATGACAAAATAAACTATCTAGACTTATCTTGTTTACAGGGATTATTATTACTACTACTTGTGACTTTAAATTATTAATTAATTACATTACGATTTACAGATATTTCTAATTTACTGCCGGTTCGGTATGCACATTGTGTCCGGAATAGACAGGTCAACGCATGATAAATTTACTAAAGGGTTAACTGTATTATTCTTAACTTTTACATTCAGATTTTAATTACTTATTTAGTTAGATTTTCTTAATTTAATTTTCATTACTATTATGAGTTAGTACAGGGGTATTTGGTTTAATCGTGCGATTTAAAGTACTTACTTACTTTCCGTTTTTTTTATATTTTTATTATTAATTTTTTTTTTTTTATTTACCATTTCAATCGTCACAGTTTTAAGGGTGTGTGAATCATTATAGTAGGATTACTGGTGTCCTCGGACATCAGTAATGCCGAATTTTTTTATAACGTTGAACCAAGAACGGTATAGGCAGTGTCTATACCATATATGTATATATATATATATTTCAATCACTTTCTGCTACAGTCCATTTCTTGATGTATATAATACATTTAATATTTATTATTTATTATAAATTTACCTCAAGATGTTATTTTTCTATTTGGAACATGTTTCGGGTACTGAGGATGGGAACAAGATAGTACCCGAAACATGTTCCAAATAGAAAAATAACATCTTGAGGTAAATTTATAATAAATAATAAATATTAAATGTAATATATATATATATATATAATTTGTGATGTTTTCAATTTGTTTCTTCTGCAAGTAGATAAATTGATGATACTGATATTTTTCAGTGAAACGTGCGTCAGGTGTTAAAAAGAATATACAATTTATCTACTTGCAGAAGAAACAAATTGAAAACATCACAAATTATATAATTACTGCAAGAAACATCGAGTTACTTATATAGAAAATGATATATATATATATATATATATATATATATAGTAACGTAACAGAGTTAAGGTCCCCCAACGTTACATAAAAATTGAATGAAACATGGTCAAGGACCATACCCTGAATTAAGGTTGCTCAGTAGTTAATATATCTGAGAAGTACCTCAAGTCAAAAGAGGCAATGACTAATGTTAAATATAAAAGAACCAGACGAATGAATAGTTAAATGTAATAAAATGCTTGTTTTTATACTATAACATGTTGAGGTTTACAGAATATTTATGTTATATTTTGAGTATGGTAAAAATGAACTGATGTTGCTTAATAGTAATACTTCATCAAAGATTATGGTTGTATTTATGTTAAATTTGTCTTTAGACAATCAAGTATAGTTACCAGTGTTAGGCATTATACTAAGTTCTAAGTATTGTATAAAGTTGAATAATACTGTTGTTGTAATTAATGTTTGTAAACTTGGCCAGGAGGGTGATCAGTGTTTCATGTTTGACAAGTAGTTCTGACAATTATATTATAAATTAATGAAGGGCTCCAGAACCAGTTAATTGATGTAATAAAGTAACCACCAGAAAGTTAAAATTAATGTAAATAAATATTAACCAATAATTAATTGTACAGTAGGTCAGGTAAAAGAAAATTAAGTTAAAAAACCAAATAATGTTATAACGGTTGTAAGAAAAGCTATAGGCCTAAATTCCATATTAGTGAAAGGAAATTAATACCTTTTTAAGGAGTCCAGTCCAACGAAACTCTGGTAAAACATTCACTGTTTAAGAAGGAAGGTTAGGGGAGAATTTTAGGTAATTTAATATTAATCCAAGCATGGAGTATTTTATTGGAAAGGAGTAGTAATATTCTATAATGCTGGCTCAAGGATATTTAGAAAACGTGGTTGTTAAGGCAACTGAAATGTACAGAAGTTGTTGATTTGGAATTATTCGTTCTGATTGTTACAAGCTATTAGGTTGAGATGGACTGATATATTTAATAAAAAATTGAATGATAAATTTGGAAAAAATGAATCAAAATTAAAAAACCTTCTTTAAAACATACTTTTATCATAATACCAATGAGTAATAAAATTAAATAACCTTCCAAATTGTCACTGAATACAATTAAAAAGAATTGAAAACCTCTCACCTCATTCACCAAATAATTCCGCTGGATTCGGTGTTAAACCAATTCATTCTATAAACAGAAGATCAGTTAAGAGAATTAAAGCCCGGACTAACGGAATTATTGAAAATACAAGAAGACTAAGTTTGGCAAAGTTAACCGTCACTGGCAGAAGAAGAAGCTGGGATTCTATTTTCATTTCACTGGGACCGACAATTATCAAGATCAGAGTAGAAGAACAGAAGTCCGAAGATTTCCTGAGAGTTTACCAGTACATGCTACCATCAATTTTATTGAAAACCAGAGCAATTTTCACTGGATGAAGATGAGATAAGCTGAATTTTGGCAACTGTTTACAAACGTCCATCGCCAGTCTAAGTTTTCGTCGTTTTGGTAAAAAAAAAACAACCTATTTTAATTTCACTATATTTAGAGTAAATAATTTTGTTTGTAATACTTGAGTAACCTTAATTATGCATTTTACCTGGCCTTACTAATGGTTCCAAGAACTTTACGAACCCTGGGATAAGAACTATGTATTATTATTTTTCATTTGTATAAGTCTATGGAATTGGATTGATTGATGATCGATATATTTTGGTGTAATCGATTTGATTATATTGTTATTTTGGAAATCACGGGTACCGTGAATTAATAGATAAAATTAATAAAGGATTTTGATTGTATGAGATAATATTTGAAGTTATTGCAGAATAGATACTATAAGTAGTGGGGATAATAATTTACCATTAAAGGTTATTTCAAACCCGATGCAAGACTAACCTATAAATACGCTTATTACAAGTGACAGCACTAATACTTACAGCTGGTGGAACAGGAGATCGCAGAACTAGCGTGTTTTCAGTGCAAACTTTGAATAGAATTTCCTGACGTCGAGTGACTAGGGTTGACAAGAATACTCATTACTTTCAGTCAATACACTATACATATCGTTAATATTACCCAACTACTGAATACTAAGTTAGATCTATATCGTAGTACGATTATAAGTAAGAAAAAACATTATTATAATTATATTTGTCTAATAACATATTTTCAGGAGGTTTCATCGGTCCCAATCAAAGGATATATTCATTAATAAATAAATCATTAAAAAACGTAGAGAAGGCTTTTCGTCACTGACGCAACCCAAAGTGAGACTGGATTGAATCCCAGTACACACCCTCACATACTAGTATACTCGTGTACTTGTACTCATATACTTGTCACCCTTGAACTTATTAGTTTCATTACAATATATATATGTATATAAACTTCAGTTCTTGGGGATGCAAATGGGCGCCACAGTCCAACACCAGGAAACAATAGAGTGTGTGGAAAAGGAGCTGGCCGTTACAAGCCAGGGGCACAGATAACGCATCTGTGCATAAGGCAAATGCTCGATATACGTAACTGGGTATAAGGGGGGACTTTAAGAAATCGATGAAGTAGGAGTGTAGCTGAAAATTCAGTGAGAGGATGACGACCTCTGTAAACAGCGGGCGGTCAATTTATACGGCTCTAGAGAGAGTTGGGGGTTGACAACCTAGAGGGCTGTTCAGTAACTGTTGCTATAACTATGACTCAATGATTAGTGATGTATTTCACGCATGAGAGCAAAACGATTTTAAGTACTAGATTCAATTGTGATGATTTCAGATAACATTTTAGGATGATAACTATATAATTTTGTGTATTCGCGTTAATTGTATGCAGTATGTTAGGGGTAAGAATTATAAACACGTGTATTTTGTATAATTTTTGAAATGTATCTAGAGAAAGGTCATTCACATGACCGTAAGACATCAGCTGACTACTGGGGTTATATATGTAGTATGTCACTTATAAGTAATTTGCAGAATTTTATCAAGGTAATTAAATGTTTGAATATAATTTGAAGATTTGAATAATAAGTTTCAATGTCTTTAAGAGATTTTAAATGAAATGATGAAAGCAGTTTGAGATAGTTATGAATTTTCAATGGGTTGTAAAAGATAGAATTTGGGTGATAGTAATTGTTGAAGTAGGGCATGTGAGTCAATCAAAGGTAGTTTCAAATGGGTGTTAGAAAGAAACTGAATATTAGTAGGGACACAGTAGCAATGGGGAATATAGGTAGAGTAATGAGAGTGATATATTTAGGTAGTAAAGAGATGGGGATATTTTGTAGATGAAAGTGATGTGATTGAAGAGTAATTAGATGATGGGGGAATTTTGTAAAGGGGGTGGTGTGATAAGGAGTCCTCAACGAAAAGCGTTGTGGCGGGAGGTGAACCGTATGTGCGCTGGAGGGGTTACCTAGGGGGAGACCAGGAACCAATGAGGGAATGAGCATAGGGAGGGAACATACATCCTAAGTACAAACAGGGTAGAGGGTATTTTGTTAGAAGGGTAGAATGAGTAAATGGAAGTTAGAGTAGTAAGTTAGTGGAGATAAATGTTTTGAGAGATGGGTGTCATACTAGATAAAATTGTAAGTGATTGTTAGAGTCAGAAGGGGGGTAAGATTATATATAAATGCCAAGTTAATAAATCAAATTATTATGAATAATTGAGAATCACCCAACCAATAAATGATGAAAATGTTAAATACAAAATTTTAATCAAAGGATAATAATAATTGAAACAAGTGAAGAGTTTAAGAGAATTTGAAAATAAAATTAAAACTGCAAGTTGTGTAATTTTGAATCAAATATATTGCAACTTACCGTCTGCGGCTTCCAGAAACAACGTCTTCACAAAGTTGACATGTTTCGGGACACTTGTCCCATCATCAGAACTTAAAATAATCGTGTTTCATTTAAGTTGATACATTTGTCAATTAATTAAAATATTAAAATTCAACATGAAATAAATAATTTAAAACAATATAAATACGTAAATGTCTAAAAGCGAGCGTGAACGTTTAACGATGTACATCGTACGGAGATTGACCGCGCACTGAATTACGTTTTGCTCCCACCACGACAATATCGCAAAGCAGTGTCGTACAATACATTTGATTTGAAAAGCAGTTTATCATTTAAATGTATTGTACGATAGTTTATCATTTTCAAATCAAATGTATTGTACGACACTGCTTTGCGATATTGTCGTGGTGGGAGCAAAACGTAATTCAGTGCGCGGTCAATCTCCGTACGATGTACATCGTTAAATGTTCGCGCTCGCTTTTAGACATTTACGTATTTATATTGTTTTAAATTATTTATTTCATGTTGAATTTTAATATTTTAATTAATTGACAAATGTATCAACTTAAATGATACACAATTATTTTAAGTTCTGATGATGGGACAAGTGTCCCGAAACATGTCAACTTTGTAAAGACGTTGTTTCTGGAAGCCGCAGACGGTAAGTTGCAATATATTTGATTGAACAACACATGGCTTGGTACTAAATATTTGGAATTATTCCTTTTAAACGTGTAATTTTGGTCAATCTTAAATGTTTATTGTTTATTGTAAGGTAATAACAACAATGCTAATTTTGAATGTTCTGTGTTTATTATGTTGTATTATGTTTGAAGGTAAAAATTACAAACATGTTTCATGTATTTTATGGTGTAGTTTTGTGTAGTGTATATATGTCAAGGTCATTCACTTGACCCAGAGAGATCAGCTGATGGCTGATGTTAGAGACAGGACAGGTTTCCAGTGATTGATTCATGAAATTTTGTTACTTAATTAAATTAAATAATTTTATTTTTCTTGATATTGATAAAAGAAATATTTTGGGGAATTAAAATTTTTTGAAAAAAAAAACCAAATTTATTTTTTATGCCTGCCGTATAGATGATGTTTTGAGGTTCCAAGTATATGGTTGTCTATATGTATTACTAGTGTGTTTATTGAATTATAGTGTTTAGTATATATGTGTAAGCAAATGTAATGATAAGTGAATTTATGATTTAGTAAGATGTTCCGTTTGTGTTTTTTATGATTGTTAGTAGTAGTGAAGAAGAAATGTAGATTCATGTAAAGATTGTGGGATTTTAATGAAATTAATGGTAATATAAAAGTTTGATTTTAAACTTAGATTAATTTTTGAACAAAATTTAAATGATTTGAATTTAATTAGCTGCTGTGTTTTGATTTGAAAACGTAACGTAAATTTGCGAAAAGAAATTGAAATTTGAAAGATAAAAATATTTTATGAGTTAAAAGTATGGAGATTGTTTAGAATGTAATAATGAGTATGTGTATGCACCCAGTACTTGCTAAAGGCAACCCAGTATGCATGTAAAGGGGGAACATATCGGTTGAGGATCTGGTATGGTCTAAGGCCAGGGTTTTGATTTTGGGGTGGAATGTTAGAAGGGTAGGTGTACTATGGTGAGTATCTATCCGATTTTATGGTGTTGGGATCTCGAACAGAGAAGTCCAGTAATCTCGTTCAGGTGCAGCCATGGTCACTGAGCTAGGGGGGTAGTTTACCCATGATATGTTTAGAAGTAAACGGGGGGGTTGTTGACACCATATCCTCACCGATCCTCTTGGAGTTAGCAATGAGAGTTTTTATGTTTTATGGCATAAGACCTCTCATTGGGGGGGGTATTGTAATGGGACAAAAGGGAGATTTTTATTTTATTTAAAGTCATGTAAATTTATTTTGTATCCGTTTGGCCAGTCCCACATAACAAGGTTGTATTCAAACAAAGAACAGTAGAGTGAAATTTTGAACGGAGGTGTTGTAATCGAATGCGATGTATGTTTTGTAACTCAAATGGTTCCAAGAATTTGTTACGCACAATGTACGCAC
This sequence comes from Magicicada septendecula, assembly GCA_034769895.1. Taxonomy (NCBI): domain Eukaryota; kingdom Metazoa; phylum Arthropoda; class Insecta; order Hemiptera; family Cicadidae; genus Magicicada; species Magicicada septendecula. The sequence continues at coordinate 366,834,402 of CM068375.1, forward strand.
ACACACCAGCGTGCACGCAGATACGACGCACATCTGTCCGAAGAGACGCCTCAAACAATGGCGAGCCAAACCACTGCAACGACAATGTGCTTTTAAGATGCTGGATATTAATTTGATGCCGGCCTCTATGTTGTAGTCGTTTGATATCGTTGACAACTTGGAACATTGGAAAGTCACACTACGTTTACGGTGACGAACAGTTTGTAATCCGAAGGCATTGCCTTCCCTGTTAAACCACCAGCCAGAGTAGAGACTGGATTAACAGTTGCCGTTCCCAGTCGACGAAATAGCTCTTCCCTGGCCGGGGTGAATACAAAAGTTCGCGAACCTAAAATCTATTCTAACATAGTCATGAAGTGTTAAAGTTCAATTTAAACCAACTAATTTCGACAGCGCAACAACATCTCAGATCGAACTAAGTGGAGTGAAACAAGAAAATTAAAAAAATGTGGTGAATGGACAAAACATTCGAATAGATACGCAGTGTGGTGCGTGGTCAGCAGGGACGCCAAGGCTAAGTAGTCGACTACCAATTACTCTGTATAATCAATTTCAATTTTTTAGGGCTCTAATTAATAAAACTGGGGTTTTGAAACGGTATGAATGTTGAGTGTGAGCAAACTAGGTCGTCTTATGTAGCTTTAGAATTTTATAATAGCTATGAGAATAAAAACTCAGAATGAAGTAAAGCTCGGGTAATAAATGTTTTGATGAGTTCTTTTTTTATTACAAATGTTTTATTAATAATTGAGAAATGATATAGTAAAGAAATTTGAAGGAATAAATATGAGTTCTATTATGTACAAGAGAGTAGTGTACGTTATTGATATAACCTTGAAATTACGTTGACATTCACCACAACGTATTATGAATAATCTTCGTGTCCGCAGAACCACCAGCCTTGAACACAAAACTGGTGTTTACAAATTGATATGTGACGATTGCGACGCTTTTTATGTGGGCCAGACAGGACGTGGTTTTTTAAAAAGATTTATAGAACATAGGCCGCCTACACATTTTCACAGTTTGGACAATATCAAGTCAAAATTTGCAGAACACCTCATTTCCGAAAATCATAGCTACACTAATTTAAAAACTAATTTGAAACCCCTTCACATATGTAAGAAAGGGCGATATTTGAACGCTCTTGAAGAATACGAAATTTATAAAGCACACAATAATATTGGTACCAAGCCGCATGTTTTAAATGATAAATTGGTCTTCAAGTCAAATGTATTGTACAACACTGCCTTGCGCTACTGTCGTGGTGGGAGCGAGACGTAAATTAGTGCGCGGTCGGTTTTCATACGATGTATATCAGTAACCTTCGTACTCGCTGTAAATATTATATTTTTATGTTATATTAAGTTATTTTATATTGGATTTTAATATTTTAAGTGTTTGACAAGTGTATCAAATTTAAATGATACACAATTACTTTTAAATTCTGATGATGGGACAAGGGTCCCGAAACATGTAAATTTTATAAAGACGCTGTTTCTGGAAAGCCGCAGACGGTAAGTTCCAATATATTTGATTGAACAACACGTGGCTTGGTACTAAACATTTGGGATTTATTCCTTTTAAACATGACATTCACCGTTCGTGTGAGAATCGTGGACCTGAATTAAGGTAGGTGAGATATGAAACATTATTTTATAATTGTGTATTTATTAATAATAGCACAGTTGTTGGAAAAAACTGTGACAGGACGTGGCCAAAAATGAAGAAAATAAAGTTTTTTCAAATTTAGTGAATGACATCACACAGCTAGTCAACACAGGGGGGCTAAGTGAAGAACCCATAGAAAAACAAGACATTATGGAATTGATTGAATCCGACGCGCAGCCTTTGACAAACGAAGAACTTATGGATCTACAATCTCAAGATGAAGCAGAAAAAGAAGAGATCGTTCCTGAAGAAACACTGCAAATTTTGTCAACTAAAATTTTGCAGGAAGGTTTAATGTTAATTCAAACAGGATTAAACCTCATAGAGCAAAATGAAGTTGATTGGGAGAGAATCGTGAAAGTCAAAAAAAGTTGTCAATGATGGAATAGATTGTTATCAACAACTATTAAATGAGAGGAAGCGAAAAGCATCACAACCAACTCTACACACATCTTTCAAAAAGGCTGCGAATGAGAAGCCACATGAGGAACCTCAACCCGGAACTTCTCAAGGATCTTCTTTGTGATCAATTGTAAGTGAATTAGGTAGATGTTTGTATAAATTATTTTTGTACATATTCGTTTGTATGTATGTATGTATATCTTTTAAATTAAAATGCCTTTTTTGAGATTTCGTATTATGAATATTTATTTATCAAAACCTTTGTACGTACGTACATATTTTATTGTTTATAACACATTTTGACAAGGAAAAATCATATAAAAGCAATAAAAACTAAAACAATGAGGTATTGGTCGGTAAAAAATAGGAAACCCCGCTTAGCGCGATTTTCGTTTTATGCAAATCGCCGAGGAACGTATCACTCGCGTTAAACGGGGTATGACTGTACATTACTTTCAATCCCATCATTACATACAAAATATTCCTTCTCCCTCTCTTACATTTTTTGTTTTTAGTAATATTCAAAGAAAATAAATAAACTTGCTACAAACTTAACTTTATCTAACACAAACCAGCGCTTCCATTCACACACGCACATATTATAACGTATAATGATATGTATGCGGGTTTGTTCTATTCAGCCCCACGTTGGATCCGTCAATTCTATAACGTATAATGTTTTCTGTATAATGTTGTTCTGATAAAAGCATTTGTATTTGTGGGCTAGTGCTTTTAAATTTTCCCGCACTTCTGGTTGACACGGCGACCGACTCTAACCGTGTCGGCAATTGTAGGTTAGTTTGTTTCTTTTGTCGCCGGCAAAGCTATGTTCGCCTTGCGTACCTGTTCGCTCCCACAAATACCTGTGAACAAACTCTTATTCTACTCACACACATGAAGTGACAACTCTGGTATTGGTAATCATAAGTTTGTTTTATTATTTTTTCAGCTTTTTGGTTAAACAACACAAGTGGTTCGGTCTTGGATCGACCTTAACAGTTCAGTATCGATTCATATTTGAATCCGCTCTTCAAAGATTAGTAAATAATTTTAACATAAATTAAATATCTCAGGGCTAGGGTTCTTTGGGCCAGTTATGAAGTCAGAAAAATGCTTTATAAGGGAGTACAACACATTACAATTACATATAAAACAATAAAACTGAATTATCAATGTTTACAAAATAAAATATTTAGTTTTTTTCACCGTCAGCGGTAACGAACTCTGTCGGCACTGGAAATTGAATAATAAACAAGATGGCCGCTTAGTCGGCTAACCCAAACGTCATGTAGCTGATTGTTTTTTGGTTTTAAATAAAGTTGTTTTTATCGTTAATCACTGTGTTAATGATCAACGGGTGTTCCAATTAGCACTGTAAATTGTTTATATGGTGTAGTGAAGTGGATTCGTGTATATTGTGGTAATGGAAATACTTCGGATTTATATTTACGTTCCTGTAGTACTGCAAGCAATCACTCGCTAGCGTCTTTTGTGGTTCTGAGGTAGGATAATGCTTCCCTCGGTCAGTATTTACTTCTTTATAATGTCTGGGAGTTTTTCTTTGCTTCACTGGTTTATTTTACAACATTGGCTGAGTATTACTTGATTAGTTTGGTTTTATCACAAGCGTCCGCTATTAGACTCAACTCTTCAGCGTGGCATCTAACAATACAACTATCCGTTCATCTCGTCTTTGTAACGGCTTTTTGACCAGTAGACTAGGGTTTTGATTGGTCAGTTTCTGTGAACTTGAGGTCAAGCGGCATATATTACAAAAATTATATCCTTGCCTTTACAGTCAAAAAATACTCCCTTGTTAATTTTTGTTTAAACTAAAATTGGTTTACATATTTCTGTTCCTTTTTTAAAGGTCTACATTTTGGTATATAATTTTGTATAAGTTAACTTTATATTAGGTGTCCTTTCACCTTTACAAAATCTATAAATCTGGACTATAACACTGCCCTTACATTCACTATGATACAATACTTAATTTTCATTAGATTAATTTCATTTGATACACAATTACTCTAAGACTTGTCCATTATTAAATTTTGTTCCTATTTTGTTATTATTGTATCATATTGCTTTGATAACTTAATCATTTCTGACATTATTTTATTTTATATTTCATGTTCGGCCTAGGCCTCAAATTTGACTTTATACTCATTGTCTAAATTACATTAATTATCAAATTGTTTTCTGGTTTGAACCCCTTTGCCTGGTTACATTTGTTTTAAAGATTACTACATTTTTCTTTAACTTATTCTAACAATGTTTATTAACTAATACAAAATTCTTTAACATACTAACTAAATGTTGCCTTCATGGCCAAGACTAGATTCATTAATTCACAAACAATAACATAAAATATTTAGTTTACTATAATACCCATTACATTTCCATACTATTAAGCTCTACTAATGGACCATTAATAGTGTTTATACGAGACCTCTATTTAAGTATTTTTGGGTATTATGTTGTAACATATACCTTCTATTCTGCCTATAGGCTTAATACACTCCTTATAATCCCTTACATATGATTTATCAATGATAACAATTATTGGCATTGGCCTAAATAAAAGAAAAATAAACATGGTTAAGCACTGCTAATGCCTTCTACTTTAACAACCAACAACATGGGATAAAAAAAAAATATAAAAACCCTTCAATAAATAATGCTACATTACTACAATTGTTTGTTTACACTCTAACATTTAGTATGTCTGTCACTTTACAATGTTTTTAAGAGTTGTGTCTCTTGTGTTGACCTATTTGGTTTTTTTACATTTAACATAATTAGAGGGATCACTGATCTTTACAGTCTTATCTGTGTGGTTAATGATCACCCTTGTTTTCCACTTTTCACACTTTTCACTTGTGCACTTTTCACAGGTTTTGCCTTATTATCTATAGTACATTACTTCTTATTTATCACACTATTGTGTTGTACTTTTTATTTTAAATTGTTACATACTGGATTTTATTTATTCTGACTTTATTATTATTATTTGGACTGTTTTCGTTAATCGTTTTGGGACTCTCATTATGTCACATTACAATATACACCCCAAGATTTAAGGAGATCTCCATTGTAATTAAAAGAATGAAATTGAAATTATAAGGGCCCTGGTTACAATTTTTTGGTTTTACCCTCGTTGGTTACTTACCTGATATTTGAGTCCAGAAGAACTGTCCCGTATTTTCTGTCACTCCGCACAGTACTTTCTCACAAATTTTATTCTGAAATTGTTAATTCATTTTCTATATTAGACACACCAAACTGTTTCCTTTTACTTTACATTTTAAATTTTTTACTTTCGGGCGACTGAAACTGTTTAACCGGTGGGCGAGCGAACTGCCCACGTCCATCGTCGTTAGATGTTATTTCTCGACTGACTTTACACCAGGCGTAGTTTGTTGACGCTTCTTTTGATGGCCGACTACGTGATCTCATTTCATTGTTTTATTAGTATGACGTCACCAGATATTAAGACGTTGTTGACTGCGCCTTGCATTCCAGTGTTATATATATGTGGGCTAGGGTACTGACGTCATATGGCGTGACCCCAACTGTGCATAGTTCATATGTCATCTTGCTAAAAATAACTATTTCCAACAGCTTGGTCGCCCGACCTTGACACTAATTCACATACGTTGTTTTCCTCAATACTTTTCAAATACAATTAATATGTCAAATTTCCCAGAATATCCCTGAGTGTGTTTGTCCCGTTACAGCGTTAACCCAAATTTCTTACATTTGTGCATTGTTACATCATATTAAATATATAAATTTGTGAAAAAGAAATACTCAACTGAAATTTCTGTTTATGAATTTTAATTCATAACTCTATATAACTTTTCATCCAACATTAATCTTTGATAAGTAACCTGTTTGAAAAATTACCTTTGTGGTGCAATTGCCTTCAACATGTGAGAATTTATAAAAACCTTGCTATATTATAAATATAACATTTAATTTTATCAATATTACATCTCTCTCTCTCTCTCTCTCTCTCTCTCTCTCTCTCTCTCTCTCTCTCTCTCTCTCTCTCTCTCTCTCTCCCCCTCTCTCCCCCTCTCTCCCTCTCTCCCTCCCTCCCTCCCTCCCTCTCTCTCCACAACAACAACAACAACTACTACTACCACTACTACTACTACTACTACTACTGGTGCTATTGCTACTACCACCACCACCACTTTTTTTTTTTTTTTTTTATTACTTTATATTATTATTATAATTATTACCACTAACAAGCTATTATAGTATTATTACTATATAGTACAGTTCATTTCAAATCCAACCTACAGATGTTCTCAAGAATGTGTGTCATTAATAACTCAGAGACTGCTTGTATTTCAAATTTATAGACAGATAATTATAAAATACGAGGGCTATTCAAAAGTAACCTCCGTTGCCGAGAGAAGTAGTGGGGGAAGTGGCGTTATTCCTGTGCCGACTTGTATAGTAGTTCAGTGTGATGCGTCCAGCTGTACAGTGGGAAGGTTGCGATGCCGTTCTTTCACTCGTTATAGCCTTTCAAAATGAGTGCTGTAATAGAAATCCCAGCCAAATGCAAAGTGTGTGCTGTGATAAGATTTCTGATGGCAAAAAACCTTTCTGCAGCAGACATTCATCATGAACTGTGTACTGTATATGGCCAAAACGTTATGAGTGAAGATGTTGTGCGGCAGTGGGTTCGTTTGTTTAAAAGTGGAAGACAAACATTCACGATGAGGAAAGGAGTGGTAGGCCATCCGTACTCAGTAATGAACTCATTCAGAAAATTGATAAATAAGTCCGTGAAAACCAGTGGTTCACAATCTCTGAACTTTATTAACAATTTGCACAAATTTCTCGGATTGTTTTGTATAAGATAGTCACAGAATATTTAGGCTACCAGAAGTTCTGTGCTCGGTAGGTACTGAAAGTGCTTTCCGAGAACCACAAAACACAACGAATGGGCTCTGCCTTAGACTTTCTTTCACGTTACGATGTGGAAGGAGAAATGTTTCTCAACAAAATTGTGACTGGCGATGAGACTTGGGTGTTGTACATAAACAATGAGACAAAACAACAGTCAATGGTGTGGGATCATACCACCTCACCAAACAAACCAAAGAAAGCGTGGCAAACTTTGTCTGCCAGGAAAGTTATGACAACCGTTTTTTTGGGATGCGAAAGGAATACATGTGGAGTTCATGGAACATGGAGCGACCATCAGTTCTGCAGTCTATTGTGAGACTTTAAAAAAAGTAAGAAGAGCCACACAGATCAAATGCCAAAGTCTTCTGACTTCTGGTGTCCTGTTTTTGTACATCGCTCGCCCTCACACTCCTCGGCAAACACAAGATCTGTTGTGTCAGTTCAAATGGGACGTTTTTGATCATCTGCTATATAGTCCAGTTTTGGCTCCCAGTGATTTTCACCTGTTTATGAAAATGAAGAAGTGGCTTGGGTCCCAGCACTTTGATGATGACAAAGAACTTCAAGATGCTGTAAAAAGCTGGCTGCGATCCCAGGCAGCAGCATTTTATGAAGAGGGGATTTCCAAACTGGTCAAACGCTATGATAAGTGCTTAAATTTAAATGGCGATTATGTACAAAAATAGTGGAAAGCTGGGATTTTAAGATGTATATAATAAAATTTATGTATCTACGTCCTTGTTTTATTTATTGTCAGGTGGAGGTTACTTTCCGAATAGCCCTCATATAATTTATATAACATGTTTATGTGCATGACTGTTCATTGTTACAGTTTGGATCCAGATCAGAAAGAAGAACTCGTACACGTTATAGAAAAGCTGTTGTCTGACAGAACTACTCTTGTTGTTGGGTCTGCTGTTATGGCATTTGAAGAGGTTTGTGTACTTTCTGTATACCCATTGATTGTATTGTTATATGTTTATATATGTTCAAACACTTTTTGCTACAGTCTATTTCTTGATGTATATAAAATATTTAAAATTTATATTTACTTTACCTCAAGATGTTACTTTTCCCTTATTTGGAACATATGTCGGGATCTTTAATGATCCCACCATCAGCCAATCTAATTTTGAAACTTATGGAGTACCAGGTACCGCACAAGATTCAAAATTAGAAAGCTGATGATGGGATCACTAACGATCCCGAAAATGTCCCAAATAAGGGAAAAATAACATCTTGAGGTAAAGTAAATATATTTTTAAATAGTTTATATATGTGTATGTATGAAAGCTGTTAGTGTGGTACAGGACATGGGGCATTTACTGCCAGATGACTTAAACAACAAATTTCATATGAAGCAAATTTCTGTTGTGTTCTTTGCATTAACAACATTTGATGTCATATATATGGAAATTTGCAGTGGATTTCATTTTAACGTAAATTAAAAATAATAGTACACTGAGAGTTATGCTTATTGAAAGTGCTATTAATTTTTTTAGTAACAAATTCTCCGTATTCTCAGATTCTTAATATTTTAACAGGTTTGGTTATTATAATAAGATTTTTGTCTAAAGCTTGCATGGCCAGTGTCAATATATTCAAAATTATATCTAAAACTGGGCTGTTAGGCCATGGTCGGTTGCTATGAAATGCTATCACGTCGGCAATGTTTCGATTCCCCCTTGGGAATCTTCCTCAGGCCACTAGAAAGTACAGAGCATAAGAATACAGTAGCGGCAGATGTACCCTGAACAATACCAGATGCCTGTATCAGCTAGAAGCAACAAGGCGGGCAGGTAACAAGGGATACCTGTATAATCTTGGTGACCAGGTATCAGCCAATCACAAAGCCTTGACCTGGTCGCGTCCCAATAGGCTCGATCAGTACAGCATGCCAAATAGTATTAACAGCCAGGCTTTCACCCGCCACTTCATTGATCAACCAGCACGGACTTCCTGTCCAGGTGAGGGTAGTAGTTGCTGACAGACGACAGGACCTTGGTTTCCTCGAACAACAGTTGGTCAGCATTGTAGAGAGCATGTTCGGCAACTGCAGACTTCTCCAGTTGGCGCAGATGGCAGCACCGGCTATATACACCCATGTGGGCCCGGATGCTACGCTTCATGGTGCCGATATAAACTTGGCCACACGAGCACGGCACACAGTATATGCCACACAACAGAGGATCTCTTGCATCCTTTACCGGCTTGAGAAACTGGTGGATTTTCTTGGTTGACTTGTAAATTGCTCAGACGCCATGCCACAACAGCAATCTACCTATGTGGTCTGTCACTCCACTGATGTACGGCAGTACCGCCGATCTGACAGACTCCTGGGACACTGACAGGTCCGGTGCATCAGATCTTCTCAGCCGGGCTGCTCTCCTCACTTCCCCCACAGAGTAGCCATTGTTCTGCAGTCCACGTTCCAAGTAGCCCAACTCAGCGTCCAAGAACTGGGGCTCACAGATTCTTCTCGCATGGTCCAGCAGTGTCTTCAGCACTGCCCACTTCTGCCTGGGATGATGGTCAGAGAGTTTGTGCAGTTACCTGTTGGTCTGGGCCACAATGTTTATAGAAATCTGATAGCCTGACAGCCCAGTTTTTAGATATAATTTTGAATATAATAACAAGGTGATTGAAAATTGTATGCTTAAACTAATTGGCATGCCCATAATGTGAATTGAAGTTTTGTATGGGCCTAGTTGGAAGCAAAATTACATTTCAGATAGAAAATCATTTACTAGAGTATCCATAGAAAGAAATATCCTTTTCGTTCAGACACCAATAACAGAGTTATTGAGTGAACCATAGGACTGACCGTTTTTTATATGTCTTATGAAATTCCCTGTCAACCCTTTATTCTTTGGACAGAATCACACCCAGATGGTTAATTGAAAGAGTAAAGTGAGTTCTGTGTTTTAACTGGAATATTTGGCATTTGTCTGTCTGTTTGGCGGATATCTCATGATAACTTTTGAATGCATCAAGTTTTGTAAAACTTGACATGCAAGCCATTCTTTTACCCAACTGACCCCTATTTGTTTTGATATTGACCCCCCAAAAATAGAGGGGGAAATAGGTAAAAATGTGGGAGATTTTGAAAAAAATCATAAAATTCCTTCTGGGGTATTAAATTAAAGAGAATTTTAAGCAAAATCTGAATATACTATTCAAATTTGGAAATTTATAAATTTTGGGATACAAGGACCAACAAAAGAGATCAAAATCTTTTCTATCAAACTAAAGGGAATTTTAACCCAAATCCTGTTGTACTGTTTACATAGAAGTTTTTTAAACTATAGGGGTACCATGGTCTGAAAAAAAAGTGAAAATTTTTAAAAACTAAAAGTTATGTGATGTACGGATTTATTAGACAACTGTGGTCTCTTCTTCTTTAGCACTACAGCCCAATGTGAACTGTGGCTTACAACACCAATCTTCTGTACATTGTCTCCTGTACATTACCATCTCAGTGTAACCCTTGACCCCCATTCTTCTCAGATCTTCTAGCACATCATCCATCCTTCTTATCCTAGGCCGACCCCTCTTTCTGCTTTTATAGACTTGCACCCTCAGCATTTTCTTTCGCATATGCTGATCATCCGTGCACTCTGGATGACCTAGCCATTCTGTTTGTTGAGGCTTTATGAATCTTATAATGTCCTCATGATTCAATAGCTCATGTATCTCCTGATTATTTCTTATTCTCCATTCCCCATCTTCTTTAACTGGGCCATAAACATGTCTTATTGTAACGTTAATTTTAATTACTTACACTTTTATTTACCTTTGTTTGCAAAATGCAGTTGTGTATTTATTAACTTGGACGCCATCTTGCAATACTGCCAACTTTGTAATTTTTACTTACACGAGTCCAAAGTTCGTGAAGACGTATTTGGAGAGAGAGAATGGTTGTTCGAAATAAATAAATCATTTACTTGTTTACAATGAATTAAGTTTTATTTGTTATTATTTCAATTCTTATTTTTTTCATCATTTACTTTCTTCAAAAGAAAAACCCTTTCAAATCATTTACTTCCCATCACATCAAAATATTCTTTCTCCCTCCCTTACCTGTTATGACTTTAACATTAAACGATACCTTGATTATATGATTATATAGACATAATGAAAAATAGAAAAATTGTATATAAATTCAAAATAACACAAAATATTTAAGCACAAACTTAAATCTATTTTTTCCGCAAACCAGCGCTTTCCATTCACACACACACTCTTTCATACCTTACATATTGTTATAACCCCCCTTTGAGCTCATATTTCCTTTTTAATTTTGAATGGTGTAAATTGTGAAAACTCTTGGTTTACTCTCCCCGTTTGTTACTTAGCTGTTCATTGTCCATCAACAGTCCAGCCTCCTCACGTATTTTTTGTCACTCCGTACCTTTCTTCTTTCACTTTCTGTTTATTCCCCAAAACTGTCACTTCATTTTATATTAATTAAACAACTGTTTTTTTTTTTTAATTTACATTTTCTTTGTACGGGCGCCCGTAAATTTGTCTGCGGAACTATTGTGACCGTTCGGCACAAGGTTGTAATTTCAACTGGGTTTAATATACTGTGTTTAGCTGGCGGGCGAGCGAACTGCCGCGCGTCCGTCGTCGCTAGATGTTGGTTGATGACTGAAACTCTACGCCAGACGCAGATTGTTGATGCCGATCTGGCGAGCTAGTGGACACTCCTGCATTACAGTGTGACTTGTGCTGGGCTCGGCTCCTTATGTCATGTAGCATGATTCAAATGTGCAAAGTTCATAGATCATTCGGCTAAAAATAACTTTTCCGCAGATAACCCGCTGACCTTGACTCCAACTTGTATACATGGTTTTTACCCCACTCAAATTACAAATAAGATTCCCAATGTTTCGGGATGGTAATATATGTATCGTTACAATACCCCCTCAATGAGAGGTTTTATGCATAAGCATAAAAACTCTCATTGACACTCATATCCTTCCTAAAGGGATCAGTCTGGATATGTCACCACAACCCCCTTTATGTTTTATTAAAACTCATGGGTAACTTACCCCCCTGGTCCGGTGACTGTGGCCGCACCTGAATGACCTTACTGGACTTCCCTCTCGAGATCCCAACACCGCAAGGCCAGACAGGCACTTGACGCCCCTGCTCTGACGCGCAGGCCAGCACAGGACCGCCGCCGCAGTATCACCAGACACTGAAACATTCAATCAAAAACATCAAATAATGGCCTTTCGTAATACCATATCCCTAACTGATCTGGTTCCCCTTAGCTGTGCTGGTTTGCGTTGAGAAGCACTGGTTTTTCTTAACCTCTAACATACATATATATTTAATATAACATGATACATTTTAAATTTTACTATCAACATTCTGTATGCCCCTTTCTCGTTAATTCTTATCCCAAATTCAAAATATTTGCCTGATTCCAATCAGAATTTAAATAACCACTTCCCATTACATCATTACAAATATCTTTCATTATCCAATTTACATCTCAAAATCTTTAACTTCATTACTAGAATTCCTCTTAAACACATTTAAAACTATTACATCATCACAAGTTGTCTACTTATCTTTTCTCAAAATTGTTAATCATCTCCATAATACGATGCTAGTAATAGAACCAAATTTGTAATAGGGCAAACGTGCCTAATTTCGCAGTAATTTCATATATGTGACAAAAACTATGTATATATGACTTAATAAAAACAAGTTTTCTTAACAAAATATTTACTGCTACAAAAGCAAAACATATATTATAACAAAAATACAAAACACCATGGAGGTAATTTCAAAAAAAATTAAAACTAAAGATACTACACTATTCCTAATTTCGCAGCAAGTGTTCATTATTTCGCAATAGGTGTTCCTTATTTCGCACTAGTGTTCCTTCTTTCGCACTATAATTTCTATATTTAATAATACTTATATTTTTACATAATATTGCTTAGAACAATAAAATTATAAATATAAATGATAATATAATTATAAATAATGTATTCTTCTAATAAAATAATTTTTTATTTTATTTTTAACAATGTTTAAAATAAGTTCACAAATGTAATTACAAAGCTAATATTAAAATTACAAAATTAATGGAAATTTTTAAACTAAAACGAACTTGACTACAGACAATTTAGTAATATAATTAATTTGATTATAAAAATTAATAAAAATTATACTTTAATCCATATTCAAATTAAAAGTATTAATGAAAGTTTTAGATTTTTTGAATTTTGTCTTTAGTCCGTGTCCGAGTCATTCTCAGTAACACACATTTTACAATTAATATTTGGTTCATATTTTTTTTAATTTTGGCACTTATAATGAAACCAGCAAAGACATTGTAGGCACTGAATCCAGTTTCCTCCTTTTGTGTCCCCTTTGTACTCCACACCACAAAAAAAGAACAAATGTCATCTCTAGGTTTCGGCATCTTTGAAGACTCCTTTTTCACAACTTGGACGCCTGAAGTTGAAGGTAGATTATCATCAGACCTGTTTTCAGAAAGTCGTGCAACTGCTGCATTACTTCTGCGTTTGTTACGGTATTTTCCTCTTTTTTTCACAGTCCATTTTCACTAAAACAAAAATAAATATACAGATACTAAAGAGAAAACAAATTTTTAAACAAAAGAAAAGGAATAAAAATTATTAAATTCATTAAAGTTTACTTTTATTAAAAATGGAGTCATATAAACTAACTAGTGAGTTGAATAATACTTATATAAAGAAAAGCAGTTTAAAAAAAAATTATTTTATAAAAACTAAAAAAAATAACATTTTAATTATAACTAAAGGTAAACGAAATACTTTAGAAAGCTCAAAAATCAAAAATGTGCTTGGAAAACACTGTTGTGGCTTGAATACTCGGTAACACTAGAACACCTGATGCACTGTGACCACCCAACTTGTGCCTCCGTAACTAACAGTTCAATGACCGGGGATAGATAAAAAAACACCTTCAAAATATTTTTTTGAATTATATATTGATATCTTTCGAAAGCTTAGTCTTTTGTGAATTTAATGAATATATACTTTTTTACTAAACAATTAATTACGAGGTTACATCAAATAAAAACAACTTACCTTGCAAAATTGGAAGAAAATCACAGAAAACAGGCGAGACGTCTTCTCGCTACAAGATCCTAGAATCAACTGTCGACGAACAGTGGTTGGAAATGGTTCCAGATTATAAAGCAAGTGCTGCGCTCTACAGTCATTATTTAAAATGTCGCATATTACCATTCCTAACTTCACAGTCCATCCAAATGCAAAATGTTGCGAAATTAGGAATACTGCGAAATTAGGCAAGTCTGCCCTAGTATAACTGAGATACAAACATAAATATAATTTTTGTGAATTTTGGATGAGTACAAGGAACACCAACAATAATAAGACCCCACGCTTAAAACAATTATGTAAGAGCTAAAAATAGAATGACTGCATTAACGACGTTATTTTTAACCAATCAGAAAATTACTTCAAAAATTAATTGTCTCTGCCTAGCGGAATTTTCAGCGGACTATATATATGGTTGTACGAGTGAGGAGAAACACATTTTGTCAAATTCCATTCCCACAGATACTACAGGACTCCAGATCAAAATTTTCATCAAATCTTATTAAACAACAGCAGTGAAGAAGTAAATACCTTTTAAAGTGCATCGCAACAAGTAGTGTTCATTTTACTAGTTGTGCGAAATAAAAAGAACGAGGTTAGGTGAAATACCTAACCAAGTATTTAATTTCAAGAAGTAATAATCGTTCATACGCGTAAAAGTGAAGTGTACGATCAGTGTACCCGATCATAAAGTGAAATATAAAAAAATAATCCAAAGCGATTATAAAACAGGGAGTACCGTGCAATATATGATTACAGTGTATGAATATTATGTGACTAGTATAAGAAATAATACACTGATGTACTAACGCAAAACATTACTACTATAAGAAATAAGCACTGTCTATACTTTTTTCAAGAGGAATTATACGATTCCTATATAATAATTAATGATCTAGGCTAACCATAGTTGACCTCAAACTTGTAGAGGTTAAACGAACATTTCGTTAATCAACTTGAATATTTTAAAGGTGTCTAACATATTAAATTCAACTTTTGTAAAGCATCGTAACTCGAGGCAAAGGTATTTTATTCTATAGTTTAAAAGAATTCACCCTTGAGGTATAAATATTTTGTAAATAAACAAACCAATAATTAGAGTCATCATTGCCAACCTTCTGGGTTAGGAGAGATTAAAGCCAGGTAGATTGTAATCCATTTTTATTGTTAATTTGAATGTATAAAGTTAAAGTAAGTACGTTGTGAGCAATAAACAAGTAAATTGTTAATTAACAAACGTTGTAAGCAATTATTGAAACAGTTGTTAGTTATTTTTCTCAATTAAAAGAGCTGCAATTTCAAGGCACTCAAACAGTCAAGTTGGCGGCTTGGACATGTGAAGCGCCAACAGTTTAAATACATAAACCAACCAGAAGGAAATTGATTAATTAAATTATTTTAATTATTCAATCAAAGAAATAATCCAACAAATCAATTAAATTTATTTATTTTATTCTTTTGAATGAATTATTTTTATGGAATAAGAACTAGAGATTCCATATGGCGCCCAAGTAAAAATAAATCTAGCTCACTTACTTACAAACAGTGCAGTTATACTGTTTTGACAACTTAACAGTTTCATAACGTACTGAGACCACCAGAACAACCAGTACAGACAGAACTAAACTACCAGTACTACACCAAAGGTACGTGAAGGTTTTAATTACTTAATAATATTGTCAAAACAACACTTTACTGTACACAGACGATTTAGATCTACGGAAGTGCTACTGAACTTCAAGAGGTCTCCGAAGTGAACCACGTTCAATTAACAGAGATTGCAATAATTAATTAATTAACTAATAAAAATTAATTAAACAAAATATACACATTAAATCAATTTAATAAATATTAAAAATTACATAACCGAATTAAATAAAAGACGATCAACGTGTGATGAATTTTTAAACACGTACGTAAGCGGATCTGTAATAAAGTGGTGACCAACTAGTGTGGCTTTAAGTAGATCGGAGAGTACAGGATTCGAGTACTTTATTTTATTTATTCTACTTTAGCTTGGCAACTACAGTAAAACAACCATGCCTCGCCCGCACGATACTAGATTGAAGTCCAAAAAAGAAAAAAACAAAGAAACAGACACCGAATCGAACATGGAAGAACAGGAAGAACAACCAACGCCTGAAGTGGAGGTTACAACAAGTGATACCCTGGAGAACCAACGCGAGAAACCTATGCAAACAATCGACGTAAGTTTACAGGACGTGATGAAGATTATAATGGAAAAATTTGGAGAAATGAAAGAAGATTTAAATAAAAATACCGAAAATAATAATAAATCCATAGAAACGATCAATAAAAATTTCGAAACATTAAAAGAAAATTTAAGTAGAAATACTGAAAATAATAATAAAAACATGGAAACTTTAAGAGAATAGTTAAAGGAGGAATTGGGAAAACAGATAGACGATAATAATAAATCTTTTAAAGGAAGATTTAAATAATAAAATAGACGAAACCAATAAGAAGATCGAATATAACGATAAAAATAATAATAAAAACATAGAATCATTAAAGGAAACTTTAAGTCAGAAAATAGACAATAATAATAAAGAATTAACAGAAAACCAAAATAAATCCATAGAAACCTTAAATAAAAACATAGCTTCATTAAGAGAAACGTTAGACAATAATGTGGAAACCTTGAACCAAAAAATGGATGAGAACAATAAGTCAATGAGGGAGGAGGTGGATAAGAATGTCGAAGAACAAATCACCGCAATTCGAAGAGAT
This sequence comes from Magicicada septendecula, assembly GCA_034769895.1. Lineage (NCBI taxonomy): Eukaryota > Metazoa > Arthropoda > Insecta > Hemiptera > Cicadidae > Magicicada > Magicicada septendecula. The sequence goes on from CM068375.1 coordinate 366,851,285, forward strand.
ATATCCGAGACTGACCCGTCACATCAGGAGGTACAGCACATCCAGGAAGACCTCCAGGTAAGAATTGATTACGTAAAGGATAACAGCACAGCCCTACACGAATCACTGCAGAAGGGGTATGAGTACAAGCGAGATTCGAAGAAGTAAGTACAAACATTCACACAGTCCGGAGTCAGGTGATGAAAAATCAAGAGAAAATTGAAGAACTGAACCGACGAGAGTTGATCACATGGGAAAGATTGCAGAAATTAATAAGTACTCAAGAACATATTATAGACGGTGAAAATAAAAAAGAGGAAGAAACGCTGAATAATGAAACCGTGGAACAATCAAGTATTCTAATAGAAGAGAGTGGTAAACAAACAAAAAATAAAGAAGACACAAGTACCATGTTATCTGATAAGAAACATAATGGAACCACAGAGAATATTAAGCACAGTGAAGTCAACACTAAAGGTGTAAAGAACCAGGTAATTCAGAAAATAAAGAAAATAGAAAAACTACATCAAAAGAAAATAATAAATACACGAGAAGGATTGGAGATGATTAAAGGTGGATTAATTAATGTACTTAACCTCCCAATTAATGAACAAAGAGCATTAATTAAGTTTAAAATTATAATAGAAAGAGCTTAATAGAAATTTTAAAAGTAAATCATGATAAAATAGTGAGAAAAAACTTAAATAAAGTTATATTTAAATTAAATCTACCAGCGATTGAAATGCATCATACAATGTTAGTGATATTATCAATCAGTAATATACCATTAAATTATTTGGTTAGTAATCCAGATGATAAAATGATTGAAGTAGTATTAAATACCAGTGACAATTTGATGTTAGAAAAATTGCAATGTCAAGTAGTTAAAAAAGAATTAACAAGAACAGAAGTAGTTCGAAACATGACGGTAGACCGTAACATAAATGAAAATTTTGTAGCAGCAAAGTGGAAGAACCGAATGATAGAGAGATACGTCACAAGTACAGAAATCAATCTGAACACGAAGGTAATCTGAGGAACAAGAGCGACGAAAATAATCGACCACGGATAAACCAAGTACAAACCAACCATTGAAGAAAAGGGGCGGACTTTATGGATACCGAATGAAGCAAATCAGAGAAGAAGAATTATGAGAAACTAATTAAAATATATTAAACTAACTATGAAATGAAATAAACTAATTACGGGGTACAGACAAAGACTAGACGATAAAAAGAATGACTAGAATAAATATTTAAACAACCATATTGATCATGATAATAATAATGATAAAAACAATTAAGACTAGTTACTATTTAAGAAAGGATAGAAATAAATTAGATGAAGGAAGAAAATGCCAAAACAATTTATGATAATGATGAAATTCAGTGGTTAACTGCAGAAGTAAATGGGAGTTAATACAAAATAATAAAATACGGATTCTAGAGAATAATTAATTAACAGCACAAAATGAAGAAGAATTTAAAATAAATATCAAACAACTTTACCTACTTTACCTGTTAGTCCAGGCAAACTAAATTAAAAATACCGTGAACGTAGGCAAAATTGCAACAGAAGCTTTTTAAATTGATTTTTAATCAGTAATCATTACTGAACAACATATCCAAAATCAGACAAAATCGACTACGGGAACACCCCGAAAAACGGATTTCAAAATGGCGGATTGAGTGATGTGTCGTATTAGGTTGTTATTTTTATTACGCTGTGATTTTTTCTGTTTTTGATGTAGTTATAGCATTATAAGAACTAATTTAATCCACATGATGAACATGGATCTCTTCATGGCCTCGTTAAGGAAGCTTGTGATCTGTTCCACGATGATCTGTTACGACCGGCCAAAAACAAATGAAAGACGTAGAACTGTGTGACGCCTTGTCTCAGATTGAGATTGCTTTCGTGACAAAGAAGAATCACTTGCAATCTTCTTCGAGAACAAGTAAACTCTGGTTGGAATACCAGCGAATGATCAGTGTTGTACGAACCTTGATAACAGCTGACAGGATAGGCTCTTGGGAATTACACTTATATGCTATGCTTGAGATTCTCCCTATAATAGCAGCTGCGGGACATGTAAATTATCTCAAGTCACTCTACCTATATTTGCAGAAAATGTTTCAACTGCCATATGAAAATGACAAGGTGCATAAAATGTTTGTGGAAGGTAAATTTGTGATAAGAAGAAGTGACAGATTATGGGGTGGACTTGGATCAGATCTTGTAATAGAACAAGTGCTTATGCGTTCCCTGAAAAGCAGAGGAGGACTAACGAGAGCAAGTGGACTTACCGAAAATCAGAGGGCTACATGGCTGTTTTCTATGCCCGTTTGTTCAATTTACAACTTAGCTATGCAGGAGTATGCTGGGGTTTTTATGCGAACCAGTGAACAACACAAAGAAATGAGAGACAGCAGACAAAAGAGGGACAGCAATGACATAAAAAAGCTGGCCAATTTACTAGAATCCATATCCCCGTTTAATTCTGACTGTACTCTACGTAATATTGTTACAGGCGTAACAGCTGAAGAAGAAGTTAATGTTGACGAGTTGCACTTATTTGGTACGAACATCATCTCAGAAATGATAGGGAAGGATGTATTTAGGTATTCTGCTAAAAAGTCGGATAAAGTGAAAACTCTAGGATCTGCTGGCACTGTCTGTAGTAAAGATGATTTAGATATACAAGTGGATCCAGCACTACTTTTCCAAAGAATGATGACTGTTGCCACTTGTGCTGATATGAATCTTGTTGATATCGTGCGTTATGAACTTTGTGCGTACCCTGCAGCAGTATTTGAATCACAAAGCCTGATGAGGAAAGCAGACAAATCGCAGTTAGCAGAAGCAATAGTCAAATACACCAAACATTTTAATAACGAAGAATCTGACAACGTGGAAAGTACAGAAAGGTACATTTTGGATGGAGAATCTCTCTTACATCGAATTTCGTGGTGCAACAATGACACATACGAAAACATTGCGATGTCGTACATTGATTTTACCCTTAAAACATATGGAAAAGCTGTCGTTGTTTTTGATGGCTACATTGGGTCCCCTACAATCAAGGATGCGGCTCACAGACGACGGTACACAAAGACCAGTAGAGATGTTAATTTTAGCCCATGCATGAAGTTTGTCGGCAAAAAGGAACAGCTCCTAACAAATGGAAAGAACAAGCAAGCCATAATTGCCCTCATTGGTTCATTGGTAACTTGCTGAAGAAACAAGGATGTACTGTTCATAACGCAGACGGGGATGCTGACGTGGACATTGTTCGTGCCGCAGTCTCATCTTCAGAACGTGTTCATACCACTGTGATAGGGGAAGACACCGATCTGCTGATTCTGCTTCTTTACCACGCAAAGGATAATGGGTTCAAGCTGTACTATCATAGTGACGTAAGACGTGGATCAACTCCAAATCCAGTGTATGATATCCTCAACGTGCAATCTCTATTAGGTCGTGAAAGCTGCAACTTGCTTATGTTTCTGCATGCTTTCACGGGCTGCGATACCACATCCAAAATTTTTTCAATTGGGAAATCCTCAGCATTTGTCAAACTGATGAAGGAGACAGAGCTCCACTCTGTTGCAAAAATATTTTGTTCTGATTCATGCCTACATTCAGATATCACTGTCACTGGTAGAAAAGCAATGCTTCTTTTGTACGACTCCCGGTCACTGGAATGCACAGACAAACTGCGCCACCAAATGTTAGTAGTGAAGGTAACTACAGCAAAATCATTTGTTACACTGGAACGTCTGCCTCCGACCGATTCTTCAACAAAATATAGCTATCTAATGTACTTACAAATAAATATCTGGAAATATACTAAAGAAAGAATCAAGCCAGAAGAATGGGGTTGGTATATAAAAAATAACTCGTACTACCCAATACTCTGCGACTTACCACCAGCTCCAGATTATTTACTCAATATGATACGATGTTCCTGCACAAAAAACTGCGCTACATTACTATGCGGATGCAAGCGTAATGGCCTGCCCTGTTCAACAGCTTGTGGAACGTGCCAAATCAATGGATGTGAAAACAACAACAGCTATGAATATGATGAAAGTGATGTAAACGATTAATTAAAGTTTTTTTTTTCTAAAACATTTCTGAAATTAAATGAAATTTTAAGCAACAATTTAAGATATGTATATTGTTTAAGATATGTATACTGTTTAAGATATGTATACTGTTTAAGATACGTCCTATATACGATGTGCACTCTTTAAAATGTGCTGTTTGAGATGTGTACTGTTTAAATATGTTTAAAATGTTGTGAAAATAAAACTATATTTCCACACAAAAACGTGCATTACATTGCCTTTGCCTTAATTTTGAGAAAAACTACTCCGCCATTTTGAAATCCGTTTTTCGGGGTGTTCCCGTAGTCGGATTTTGTCTGATTTTGGATATGTTGTTCAGCAATGATTACTGATTAAAAATCAATTCAAAAACCTTCTGTTGCAATTTTGCCCACGTTCATTCACCCATTGCCTGGACTATGTGAATAATATGATAATAAATGGAACTACAAGACGCCAAGATAAATAAGTTAAAGAAGAAATATTATGAAACCTCGAAAGTACATAATTGAATAAGCATCCCCAGAGTATTTTTTGTAGCGAGTGGGCTACCTTTTAATGGAGTAATTATTTGTGATATGTTGTGACCAAGTCCAACAATCATTTGCCTGAGCAGAGATGAAGTTCCTCTGGTCTCAGAAGATGAAGATATAGGATGGACGGCAGAGTTAATTGATGCCAATAGAGCCTCTTCGAACCGAACCAACTATAATGTTAGGGAAATATAGTATTTTTGGGATGATACACCAAGCGATGAGGGAAATAAAGAGAAATATAACTATAAGAAATGAAGGCGAAATAAGTCAGAAGAAATGAAGAAAAAAGTTCGAGAGTAGAAAAGACAGGACTACCATTAAGTAAGGTACAAATAAAGAAATTAATAAAAAACACAGTGAGTATCGACACAGTATTCCGGTGCAATTAAGAAGTTCAAGGAATTGTCAAGAGGAAATAAATCCCAAGGAACCCATTGAACTCGACAAGAAAGCAGGCAGAAGTATTATGAAGAAACTGAACACGTATTGTTATAGTACAAACAATTATCAAATAATACTTAATAAAATTACATACTTCTTACCTTCATCGGGTCCCAAGGTCTTCATGTGAACTCGTGACCTACAAGTGATTTAGGGTTATATGTTATTAAGAAACTCGACTCTCATTTTCACTGTTACATAACTCAACTTTTATTGAACATTCTTGTTTTTATTCTCTTTAGTGCATAAAACAATAATGCTATTTCTGTTTTATATTGTTTTCAGAATTCAATCCGATAGATTTGAACATTGAGGCATAGACCCCATTTAACAAGATACACAAAATTTTCACATTTTTTACCCCTTATATTGAAAGTACCTGATTAATTAAACTAAATAAAGGCAACCCAGTAATTGCTCACACACACACTTTCATACCTCATTCTAGGCACACTGAATACAAGTAACACAAATACACAAAATTATCCAATTTAATTCCTAAAACGTCCTTGTTGATTAAAAAATCATTACAACACAGAGTCTAGTATTTAAAATCATTTATTCTCATAAGTGAATGTTTGTCACTAATCATTGAATCATAAAGCACATAGTAACCATTACAGAACAGTAGTTGGGTCATTAATAACAAACTCTCTGTTTAGAGCAAAGTAAACTTGACCTTACCACTGTTATGGTCATTCCTCCTGTAACAATAACTACAAGCCGTATATTATATTAAATTCGTTTGCGGTCGTTATTCCCTATTCCCGCCGTTCGCTCTCGCCTCGGAATCCAACACCAGTGACGTTATGCGGAGCTGCCAACTGTCGCTCCGTCCGCTTTGTTGTGCTGTCTTAATTTTTAATTAAAACAGTAATAATAATGCAATAATAAAACCCAAACAGATGTACAGTTTCAATCAATCTTTATCCAATTGAAGGATTGATCAATTACGTTTTCGTTTTTCTTTATTTTAAATACAAATTATGACAACTTATGTCGTCTTGTTCATAAGTTGGTAGTAACTAGATTACTGTACAGGAATCAGTCAAAACAATGATGCTTGTTGTTTTATTTCTATTAAATAAAATAATCTCAGGGCGTATTCGGTCCATATATTATGGTTAAACATTAATACAATTCTTAAAATCAAAATACAAACTTTACAAGGTAAGGATATAAAATGGTTTTGATGTTTATAGTGCAAACTAGTAGTCGTGTATGTGTCGTTCACAGTTATAGGTTATGAACAGTTTTACCTATTTATTAGTTGTCTTTCAGGTTGTATGGTATTCAAAAAGGTGTAATTATCAATTAGTATTATTTTCAAGTGTTCTTTAGTGTTGGTGTATGCTATAGTGTACGTTATTTTTCTTATTTAGTTTTCTAATTGGTTCGTGTACTCATATGTGATTGTTGTGTTAAACAAGGTTATAGAATGATGCAGATTCACCCAAATCCTCTTCTTTTATTCGTTCAGGACGAAAATGGGGTCCAAATCTTCTTCAATTCCTCTACCAGGATGTGTACTCTTCCGAATTGGTGTCTGGTTGTTCTTGGGTTCCTATAATGTTCTTCAAAACTGTCCTGATTCATTTTACTAGGTTTGGTTTAGATTTACTCTGTTAAAATATAATTAGTTAAGACGTTTTAATAACGCGTCTGTCTTCTATGATCGTTGTTAAAGAAGTCCTTATTTTATTTATCTGAATTCTCGGTTGCTAAGGTAAAACTTGAAATCTGGTTGGTTGATTCAGATATACATTGTCATACAAAATCATTGTTTTATTGCATGAACTTGGCCAAAACTTTTAAATTAGTATAACTCTGTTATACTAATTGGGAATTTAAAACTAATAGCATCATTATTTTGGTTTTAACATTTGTGACACATAGACACCAAACATGCCTATTTTTGCTTAAGAAATTCTGATGTTACATTTTTGGTATTTGAATTTTCTTAAATAATTTAAAACTGATTATTTCGATTCCATATTTGCTGTGTATACTATTAATTATAAACCTATCCATATTACAACATTTGTTTTATAAAATTCTAAATGTATTTTCTAAAATTTACAAAATTCCAAAGTTTTTATAGGCCTATGTCTTGACATGTTAAATTTCTATTTTCTGTTATTGTAACACGTATTAACTATCCAACTACCATCAAAACTACTCCCTATAACTCTATTAGTATTATTATTTAAAATTATAACAATAATTATTACTGGATCATTATAAAAAAAACAATTCACATTTTGTGATTAAACAATCAGTATATGCCTGGTTACATAAAACCTGCATAAGACATATCATCCACTCGTTACTTAATAAAACTATAAATAACATCAACCCATAAATCCTTACTTTTGAATATTTAAATAAAAAGTTTAATCATTTAATAATGATTTTCTATTTTTTCCATTTTTCTTAGGTAGTTCAGCCATTGCTGTACTATGTACTTCTACTGTTTTTTCATCTTATATACATTTGATAATTATTATTTAATTGTACAGTATTTATTTAATAACATTAGGTTCACCATTATTCACACTATTAATTGTATGTTTCCATGTATCTATAATGATTGTGTTCTTGTATTATTCAATTATATTAGTTAGTTAACATTTTGTCATTATATTATTTTACATTCTAATGTATTTGGGCCTATTATCCCTCAATTTGTATTTTGATTATTATTATATTATATGATACTTTTAACAAAACAATTTGTTTACTGATGGTAATGGTCCCTAATGCTTCTGGCTTTGTAAGTCTTATTATTGTAATTATTTGAATTTTGTGTCATCATCGGGGTATTTTGCATCACTTTACCTAAACATTAATTTGGGTACGGTCAGTTATAGTCTAAGTCAGTTTAAATTTGTCATTTGTTCATCTTCACTATCATTTTTAAAAGATATATTTCTTCTTGTCAAGTTCTTATCCATGATCTTCATTAAATCTGGTACGATATCAAGCTGTGCCAAATGTAATGTTACAGTCCCCACTGATTCCTCAGTTACTTCTCCTACTTCATCATTTTTATTATACCCCCTTAACCCAGTTACAATTAGGCAAATCACCTGCCGGGTAAACCGGACTAGGCATTTACCTTGTGCACAGATGCGTTATCTGTGCCCCTGGCTTGTAACGGCCAGCTCCTTTTCCAGACACACTATTTTTTCCTGATGGTGGACTGTAGCGCCCTGATGTCTGAGGATACCAGTAATCCTACTAAATATTACTTATAAGCCCTTAACACGGCACTACCACCCCCTTCGATGATAGCCGCTGTTCCATAGTTCTGGTGATTCCCCTGAGTTACCCCCCAGTTAATTTCCAAATTCACTAATTTTGAAAATAATAACAAGTATGGCTAGGATACAATCTGCCTAACCACACTTGCTACCAATAATCCAAATCCACGGTCAGGGTTCGGTGACTCCATGACTGTCCGAAAATGGGGAATCACATGTTCATAATATATGTGATATATTTAAATTAAAAAATTTACAAATCTCATTATATAAACTCATAATATGTATAATGTGTCATAACACCATTCCTTTTCTTTCTTACTTTATTGAGTGTGTTTTTCATGAACAAACTAGTGAGTACAACAAAATATTTACTTGATTTTCTAAACTATAATCCTTCGACATTTAAAAAAAATATATCTACTTTGCACACCACATTTACTCCCTCATTTAATAACAAAGGCCATTTTTTAGACCCTCTTTGTACAATTCCTTCAGAGCTGCCAAACGTGCTTTTATCTCATATTCATTCACGTATGGGGTCTGACCATCTCTGACCCCATCTCTATAAGCCATGTTTTTTGCTAAAATATTCTGAAAATTTGTAATTTGTGATTCACTCTCCAACAACAACTTTTACATTATACTATCATTCTGTTTATGATGGGATACTGAACCGCAAATCACACCTGTTTAGATTTGAAGGTTGTCAAAAATCAGGCAACCGTTGGTTCGTGGGGCCATGCTATTTATGCACTACCTACAATAATTTTCACCCACGAACCTTAGGGGTCCCCCTCCCCATTCTAAAACAAAATTAAATTTCTACTTGCGACCAATTTTGTGAAGCCGGACCATCGTCGTTTTCACCACCAGATGGAAGTTACTGCCAACCATGGTCCGCCTCCAAACAGCCAAAACCAACGGTCAGGGTTGGTAAGTCTGTGACCGCCTGAAAATGGGGGAGGATCCCTTCTGAAAACATATAAGACATATTAAAATTCAATTACTTATTTTGACCAATATAACTTCAAATTCGTAGCATTCTGTGTACCCACTATCTCCTGCGTTGCTTGGTTTCACAATACGTAATCATTATTCATCTTTACCTCTATTACTTCATAGGGTCCCTCGTATAACAGAAAAAACTTCTTTATTTCTTTATCTTGTGCGCTAGACAAATCGTGTCTCCGTACCAATACTAATTGTCCTACCTCATATTTAGTCCACTTACCTTTTTCATCGTGTCTCCGCTTTCTCCTTTCCCCTTTGGTGAGTAAACTTTCATTTGCAAGTTGGATCTTCACATTCCTGTCGATGGTCTGATCTTCCGGTGGATACTCAAAAAGTTGTTCCAATATTCTAGGTGGCCTTGTTCCCTTTATTAATTCATACGGCGTAAACCCGGTGGATTCGTGGGTGGTACTATTTAACCATTCTTCTACTGTCTTCACATATAATGGCCATTCAGTATGCTTGGCGTGACAATACGCCCAAAATATCCTACCAATCTCTCTCATCACCCGCTCTGCCTGGTTGGACTGTGGATGGTATACTGCCGTATGTTTGGGTATGATGCCTTCCCATCCTCCACCTACCGCTGATGAATTGGGGTCCGTGATCGGATAATATTATCTTCGGCTTACCTACATTTATTATGTAAACCTTGGTTATTTTTTCGCTCAGCACTGCTCGTCGCTCTCTTCACACTATACAATCTAACAAACTTAGAAAAAGTGTCCAAAACAACAAAAACAAACACTACTCCACCACTACCCTTGGGCAATGGCCCATATAAATCTACAGCCACTAAATCAAACGGTCTCTCCACTTTAACATAATTCAACTCCCCTTCTACCCTATAATTCACTACTTTTGACCTCTGACACAAATCACATACCCGTAACAATCTTCTAACTCGCCTCTCCATATTCTTAAAAACGCAAGACTCCTTTAAAACATTGGCACACTTTTTTGCCCCAAAATGCCCATACCTTATATGACAATCCCAAATAATTTTATCTATCAGCTCTTCTGGTACAACCAACCTCCAATCACGCTCACCCCCCTCTACTTTCTTGAACTGAATTCCCTGATATATTTGAAAATGTGTATTATATTCAGACCCATCTATATCTGCTTCTAGACTAGCAATTATTTTACCCGATTTATTTTCTGATCTTTGCATATTCTTAATCTCCCTTAACTCCTCACCAAAAATTCTATCTTCCCTTGTTAAACGAAAAATCTCTATCTCCTTGAGATCCCTCCCTGTTTTATTTTCTGTGACATCTACCCTGGAAAGAGTGTCTGGTATTTTATTGTCTGTCCCCTTAATATATTCCCATGAAAAATTATACTCCTGTAAGGTTAGTACCTACCTCGTTAGCCGGCTGTGGGTTAATCTGCAGGTATTCAAAAAGGACAGCGCTTTGTGGTCCGTCCTGATGATAACTGTTCTGTTCCCTAAGATGTACGTGCGGAACTTTCCTACGGCGAACACGGTACTGAGCAACTCCTTTTCCGTAGTTGTGTAATTTCGCTCGGCCGCCAAAAGGGATCTGCTGGCGAAGGCTATTGTCTGATGTTCCCCGTCGCTGTCTTTCTGGTATAATTCCACTCCCAGGGCGACGTTACTGGCGTCAGTCTGTAAATAGAAAGTTTTCAAGAAATCAGGGTGATTCATCATTATCATATTTGAAAATTTTTTCTTTATCTCCTCAAATGCATCCCTTTCCTTTTTCCCCCAATTCCACTGTTTATTCTTCTGTAAAACAGCACTTAATCTTGCTGTCGTCTGTGCGTAGTTTTTCTGAAATTTTCTATAAAAGTTACACAGATCCAAAAAACTTTGTAGCTGCTTAATATTCTTCGGTTCTGGAAAGCGCATAATAGCTTCTACTTTATCAGGGTTAGCTAGAATTCCCTCTGGAGTAATAATAAAACCTAAAAAGTGTATTTCAGTTTGCAGAAACTTAGACTACTCCCAATTAACCGTTAGACCCTCCTTTTGTAATTTATCTAACACATATTCAAGATGTTCTAAATGTTCCGAAAATGTTCTTGATGCTTTTAATATGTCGTCAACGTATACGGTTAAAAAATCTAAGTCCTTAGGCTGCAATATCATATCTAAACATTTTATAAAACTTGCTACACTTGTGTTAAGTCCAAATGGCAAATGCTTGAACTGATAATTCTTACCATTGAAGAGAAATGCAGTATACCTCCGACTCTCTGCTGCTAGCGGAACTTGCCAGTATCCTGCTGTCAAATCTGAAGATGTCATGTACTTGACCGCTGAATTTCTGAAAAATTTCATTTATAGGTTCCGGTGACTCCCGGTCAGGTATTATAATTTGATTAATTTTCTCAGCATCTAAACACAATCTTACCTTTCCATCTTTCTTTATTACCACTACCAATGGATTCGAGTACAGCGATATCGATCTCTCAATAATGTCTCCTTCCATCATTCTATCCAACTCCTCTTGCACTGTTCTCCTCTTTGAAAATGGTACTGGATAACTCCTCTGCATGTAGGGTGAGTGTTCCCGAAACTTCTACTTGCACACATAGTTCCTGGCTTTTCCAGGCAACTCCGCAAACACTTCTCTAAAACGTTCCACAACTGCCCACAACTCCTGTCATTGGGGACTCCCTACAACTCCACCCTCATTAAAAAATGTTTCTGCCCTATTTTCCCATACTCTCTCATCACTCACATGCATCTCTCCCTCATCATTCTCTACAATCTCACTCTCGACATATATTCACTTTTGTTTCTATATCTCCCTCGCCTACCCGCTTCTGTATCACTCTTACTCCCGTAACTCTAATCTCATCTAACACCCTATTAAAAATAACCCTGACTGGTTCACTCCCACTATTGAATTCTACTATTCGTTTATTAAAATCTATTACTGCTTAATTTCTCTCCAAAAAATCATTTCTTAAGATTACATCTATACTCAGTCCCTTAACTACTAGAAAAGTATTTTCAAATTCAGTTTCATTAATGAATACATTCAATTGTACTTGTCTAGTAACCCTTTTACTCCGTACTCCGGTTACCCCCACTACTGTTACGCCCGCAACTGGTAATGATGGAATATTTTTATTTATTTCTTGTAATTCTCCCATTAAATTTTCTGAAACTACTGATATCTCACTTCCGTTAGATTTTAAAATATTATTAATAGATAATGTTTTAAAATTCTTACCTTCTATGTTGACGATTACCTCCGTCAATCCGGTTTTTGTTTCCATAATTCCTGCGTCATCTTCCTCCAACAACTCCTTCGTTATATCCATTTGTATTACATTGTTATGATATTCGTCTGTTACCTGGACCCTGTCGTTCTCTGTGGACAATGGTGTAGTCCTTGCTTCCATTGTCGGCCTCAGTTTTCCGTTCTGGCGGTGGTACTGCCCTGCATATTTCCGCTCTCGTTCCGGTTGTTATTTCCCCAACTCCTTGATGCTTCCCCACAGTCATCTCCTGTCTGCTGTGGTATATTGTTCCGCGACGACGTAGTTCCGCTGTTCCGGCCTTGGTTTCTTGCACCTGTAACAAAAATTTCTGATGACGTAGTTCTCTCCCGAGCATCCCATACATTTCCAACCCCCGTCTCGACTATGATTTTCTTGTCTACCGTATGCATTTCCCTGTTGTGACCCTCTTTGTGGCATATAATTACCTCTATTATTCGTACCTGATTGGTTAGGACGCATACCCATTTCGCGGTCCCTAATGTTTTGAAATACATCTAACATTTTCCAGTTCATTTATGTCCGCTACCTCTCTCGTCATTAGTGTAATTTGTACCTCCCTGGGCAGGTGTTTACTAACATGTCTAACAAATGACCGAAACAGCAACGGCGGTTCAAAGTATTTCGCCTCGTTAAATATCCTCATTAAGTACATGGTTATGTTGTTGTTGATTCCCTCAAAATTCCCTGTTTCCATGATTCTACTACGTAATATTTCCTGGTCCTCTTCAGACCAATATTTATTTCGGAATGCTGCCTCGAACTTCTCATAACTACCCCACTCTGTATTATGTACTTCTGTCCATATTTCAGAACTGCCCTTAAAACATTTTAAAATCTTTAATAATTTTACCTCCCAACTACTGCTATTAAACCGGTTAAATTCCCTTACCCTACTCAGGAACTGCATCGAGTGTACTCTCCGGTTGTCACAACTAAATTGTTCAAGTTCGATATCATCTTTTGCTTCACGAGTATATAATATTCGCTCCGCAACATTATTTAAATTTTGACTCACTGCCACATGTAATTCATCTTTAATTTCTACTATGTCTTGCTCAATTACTCTTAATTTGTTATCATATTTATTTTCGTATTGAAGGTTATTTTTATTCATAACCCCTAGACTCTCTTGTATGGATTGTTTACATATATTTTCTATCTCCACTATCTTATTTTTTATGTTATCATTATTTTCATTAATCTTATTAATACACTTACTTTCTATCTTTACAAACTGTTCTTTAACTTGAATTTTAATTTGATCTGTCATTTGTTCGTTTACATCATTTATTTTACTTTCAAGATTTTCTGAGATTTCATTAATTTGTTCATCGAACTTATGGTTTACTGATTCTAATATCTGCTCTTTAATACTAGCACAACATGTATCAATTTCATTCATTTGCTTATTAAAATTAAAATTTTGCTGTTTTATCTCTTCTCTCATTAACTTTATCTCGTTATTTTGTTCATTTAATTTATCATTCATTTTATTGTTTACTTCATCAAATCTAGCATCAAACTTATTATTTTGTTCATCAAACATATCATTAAAATTACTTTTTATCTCCTTAATTTCACTCTTTTGTTCATCAAACTTTGTCTCGAACTTATTATTTTGCATATCAAATTTATTCAATAGTAACTGCATCATACTCATCATATCACTATTATTTTCTTTCTTAACTGGGGTCGGCGTCGATTGACTCATTACGCCTTCCATTATTCTCGACTCAGTTTCGCTTAAGTCGCTATTTATTTGACTTTCCCGTCTGGCTGTCAGTGAAGCTGACGTCCTTGTTACTATTTTCATTAGTATTCATTTTTTATATTATTTATGAGATTTTAATCTTACAAAAAAATTAACCTTACATGTACTCAGTATTAATTAATATTATAAGTATTACTTAAATATAGTATAAGCATCGTATAACCTGCATGTAATTTATACGTACTCTGCTTTAACCTCTAAATCACTTTATATCCACAAGTAGACGTGGTCTGTACAAAATTTAAATTTGTAAAAACTGTCCCTGTTCGGGTGCCAACTGTTATAGTACAAACAATCTATCAAATAATACTTAATAAAATTACATACTTCTTACCTTCATCGGGTCCCAAGGTCTTCACGTGAACTCGTGACCTACAAGTGATTTAGGGATATATGTTATTAAGAAACTCGACTCTCATTTTCACTGTTACATAACTCAACTTTTATTGAACATTCTTGTTTATATTCTCTTTAGTGCATAAAACAATAATGCAGCTTCTGTTTTATATTGTTTTCAGAATTCAATCCGATAGATTTGAACATTGAGGCATAGACCTCATTTAACAAGACACAAAATTTTCATATTTTTTACCCCTTATAATTAAAGTACCTGATTAATTAAACTAAATAAAGGCAACCCAGTAATTGCTTACACACACACTTTCATACCTTTTATGTTTAAAGTGCTTTTGATTTTAAATTTTCATAATTAATTTTGAATTACACTGTTACTTAACTGACGTTGATCCTACCGACCACGTGTTGCACTCAGTATATTTTTTGTCACTTGTTTGTCCGAATTGTGTTCTCCCAGTTTAATTTTGATACCACTGAAGATTAATAGATGTCCCACAGTTTTAGACCACTTTAAATTTCTAGTTTACATCACATTTTTTATACTTTAAATAAAATTTTGCTCACGAGCTTGTACACTGAACCGGCCGCTTCCGAAGTTATATGATTACAGACCTTTTCAAGATGGCCAAACGTCCTCCTTCAGTGTGGCTACTTGCTCCTGATAGGCTGAGCAGGTGTCACGTGATATCTCCTTGAGCGCGAGTTTGTATACCCTAAGTTTGCGCTCTGAGGCTCGCAAAAAGTTCGTGACTATTACTATGTGCGGGCAGGCAGACGTGCATGCTTTCACATTCCTCAGCACCTGGAAATGTCGCATGTTTAGGGGCGGACAGAGCAAACGTGCAACTGGGTGTTCCACAAGTGAACGCCGATTGCTAAAGACTGAGGCTCCGTGTGGGTAACCCACTTTTTTACCATTGAATTTAATAAACGAAAACCCCTTAATTCTGTACCGTTACAGTATAAATTCATAATTTTATCACCCAAATGAAATCTGTTTTTAAAAAAATAATCAACTTTGGAGAGGAGGCATATGTAACAATACAAACTGTCCCATAAAAATCAACTAATATAGGTGACCAGAAGTGATGATAACCAGGAGTAAATCAACTATCAGCATTAAATGACAATAAAACATAACCAGATGATTTGACTGAGACATTGACAAATACTAATTCCCAAGTAGATTGTTATGTGAGCATAACAAACCATTAAAAACAAAGTAAAACACTATAAGTAGTATAACAGGTGAAAGAAATTATATTTATAACATGTATTATGTTAGTGTAAACAGCACACTAGCTGAGTAATTGCAAAGTATTAATTTGAATAACAAACAAAAGGAAATATATTGTTGATAATCATGAACTATGAAGGAATTATAATAAATGAGCCATTCAAATAAGATTACCAGTATGATCACAATGTTAGATCAACCTTAAAAGAAGGGTATGCTAAGGCATAATGAATAATGATAATAGAATAATTAATGAGAGAACAAATTGTATATGTTCTAATAATAATATGACCTCAATGTAACCATCAATGTAAAAACTATATGTATTTAAAAATGTTATAAGAGTGTAAATTTTGTAGAAGGATGTATTATCAGTAAAGGTGAACAAAACCTTATTATGAATTGTGTAGACTAAGAGACTGGCATAAGATGAGTTAAGATGACTCAAAGAATAATAAATAATATAAAGAAAGCTCAAAATAATGACTCACCACAACTTATGTGGAGTCCATAATGAAAAGAAACTTGAAATGATAGACAAACCAATGATGACCAAACAGATTATGAAAATCATAATCATGTATCATAAAGAGACCCTACAAAGTATAGGAAAATATAGCTATAATAATAATGAAAAAGGTGTAAGTCACCATACAATGTCTAGTATAATAAGTGTAGGAAGTAAGAATAGTGTTGAATAAGAATAATGAAGTAAGGAAGCCATTAGATAATAATAAACAAATATGTTATAATGATTGTTAATGTTCAGCTGGATGCAGCAATTTTAAATAATAATATGTTAATTTCAATAAGATAATTGTGTTCAAGATAGAAATTAAGGAGAGTTGAATCAATGTTAAAAAATATTAAAATAGAATCTGCAAAGTGTAGCAGAAGACATTTGAAACAACACAATTTTTAAGTTAGACTATCATTAAGATAGAATTTATTAATGAAAGATGTATCCAAACTGGCCTCTATTAATATCAAAATAACCAGAAAGGAACGAGCAATACGATGCTAGTAATAGAACCAAATTTGTAATAGTATAACTGAGATACAAACATAAATATAATTTTTGTGAATTTTGGATGAGTACAAGGAACACCAACAATAATAAGACCCCGCGCTTAAAACAATTATGTAAGAGCTAAAAATAGAATGACCGCATCAACAACGTCATTTTTAACCAATCAGAAAATTACTTCAAAAATTAATTGTCGCTGCCTAGCGGAATTTTCAGTGGACTATGTATACGGTTGTACGAGTGAGGAGAAACACATTTTGTCAAATTCCATTCCCACAGATACTACAGGACTCCAGATCAAAATTTTCATCAAATCTTATTAAACAACAGCAGTGAAGAAGTAAATACCTTTTAAAGTGCATTGCAACAAGTAGTGTTCATTTTACTAGTTGTGTGAAATAAAAAGAACGAGGTTAGCTGAAATACCTAACCAAGTATTTAATTTCAAGAAGTAATAATCGTTCATACGCGTAAAAGTGAAGTGTACGATCAGTGTACCCGATCGTAAAGTGAAATAAAAAAAAATAATCCAAAGCGATTATAAAACAGGGAGTACCGTGCAATATATGATTACAGTGTATAAATATTATGTGACTAGTATAAGAAATAATACACTGATGTACTAACGCAAAACATTACTACTATAAGAAATAAGCACTGTCTATACTTTTTTCAAGAGGAATTATACGATTCCTATATAATAATTAATGATCTAGGCTAACCATAGTTGACCTCAAACTTGTAGAGGTTAAACGAACATTTCGTTAATCAATTTGAATATTTTAAAGGTGTCTATAACATATTAAATTCAACTTTTGTAAAGCATCGTAACTCGAGGCAAAGGTATTTTATTCTGTAGTTTAAAAGAATTCACCCTTGAGGTATAAATATTTTGTAAATAAACAAACCAATAATTAGAGTCATCATTGCCAACCTTCTGGGTTAGGAGAGATTAAAGCCAGGTAGATTGTAATCCATTTTTATTGTTAATTTGAATGTATAAAGTTAAAGTAAGTATGTTGTGAGCAATAAACAAGTAAATTGTTAATTAACAAACGTAAGCAATTATTGAAACAGTTGTTAGTTATTTTTCTCAATTAAAAGAGCTGCAATTTCAAGGCACTCAAAGAGTTGGCGGCTTGGACGTGTGAAGCGCCAACAGTTTAAATACATAAACAAACCAGAAGTAAATTAATTAATTAAATTATTTTAATTATTCAATCAAAGAAATAATCCAACAAATCAATTAAATTTATTTATTTTATTCTTTTGAATGAATTATTTTTATGGAATAAGAACTAGAGATTCCATATAGCGCCCAAGTAAAAATAAATCTAGCTCACTTACTTACAAACAGTGCAGTTATACTGGTTTGACAACTTAACAGTTTCATAACGTACTGAGACCACCAGAACAACCAGTACAGACAGAACTAAACTACCAGTACTACACCAAAGGTACGTGAAGGTTTTAATTACTTAATAATATTGTCAAAACAACACTTTACTGTACACAGACGATTTAGATCTACGGAAGTGCTACTGAACTTCAAGAGGTCTCCGAAGTGAACCACGTTCAATTAACAGAGATTGCAATAATTAATTAATTAACTAATAAAAATTAATTAAACAAAATATACACATTAAATCAATTAAATAAAAATTAAAAATTACATAACCGAATTAAATAAAAGACGATCAACGTGTGACGAATTTTTAAACACGTACGTAAGCGTGTCTGTAATAATATTCATCCATTTTATCTTATTTCTTATTCAATAAGAACTTATTTATTAACAATTTAAAAACCTCCTTCCCCATCATTACTTAATATCCCCCTTAATGAATCCCTTAACCCCTGATACCCCGCGTTACAAAAGTGTCAGTGACCTCACGGACTTTCACCTATCTTAGTATGTCACAAACTCGCATAAATGAAGTTTCTCCCTCTTAGCCTATAACGTTGCCACCACCCTTCCACACACTCTATTGCCCCCCGCTGGACTGTAGCGCCCAGTTCTTCCACAAGAACTGAAGTTTATTAGGGTGTAAACGCTGCTTACACCGTTCTTGCTTTGGCGTTATATAAAAATTCGGCATTACTGGTATCTGAGGACACCAGTAATCCTACTATAATGATTCATATGCCCTTAATACGGTCTATCATCCCATTCGATGGTAGCCGCTGTTCCATAGTTATGTTGATTTCCCTGATTCACCCCCCCCTGGTTAATTTCTAAATTGCACCAAATTCAAAGGCAACCAGCCATGGTCAGTGTACAATAAGTCTACCCGCAACTGAAAGTGGGGAAATCGCATCTAAAACATACAATACATGTTTTATACCCCTACACAATTACATACTACTCAATTAGACACTTTATGCTTCTCATGATAAACATAATACAACATAATAAACACTCAATATGAACATTACCATTATTACATTAACATAAATCTTTCACCTCTAAATTTGCATAAAAATTATAAACATTACAACTTTAATTTCAACTTTCAATTTAAAGATTCCACTTTTTATATCATTATTTCAAGAGCATTTAACTTCATTTGATTCCATCACAACTATAAATCGATCACAAAAAATACCATGTACCTCCCAATAACATAACTTTAACACAATACATTTAACATCAATTCAAATTTATCTACAGTTTTCATCATATTTTATTGTTTACCACACCTCATTACACAAGTTAGCCAAGTAATTACCATAAACTAAAATAATTAAATGTTCATTCACTATATATCTAACCACCATCGTCGAAAATTAATCTTATTTTACACGAGTATAATGCATTTTTTATTAAGTACATTATATTATCACTATTAATATAACAACCATTCCATTTCTCAAATTGTTCCATTACACCAGAATAATAACCCCCCCCCCCCCCCGGATTACTCCATATTATTCTATCATAAAACCTGTCTACATCAATATTTTTGGTTAAGTCTCCTTTGTTATTTTTTGACACAATCAAATAGGTAATCAATTCATCATGACTCTCACCTGACGCTACAACTGTTTTATCGCCAGGTAAGTGCTTATTATCTCCGATATCAAATTCATCTATTACTGCGGTATGCGATGTTATCGGTTAATTAATTATTAAATTGTTTATTAACATGAATATGATTATATGTAAGGTATAATCCAGAAATTCGTTTAGTGTACTTTGGTAGAGAACGGTGGGCAAATACAAATAACAATGCGCAAATCAAGTAAAATATAACATTATTTATTTTTCTTTGAGAACATAGAAAAGATCATGAACACACTTATTCCGCCTTAAAGCGTAAAACTGATTATTAATAAACTACGACATCAAAATACTACTACGTATATCAAAATTACGCAACTCAACACTTCTTGTTAGGCCTATATTTTTTCATTCACTCAATCACGCACACTTTCACACTTCTACATTTCTTTTTTATTGAGCTCAATTTAAAAATGCCAGGATTTTAAATAAGTTTGAAATGTCTGCTTCCCTGTTGATGCGTAGAAATTCGACACCTGGGGCGTCAACTCGTGGCTTACACTGTTTGCTGTTTTTCGTAGTTCTCACTTTCACAGTTTATGGCAGAACTGTCAATTTACTCCAATTAGTTACTATTATGGATGAATATTTAGCCAAGAACTGTTTGTGTTTTTAAATATATATAAATTCACATTTTACGTTGTATGCGGGCGCCCGTGATTGCTGCTGCAGACAGCGAAAGATGTTCAGTGTTACAAATTTTCTGTTTGGTGCGTCTCAAAACTGCTTCACCCCGCTCCCCGCCGTATGTCTCATCCTCATTATTATAACGCTCCGTTGGGTTGAGTTTCACCTCTTCAACCTCGTTGTGACTTGTTTTTCGTCATCAAATACTTGATGTGTTGGTCACTGGCTATAAATAGATTTTCGTTATAACCACATAACCATACAAGGCTATGGAAATTATTTACTGACTATCGTGTCACCTCAAAGGGGCCTCATCTTTACATGTTATAGAATTTATGAAATTACACAATAATATTTAGGTACATTTAGACCCATTACAGGTACTCATTTCTACACAAGGTAAGTTTTTCATATAATCTACTCCTTCAAATTTTAACCTCTTAACTAATCCTTCATAACTTCTACTAACCTCAAACAACACTCTCTCTCTCTCTCTCTTTCTCTCTCTCTCTCTCTCTCTCTCTCTCTCTCTCTCTCTCTCTCTCTCTCTCTCTCTCTCTCTCAAAATCGCTTACACAACCCCATCTTACTTTCTCTCTCTCATTCCATGCAAAGGGCACTACATCATCATAAAAACACCTCCTGGCTCTTCCAGGACAACTACAAAAAATTAAGGGACTACTTGAAGACACCTCGTCTTCCACACAACCTCTGGAGGAAACTCTGTCCTCATAAACCACTAGTGGAGTCCTTACTCCACTTAAACTACGGGGAAAATTTGCCCTTTGCCAACCTAACCTCTCGTCACACTCTCTCTCACTCTCATCAACCACTGTCTCATCAATAATTTCTGTTTCCACTAAAACTTCATCACCACTATCATTATTCACAACTTTACTCTCTAACAACACATTTTTAATTATATCACCATTATTCTCACCCCCACTTACCTTTTCAACTACTACTTTATTTGCACTTAAACTAGCATCATTATTATTCGTAATTGTCTGCCCATTACAATTATCGCTTGCTTTAAAATCATCACTTACCTTATTATCTGTACCATTTTCTACCCCCACTACGCTCTCATCATTATAATTAACACCATTATAACCACTTAACTGTTTTAATTCACCTTCTGTATTCTCCTTTAATCAACATCTATCTCCTTCCCACTTCTCATCTCGTTTATTAATAACATCCCTTAGTTTATTAGAACCCTTATTCATCAGTTCCTCCCTTTCATCCAATTTTGTGTTTAACTCGTCAAAATGTTTATTCATCTGATCAAACATTGTTTTCAGAAGATTCATCACATCAGCCATTGAACACCCTTTTCCTTCGGTTTCTCTTACATCAGCCATGCTTATGAAATTTTTTATATAATACCCCTTTATAAAAACTACAATAATTATTCACATTAACTACAAATACCCACTATATAAAATCGTCACATGTGTGTGTGTGTGTGTGTGTGTGTGTGTGTATGTGTGTGTGTGTGTGTGTGTGTGTGTGTGTGTGTGTGTGTGTGTGTGTGTGTGTGTGTGTGTGTGTGTGTGTGTGAACAAATAATAACCCAGTACATTACCCTACCCAAACATAACCCCATAACTTTCATCTATTTAGACGTAAACAAAAAATTCACTCATCTACCTCAAACAATCCATTCCGCTCTCCAAAACAGGCCTACATTTACATAAATAAATTTTCTGTAAATGTCCCTGTTCGACGCACCAATGTAACGTTAATTATTATTTCCTTTTTAATTTGCCTTTGTCTGTTTACAAAATGCAGTTGTGTATTTATTAACTCGGACGCCATCTTGCAATACTGCCAACTTCGTAATTTTTACTTACACAAGTCCAAAGTTCGTGAAGACGTATTTGGAGAGAGAGAATGGTTGTTCGAAATAAATAAATCATTTACTTGTTTACAATGAATTAAGTTTTATTTATATAGATTATTTCAATTCTTATTTTTTTCATCATTTACTGTCTTCAAAAGAAAACCCCTTTCAAATCATTTACTTCCTATCACATCAAAATATTCTTTCTCCCTCCCTTACCTGTTAAGACTTTAACAATAAACGATACCTTGATTATATGATTATATAGACAATGAAAAATAGAAAAATTGTATATAAATTCAAAATAACACAAACAATTTAAGCACAAACTTAAATCCATTTTTTCCGCAAACCAGCGCTTCCATTCACACACACACACTCTTTCATACCTTACATATTTTTATAACCCCCTTTGAGCTAATATTTCCTTTTTAATTTTGAATGGTGTAAATTGTGAAAACTCTTGGTTTACTCTCCCCGTTTGTTACTTAGCTGTTCATTGTCCATCCACAGTCCAGCCTCCTCACGTATTTTTTGTCACTCCACACCTTTCTTCTTTCACTTTCTGTTTATTCCCCAAAACTGTCACTTCATTTTATATTAATTAAACAACTGCTTTTTTTTTTTAAATTTACATTTTCTTTGTACGGGCGCCCGTAAATTTGTCCGCAGAACTATTGTGACCATTCAGCACAAGGTTGTAATTTCAACTGGGTTTAATGTACTGTGTTTAGCCGGTGGGCGAGCGAACTCCTACGCGTCCATCGTCACTAGATGTTGGTTGACAACTGAAATTCTACACCAGACACAGATTGTTGACGCCGATCTGGTGAGCTAGTGGACACTCCTGCATTCCAATGTGACGTGTGCTGGGCTCGGCTCCTTACGTCATGTAGCGTGATTCAAATGTGCAAAGTTTATAGATCATTCGGCTAAAAATAACTGTTTTCCACGGTTAACCCGCTGACCTTGACTCCAACTTATATACATGGTTTTTACCCCATTCAAATTACAAATAATATGTTAAGATTCCCAGTGTTTTGGGATGGTAATATATGTACCGTTACATTATGACTTTCTTTCAAATCTTTTTAATGTTTCTTGTCTCTTATAAAAAAACCGTACGTTTTTTTCCTTTTGTACACAAAAAAATTAACTTTGATACCTATAATTACGTGAATGTCTTCATCTGTATGTACGTAGGGGGACCCAAAAGTAACGAGAATTTTTCTCTGGCAGTTGGTACAACGCTAGTTCCGACTTCTCCCGCTAGGTGCCTTCACTAGACACCATTTTGTATCAGTTGCCCTAGTGGCATTGTTGTGGAAACATTAGCGCGGTCAGTGTGACTATTTTTTGTAAGCCCTGTTTCACGTATTCAGCGATTTTTAAATTAATTTAATGGGAGACATTAAATACCAACGTGCTAACATCAAGTTCTGTTTCCTGTTAGGGAAATTAGCAGCAGAAACTGTCGCAATGCTTCGGACGGCTTATGGGGAGGAAGCTTTGAGCCAGGCAAGGATTTTGAGCCGACAAGAAAGCACATGCGGAACGAATTTTCCCGCAATACGTTTCATCTTCAGTCAAAATTCGTTGGCATGAACTCCAGGATATTCCAGTCATTTCCTCCAATTCATCGATTGTGCTACGATGATCAAACATGATCGCAACACGGATTTTTTCAATGTTTTCGTCCATTTTGGAAGTCGAGGGATGTCCCAGTCGTGGTTCGTCTTCAATTGACATTTGACCACTTTTCAAAATGGTGTCTAGTGAAGGCACCTAGCGGGAGAAGTCGGAACTAGCGTTCTACCAAGTGCCAGAGAAAAATTCTCGTTACTTTTGGGTCCCCCCTCGTATGTACAAGAAACACAATAAAAAATTTTTTTAAATAAATAAAATATGAGAAACAACATATGGTCACCTCCTTGTGCTGTTTCTTGGCTAGATCCAAGAATCATACATATGACTTGTTTTTTACTCAAAGCTTTAAAAAAAACTAAATTTCTTCATTTTATTTTATCTAATAGTACATGTATTTCATTCCAAATAGCAAGTGAATTCTGTGGGTCAGAGAGCTTATTACTATAAAAGTTCCCTGCCAACTCCAAATTTCTTGGTTGTAATCACTAATATGACTTGTTTTTTATAAATTTTTACTAACTATAGTTTTATGAGCAAGAGCTAAAACAATGGGCTTTCATTTGGTCGTTTAGTAAAAAAATTAACAAATAGTATTATTTTCACTACAGAGCATGCATACAATAGAGCAGGAATCCATTAAACTGAATTTAAGTTAGAGTGGTGTACTGTACAACAGAGTTGGTAGCAACTCTGTAGTTTGGTCTTTGATAAATGGTACCATTGGTGCATAATAAAGAGTCCTATGTATGATATTGCATTCCAAATGAAAGCATTTCAATTAGTTGTTGCTGAAAACTATTTTTAAAATGTTGGTTTTTAACAACATAATAATTCATAATTTTTCTTCCATAACATCCGAATAACCAGTTGTATAGCTTAGGGGCGTTTAGTAGTTGATGTGCAATTGTATATAAAACAGATTTATCAGTTTAGTGTTTTAACATCCATAGAATCTAGTTGTTAATGGAATAAATCCGCTTATAGTCCAAGCCACGTATTTTATAATCAACTAAACGCTATGTAACTCACCGTCTGTGGCTTAAGTAAATGTCTTTATACAATTGACATGTTTCGGGACACTTGTCCCATCATCAGAATATTTAAAAAAGTCTCTTTATACCATCATACGATGGCACAGTCGTCAATATATTAAAAATATTAAAATCCACATAACACAAAACACAATTACACTACACAAAGTACGCACACAACAATTTTCGGTGTACACCACACGGTAACCGATAGCGCACTCATGTTACTATTGCTTGTGCTACTATATACACTGAGTGTGCTATCGGTTACCGTGTGGTGTACACCAAAAATTGTTGTGTGCGTACTTTGTGTAGTGTAATTGTGTTATGTGGATTTTAATATTTTTAATATATTGACGACTGTGCCATCGTATGATGGTATAAAGAGATTTTTTTAAATATTCTGATGATGGGACAAATGTCCCGAAACATGTCAATTGTATAAAGACATTTACTTAAGCCACAGACGGTGAGTTACATAGCGTTTAGTTGATTATAGAATCTAGTCTACGAGAAAATTGAGTACCCCTCTGGAACAGTGAACATGAAGAGTTTGTCACACAATTCAGATATGTTATATAGCTGATTGTTGCACAGTGTATTTAATATTAATTTTTGCACTAACATTGACATAAAATGAACAGGTATGTCCAGAAAGAATTGACTTAATCCACCGTAACTATCGAAAGCTGTGCAACTTGCTGGTAGACGTTGACGAATGGGGACAAGTGATAATAATCAACATGCTTACCCGATACGCAAGAACACAGTTTACTGATCCAAATGTAGATGTAAGTATATATTTATAGTTAATATATGTAGGGTGTAATTAATCATATTCTTTATCCCTTTGGGGACCAGCATTTTTACACTGGTACTTGTGAAAAGACCCAGGCTGTTTTTGTAGTGGCAGTGATTTTTCTGCATCATCTCCACATATGAAATATACATGGGTACAAATGGTGTTTTTAAAGGTATAATTTGGGGAAACAGAATATAGTATATTATAGTCTGTTAATTGCTTTCCAAATAAAAATATTAATAAACTATTAAAACAATAATGTAATCAACTAAACGCTGTGCAACTCACCGTCTGTGGCTTAAGTAAATGTCTTCACAATACAGTTGACATGTTTCGGGACACTTGTCCCATCCTCAGAATTTTTTTAAAATGTCTCTTCATACCATCATACGATGGCACAGTCGTCAATATATTTAAATAATATTAAAATCCACATAAACATAAAACACAATTACATTACACAAAGTACGCGCACAACAGTTTTATGGTGTACACCGCACGGCAACCGACAGCGCACTGGTTCATATTTGACTCGTGTCATAGCAATATCGCAACGCAGTATCATACAGGACATTAGATTTAAAGTTCAGCTGATCATTTAAAACATGTGGCCTGGTAACAGGATTATTATACGCTCTATATATTTCAAACTCTTCAAGGGCGTTCATGTAACATCCTTTATTACAAATGTGAAGGGGTTTCAAGTTGGTATGAAAATTAGTATAGTTGTGATTTTCTTCAATAAGATGTTTAGCGAATTTAGATTTTACATTTTCTGTGTTGTGAAAATAAGTGGGTGGCTTATGTTCTACAAACCTCTTGAGAAAACCACGGCCCGTTTGGCCCACATAAAAGGCATCACAACTATTACATATTAATTTATAGATCCCTGTTTTCTTTTCAAGGACTGTTGGTTCCCGAGTACGAAGGCTATTTAAAATGTTATTTGTAGTCTTATATGTGACAACAACGTTTGACTTGTTTAAAATAGAAGAAAGAATTCTAGGTAGAAAGCTCATGTATGGTATTGAAATGTATTTATACACAGTGTCCCCAGGTGCCCTTAGCGTGTTTGCGTTTTTTCGTCTCATACGTTTTTTAAGGATATTATTTACTACTGCTTTTTTGTAGCCATTGGTGACCGAAATGTGTTTAATGGTATTTAGTTCGTCCTGATAATCCTTATCACTGAGGGGCAATGATAAGAGGCAGTTAACCATGCTGTGGTTGACCAATGGCTACAAAAAAGCAGCCAATGACATTCTACACGTACACACAAAAGGCCGAAAACTAGACACTCTTGAACAATTGGAAATATACAAACACACGAAAACACATAAAAACGACATCCTAAACGAACAGACAATTCAAATCACACGATATAATTTGGACGATATAGTTGTATTCAACTCACTCCTTGCCTTACAAAAAAAAAAATCTCGGGCCCTCCAAACTGCCATAGTTAATTCCCTTCTATATTAGTGTAACTGTGTGCAAAAACTTAATACTCTGACTATAACAGAAGAAAAGATAGTAGCATAAATGTATGTACTATACACGGCAAAATACATGGAGTCTATAGTGCAAAACGTAAAAACTCATGCAACACCAAAGGTTAAATCAAATTTTTGAAATTAGTACACAGTTATTTTAACAAAAACATTTATAAAACCACACTAAATAAACGTAGAACTATGTTTATTCAATAATATCACTTATAAAATTAGAAACACAACATAAAAAAACAATGTAAACATAAGAAACACGAACGCCAGCAACACAATAATGACACAGGAACACTCCCACTTCAATATCATGTAATTTATAAAAAAAAAGAAAATTATGCTATCTGGTGGTAGGATTGAAAACTACAAAATTTACCAGCTGACACATTGGCAGCACTCAGAAACGATTCTTGTAAAAACAATGGCAATTTTAAATGGCGTCCGATATATTGGGCCTCAGTCCTTTTTCATAAAACCAAGACGTCCAATATGGTCCCAAAGGGTTAATGAACAGTCAACCATTTTTAGATATTTGTTATTTTAGCCTTTATGTTGTATGAGGGAATTACAGCCATTATGAGGAGAGTGTTTTCTCTGCAGAGGATCAGCCTGCTTTCCTTGTTGTTTCTTTATGCTTTACCGATAGATTACTGTATGTTTATGTTTTATGTGTTATTTCCTTCTGTTTCTTCATTTCTTGGCATTTTTTTCTCCAACCTCCTATTGCAATGCCCTTTATTCCCACCATAACTAAAACAATCTGCCTGTCTTATGTTAGGTCTGCTGGTCCATATCCCTTATGGTTTGTACTCCGTGTTTGTTGTAAGCCATTCCGTCCTCATGTAAACATAACATGTGTGTCCAAACCATTATAGATTTCACATGATAATAACTGTCACAGTGTTCTTTATGCTGTTGTCACTTCTTTAATGTCCAGTTTGTTGTGCATTGAACTATTTTTTCTTCACTGACCTTCCTGTGACCATACGCTCTACTTATTGGTGCCCTTCCAAGTTTTTTCTGCTTCTGGTTTTCATTGCTTGTGAGGTAGATTGCTTCTACTGTATATTAGCTATATTTGCACCTGCATTTTATGTTCACAGCAAATTTCATTTTTAAATAGTTAATTGGTCATCAGTCATTATTGTTTATTTGACTTTTCCAGAATAATTACAAAATACTTGAAAAATTACTGGATAAATTTTTCTCTTCCTTCTCCTAATCTTCCTGTGGTACTACAACTCCCCCATGGGTTCTACACCTGCAGTTTTTTCTTCCGTCCTAACTCCATTTTCCTGTTTTCTTCGAATCTATATAACAGTTGTTTTCCTTATGTTTCTGAATCAAGACTGTGGGGGGGGATCTGGAATCACCTTTTTCTTGTTACATTCCCTTTTTTCTGTTTCATTGTCATTGTTGCTTATGGTTAACCCAGACTCTGCCCTCCATCAGCTTTCTGGTTTCCCAGTATAATCAGCTGATATTATTTCAGCATATATTTTAAGTTTTTGACACCAGAGGAGATGGTCTTTATCCATTCTCGAGTTACGTTAGGGCAAGTGTTACATTCTTCTTTCCCACTTTTATAGAATTGGTTCATGTATCTCATTCCAAACATTGTTATGTATCAGTAACCAAGCGCAAATAAAGGTTCAATACTTCCACCTAAATCTACATAACAGCTGGTCCCAAGTTTTTGCAGTTAAACTATGTGATTGCCACTAGATAATGAGGTGTTTAGTGTTTGGCGTTTGGTCCATTTAAGCATAACAGTGTCCGTCTTTCCTTCTTATTCTCCATTTTCCTTTATTGTGTTCAATTTTCAACTTAGAATTTTTCTTTCAGAATTCTAAGTGGTGTGTCAGTTCATCAAGTTGTTCCACTCATTTTTGCTGTGCTTTATGACTTTACAGTTCTTTTGTCTTGATTTATCAATTATTCTTTGTACTACTTCTGTTGTAACAGTGATAAATTGTACAGTACAGTAGAAGCCCGATATAGCGCGGTTGTTGGGTGACATACTTTCCCCCGCGTTATAGGCGTAACCGCGGTATATCGGAAGGTGACCTGTACAGTGACAAATGATGGGGAGGGAGGACCGGGAAAAAGGCTACAGCATAATGCACTACTATATACTATACGTAAATTACGTCACCAAATGTAGAAATAAAAAATAAGAAAACTGTATTTTAATCCAATACGTATTTTAATCTATTTTAATCCAATGGAATATAAAATACACTATTTATACATTGCTCACTCGACCTACTGTAGGCCTAATTGTTGGTCTTAAAAAAGTCCGTAATTGTTGTTTGACGGGATAATGCACAGCGTTTCTTTTCCGCGTATTGTTTTATAAACGCGAGGTGCAGCAGATGAACATTATTAGATTCACTTTGCCTCTCCATCCACGAAATTACTTTGTTTATGTGTATTATCACTTCACTAACATTTGGAATAACTTCTTTCACTTCCACCCCATTTTCATTTCCATCATCGTCATCATCTTCTTTTTCTTCGCAATTTGCATTTCGGACTGCATCGATGATATCTTTATCTCCTATACATTCTGTAACAGGCTCACCGTTGTCAACTTCTGCCCAGTCATTCAAGTCATCTAGAGTGAAGTTGCAATGCAGAGCACTACTCGCAGACTGTACATCACTGTTAGTGAATCCGGCAACAGAGCAATTTCCATCGGCGATGTTTTGTTCAAAGGAACATTTCTTCCAGCAATTCTGAATCGTAGCCGTACTAATACTTTCCCATGCAAGACCTATTGAATACGCAACTGTTTTCAGGTTTATTGACTTAAGGTAAATTTCCATTTCCTCATCAGAATTCACTATAGCACTCAGAAGTTCATGGAGGTAATGCGCTTTAAATGCTTTTATGATGTCTTGATCTAATGGCTGGATCAGTGCTGTAGTGTTTTTCGGCAAGAACATGACTCCGATTTTCCCATCTCTTGACTGTAGCATATCTGCAGGTGGATGTGCTGGATAGTGGTCAAGGGTCAGGGTCAGTACAGCTTTTTCTTCGAGGTTGAGTGACCGCAGGTGGCTTCTCACAGATGGAACAAATTCTTCATGGAACCATTTACCGAAAATATCACTTGTCATCCAAGCATTTTTTGTATTACGATATGTGATGGGTAATGACGCCATGTTAACATGTTGAAACCATCTAGAATTTTGGCTTTTCCCTATACAGAGAGGTTTAACTTTGTGGCTGCCTGATTTATTTGTGGCAAACAGGAGGGTAACTCTATCCTTATTTATTTTTAATCCAGATTTATTTATTGACTTATTCACATCCAGAGTTCTGGTAGGAAGCATTCGAAAATATAGAACAGTCTCATCACAGTTATACACTTGATGGTCATTTAAATCGTTATCGATCATTACTTTGTTTAATGCCTGAGGAAAAAGTGCTGCAGCTTCACTGTCACATGATCGTGCTTCCCCTTCAATGCTTATCTGGCTTATACCATGACGAGATTTCCATCGCGAAAACCACCCATCAGATGCATTAAAGTCACTGTTGGCATGTAAATCACTATGGAATTTCACAGCTTGAGCTCTAATAACTGGTCCTGACAGTGGCACACCTTCACTTCGTTTTATTAAAAACCACCTGTACAGACACTCATCTAGTTCACTATCCTTACCTACTTTAGTCTTTTTTCTTTGCAACCCCACTTCACTTTCAACTGTGTTCACAAAACTTTTAAGTTTATCTTCTTCCTTCATCCACCCTCTAATTGTTCCTTCTGGGATGCCACACTCACGTGATAAACTTGCCTTTGACTCTCCGTTCTTCACACGATCAATTATTTTGAGTTTATCACTCACAAAATATGCTTTTCTTTTCTGCGACATCACAAAACTCTACACTATGCGAATTTATGACAGACTATACACTTTGATAAGATAATATCAGAGTATGATCTTATACTGTACTGTAATATGAGGGAGAGAAGGGATTTAGTTGGCTGCTTGCCTTGGCATGAATTCTTAGAAACGTAGAGACTGTAAATAGCTCGGGCAATTGTTTATGTCTACAGGTACACTTGAACTGGCAATTCTGGCTGTTGTTTACAACGCCGTTTCCAACAACAAGCCTTTGTTTACAATAAACGCAAGCATTCCAATGTTGTGGCTACGGAAGTCACGATAAACAATTCATAATTTACTCACTCTCTACAAGTAAGAATTTTCGCTAATAACGGGCGTCATACTCTTCACCGCGTTATATCCGAATCCGCGGTATATCGGACCAAGGCCGTAGCCAGCGGGGGGGTTAGGGGGTTAGAACCCCCCCGAAATGTTGAGGTAAAAATAGAAATTTTTTAGGATAAAAACAAACGTAAATAAAAATATAATGAAAAATGCTCTTATAAAAAAGGAACTGCGCAATAATTCAGTTATTTTGTGTTTCTGGTACTGCATCTACAAAAAGCAAACTGTGCGTTTTTTCCTTCCGTGAGTACATAGCTGCCTTTGTAGGAAGGAAACCACTAGTTTCTTGGAAAACCACATGGCTAACACTTGACAGCCCTCATCATTGTTGGCCGCCGACCTTCAAACAATGGAAAGTGAAGGTGCCGAACTTACTCTGTGAATATCTTGACCACGTGGGTTACAGTTTGTGTGTTGCCATTTGGTAATGACGTGCTTTTCATCTTCAATAAATTAGTGAATTATTGTGCTTGCTTTAGTTGTAGAGGGACGTACAAGAAAGAGACATAAAGTAAGAAGTAAGTAATATGTTTACATTTTTACGAGTCTTTCCATTATATGTCTAGTCTACATGTCATACAGTTGTGCTAGAGATATCAATGTATAGGCCTAGTATTATATTTTTTGTATTATATTTAATTAGAGCTGGGGTTATGACTATTAATTTTACGAATTTCCTCCGTAGGTTATAAAGATTTGTAATTATATAAAAAAACGTTAATGATGACAATTTTAGTTCTTGGTTTTCGTTGTCCATGACGTGTCCGTTACTTAACTAAATATCACTATAATATTGACGACTCGGAACACTAAGTTTTTTATAAGTAAAAACGTAAAGTTTTACCTTACAGCCTAAACCGGCTTTCACCTATAGAAGGCTTCATCAGAGCCTCTGATGAAGCCTTCTATAGGTGAAAGCCGGTTTAGGCTGTAAGGTAAAACTTTACGTTTTTACTTATAAAAAACTTAGTGTTCCGAGTCGTCAATATTATAGTGATATTTAGACAATTTTAGGGCTTTATTAAGGATGAGAATACTATGTGGTGACCGAAAATTGATCAGTCACACAGAGAGTATGTCTTTAAATGCCTCTTACATGAGTCCAACAGTCCAGAACGATCTTATTCAGATATGTGGAGAAATTATTCAGAAGCAAATTGTCAATGATATAACTGAAGCCAATATGTTCTCCATTTTAGTAGATGAAACTGCAGACATTGCTGGACATGAACAGCTATCTCTCTGTGTACGATATACAAAAAAAGAAGATAATTATTATGTGTCAAAAGAGGACTTCTTAGGCTTTGTTCGTCTTCATCATACTACCGGACAAGATATAGCTAGGAATATAACTTCATATTTGGAAGATCTTGGTTTGGATTGCAAGGGCAAGGCTATGATGGCGCCTCTGTGATGAAAGGATCATTCAAAGGCGTGCAAGCACTAATCAGAAAAGATTATCCAGAAGCTCTGTATGTCCATTGCTGTTCCCACTCGTTAAATCTAGCTTTATGCCACTCGTGCAATTTACAAAGTGTAAGAAACTGTGTTGGTACAGTTAAGACTACGATCACTTTTTTGAAGAGCTCTCCTAAAAGAATGAGTGTATTGCAATCAAATAAATCTGACTCCCAGTGGAAAACTTTAACATCCATGTGCGAGACCATATGGGTTGAAAATCATAGCAGTCTTTTGAAATTCAAGGACCTTTTTAAACCCATTCTCACCACGTTAGAAGATTTAAGCGATTATCCAGACATGGATACCTCATCCAAAGCCTCATCTTTAGTAACAGCTCTGCTTAATGGAGAGTTTGTTTTTAGTCTCTGTTTCTTAGCCAAAGTGTTTTCTTATACCTTGACTTTGTGTAAGGTATTGCAGTCACCTCTCTGTGATTTGAAATCAGCAACTGATCACGTTCAAAATATTGTTGACCTCTTTCAGAATATTCGCATGAATATTGAGTGTGAATTCTCCATTATATACAAGTCTGCAAAATCCTTACTAGCTAATGTTGGCGGGGAAATTACGCTTCCCCGTTTAACTCCATCACAACATAACCGTTGTAACATACAAACGGAAGACCCAGAAAAGTATTTTTGCATCTCTATGGCCATTCGACTTCTCGATGATTTTAACAATCAGCTAAAAATAAGATTTCTTAATCACAAAGAAGTATTTGCAAATTTAAACTCTCTTTTACCATCCGTTTGCTGTAAGCCTACTACTTTTTTAGACACTGAAAGCTTGAAGTTGTACCAAAACAAAGTTAATTTGGATCTGTTACAATCAGAGTTTGACCTATGGAGAATTTTTCGGGAGAAGAGGGATGAGACTGACCGCCCATCCTGTGCTATCGAAGCTTTAGGAGAACGTAACGAGGAGTTTTACCCGAATATCTTCATTCTGTTACAAATATTTTCCACTTTGCCAGTTACCACTTGTACACCTGAACGTACCTTTTCCACATTAAGAAGACTGAAGACCTACTTGAGAAACTCTTGTGGACAGAGTGGCCTCAGTTGATTAGCGTTGATGTCCATGCACAGAAACAGGGACATTTCAACAGATGAAGTCATAAATAAATTTGCATCGAAAAAAGATAGAAGATTGGACTTTGTTTTATAAGATTGTCTCTTTGAAGATTTTGAGACTGTTGCAATGTATTAATGCCACTACTGTAACAAATTTAATATAAACCTTTTAACAGTAACCTATACTCTGCAAATAAAATTAATGTTTTTGCTAAAAACACGAAAAGACGTACAGCAAACTCGATTATCCGTGTTCTGATTATCCGGTTTGTTGGTTATCTGTGCATCCCCGAGGTTTATTGTATTATTTTATTTCCTTTATTTTCGTCACGGCATTTTGAATAATGTGAACCGCGCGCTTGGAATTCGAGCGGTCTCTCGTCTGCAAGTGACCTGGCGGCATGCTTTGTTCAAGAATTAAACACCAAACAATGTAGGCCGACTGTATAGCAGTTCTTTGTTGCTGTTCTGTGATAACAGTCATGGCTAATTGACGTCTTGTATAGTTTTTGTACCTCAAGTGTTTTACCAACAATAGACGTAAAGAATTTTTATTTCGGCTTACCTTATTGATAACAGTGATAATTGAATGTGTTAAATGTTTGAAATTATTGCATTTTCAAACAGTATTGTATGTTCCCTATCATTAAAAGTTTCGTTGTGCATTAAAAAGCACAAACTCGCATTATCCGTGTTTTTAGCTATCCGTGCGCATTTGTCCGGTGATTAGCCTAGATAATCGAGAGTTTGCTGTATTTTTTTAATAATATACCTATTTCCAGTGGAAACGCCTGGGCATCTGGGAGGTCTGACTCCTACTCCTAGAAGAATATCCATACTTCCCAAACCTATCGGTAACCAAACAACCCCCCCCGAAAATTTTTTCTAGCTACGGCGTTGTATCAGACCGCTCTATATCGGGCTTCTACTGTATATGTGACAAATTGTTCATACTGTCCATACTTTATTATAACCGGTGTTAACGTTTGTACATACTTGATCTGTGTTGTTTATAAATGTTGTTTGAATTATATTTGTATTGTATAAATACGTGTGTGTGTGTGTGTGTGTGTGTGTGTGTGTGTGTGTGTGTGTGTGTGTGTGTGTGTGTGTGTGTGTGTGTGTGTGTGTGTGTGTGTGTGTGTGTGTGTGTTTTACATATGATTTT
This sequence comes from Magicicada septendecula, assembly GCA_034769895.1. NCBI lineage: Eukaryota > Metazoa > Arthropoda > Insecta > Hemiptera > Cicadidae > Magicicada > Magicicada septendecula. The sequence continues at coordinate 366,886,742 of CM068375.1, forward strand.
TGCACTAATTAAAAGAAAAGCATAGCATGAATGACATAACTTTTTATGCTGTTGGAGTTTCTGTTCATAGTTATTTAACTGTGATTTTGTGTGTAGGATGCTGGCCATGAAACGGATGAAAATAAACCTTTCTATGACGAAGATGAGGATGATGACGATGATGAAAATGTAAACAATACCAAATCTCAGCCAAAGAAGAAGGCTGCGTATAGTTTAGATCCTGACCATCGGTTGTTGCTGAGGAATGCTAGACCACTTCTGCAGAGTAGAAATGCATCAGTATGTACATACGTAGTTGTAAATTTATTATGTCAAAGCAGTGATTTCAAACTTGCTGGCTTTCTTCACCCTGAAACACTGTGGTATCCCTGAGAATTATTGTTTTTTATTTGTATTATTATAATAAAGTTTCACAACGATTTTATAACTTCTTTAAGGATGACAGTGATGGATATTGGATATTAATTCAATATACAGACTTTTTACCATTGCTGATAATGTTTGAAAAGCGGTGTTTTGGCTTCCAAAACAATTGGCAGCAATCTTCAGGTAAACACAAACTAAAACATTACATCTGAAGTCTAATAAACAACACTCTGTCACTTGAGTGATAGCTCATTTAATAAGTTTTTACATAATATTGTTACGAGAAGCGTACCGAACAATCCAGAACATTCTCCACTCCCCCCGTCCAGTGTGGTTTGTGTTGCGTCATTCACATAGGTGGTTCTAGTGAGTTCCAGGAACACTTGACATAAACATTAAGCCACTGGCGTGCAGTAGGGAGGCAAATTCCTTCATCTTCTTGGTACAATGCAGATCCTAAACTTACGTCGCTAACGTCACAATTTAAGTAAAATGGTTTATTGAAATAAGGGTGGTGTAGCATTACCAACTAGGAATTTGTTTTTAATTAATTGAAATGTAATGTCTTGTTCTGGTCCCCACTTCCATTTGTCCTTTGATGATAATTGGTGAGTGAATTTTGATGTTAGTTCCGAATAGTTCCTCTGGAATTTGCGATAATAGTTACAGATACCTTGGAAGGACTGTAATTGTCTCCTATTTTTTGGTGTTGGAAATTGTTGAATTGATTCTACTTTGTCTTGAGACGGAGTTATACCGTATTCAGATAGATTAAAACCTAGGAATTGAACTTCTTTAGCTATGAATTTGATTTTTCGAGTTTTAATGTTATGTTACCGTCAGACAGCTTTCGTAGTACATGTTCTACTCTATGGCAATGATCTTCCCAATTTACTGATGTAATGAGTAAGTCATGAACATAGATGGTAGTGAACTGGAGTGCTTCTTGTCCTAGTATCTGATCCATACACTTAACAAACACAGCTACGGAATTGACAAGTCCAAAGGGTAGCCGCTTAAATTGGTAATTGCGCCCTTCGAAGATGAATGCCATGTATTTCCTGCTATTTGGGTGTAATTCCACCTGCCAATACCCGCAGACTGTATCCCAAGTGCTAATAAATCTAGTGCCGTGGAATTTCTTGAGTATCTCCTCGATTTCTCCAGGAGATGTCCGATCATTTATTATTGTTTTATTTATTTCTCTTGCGTCCAAACAAAGTCTTATCTTCCCGTTCCTCTTCGGGATGGCTACAACAGGGCTGGTATATGGGGAATGACTATATTCAATTACGTCATCATACAACAGTCTGTTAATTTCACCTCTTACCGCCTCCTTTAACGAGTATGCTATAGGGTATGATTTTCTGTTAAAATTTACTGGTTCTCTGAACTTGATTTCACATTGATAGTTCTTAACTTTACCTGGTGTATCTGAGAACACATGCCGGTACTTATTATATATTTTTATTAAATTTTCTACCTGATCTTTAGTTAGTGGAGTGTCACCCTTCTCCGAGTTGAATCTGCGAATGTCTTCTAACTTCTCATTCCACAAGCTGTTATTGTCATTTTGCATTTTGATACTTTATTCCTTCCTTTGGTGTGTGATTCCTAGAACTATTTAATTCCCTAACATGATAGATGGATCGGTCCTGAGGGGCTCCTTGGCTTCCAATTAACTCAGCCGTCCATTCTATACAATCTGAGTTCAGAGATACTTTCGCTCTGCTCATATCAATAATGGCTGAATATTTTCTTAATATATCACAGCCTATCGAAATACTAAAAGGTAAGCCATTGGCTACTAAAAATATCATAGGAATATTTACACCGTTACTTGTTAACTCTAACTGTGCTTGCAGAATTATCACTGTTGCACACCATTATATAAAAATATTCCGATTAGCGCTTTCAAGCTTCACAGCTCGTCAGATCGGAAGTGAACAAATAACATAAAAACAAACCCTTCACCCCCACCCCACCACACCCTGCTCACACACAACAAGCTATAATTCATTGTCCCTCCCCCCTCTGAGCCCTGTCCCTCCATCTGGACAGTTACATATTTTTCTAGCAAATTCCTTGTGTTTCAGTGTGTGTGTGTGTGTGTGTGTGTGTGTGTGTGTGTGTGTGTGTGTGTGTGTGTGTGTGTGTGTGTGTGTGTGTGTGTGTGTGTGTGTGTGTGTGTGTGTGCATTCCTTTTAAACCTACCCGGCTTTCTCCCCACATCTGGGCCAGTCGCACACCCTTATTGGCCCAGATGTGGGAGAGAAAGACGGGTAGGTTTAAAAGGAATGCGCACACACACACAACACTGAAACACAAGGAATTTGCTAGAAAAATATGTAACTGTCCAGATGGAGGGACAGGGCTCAGAGGGGGGAAGGTCGATTGAATTATAGCTTGTTGTTGTGTGTGAGCATGGTGTGGTGGGGTGGGGGTGAAGGGTTTGTTTTTATGTTATTTGTTCACTTCCAATCTAACGATGAGCTGTGAAGCTTGAAAGCGCTAATCGGAATATTTTTATATAGTGGTGTGCAACAGTGATAATTCTGCTTGTGATTTTAACCACTAACACAACTTTCTTCATTAATCTAACTGTACTTGCTCCCTGATCGTCTTGTTTTGACGTCCTGTTGCTCCCACTAATATTATGTTATTTACAGGTAATGTCAGTAGTATTTTATTGCATTCTTGTTGGATCTTATTTAATTCTGTACCGTCAATCAGAGATACATTAGCCCCGGTGTCGATCATGAGTTTGGTAGGTACCCCATTTATTTCAGTTGTTATATAGGCGATTTCATTATTACTGTTGTGGGTGCTGTCATTCTCCTCTTCTAATAGCTCTTCCCTAACGTTCTTCAAATAGTGGTTCTGTATAATGGTTATTATCTTGTCATTCGTTTGGTTCTCTAGTCGGTCATTGTACCCAATAGATTGGTTCAGTGAGGGGTCTCATGGTTTTCTCACTGCCGTTGCTCGTTTTAAAGAGATTTCAACCTCTTCATTATGTCGATCCGGTGGGTTTGGTCGGTTATTTTCACTCACTTCTGGTACTTCTCCAGGATGATTGTTGAACTCATCATAGTTCCTTCTTCTGTGGTCTTCTTCACTGCTTCTGCTCCTTTGTGTCTCGTTCCTGGGAGTTCTCCCGCCATTGTAGTTATGGGTTCTATCATAAGGCCAGTTGAAACTGCGGCGCCTCTGATAGTATCGCCTTCCCCCATCATTATCCTCAGCTCGAACGTAATTGACTCTTCGGTATGTTTGGTTCGAGTTGTTATTGTCTTGGTTATTCCGTCTACTATAATAATAATTATTATTATTATGTTGATTGTTACTATTACTATTATGATTCGTATTATTATTATTGGGTCGAGGATTATTGTCGTTATTGTTAATATTGTTCTGGTTACCTTAATTATTGCAATTATTATAATTATTGTTACTATTTTGGTTAGTTCGATCCGTGTAACGATCATTTCTCTGACGACTCCTTCTGTAATACCCTTCATGTTCATAATTTTCGAGCAGTGCCACCATTGACTGTATGGTTTTGATTTTCCCACATAGTCGTACTCGTGCTGTGCCTTCTTCGTAGTGGTACGACAACTTAGTGACGAGACACTCCTCCAGGATCTTAGGTTCGAGGTTTCTCGCCAGGCATACCTTACCTAGGAAATAAGCAGTTGGTGTCGTCCCTCGACTGGCATCGTATCTTCCATTGCAAATATCGTCTCGTACAATATTTTGTGTTGATTCAGACCAATACTTGGCCTTGAAGAGCGTTCTGAACTCTGCATAGTCTTGGATATCATGTCGGGTCGCTGTCCACCAGTTATCGTGGATTTCTTTAAAGTATTCATCAAGCATGCCCGTATCACTGTCCATCTGTTTTCCCTATTTCTGGCTAATTGTTCTTCTACTCTCTCTAGAAACTCCAGTGGGTTCCTTTTATAGTGTTTAAAGGTAATTGTTTCTCGGTTATCCAGGTTTTGTAGATGTTGAACATGGATGGGTCGATTTCGGTTCATCTCGAGTTCCTCTCTTATATTCAGGAGTTCTCGTTGTTTCAACTCCTCGATTTCTTCTTTATTTTGGGTGGCCTGACCTCGTACACTGTTCACTGCAGCCTCGGTATCCTCACATCTCTCCCCAAAATCCATTTGTACCCGTATCAGATCTTCTTGTGTCGCCTTTTGTAGAGACTCCATTCTAACCATGCTATCTTCTTCAAGGTTGTTCATTCTGATACCGATATCTTCTTTTGTTTGGTGCAATTCTTGACTGGTCTGTTTCCATTTCTCATTTACCTCAGAAATTTCTCTTCTAATTCCGGTCATTTCCTCTTCGATTTTCTTATTCATTTGCTCATTGTAATCTTCGATTGTCTTACTTAATTCTTCCTTCAGTGTCTCCATGTTTTTCTGGTTATCTTGTTTTAATTCTTCCTTTAATGTTTCCATATTCTCTTCCATCTTCTTACTGTTTTCTTTTAATTCTTTACGATTATCATCTATTTTCTTATTAGTTTCTTTTAATTTTTTATTATTATCCTCCATTTTCTGGCCTAATTGTGCCAACGTAATCATTATCATTTCCTGGTAATTCACGTTCTCTGTTGGTGTGGGTTTCTCTGCTTGTTTTCCTAGGGTATCCCCCACTATCACCACTTCAGGTGCTGGTTGTGCCTCCTTCCCTTCCATGTTTATCTCCTTTCCTTTCCTGTTTCCACATCTGCCACACGTTTCTTCGATGTAGCTCATCGTTGCATCTTTCGTCACGTATTGCAGCTGCTGCTAAAATTAGGTTATGTTATTGTTATTTATAATTAATTAGGTTAATGTATTTTACCTAATTCAAGCCTTTCACGTTGGTGTGCCAATTTATAATATTTAATTGGTAATGTTGTTTTAAAATAATATTCCTTGATTAATGATGTTAAATGCCCCAAGTTGTTGGCGCCATTATGTAATCATTATTTTCTGTATACTGTATGTTGTTTTATAATAATATGATGTTAATTAGAATTAACAGCCTCTCGTTGTATGTGCCATATGTTACGTATCGTTGTTTTGATAGTTTTTAATTCCTTATTAAATTATAGGTGGTAATATGTTGAATATTTCGTTAACTGTGGTGTGATTGTTGTCAGAATTTATTAAGTTATATTATCGTTGTTATTATATGAGTTTGTATATTGAATGCCTTTACTAATGGAACAAAATGAGTAAATTCTACCACTGGCATGTGTTACTTGGATCTGTCTCACTTGGCCTCTTTGAATAACATCTCTCAATGTTGCTTCGGAATTATTTGTTAAAAGAATTATGTTGATATTATATGTAAATACTCACTTTGAACGGAGATTCTTCATTCGTGATGACAATGTTAACAAAATATTGTCAATAATAAAATTTTAAACATTTGAATAGCTTCACTGCTGCCGGTGATGAGTGTTATGTTACCACCTGATCTCAGACGTAAACATAACCTCTATTCGACTGCGAAAAACTTTTTTACCGATTGAAAATAAATACATGTTCCATTAATCTTGAAAAAGGCGATTTATCTCCTTATTACAAAACAATCAATTCAGTTATCTTTGCTTTATACTAAATCATTACATTTTCTGAAACTAGTATCCCAGAGTTGGTACCTTGTATACAAGTGGTTGGTCGACAAAATTGTCAAAGTTAGTTTTAAACAATGGGTTCTTTGAAACTGCAAAATACGGAACTATAAGATGTCAATTATTACTATAAAGTCTCATAATAGGAGAGTAATTACATTAAATATAGAAAATCTTAAATTAATATCATTAAATTCTCAAGACGACTGGCGTCTAATGTTGAGGTTAAACTGGGTTTCTCAATTAACCTTGATTTGTGAATAAATATCTCTAACAATGAATACATTTATAATATTAATAAAGTTCAGAGTCAGTTTAGTATTCATAATAGTTCATATTGTTCAAAGTGTGATATAAATTTATCGTATAGGTTGATAATTCTAGTAAGTATAATTAATTGTCACTATACTTTCCTCAAATCACTTAATTGCAACGTATTATACACTATGCAATTAGATATACACTGTAAACCTTCAATAACTTTCGTTGTTCTATAATTCATAACACTTGATAACACTTTGAGTAACTTCGAGTAATTAGGTTAGAACGACCGGTGTTTACATTCGAAACCCGCACTGCATTGTTGGTTAAGCTCGCTTTAACCTAGCACAGAGCTGTCCATCTGTAAGGCTTTGAATCTGGTGAATAACTGTCAAATATTTTCCGCGTCTCTCGCTGTTCCCTAAATGTTCGCCCCACAAATCTCGCTATAGGTGATCTGATTGGCCAAAATTGATGACATTCCTTTGTGGGCACATCCTCCCCGCTTTATTGAAACTATTTAATTTTGTTTAAAGCGTGGGTCTTCAGGTTTGAGAGTTCAAAAGTGACGCCAAACTTTTTACACAAATATATTAAAATAATTTATAACTGATATTACTCACTTATGCTACTTATTAATGCTTATACATTATTACCATTGTCTGACATTTGCTTTGATACACATTTTGATATCCCACAATACATAATTTGGTTTATCATTAACAAAGATAGTCTTTCTTACTTATTCCCTATTACAATATTTTGATTAAAATTTTTCTTACCACTATTATATTAACATTTTGATGTGACATAAATTGAATATACTTATCACAGAGCCCTTAGCTGTGATAATTTAACAATATAAACATTTAATTTTGACATAAATATAGAATACTTGGCTAGGCTTCATGAGGCCTATATTCTCATGAGTTAGTTTAACTAATTATATTACACTGGTTGTATGTTAATGGTTTATTACCTTTTATACACAATTTGAGTTGACTCTATCAACTTTTGGTCAACTTTTCTTACTTAAGACATGCCTTGTTTCTTGTATATTATCACTTAAATTGCATGAGTTCTGGTACAAGCAGGCAGCTTATTATTTCTACTTAATTCTATTTATTACACTTGTTGTATTACAAACATCTTATTTCTGAGTCATCATTTGAGTTTCTTGTAAGTTTTACAATGGTTTACTACGTCTACTTATTCTTATTTGTTTGTTTATTTATACATGATGAACCCTGTATCTAGGTGTATCAGGTCATGTTCCTTAAAAACTATTAATTGATTATTCCTTTGATATCTATTGGTTGGTATTTTGACCAATAGTTAGTTTAATTATCATTGGTTGTTTTAACACTAGTTACATGTATTAATTCTTGGTATTTCTATGGTTTTCTAATGTGTCATGTGAGTTCTGCATTCCTTCTTACATTTCATTATGTTGTTTCACCTTAATTATAATAATTACAATATTGTGGTGATGTAATATCTGTCTTAGAATCATCCTTAGGTGATCTAGTTACTTCTAGGTATAGCCCTTCATAGTTTTGCATTCATTTTAGTATATATTTTGGTATTTATAAGTGTAAATTCCCAGCTACTTAGGTTAGGTTGTCTACCTACCTCCTTATTGAATATTTGGTTTACATGCTTTGTCTTATCCCATTTTACTCATTTCTTAACAGTTTAAAACATTTCACATATACTTGTAAATAATCATATCAACATCTGGTCATCATAATGTTGATTAATAGATGTCTGTTTTATTGTATAAATGATAATTAAAACCCCATGGTTTTTTGGTACAGCTAGGCATCTGATTATTTATACTTATTTTTAAATAATATCTTTGTCATTTCTTTAACATCTTCTACAATATGTTTTGTCATCTTGACTTTTTTACTTTTTGTTGTTATTTCAACTAATGATTCTTCCCTTTTGTTGCAACAGGTCATGTTCATTATATGTATACTATTAAGATTCCCTTCAGTGACAAGTAATAATTATTTTTAGATCAATAGTTAGTATACATATCCCTGGTTACATTGATATTATCTACTGTCTCTTTTTATTATTATTTATATGGGTTTCTGGTGTCCAATTCGAGCCTTTTATACTAAGTCATTTTCCTTCAGTTAATTTACATTATCTTCAACAATTATTCCATCTCAGGGGCTTAATCTCTGTCTTAGAAATGTCTATCTCTCATTTAGTTTCATCTTAGTATGATACATCATAGCATTATATCATTTTTAACATTCATTTTATTATTTATCAGTGTAAATTTACGACTGTTTATATTAAGTTGGCCCTTTTCCATTTCATTGACTCCTTTTATTTCACCTACTTGATTTTTATTAGTTACATTACTCACTTCTTTTATTTATGAATATCATTCTCTACCATTTATTGTTCTAATCGCCATTATTCAGCATTTCTTATCTTCTATTTACATTTTATTTATTATGTAATGAGTCAAAAAAGGGGACATAAATTTTTAATTAGAAAAGTAAATATTCGAAATAAAATCGATACCAGTGGGGAAATAAAGTCAGCGGTGGCGACGGCGAGTCATTGTTATTTAAGTACATTCCAGCAGTGACGCGACTTGGTATCACTATGAAAAGAAATAATCCAGGGACACTTTCACTAATGACCATATACCGACAGCAATACATCCTAAACCATCAAATTTTTCGTTATTATATTATGATGTGAACGATCGAAAGACAAGGAAGCTGCGGCATTGAGGCCGAGAAACGTAAGCAACGACGTGCAGGGCATAAACGACAAAGTAAAACGCCTTATTTCCGGCATCTACGCAGGCTACCAGACGTCTTCAGCCCAGCCAGGTGTCACATTAACAAGTTAGCTAAAAAGACTCAATTTACAATAAATAATGTAGTTATTTACAGCAGATATTCAAGTAAATCAATGTAGACAGTGCGTGATCGACAGGTGAAATATCGCAACCCGATTTTGGACAGTTTAGCCGAACACCAGAAGAAAACTGCGTACAACATGGAGGGACCACGTGCTACGAATAAGACTTAAAGTGTTTTGAAGACATTGGCCAGGTACCTGGTGAATGTATCACCTTAAAATTTATTGTTTTTCTTTTAAAATAAAAAGAGCTCTAATGCAAAATTATTTTGGCCTTTTGCATTGATCATTATAATGAAAAATGAGGGGAACTCAAAAAAATGTAATAGTATGAAAGCGTGTGTGTAAGTTGCAAATGAAAAATATATATAAGAAGTGTTGGGTTTGCAGAGTATATAGTTAACTGCACTGATGATGTAGTATAATCTAATGTGGATATAATAATTTCTTGTAATTTGTTTTACGCCTCCGGGCAGAATAGTTGTGTTCAATTTTAATGAAAGTCAGTATAAAGAAAAAAATGCATTAAACCAAATTTTGAAATAACCAAAAGTTGTTGTGCAATCTGTTTGTTCGCGCGCACCTATTGCGTTCTGAATCACTGTTTCCGATGTTTCGCATAAACGACCCATGAAACTTCTGAGGGTGATATTTCAATAAGTCAGATGCATAAATTGGTTGTGTGTTAGCCTCAAACACTCTGGCGACCCTGGGCACTTCTGAAGGTACGTGGGTAAGTAATGTACAGGTACTAATTCTACGAGCAGGAAGAAGGAAGGTAAGTTTACATTTGGCGAGTCCCTATCAGGATTTTTGCGGATGTTTAAATGCGCGGAATATGCTCAATGGAGGTTGCAGTGATTGGGAACGAGTGTAGGTGGCGTAATATAAAAAAAAAAAAGAAATTAATCGATTATAAAATAATCGAACTGAATATATTCGAGATTAAAGATGAATTACATGTGGTAGGAAGCTAAAAATCAAATAATGTAGCGGAGCGAATAATATATACTCGCGGCGCAAAAGACGAAGTAGAACTTGAAACATTTTGTAATGAGAACCGTAGAATATATCCAATGCAAATTTTAAATAGAGTACGGGTGATGCGTGCTTAACGCTCTCTAGTTTTTCTTGAGTTAGTGTAGCAAGCTGAATGATGCTGGTAGGGCGTCAGAAAAATGTTTTTGAATGAATTAGTGGACTGTAAAATCAGATTTAAGTAACGTTTATTTGAGCATTATTCAGAAGCGCAGGCCCACACAATTACGTCAGGCGCACATAGCCAAAATACAAAGTGTGGCGTAGATTGCCAGGCTACATAATGTATAGCATTGAAAAGAGATCGAATAAGAAGTACATTAGTAGATTGCCGCGGCTAGCGAGAAAGGAAGGGTGCAAACGCACAGCTTAAAGGTTGAGTGATAACTAACTAAACGCAGCGGTGAGCCCACAGTGCTGCACCGCGACGGATGACGTAAGTGCGCTGGGCTGATTGCGCGTGAGCAAGTACAAGGTACAATGTATTAACATACTGCCCACCTCAAAATCGGGCGATTTTGACATAGTTTGCAGTAAAAAAAAAGAACAAGTTATTTAAAACATACAAGTATACATGAATAAGTTACACATCTAAGAGATGCGACAATACATGGTACATGAATATTGGCAAAAATACAAATATAATATAAACAAGTGTAAATACATTATTAATCAATGCTCAATAAATAATATGTAATGATAGTCCAAAGGCTTGAATATGTGATAAAACATAATAAGAATAATAACAATAATACATAGCAATAAGGACATCGTAAGTGGCATTGCACAATCATTAGAGAAATCCAACAAATGTAAAAATAACAGCGTGACACTTAGCGTATAATAAGCAGTATTACACAATAATACAAGGCAATATACCTGAAAAATTCACTATGATAATATACAATAGAAATATACAGTAGAACCCCTCAAATCCGAACCCCAGAAATCCGAAATCCCGGGAAATCCGAACATGATTTTGAAGAAAAACAACATTTGAAAAAACACAAAGACTGTAACAGTACAGACTGACTCAGTACCAGAATTATGGGAATTATGGGTATTTTCAATGTTTATATTATGTAATTATTAAACAGACAGAATGGTTAGGTACATTGTCCCTCTGGAAAAAGGAACAACGCAAATTCGGCCAGAGTAAAACACCAAGGTCTCCGGTGGACGTGAAAACATCAAAATATACCATGGCGGTGTTTATGACGAAGTACAACAATATGCATTATGATTGGGCTATAACACAGCTCCGTCATCGCTAATAACAATGACGCACTGAGTACAATGTGTGTAACCCGGCGTTGTCCAGCAAGACAAAGCGGGATGACGTAAGAACTACACACACACAAGCGCAAATTTACATTTGCCTCGTTCTCATTTCAACGCCATTCTTCATAGCATCCACAGCAATGTATCGTTGTGTGCACAAAATTTTCCAATAATTTAAATACAACTGGCAAAATGTTGGCCATTATAGTGGAGCAAGAAAGGCTCATATAACTTGTTAACATACAGTTACTTAAAATGTAAATTCAGTGTAATATCAACCTAATTAAACGGCAGACTAAAAAAGGCGAACACCGGCCATCACCATGGGCAGCAAGCACGATCAACGGATGGACATCAGCACCGATTAACCAGAGAAGTTCCTTTTATTATTTTCTATCTTATGAGCTCATTAATATTCAATTGTGAATTAAAGAATGTACAGGTCTAAAACTGAGTGTGCAAATGAGAGAGTGGATGCATGGCCATAAAAAACATATGCCGAGGGCATTGGTTTGTGTAATAAATTTAAACTCTATTCATTCATAATTTGAAGCTGCAGCAGTAATGTTAAACTGATATTAATCCAACAATAAAGCAATTAAAGAATACCAAGAGATATAAAAAGGCAACCGCCATTTTGTTTGAGTCAGACCACCTGACGTCATTATAGTAAACACATGGTTCTGTATGTACGAACGTAGAGTGAAATTAAAATTAATGGTTAACCTCCTGAATATTGTGTTATCAATTGTGTCGTCCACTGTGTTTCGAAATCTTCCTGTACCCGAAACCCTGAAACCCTTAGGTATAAAACAGTGTATAAAAGCAGAAGATGAGCCCGGCTAATAATGAATTTGGTGAGTACCAGTAATACCAAATTATGGTATTTGTCTTATATATCTTGTTAGATATATGTAATAATATTATAGAGAGAAGGAGATTAATATTACAATTGCCGCCCTCACAGTGACTTATTATATGAGTAATATTACAAGACATAAGAAACACATTTATTATTACATAAAACTATCATATGTAACCTAATTTTACGTAAAGAAGCATTGAAAAATTAATAAAGTATGTACTGTACAAGTATTGCTACTTACGTAAAACAGGATTGAAATGTAAAAAATATTGGAATTAACACTGTATAAAAATAACGTCATACAGCATTTCATTAACATCAGAGCTGAATGGCCAAGGAAAAACAAAAGAAACGCACACAAACACTACACTACATTTTGTCACTTAAAATCAGTGATCTTCATCTGGCGAAGTGACATAAACCTTCCCGAGGATGCGATGTTGCGCCAGCGTCGCATAAACATGACATCATTGGGTGTAGCAGCTGCGTGTTGTTCTACGTAGCGCAACGCGATGTCGCGAGCGACGGCAGCGTCAGAATGAGTCACGTTTGTTGAGGCATCTTCTCCCTCGCTATCGCTACCTGATACATTGTCATGTTGATCCTGGACCACAGACATGCTCGGTGCATTCTTCATTGTCGTCTAGTGCTGCCCACTCCTCCAGACAACCTTTTTCAGCAACCTCACATCCTGGTACTTTTTCAAAGAGATGAAGGAGCTCAGTTTCATCATCTCGTGTTGTAAGTGGTGTTTCCACAAATTCGAGGCTGGGCCAAAGCTTCGTCCAAGATCTCTGCAGTAAATTTTTACTGGTATTGTTCCAGGATTCTGCAACCCAGTAAATCACATCTTTTATTGTTATCTTCTTTAGCTTCTCAAGAATAGAAAGAGAACAATCTTCTTCAATAAGAGTTTGCAGAAGCATTTTTCTGTAGCTTAGTTTTATGTTCTGTAGCACACCTTGATCCATAGGCTGCAGCAGCGATGTCACGTTAGGTGGTAGAAAAATTGCTTTTATATCTCTGCACACCAACTGCATGTCTGAAGGATGTGACGGAGCGTTGTCTATCAAAACTAGAGCTCGAGGTGGCAGTCCATTTTCTTCATTAAATCTTGTTACCGAAGGAACAAATTTATTTTCAAACCACTCCTTAAAAAGATTACCAGTCATCCACGCCTTAGTCTGATTTCTGTAATAAACAGGGAGAGAATTCATGTTCATATTTTTAAGGGCTAATGGCTTGGCAGATTTTCCAATCACCATTAATGGTAGCTTGTTTGTTACTGCAGGCCAAAACTGTGAGATGCTGTTTGTTCATTTTAAAGCCTGGCACAGAAGATTCCTCTTTAGAAGCAAGACTTTTAGTGGGAAGTGCTTTAAAATTCAATCCAGTCTCGTCCGCATTATACACTTGCTGGGGCGAGTAATTTTCCGACGAAATCAAATCGGCGAATTCATCTAAATATTCTTTTGCAGCAGTATTATCAGCTGATAACTTCTCTCCGCTTATCTGTCTGATTCCATGCCTTCTCTTCCATCGATCCAACCACCCATTGCTAGCAGTAAATGCCAAATCTCCGTTCATTAGTTTGTTCAGCCGCAATGCCTTTTCTTGAATTAATGGACCACTAATAGGAACTCCTTTCTGCCTCTCTTGTGTAAACCACAAAAACACTGCTTCGTCAATTTCTTCATTTACAGAAACTTTTGCGTGATGGCGTTGTTTCAAAGTTTTTTCACTTGTTGCACTGCAAAACTGTTCAATTTTCGCACGATTCTTTTTCCAGTCACTGATTGTTGCCTTACCAACACCAAATTGAACAGCCAACTTCGTCAAACTTTCCCCTTTGTCTAGTCGCATTAACACTTCGAGTTTTTCTTTTAAAGTACAAGAACTATGTTTTCGTTTGTTGCCATAATTTAAGAAAACTAAAAAACCCGATCTACACTGCTCACTTCAAATGCAAAAACAATAAACCTTAAACGAAAACTCGAACAAACTATGTACACTGGATGGAAAAAGTAACAGCAGACAAACGCACAGGACAACAAACGCCAGAGGACTAACTGGAATACAAAGATTTCTAGACCTATTGTAGTAGGACTGGGCTATTTTTAGCGCACTTCCGCCCGACAACAACAGTGATTCACATGCAGTCAAGGTCAGCAACCTCCAGCGGCTTCATCTCACCCCTACGCAACATTACCGGGCGGCGCGTACACCGTAACTAGTGTTGAGTACTATGTATGCAGATTTTTCAGCTAATCCGAACTTTTCCGAATCCGAACAGGCTACAGCCCCAATTAGTTCGGATTTGAGGGGTTCCACTGTACCACAAAAATCTCGATAATAATATACAATAAAAATACCCAAAAAATTTAGTATAATAATATACACTGCACCACACAGTACACCATAATTGACATCACACTAAGAAAAAGAGAAACGTTTAAATGTTCACCAATGTACCGCTACATGGCGTCCATTAAATGATACAATAAATACAAGTGCATAAATAGGTACACATTACATAAGTTATATAAGCAACATTGTACTTAGTACAATGTGCATGGTAGAGCATGTGCTCGACTGGCAATGTCCCGGGCATGAAGCACCGAGATGTCAATCAGTCTGATGCCACCGGAAGTGGGCACAGCTTATGAATAGGTCTACGCAGAATGCCGTTAGCAGTACGGACGTCCGCGACACGTACTAACGAATCCTGCCCTAGATATGTCTGAGTGACAATACCGCGTTTCCACAGCAATGGTGGAGTATTGTCTTCTAAGATAAGGACTAGCTGTCCTATAGCTAAATTTTTAGACTGCCTTTTCCACTTATTTCTCTGCTGCAGCTGGTGCAGATAGTCTCTAGACCAACTCTTCCAAATAGAACGAGTAAAACCTTGCAAAAGCTGCCATCTCCCCAAGCGACCCATATTTGTATCCGAGTAATCGGGTTCCGGTAGCGCGGTAAGGAGGGAGCCAACCAAAAAGTGAGCTGGAGTCAACGGCTGGGGATCCCCGGCATCATTTGAAATGGAGAACAAGGGACGCGAGTTCAAACAAGCTTCAGCTTGAGTCAAGACAGTGGAGAACTCTTCGAAGTTCAGGAGCGTGTTGCCTATAACGCGCCGCAAATGGAACTTAACGCTCTTGACGCCGCTCTCCCACAGACCACCAAAATGGGGGCTGAGGGAGGTATGAACGACCACTTAATTCCGCGTGGACTGGCGAAGTCTTGTGAAGTTAATCTACTTTTTAAATATATAAAATGCAAAATTACAATTTAATTCCACCTACCTGTAAAGGTTCTTTCTGGGTCCAGGATTCGATCGCACGTACGTCCGATACAAACATGTGTTTCATAGGTTAGTGAAATGACTTACTCTACACATTTTATGAAGAGAAATTATGATTTTTTTTTTTTTTGTCAAATATTGCTACGTTAAAGGTTATTTTTTCAATAAATTTTCTCACATGGTTTTCAAAATTTTGTTACTCTGGTTCATACATCTTACAATGGTATATTTAAATTATATTACTTACGTCTATTGTAGGTAGCCCAGCCTGCCCATTCTCACATTCACTCAATTAATTTTAATACACCCTCCCCTGATCATTTTAATTACCCCTAGACATGTTGTGTAATACTCCCGGCCGGCAACGTGGTTTTCAATAGATCTCACTATTCACGTTTTCATTGATTTGTGTGTCCGAAACTAACTGGATCTGTTATACACTGAGAAATATTAGCCGCTGCCACATAATTTCAACGGGTAGTTCACTTTTTACTTGAAATCGAGAAATTTAAGAGAGCCCCATAGGGCGGATGTCTGGCCAGACAACGTCTCCAAGTGAAACTGGAGAGAGCCGCTATACTTGCACGGCCAACTGGATTACTTCGTTTTTTTTTATGGAACACAAAGCCTGTTGTTTCGTCATCGTTCGTAATTTCCATTTAAGCCATGTAAAAGTTTGCCGGAGTATCATAGTAGATATTTGTGTGGCACTGGCTGACGTCACTAAATAGGCGGTGACTTAGCCACATTTCCTTCAGCATGGAGATTGTAGGTCTCACAAAACTTCGTCTCTGCGCCATTTTCGATAGCATCGGTTGATCTGCTTACCGTCCCCGCCCGCGCACATGCTTGTATGATGGGTCCGAGCGCACGGTCACAGTCTCGCATAGTTCTTGGAAACTTGAGGTGGCTACATACCTCAACTGATTCCACAATGCTATTACGTCTTGCCTTTGTTCTAAACTGTTCCATTCACCACGTGGTCTGTCACAATGGGATTAAATTTTACAATATATTTTTATGAAACCCCGAAAAAATAAAAATACCCATAAATTTGGACCGTTACAATACCCCCTCAATGAGAGATCTTCTGTCAAAACAGAAGAAATCTCATTGATAAAACCCCTAAGAGGACCGGTGAGGAACTGGTGCCAACAACCCCCTTCTGTTCTTACACTTCATGGGTACACGACCCCCCTGGCTCGGCGACCATGGACGCATCTGAACGAGATCACTGGACATCCCTGTGCGAGATCCCAATACCGAAAAATCGAACAGACATGCACCACAGCGCACCTCGCCTTCTATCATGCTACCCCAAAAATCCTCAATCCCTGGCTCAGATCATGCCAGATCCTCCACTGATATGTTTCCCCTTATATGCAAGCTGGGCTGCGTTTAGCAGATACTGGGCTCACGCACACACTTACATTACATACTGAAAATTGAAAAATTCTTTGAAAATTTACTTAAATTACAACTCACTGGTTGTTTTCATTTAAAATCAAATCACAAATTTTGTATCTATTTTGAATTATTCTCTTCATTGGTTTTTGTTTTTTGTTATCAGAAAATTATATCAATTGAACACTTCTTAAAAAATAAAAACGTCCTTAACCTAACATGTGATTACACCTAGAGTCTAACAATACAATTCAATAAAATAATTCAATAATAATAAACATGGTTAGTACACAAACAATAAAATAATCAAAGTTCAAAAATATCCATTATCTGGCAGGCGCAAAATCAAAAAAAAAATTTTTTTTTTGAAAGAAAATTTAAAATTTCAAAAAAAATTTTATATTCCAAAAAATTTAACTTTCTTAAAATATTTTTCTTTTCATATTGAAATTATTTAAATCAGTTAAAAACAAAAGTTGGATTAACTTCCTTGCTAAACATGCCTAGTATATGACCTCACTATCAGCTGATCAAAACTAGGTCAAGTCCACAACCTTGACCTACATACGTTATATACAAGTTCTATCTGAAAATACACTTAACATCTGTAAAATTCTCTCTTAAACACAAAAACATAATAAAATAAAACCTTTAAAATAACAAAATATTATTATAAATAACAATCAAATTGACATTTAAATTATTCAAAATAAACACTTTGTAACTTTACATTTCCAAATTCTATCAAAAATTTGTCACTGGTTTAAATTAAAAATTTTATCTTCTTGTTATAAATCTCTTTCTTTATTTGACAATCTTATTCTCCATTACTTTGGGTGATCTCATTATTTGTACTCATTTAATTTACTATTTGATCTGTATACATATATAATCTTTCTCCCTTTGACTCTAACCACTAACAACTGTAACTCACATGACACCCATCTCTATCAAACTATCTATCAAACAATATCTAACCCCAACTTATCATTAAACTCCAATCGCCACATTCTCTCGATATATAAAAAAAAACTCTCTAACCCTTTGTACTTAGGATAAGTGTTCCCCCCAAAAAACTCATTTCCTTAGTCTGGTCCCTGGATTCTACCTAAGGCGACCCCTTCCCCCTAAATCGGTCCCTTCCCATCCCAACCCTTATGTTGCGGACTCCCACATTACACTACCCCTATTACAAAATTACCATCCCCAATAATCTCAGTCTTATTACCTTACTTCAACTACAACAAAATAACATCATCAATTATAAACATCAATATATCCCTCAAAACTCTACAGGTATTCTCCATAACTACTGTGTCAACATCAATACTTCTCAAATTCTATTACATTATCTTACAACAACATTACATTATTTTCATCTCTACTATTTCAACTTGGACTGATCGACATGTCCCACAAAATATTCATCACCCCAAAACTATCTTTTATTAGCTTTCACAAATTATTACTTTATTTCTCACTTTATCAAATTACTTTTCTCATTACTTTAAATAGCATCTGTAATACATTAAAACATTACCTTAAACATTAATTACCTGGAACATTTACAACCAATATAACAGTGACATTTTATTGCTGATCAGCTGACATTCCCACCAAAGTGAAAACACATCTCAAAATTTAGCAAATTACATGAAATATATATTTTATCAATCCTTACATCTACCATCATTGTTTCCCCTTTTCTGATTCTGATAATTTATGTTAACCGCCTGCCAGTCGGTTTAGTTATTTGCTTAGTTTCAACAATACACACATTATATAAACACATATTTTTTATCAATTCTTATATCTAACCTACTACAATAAAATGTTACATTTAAAACATAGAATGAACACCTTATACTGAATGTATGAGCACCTATTTATTTAAACGGAACACAAGCATTTTTATTATCAAAATTTGAGTTAGCAATTTTTTATGTTATAAATTTAAATTCGTGGCTCACCTGAGCCACCTCCCATCCACACACGCTATTGCAATTTATGTTAGGCTGTAGCGCCTATTTGCTTCCACAAAGACTGCATATTTGGAGGGATTGGACACCTCCGTGTCTTTGCTTCGGCAGTTACATTTTAACATTGGCGGATATCAACATATCCTCGTTTATATTGAAACGCCCTTAAAACGAGTCTACCACCTGGCTATGCTGTCCCCACGCGGACAGAGTGGCAGCCGCTGTTCCCTAGTTTGGTGATTCCCCATAATTCCCCCCTGTCAATTTCAAAATTCACCTTGACAACGATAACAGCTATGGCCAGTTAAGGCAGAACGTGTCGCAATGAGCCCCAACCATAGCTGTTAAAGCTAAACCAATTCCACGGTCAGGGTTTGGTGAGGCCGTGACCGCCCGAAAAGTTGGGGAATCACAAGTAAAATCTCTTTTGTAACATTAAAATTAACAATTTATATGAAATGACATTATTAGTCTGGGTGGTGTTTTAACCCCATACATCTCTTTCTTAACTCTCCCTAGCTTAACCTTCATTAACATAAAATAATAAGTACAAAAATTAAAACCTCCTACCATTGCAGTTCCACACTCCACTGTTATGTCACTTCTTTGCACACCAATCTACCCCCCAAAATTATCCCCACATCTTGTATTGACCACAAGTTTTTATTTTATTTCACATTTTTGAAAGCGTTTCCATACTCACTGATACTAAAACTTGACAATTATATTTGGTCACTTAATTCTAACATTTATTTAAATTTAAAATTATAAACATCCAAAGTATTTTTGGGATATTTTTTTTTTGTTTATCAAAAAAATTTTTTTATATTTACATTGGAGGCTGACTCTAACTATCCTTAACCGAGACTAGTAAGATTGTAACCGCCTGAAAATGGGTTCCTGCAGCGTCTGGACATGCAATCAGGCAGACATACTACGTGAATTCACTTCCACTTCTTAATTCCTTCCCATATATTCCCCTCTTACTCATTTATTCTAACCCGCCGTCTGCCCCACTACATGCTCAGAAGCCACAGGAATCAAGTTTCAGATTACACTACAACTATTGTCAATGGCTCAGTTTTAATTTTGCCATTGACACTGAAAAAATTTTTTAAATTTGCATGCACTGCCTTTTATTTAGGTGCAGCCTCCATTATATACAAACACTCTAAGGCAGTGCAGGCACGTGACAGGTACACCGAGACCGCTGCACCTGGAGTGTATTAAAAATAATAATGCGTGTCACGTACCTTTGGGGTCCCCCTCCCCGTTCAAATGTGTAGTTAGTTTTCTAATTTCAACCAATTTTGGTGGAGCCGGACCATCGTTGTTTTCACCACCCGAAGGAAGATCCGCCAACCATGGCCCGCCTCCAAGTTCCGAATACCACGGCCAGGACTGGTGAGATCGTGACCGCCCGAAAATGGGGGAGAGTCCCTTCTGTAAACACAAAACAACATTTTAAAATATTATTCATAAACATACCATAATTAAAGTGACCGATATAATTTTAAATTCGTCGCATTTTGAGTACCTACTATTTCCTGTGTTGCTGGGTTCCTTAACACATACGCATTCTGCATTTTTATTTCTATAATTTCATACGCTCCTTCATACAACAAGAAAAACTTCTTTATTTCTCTATCTTGGGCACTAGACAAATCATGCCTCTTTACTAACACTAACTGACCTACCTCGTATTTGGTCCACTTACCCTTAGCATCATGTTTCTGTTTCCTTCGCTCTCCTCTCGTAAGTAAGGTCTCGTTTGCCAATCTAATTTTCATGTTTCTGTCCAAAACTTGACCTTCTGGTGGGTATTCGAAGAGTTGTTCCAATATCCTGGGCGGCCTTGTTCCCCTGATCAACTCATGCGGCGTAAATTCTGTGGATTCATGGGTGGTACAATTCAGCCACTCCTCTACTTTCTTCACGTAGGATGGCCATTCTGTGTGTTTGGCGTGACAGTACGCCCAAAATATCCTGCCAATCTCTCTCATCACCCGTTCTGCTTGGTTCGACTGAGGATGATACACTGCCGTATGCTTGGGTATGATGCCTTCCCATCCAAGCGTCTGTCGCCACTTGCCGCTTATAAACTGTGGTCCATGGTCACCACAATACATACAATACACCCCCTCTACCTCTGGGTAATGGTCCATATTGTGCTGAACTTTGTCGTTCAGTCAGTCATTTTTACAATCGGAGAGTGCACCAATACCTAGCGGTAAAACGATGCGAAATTAATGTATCTACCGTGGATAGTTAAGGGCAGTACTGAATTAAAGTAATAATTCGTGCTGCGCTCTTGTATCGAAATAAGACAGACTTATTTCAGTGCCCGATCGCTGTCGCTATCTGTCGGCTTGTTGAGGCATTATAAAAGCCAGGTGCCGCTACCTGTCGCCTGATTAAAGACGGGCGAAGTGCTTCACCAACTGCGTTCCTTGTGTTTGTCTCGACAAGGAAGCCTAACTGATGGCCTCGTGGTACATTCCTTCGGTGGAGAGAAGAATTAATTCCATCTTCTACTTCTAACAACTATAGAAAGATAAATTCTTAAACGACTGCGGGTTCGCCAAACAGAGAAGAAAGGCCTACTACATTGCTGAACGAATTCCATCTTAAAAAAGCTCCACACTCGCCACTGAAGAGAATTAGCTCACCACAACAACAACAACATGCCAATCATAAGGTCGCCACGTTACCAATAAAAGACCATCCTTCTGGACCCATAAGCAGGTGAAAAACAACCATTTATAATTAACACGTAGAATCAACATGGCACCACCAGTTATACATAACCATCAGTTTCCACCTTTCAAGTTAAACATTCATTTGGATCCCCAATTGATGGGACAGTTTAGTGTGTACACTAAGAAAAAGAATTAATTGTAAAATTTCAATATATTTATAGTAAATTGTCAGTTCAGAGACTGATATGGTTACAAGACAGCATCCAACATAGATTTCCACTCATTTCTTTATAGGGCTATCGCTACAGATTTAAAGTCAGTTTTGTTATTAGTAATTTTCTCAAGTTTAATTTACTATGTATAAAAACATATATTTTCTCTTATTTTTAAAATCAGTTTATTTCATTTGTATAAAAGGATTACTGGGGAGGTAGGCGAATTTTTAACTAGTTTCAACCAAGCTATGCATGTTGAAACACTTTTCAACTTGTTTGTCGAGACTTGTTTGTTGAGACAAGTTGTTGAAACAAGCCGAAAGTTGAATGAACATGTCCGTCTCTGACCCAAGTGTATTTTTTTATAAGGTGCTAATATTGGCAATTTTTCTCTTTTCATTAATTGGCCCTATTTAAGTATATATAAATTCTTTATACTCATTATGATAACTGGGGGGCGTTAATTATTTTAAACAATTTTTATTTCTCACCGTAATTAAGTAATTAAGCACTTAGCCACTGAGGCACTTGGTTTTAAATTTTTATTAGGTCCTGGGGACATTTGTATGCTATACATTCTCTTATACACATGACGTGCAATTAACCCACACCATGTGGGTACATTATAAAAATAAATTTCTAATCCTAATTCAGATTATTATAAAAAGAAAAGTTAGAATTTATATACACCAGAAGGGTAATATAAAAAAGGGCGTGGCAAGAGACCTTTATGTATTTTTGTATACTATTGTATAATGTAATTTTGTCTTGTGGAACATGTTGTGTCTGTATATTTCTGTGTACATTTTGGGGGATATATATATATATATAAATATTATGCATTACTGTACTTTTGGTGGGAACTTGGAATATAGGGATTTATTATTCAATGTCTTTTACAACAGAAAGTTAACACATGTAGTCATGTGGGTATATCCTTTTCATTTCGTTTTTAAGGGAGGTATTCTATCTCAATAATCGTGGCTGATCATTTCTTTAAGGAAATTATTTAATTTATTTAACAGTATAACAAGTATAGGAATTGTCACCCTAAAAATTTATTTAATTTGTTGAGTAATTATTTTTATTATTAATAGTAACAAGGAATGAAATCATTTATCTTCATTAATTTATATACAGTATTATAAAAGGAACATATAAAATAAATTTTATATTTTATTAAATAGTTTAATGGGAGCTTTATTTTGAGGTTAATGATTATTTTAAATTTCAATTCATTGATGGTGTGACATAGTAATTATTTTCTTGGATTCAGTTAATATTTTTCAGGTGGCCTTGTTGAGAGAGTATACTTCTTTATTTAACTATTTTAAAGGGGAATTAAAGATTACTGTTGTAGTTATTCATTATATTATTATTATGAGATAGAATAATAAAAAGAGAGTTGTTAATTATTTAATTCTTGAGTTTTCATTGCAAGTCCTGTCTCACTGGATCCAGCGCAATTTTTAGCTTCTCTAGGCCTTAGCCTAGTTTTAATTAACTTGTGGCCCCTCTTTACAAAAAGAAATATTCTTTTTGTTTTAACTACTCAAGATGAAGTAGGGGTTACATTTGGTAGCAGAGCGCGCTTACGATGAGGGTCAACCCGAGGGTCCTGTGGGTGTGACGGGGCTTGCAAACTTAGGAAATATTTTGGAACTTTCACAATGTTAAGTTCAAATAGAACTTAGAAAAATTTTAAAGGCCCTATATCCCCAGTGAAAATATTTTTTGTTAGTTTTAAGGTTTGAAATATAATTACATGTACTTGCCCGCCTTGCATAGTGAATAGTGCCACGTGGTAGGAAATATTAGAAGGGGAAATCCCTGGGCAAGACTTATCGCAGTCGGTGCTTGGTTAGTTTGAGTTTACCTTGCCCATGTTTGGGGAGGTGTTGCTGTTTATTTTGTGATTATGCGGTATGGCCCGATCGGCAGTCGGTTTCTTCCGATAAATGGTAGCTGGAGGTAACCTAAGAAATGGTTAAAATAAATTTTCGTTGGTCGGTGTTTTGTTTTCGTGTTGTGTGTGTGTCGCGTTCCTTTTGTCTGGTGTGATCGAGTGTGAGCAGTTCAGGTAGTGGGCTAGTTCTCGCATCGGTAGGTGGACCCGCAGTCTACTCTTTGGAAGAACAGTACTTGGGTTTTTCAGATTCTGGTTTTATTTAAAATAAGTTTTAAAGTTTATGTTAAGTGTGCCGACCGCGAAGTGAGGATGACTTCAATGAATCCTGAGTTGTTTTTAAGGGAGGAAATTGAGTTCGAGCTCCGGGCCCGGGGTAAAGAAACCCGAGGCAATGTCCAAACCTTACGGCGGCTGCTCCGTGAAGCGCTGGCCGCGGGTGATGCGCTCTCCAGGGTCACTATCACTGACCCCGAGAGTGAGTGGGAACGGTGTACGGAAAAATGGGGTGAGCTGCAGGAGTTGGCTCAATCCGTCGAAAGTTTGGAGGAGGGACCGGGATGCTCTCTCGTTGTCCGGCGGATCCGGAAACGTATGCAGCACTTAATTCATCGGCTGCAGAATTTACAGGCACAAGTCTGTGAACCGCCATATAATGTAACAAACATAATACAGGAGA
This sequence comes from Magicicada septendecula, assembly GCA_034769895.1. Classification (NCBI taxonomy): domain Eukaryota; kingdom Metazoa; phylum Arthropoda; class Insecta; order Hemiptera; family Cicadidae; genus Magicicada; species Magicicada septendecula. The sequence goes on from CM068375.1 coordinate 366,911,269, forward strand.
TTACCTCGACCCTCCAAGGGTCACCACCGGTAAGAGTATCCACCCCAATTCCGGTTGTGGAGGAGTCCGTGATCTCAGCGGTGAACACTTCTTCATACAGAGAAGTAGAGCCTGTACGAACTGGTTCGGGGGCGGCAACGTACAACCACCTGCCCAACCCACTTGCCCATATAATACAACAACTTCCAGTCGTGGACGGACTGGAAGCAGACAAACTATTACCTTTTTTCAAAATAGTCTTTGAATTGAAGGACTATCCGGGTATGCTGGAGCGAACGGTGCTCGAACTCATCTTCCCCTACTGTCGCGGTACCATGGCTGACAGGGTGGCGGAGGTAATGCGACGCAAGGAAGGTGTGGATGAGTTCCACCGGGTGGTGCTGAGGGCGTTCGTACCCAGTAGACTGATGGAACAATTGCGCCATCGTCATTTTTATAGAGTACAGGCACGGGGCAAAACATTGGCCCAGTACGTGCTGCGAATGCGCCAGGTAGCTCGTATTCTGGGAATTGGCATGTCGGAGGAAGAGGTAGTGCAACACATTCTCGACGGCGTCTCTGCCGACGACCGTCTGCGACTAGTTTTTCCACAGCGGCCGCAGTGGTTTACCGACCTGGAGCGACTCTGCGTTATGACGGAAACCATGCAGATGACCGACCAGGCGAGCGGAAACAGTAGACGAGCCGAACCAAGACCTCAGACATCGGAAGGGACCAGAGAGCCTACCTTCCCCCGACAGGCCCAGCCAGCTCGAAATCGTCAGCAAACAAATTCAAATTCTGTGATTTGTTATAATTGTAACCGCCCGGGACACGTGGCGAGAAATTGTACGCGAGGGCGCGCGCGACCAGCACCACCTATGTCTAGACCAGCGCCAAAAAACTAAGTAGACAGGGGAAGATATTTCGGAGGATGTCTTCCCCCCGCTTCAATTCTGTTCATCTTCCGCCGACCTCCAGGCAGTCGTTAAAAGCCCAATCTTCTAATATCAAGGTCCAGTCCGCTACCTCGCAACAACTTTCTGTATGCCCCTTTCTGTCGCTCGAGGTAAAGGGGGGTCAGCTCAGAGCCTTAGTTGACTCTGGTTCAGCCCGTTCCATCATTTCATCTCGGGTACATGCGGACCTTGAACGACAGGGTTTAATTAAAAGGTCAGAAAAGTCATCTGCGATATGCCGGACGGCATCCCGGGAAATCTTGCCTATCTCCCGGGTTACTTCCTTTAAGATCAAAATCGATGGGTTTTCTTGGGTGTGGTCTTTTCTGGTTTCTCCTGCTCTGGGAGTGGATTGTATCATTGGTGCCGATTTCATCGCAAAAAGTGGTCTCGTGCTGGACATCCAAGCGCACCAATGTTTTTTTAAATTTAATCGGGAGGTTTTAATTCCGTTCCTTGGGTACCAGGGCGCTAAGCCGGGTATCCAAGAAGTAGCTTGTCCCGATTCTGCACGAGACCATCTCACTCCATCCCAGCAGACGGCCTTAGATCATTTGTGTGAGGAATTTCCCGAGGTGTTAACTCCTGCTTTGGGACTCACACACCTGCTGGAATACAAAATCAGCCTTACAGATTCGAAAATAGTGAGGTCACACCCTTACAAGTTTGCCCCTCCAAAGATGACCATTCTGCGAGAGAAGGTTCAAGAATTATTGGACCAAGGGGTGATTGAACCTTCTCATTCCAGCTATGCCAGTCCAGCATTTTTAGTGCCAAAGCCTGGTGGCAAACAAAGAATGGTTATTGATTACAGGAAGTTGAACGCCAATATCGAGGTTGATTCTGTTCCCCTCCCGGATTTACATTCGGCCTTTGATTGGTTCAGTGGGGCCAGATTTTATACCATTATCGATCTGAACGCGGCCTATCATCAGATACCTCTTGCCAAAGAAAGTAAACCATATACGGCTTTTTGTGTACCCTGGAATTTGTACCAGTACACAAGGGTTCCCATGGGTTTGGCTGTGGGGGCCCAGACACTTACTCGCCTTCTCGACACTGTCTTTCACGACATCAAATTCCGTTTCGTCTATAATTATCTTGACGATCTTTTGGTATATAGCGAGACTTTCGAAGATCATCTGAGGCATTTAAGAGAGGTGTTAGGTCGTTTAAGAGAGGCTGGCCTCACTGTCAATCCCGAAAAGGTTCGTTTCGCCCAAGAGAGTATTTCTTTCTTGGGCCATTTAATTTCATACAAGGGCGTGACGGTAGACCCAGAGAGGACACAAGGCATCCGTGACTTTCCTCCGCCAAGGGATGCGAAAGGCATAGCGAGATTCGTCGGTATGATAAATTTTTATCGGCGTTTCATACCGAATATCGCTGAAATTGCCGCTCCCTTGAATGAACTGAGGAAGAAGGGGGCAAAGTTTACATGGGGGGAAAACCAACAGAAGGCTTTCGCTACCTTAAAGGAAGCCATCATTTCCCCACCGGTGTTGCGGATGCCCGACTTTTCAAAGCCGTTCATTTTGCAGACGGACGCGAGTTCGGTTGCGCTCGGAGCGGTCCTTTCCCAAGTTATTGACGACGCTAGGCAGCCTGTGGCTTTTATCTCACGCACGTTGACCCAGCAAGAACGTAAATCATCCGTTTATGAGCTAGAGTGTTTAGCTGTTGTGTACGCTCTAGATAAGTTCAGGCGTTTCCTGGAACATGCTGAGTTCCTGCTCGAGACCGATAATCAGGCTCTCTCATGGCTTCTAGCTCATCCCCGGCAACTGGGTAAAATTTGTAGATGGGTGGTGAAAATCTCATCCTTTAAGTTCACCGTGCAACACATCAGGGGATCCCAGAATGTGGTTGCAGATGCCTTATCCCGTATGTTTGCCCAACCCAGTGATGCCCAAGCTGAGCAACCCTGTTCCGTTCTTCTTGATTTTCCATTAGCCTTCACTGATGTGTTACCCCATCAGTTAAACGACGAAGTGCTGGGTCAAGTCATCCAAAATATTAAGCAGGGTAACGTACAGGCCCCTTATTTCTTGTCCAAGGGAGTCCTTTGTTGTCGAGAAAGAAAAGGACGAGCACCTAAAATCGTGCTGCCTAGCAAATTAGTGCCCATGGTCTTCAGTTATTACCATGATTCCCCAATCGGAGGCCACAAGGGAATTTCGAAGACCATTTCCAGTATTAGGAAACATTTTATCTGGAAGGGCATGGATAGAGACATCGCGACGAGAGTAAAAAACTGTCATCTGTGTGGCTTGAGCAAGCCTGCCCAGAACACGAAATTAGGGTTGTTATCTTCTGAGGTGGCGAGCAGACCAATGGAAAAGTTATTTATTGACTACGTGGGGCCGTTCCCCCGTAGCAAGTCAGGTAATGCTTACCTGCTTGTTTGTGTAGATGCTTTTTCAAAGTTTGCCTGGCTACTGCCCTTACGACAGGCAACCGCTCGTTTGACCATCAACGCTTTACAGAACCACGTTTTTCAGCATTTCGGTCTTCCGACCATCATTGTCTCGGACAATGGCCCGCAATTTATTTCAAACGAATTCAGGCGTATGTGTTTCGCCAGTGGCATCAAACACGTAACCACTTCCCCTTATTACACACAACCGTCCCATGCGGAGAGATTCAATCGGAATCTCCGGTCCGCCTTGATTGCTTATCACGCTGAGCAACAAACCACCTGGGATCAGAATCTGAAAGTGGTTACAATTAGCCTTCAACACGGCCAGACACGACAGTCATCAGGCCGTGCCCTTTGAAATTTTGTTTGGATTCTCGCCCGCACTCCCGTTGACCAACATATGGGATATCGAAGATCTTCTGCCGCGGGAGCCCAATAATAGAACTGCGGAGAGATGGAAAATGGCTCGGAAGAATTTGCTGCGAGCGCACGAGGGGGTCCGTCGGCGTTATAATCAGGGGCGTATTCCAAACCCCTTCCGGATTGGTGACTGGGTCTATTGCCAAAGCCACCCACTCAGCTCGGCCGCCGACAAACGTGCTGCGAAACTATGCTACCGTTGGTCGGGGCCATACCGTATCATAGGATTTACGTCACCGGTGACGGCCCGGCTGGGCGTACCGGGAGACAAACAAAAATTGATGACAAGCCACATTTCCAAACTCAAACGTTGTCGGGGGCTATCAAAAACGTTCGAAGGGGGATAGTCCCCGTAAAGATAGGACGGAGGTCCTTGTTAAATGTGGAAGTCGTGTTCAGGCGAATGGGGCGAGCCTCAGGAGATCGGAAGATCTACCTAGGTAGGAATCTTTCTTTTGTCTTTTGCTGTCTCTCTCTTGTGCTGTATGCGGACTCTGATCAGGTCAGCATGCAGCACCCGCATACTTACATAATACATATCTTCTTTCGTCTCTTTCATTTTCCTTTTTGATTTCTGTTCTCCTGAGAGCAAGCTCAGCTGAGCCAACCCAACCACGACGTCCACCGGTATCTTTTGGGGAGAGGTACACTGCAGGGTACCCTCCTGGCCTTTAACGTTGGGGCAACTATGTTGCCCTTTTGGGGTGAGGGTGTGCTGAACTTTGTCGTTCAGTCAGTAATTTTTACAATCGGAGAGTGCACCGATACCTAGCGGTAAAACGATGCGAAATTAATGTATCTACCGTGGATAGTTAAGGGCAGTACTGAATTAAAGTAATAATTCGTGCTGCGCTCTTGTATCGAAATAAGACAGACTTATTTCAGTGCCCGATCGCTGTCGCTATCTGTCGGCTTGTTGAGGCATTATAAAAGCCAGGTGCCGCTACCTGTCGCCTGATTAAAGACGGGCGAAGTGCTTCACCAACTGCGTTCCTTGTGTTTGTCTCGACAAGGAAGCCTAACTGATGGCCTCGTGGTACATTCCTTCGGTGGAGAGAAGAATTAATTCCATCTTCTACTTCTAACAACTATGGAAAGATAAATTCTTAAACGACTGCGGGTTCGCCGAACAGAGAAGAAAGGCCTACTACATTGCTGAATGAATTCCATCTTAAAAAAGCTCCACACTCGCCACCGAAGAGAATTAGCTCACCACAACAACAACAACATGCCAATCATAAGGTCGCCACGTTACCAATAAAAGACCATCCTTCTGGACCCATAAGCAGGTGAAAAACAACCATTTATAATTAACACGTAGAATCAACATGGCACCACCAGTTATACATAACCATCAGTTTCCACCTTTCAAGTTAAACATTCATTTGGATCCCCAATTGATGGGACAGTTTAGTGTGTACACTAAGAAAAAGAATTAATTGTAAAATTTCAATATATTTATAGTAAATTGTCAGTTCAGAGACTGATATGGTTACAAGACAGCATCCAACATAGATTTCCACTCATTTCTTTATAGGGCTATCGCTACAGATTTAAAGTCAGTTTTGTTATTAGTAATGTTCTCAAGTTTAATTTGCTATGTATAAAAACATATATTTTCTCTTATTTTTAAAATCAGTTTATTTCATTTGTATAAAAGGATTACTGGGGAGGTAGGCGAATTTTTAACTAGTTTCAACCAAGCTATGCATGTCGAAACACTTTTCAACTTGTTTGTCGAGACTTGTTTGTTGAGACAAGTTGTTGAAACAAGCCGAAAGTTGAATGAACATGTCCGTCTCTGACCCAAGTGTATTTTTTTATAAGGTGCTAATATTGGCAATTTTTCTCTTTTCATTAATTGGCCCTATTTAAGTATATATAAATTCTTTATACTCATTATGATAACTGGGGGGCGTTAATTATTTTAAACAATTTTTATTTCTCACCGTAATTAAGTAATTAAGCACTTAGCCACTGAGGCACTTGGTTTTAAATTTTTATTAGGTCCTGGGGACATTTGTATGCTATACATTCTCTTATACACATGACGTGCAATTAACCCACACCATGTGGGTACATTATAAAAATAAATTTCTAATCCTAATTCAGATTATTATAAAAAGAAAAGTTAGAATTTATATACACCAGAAGGGTAATATAAAAAAGGGCGTGGCAAGAGACCTTTATGTATTTTTGTATACTATTGTATAATGTAATTTTGTCTTGTGGAACATGTTGTGTCTGTATATTTCTGTGTACATTTTGGGGGATATATATATATATATAAATATTATGCATTACTGTACTTTTGGTGGGAACTTGGAATATAGGGATTTATTATTCAATGTCTTTTACAACAGAAAGTTAACACATGTAGTCATGTGGGTATATCCTTTTCATTTCGTTTTTAAGGGAGGTATTCTATCTCAATAATCGTGGCTGATCATTTCTTTAAGGAAATTATTTAATTTATTTAACAGTATAACAAGTATAGGAATTGTCACCTTTAAAATTTATTTAATTTGTTGAGTAATTATTTTTATTATTAATAGTAACAAGGAATGAAATCATTTATCTTCATTAATTTATATACAGTATTATAAAAGGAACATATAAAATAAATTTTATATTTTATTAAATAGTTTAATGGGAGCTTTATTTTGAGGTTAATGATTATTTTAAATTTCAATTCATTGATGGTGTGACATAGTAATTATTTTCTTGGATTCAGTTAATATTTTTCAGGTGGCCTTGTTGAGAGAGTATACTTCTTTATTTAACTATTTTAAAGGGGAATTAAAGATTACTGTTGTAGTTATTCATTATATTATTATTATGAGATAGAATAATAAAAAGAGAGTTGTTAATTATTTAATTCTTGAGTTTTCATTGCAAGTCCTGTCTCACTGGATCCAGCGCAATTTTTAGCTTCTCTAGGCCTTAGCCTAGTTTTAATTAACTTGTGGCCCCTCTTTACAAAAAGAAATATTCTTTTTGTTTTAACTACTCAAGATGAAGTAGGGGTTACATTTGGTAGCAGAGCGCGCTTACGATGAGGGTCAACCTGAGGGTCCTGTGGGTGTGACGGGGCTTGCAAACTTAGGAAATATTTTGGAACTTTCACAATGTTAAGTTCAAATAGAACTTAGAAAAATTTTAAAGGCCCTATATCCCCAGTGAAAATATTTTTTGTTAGTTTTAAGGTTTGAAATATAATTACATGTACTTGCCCGCCTTGCATAGTGAATAGTGCCACGTGGTAGGAAATATTAGAAGGGGAAATCCCTGGGCAAGACTTATCGCAGTCGGTGCTTGGTTAGTTTGAGTTTACCTTGCCCATGTTTGGGGAGGTGTTGCTGTTTATTTTGTGATTATGCGGTATGGCCCGATCGGCAGTCGGTTTCTTCCGATAAATGGTAGCTGGAGGTAACCTAAGAAATGGTTAAAATAAATTTTCGTTGGTCGGTGTTTTGTTTTCGTGTTGTGTGTGTGTCGCGTTCCTTTTGTCTGGTGTGATCGAGTGTGAGCAGTTCAGGTAGTGGGCTAGTTCTCGCATCGGTAGGTGGACCCGCAGTCTACTCTTTGGAAGAACAGTACTTGGGTTTTTCAGATTCTGGTTTTATTTAAAATAAGTTTTAAAGTTTATGTTAAGTGTGCCGACCGCGAAGTGAGGATGACTTCAATGAATCCTGAGTTGTTTTTAAGGGAGGAAATTGAGTTCGAGCTCCGGGCCCGGGATAAAGAAACCCGAGGCAATGTCCAAACCTTACGGCGGCTGCTCCGTGAAGCGCTGGCCGCGGGTGATGCGCTCTCCAGGGTCACTATCACTGACCCCGAGAGTGAGTGGGAACGGTGTACGGAAAAATGGGGTGAGCTGCAGGAGTTGGCTCAATCCGTCGAAAGTTTGGAGGAGGGACCGGGATGCTCTCTCGTTGTCCGGCGGATCCGGAAACGTATGCAGCACTTAATTCATCGGCTGCAGAATTTACAGGCACAAGTCTGTGAACCGCCATATAATGTAACAAACATAATACAGGAGATTACCTCGACCCTCCAAGGGTCACCACCGGTAAGAGTATCCACCCCAATTCCGGTTGTGGAGGAGTCCGTGATCTCAGCGGTGAACACTTCTTCATACAGAGAAGTAGAGCCTGTACGAACTGGTTCGGGGGCGGCAACGTACAACCACCTGCCCAACCCACTTGCCCATATAATACAACAACTTCCAGTCGTGGACGGACTGGAAGCAGACAAACTATTACCTTTTTTCAAAATAGTCTTTGAATTGAAGGACTATCCGGGTATGCTGGAGCGAACGGTGCTCGAACTCATCTTCCCCTACTGTCGCGGTACCATGGCTGACAGGGTGGCGGAGGTAATGCGACGCAAGGAAGGTGTGGATGAGTTCCACCGGGTGGTGCTGAGGGCGTTCGTACCCAGTAGACTGATGGAACAATTGCGCCATCGTCATTTTTATAGAGTACAGGCACGGGGCAAAACATTGGCCCAGTACGTGCTGCGAATGCGCCAGGTAGCTCGTATTCTGGGAATGGGCATGTCGGAGGAAGAGGTAGTGCAACACATTCTCGACGGCGTCTCTGCCGACGACCGTCTGCGACTAGTTTTTGCACAGCGGCCGCAGTGGTTTACCGACCTGGAGCGACTCTGCGTTATGACGGAAACCATGCAGATGACCGACCAGGCGAGCGGAAACAGTAGACGAGCCGAACCAAGACCTCAGACATCGGAAGGGACCAGAGAGCCTACCTTCCCCCGACAGGCCCAGCCAGCTCGAAATCGTCAGCAAACAAATTCAAATTCTGTGATTTGTTATAATTGTAACCGCCCGGGACACGTGGCGAGAAATTGTACGCGAGGGCGCGCGCGACCAGCACCACCTATGTCTAGACCAGCGCCAAAAAACTAAGTAGACAGGGGAAGATATTTCGGAGGATGTCTTCCCCCCGCTTCAATTCTGTTCATCTTCCGCCGACCTCCAGGCAGTCGTTAAAAGCCCAATCTTCTAATATCAAGGTCCAGTCCGCTACCTCGCAACAACTTTCTGTATGCCCCTTTCTGTCGCTCGAGGTAAAGGGGGGTCAGCTCAGAGCCTTAGTTGACTCTGGTTCAGCCCGTTCCATCATTTCATCTCGGGTACATGCGGACCTTGAACGACAGGGTTTAATTAAAAGGTCAGAAAAGTCATCTGCGATATGCCGGACGGCATCCCGGGAAATCTTGCCTATCTCCCGGGTTACTTCCTTTAAGATCAAAATCGATGGGTTTTCTTGGGTGTGGTCTTTTCTGGTTTCTCCTGCTCTGGGAGTGGATTGTATCATTGGTGCCGATTTCATCGCAAAAAGTGGTCTCGTGCTGGACATCCAAGCGCACCAATGTTTTTTTAAATTTAATCGGGAGGTTTTAATTCCATTCCTTGGGTACCAGGGCGCTAAGCCGGGTATCCAAGAAGTAGCTTGTCCCGATTCTGCACGAGACCATCTCACTCCATCCCAGCAGACGGCCTTAGATCATTTGTGTGAGGAATTTCCCGAGGTGTTAACTCCTACTTTGGGACTCACACACCTGCTGGAATACAAAATCAGCCTTACAGATTCGAAAATAGTGAGGTCACACCCTTACAAGTTTGCCCCTCCAAAGATGACCATTCTGCGAGAGAAGGTTCAAGAATTATTGGACCAAGGGGTGATTGAACCTTCTCATTCCAGCTATGCCAGTCCAGCATTTTTAGTGCCAAAGCCTGGTGGCAAACAAAGAATGGTTATTGATTACAGGAAGTTGAACGCCAATATCGAGGTTGATTCTGTTCCCCTCCCGGATTTACATTCGGCCTTTGATTGGTTCAGTGGGGCCAGATTTTATACCATTATCGATCTGAACGCGGCCTATCATCAGATACCTCTTGCCAAAGAAAGTAAACCATATACGGCTTTTTGTGTACCCTGGAATTTGTACCAGTACACAAGGGTTCCCATGGGTTTGGCTGTGGGGGCCCAGACACTTACTCGCCTTCTCGACACTGTCTTTCACGACATCAAATTCCGTTTCGTCTATAATTATCTTGACGATCTTTTGGTATATAGCGAGACTTTCGAAGATCATCTGAGGCATTTAAGAGAGGTGTTAGGTCGTTTAAGAGAGGCTGGCCTCACTGTCAATCCCGAAAAGGTTCGTTTCGCCCAAGAGAGTATTTCTTTCTTGGGCCATTTAATTTCATACAAGGGCGTGACGGTAGACCCAGAGAGGACACAAGGCATCCGTGACTTTCCTCCGCCAAGGGATGCGAAAGGCATAGCGAGATTCGTCGGTATGATAAATTTTTATCGGCGTTTCATACCGAATATCGCTGAAATTGCCGCTCCCTTGAATGAACTGAGGAAGAAGGGGGCAAAGTTTACATGGGGGGAAAACCAACAGAAGGCTTTCGCTACCTTAAAGGAAGCCATCATTTCCCCACCGGTGTTGCGGATGCCCGACTTTTCAAAGCCGTTCATTTTGCAGACGGACGCGAGTTCGGTTGCGCTCGGAGCGGTCCTTTCCCAAGTTATTGACGACGCTAGGCAGCCTGTGGCTTTTATCTCACGCACGTTGACCCAGCAAGAACGTAAATCATCCGTTTATGAGCTAGAGTGTTTAGCTGTTGTGTACGCTCTAGATAAGTTCAGGCGTTTCCTGGAACATGCTGAGTTCCTGCTCGAGACCGATAATCAGGCTCTCTCATGGCTTCTAGCTCATCCCCGGCAACTGGGTAAAATTTGTAGATGGGTGGTGAAAATCTCATCCTTTAAGTTCACCGTGCAACACATCAGGGGATCCCAGAATGTGGTTGCAGATGCCTTATCCCGTATGTTTGCCCAACCCAGTGATGCCCAAGCTGAGCAACCCTGTTCCGTTCTTCTTGATTTTCCATTAGCCTTCACTGATGTGTTACCCCATCAGTTAAACGACGAAGTGCTGGGTCAAGTCATCCAAAATATTAAGCAGGGTAACGTACAGGCCCCTTATTTCTTGTCCAAGGGAGTCCTTTGTTGTCGAGAAAGAAAAGGACGAGCACCTAAAATCGTGCTGCCTAGCAAATTAGTGCCCATGGTCTTCAGTTATTACCATGATTCCCCAATCGGAGGCCACAAGGGAATTTCGAAGACCATTTCCAGTATTAGGAAACATTTTATCTGGAAGGGCATGGATAGAGACATCGCGACGAGAGTAAAAAACTGTCATCTGTGTGGCTTGAGCAAGCCTGCCCAGAACACGAAATTAGGGTTGTTATCTTCTGAGGTGGCGAGCAGACCAATGGAAAAGTTATTTATTGACTACGTGGGGCCGTTCCCCCGTAGCAAGTCAGGTAATGCTTACCTGCTTGTTTGTGTAGATGCTTTTTCAAAGTTTGCCTGGCTACTGCCCTTACGACAGGCAACCGCTCGTTTGACCATCAACGCTTTACAGAACCACGTTTTTCAGCATTTTGGTCTTCCGACCATCATTGTCTCGGACAATGGCCCGCAATTTATTTCAAACGAATTCAGGCGTATGTGTTTCGCCAGTGGCATCAAACACGTAACCACTTCCCCTTATTACCCACAACCGTCCCATGCGGAGAGATTCAATCAGAATCTCCGGTCCGCCTTGATTGCTTATCACGCTGAGCAACAAACCACCTGGGATCAGAATCTGAAAGTGGTTACAATTAGCCTTCAACACGGCCAGACACGACAGTCATCAGGCCGTGCCCTTTGAAATTTTGTTTGGATTCTCGCCCGCACTCCCGTTGACCAACATATGGGATATCGAAGATCTTCTGCCGCGGGAGCCCAATAATAGAACTGCGGAGAGATGGAAAATGGCTCGGAAGAATTTGCTGCGAGCGCACGAGGGGGTCCGTCGGCGTTATAATCAGGGGCGTATTCCAAACCCCTTCCGGATTGGTGACTGGGTCTATTGCCAAAGCCACCCACTCAGCTCGGCCGCCGACAAACGTGCTGCGAAACTATGCTACCGTTGGTCGGGGCCATACCGTATCATAGGATTTACGTCACCGGTGACGGCCCGGCTGGGCGTACCGGGAGACAAACAAAAATTGATGACAAGCCACATTTCCAAACTCAAACGTTGTCGGGGGCTATCAAAAACGTTCGAAGGGGGATAGTCCCCGTAAAGATAGGATGGAGGTCCTTGTTAAATGTGGAAGTCGTGTTCAGGCGAATGGGGCGAGCCTCAGGAGATCGGAAGATCTACCTAGGTAGGAATCTTTCTTTTGTCTTTTGCTGTCTCTCTCTTGTGCTGTATGCGGACTCTGATCAGGTCAGCATGCAGCACCCGCACACTTACATAATACATATCCTCTTTCGTCTCTTTCATTTTCCTTTTTGATTTCTGTTCTCCTGAGAGCAAGCTCAGCTGAGCCAACCCAACCACGACGTCCACCGGTATCTTTTGGGGAGAGGTACACTGCAGGGTACCCTCCTGGCCTTTAACGTTGGGGCAACTATGTTGCCCTTTTGGGGTGAGGGTGTGCTGAACTTTGTCGTTCAGTCAGTAATTTTTACAATCGGAGAGTGCACCGATACCTAGCGGTAAAACGATGCGAAATTAATGTATCTACCGTGGATAGTTAAGGGCAGTACTGAATTAAAGTAATAATTCGTGCTGCGCTCTTGTATCGAAATAAGACAGACTTATTTCAGTGCCCGATCGCTGTCGCTATCTGTCGGCTTGTTGAGGCATTATAAAAGCCAGGTGCCGCTACCTGTCGCCTGATTAAAGACGGGCGAAGTGCTTCACCAACTGCGTTCCTTGTGTTTGTCTCGACAAGGAAGCCTAACTGATGGCCTCGTGGTACATTCCTTCGGTGGAGAGAAGAATTAATTCCATCTTCTACTTCTAACAACTATGGAAAGATAAATTCTTAAACGACTGCGGGTTCGCCGAACAGAGAAGAAAGGCCTACTACATTGCTGAACGAATTCCATCTTAAAAAAGCTCCACACTCGCCACCGAAGAGAATTAGCTCACCACAACAACAACAACATGCCAATCATAAGGTCGCCACGTTACCAATAAAAGACCATCCTTCTGGACCCATAAGCAGGTGAAAAACAACCATTTATAATTAACACGTAGAATCAACATGGCACCACCAGTTATACATAACCATCAGTTTCCACCTTTCAAGTTAAACATTCATTTGGATCCCCAATTGATGGGACAGTTTAGTGTGTACACTAAGAAAAAGAATTAATTGTAAAATTTCAATATATTTATAGTAAATTGTCAGTTCAGAGACTGATATGGTTACAAGACAGCATCCAACATAGATTTCCACTCATTTCTTTATAGGGCTATCGCTACAGATTTAAAGTCAGTTTTGTTATTAGTAATTTTCTCAAGTTTAATTTACTATGTATAAAAACATATATTTTCTCTTATTTTTAAAATCAGTTTATTTCATTTGTATAAAAGGATTACTGGGGAGGTAGGCGAATTTTTAACTAGTTTCAACCAAGCTATGCATGTCGAAACACTTTTCAACTTGTTTGTCGAGCCTTGTTTGTTGAGACAAGTTGTTGAAACAAGCCGAAAGTTGAATGAACATGTCCGTCTCTGACCCAAGTGTATTTTTTTATAAGGTGCTAATATTGTGCAATTTTTCTCTTTTCATTAATTGGCCCTATTTAAGTATATATAAATTCTTTATACTCATTATGATAACTGGGGGGGCGTTAATTATTTTAAACAATTTTTATTTCTCACCGTAATTAAGTAATTAAGCACTTAGCCACTGAGGCACTTGGTTTTAAATTTTTATTAGGTCCTGGGGACATTTGTATGCTATACATTCTCTTATACACATGACGTGCAATTAACCCACACCATGTGGGTACATTATAAAAATAAATTTCTAATCCTAATTCAGATTATTATAAAAAGAAAAGTTAGAATTTATATACACCAGAAGGGTAATATAAAAAAGGGCGTGGCAAGAGACCTTTATGTATTTTTGTATACTATTGTATAATGTAATTTTGTCTTGTGGAACATGTTGTGTCTATATATTTCTGTGTACATTTTGGGGGATATATATATATATAAATATTATGCATTACTGTACTTTTGGTGGGAACTTGGAATATAGGGATTTATTATTCAATGTCTTTTACAACAGAAAGTTAACACATGTAGTCATGTGGGTATATCCTTTTCATTTCGTTTTTAAGGGAGGTATTCTATCTCAATAATCGTGGCTGATCATTTCTTTAAGGAAATTATTTAATTTATTTAACAGTATAACAAGTATAGGAATTGTCACCTTTAAAATTTATTTAATTTGTTGAGTAATTATTTTTATTATTAATAGTAACAAGGAATGAAATCATTTAGCTTCATTAATTTATATGCAGTATTATAAAAGGAACATATAAAATAAATTTTATATTTTATTAAATAGTTTAATGGGAGCTTTATTTTGAGGTTAATGATTATTTTAAATTTCAATTCATTGATGGTGTGACATAGTAATTATTTTCTTGGATTCAGTTAATATTTTTCAGGTGGCCTTGTTGAGAGAGTATACTTCTTTATTTAACTATTTTAAAGGGGAATTAAAGATTACTGTTGTAGTTATTCATTATATTATTATTATGAGATAGAATAATAAAAAGGGAGTTGTTAATTATTTAATTCTTGAGTTTTCATTGCAAGTCCTGTCTCACTGGATCCAGCGCAATTTTTAGCTTCTCTAGGCCTTAGCCTAGTTTTAATTAACTTGTGGCCCCTCTTTACAAAAAGAAATATTCTTTTTGTTTTAACTACTCAAGATGAAGTAGGGGTTACAATATAAATCTACTGCAACTAAATCAAATGGTTTCTCAACTTTTATGTAATTCATCTCCCCTTCTACTTTATAGTTCACTACTTTCGATTTCTGACATAAATCACACACTCTTCTAACTCTCTTCTCCATATTCTTAAATATACATGACTCTTTCAAAACATTAGCACACTTTCTCGCCCCAAAATGACCATACCTTATATGACAATCCCAAACAATTTTATCTATTAACCCCTCGGGTATAACTAACCTCCAATCACGCTCCCCACTATCTACTTTTTTAAACAAAATACCTTGATATACTTGAAATCGCTCATTATATTCAGATCCCTCTACCTCTGTTTCTAAACTAACAATTACTTTACCCACTTTACTATCAGATCTTTGCATATTTTTAATATCACTTAATTCTTCACCAAAACTTCTATCTTCTCTAGTTAATCTAAAAATTTCTATCTCTTTAAGATCCCTACCAGTTTTGTTTTCTATAAAGTCTACTCTAGAAAGTGTGTCTGGTACCTTATTATCTGACCCCTTTATATACTCCCAGGAAAAATTATATTCTTGTAAAGCTAATACCCACCTGGTCAGACAACTGTGTGTTAGTTTACATGAATTGAGAAATGATAATACCTTGTGGTCCGTCCGGATTATTGTTGCATTGCCTAGGATGTATGTCCGGAATTTACCCACGGCGAACACAATACTTAAAAGTTCCTTTCCCGTCATCATGTAATTTTTCTCGGCAGACAGCAGCGATCTACTGGCGAAGGCGATTGTTAGATGTTCATTATCGCAGCCTTCCTGGTAGAGCTCCGCCCCTAGCGCTACATTGCTGGCGTCGGTCTGTAAATAAAAAGTTTTATTAAAATCGGGATGATTCATCATAATCATGTGGCTAAACTTTCTCTTAATTTCATTGAATGCATTTCGCTCTGTATCTCCCCATCTCCACTGTTTATTCTTCTGCAGTACGGCACTCAGTTTGGATGTTGTGTGTGCGTAGTTCTCCTGGAATTTTCTGTAGAAATTGCATAAGCCTAAGAAACTTTGTAATTGTTTAATGTTCTTTGGTTCGGGGAATTGCATTATGGCTTCTACTTTGTCAGGGTTAGCTAATATCCCCTCCCGTGTAATAATAAATCCTAAGAAATATATTTCTGTTTGCAAAAACTTAGATTTGTCCCAATTAACTGTTAAACCCCCTTTTGTAGCTTATCTAATACATACTCTATGTGTTCTAAATGTTCAGTGAATGTTCTAGAAGGTATCAAGATGTCATCTACATATACTGTTAAAAAATCTAGATCCTTAGGTTGTAATATATTATCCAAGCATTTAATAAAGCTAGCAACACTGGTGTTTAATCCAAAAGGTAAGCGTTTGAATTGGTAATTCTTACCGTTAAAGAGAAAAGCTGTATATTTTCTGCTCTCCACTGCTAATGGCACCTGCCAGTATCCAGCTGTCAGGTCTAATGAGGTCATGTATTTGACTCCGCTGAACTTCTGTAAAATCTCATTAATGGGTTCCGGAGATTCCCGGTCAGGTATAATAATTTGGTTAATCTTTCTGGCATCTAAACATAGCCTTACCTTTCCATCCTTTTTAATCACTACTACCAAAGGGTTTGAGTAAGGTGATACTGAGCGTTCAATTATGTCTCCCTGCATCATCCGGTCTAGTTCCTCCTGTACAGCCCTCCTCTTCGAAAATGGCACCGGGTAACTCCTCTGCATGTATGGTGCGTGGTCCCGAACTTTCAGCTCACAGATGTAGTCCTTCGCTTTCCCTGGTGATTCGTCAAACACCTCTCTGAAACGCTCCACAACGGCCCACAGCTCCTCTCGCTGAGTATTTCCTACAACTAAATCTTCATTAAAAAATTTGTTTGCTCTATCTACCCACACACTCTCATTACTCTCATGCATCTCTCCCTCCTCATTTTCTGTGCTATCACTCTCTCGACACAAATTTATTTTAGTCTCTATTTCTCCATCGTCTATCTGCTTATGTAACATTTTTATTCCCGTGACTTTAACTTCATTTAATACTTTTTTAAACTCTATTCTGACTGGTTTATTCCCCTTTTCAAGTTTTACTATTTGTTTATTAAAATCTATTACGGCCCCATTTCTCTCCAAAAAAATCATTTCCCAATATTACATCTAGACTCAACCCTTTAACTACTAGGAAAGTGTTTTCAAATTCAACTTCATTTATTAAAATATTTAATTGTACTTGTCTGGTTATTCTCTTACTTCTCACCCCAGTTACCCCCACTACTGTAACCCCCGCAACTGGTAATGATGGTATGTTTTTATTTATCTCTTTTATTTCACCCATAACATTTTCAGAAATTACTGAGATCTCGCTCCCTGTATCAATTAAAGTTTTATAATTCTTACCTTCGATGTTAATTGTCACCTCCGTCAGTCCTGTTTTACGTTCCATCACTTTGTTGTCCTCCTCTTCTAATAATTCTTTTGCCATGTCTACCTTGATAATGTTGCTCGCATATTCGTCGGTTACTTGGACCCGGTTCTCCGTTGACAGTGGTTGGGCCCGCTTCTCCATTGTCCTCCTTAGTTTCCCGTAGATGGACCTGCTACAGCTGGATGGTTTCCTCCTCTCCCTCTGTTGTAATGGGCTCCTCCTCTTGGCGCTCCTCTATAAAATTCTCCTCCTCTCGACTGCTGATTTAGTGGTGGATTCATTCTCTCGTTCCTGGTGCACTCCCTGTTTCGATGACATCTAAAACAGTTGGTTCGGTTAGCATAATTATCTGTGTCACATTCTCTACACCTCCAACTCTCGCCCCTGTTATCAAAATTTCCTCCCCGCGCTCCTCTATGAAAATTCTGCGTACCCCTACTCTGATGGTAATTATTATTATAGTTTGGTACTACTGGTGTGTTTGGACGCCACCCTATGTCGCGCTCCCCTATAATCTGTAACACGTCTAACATGTTCTCTAGCTCATTTATATTGGTAATTTCTTTAGTCATTAACGTGATTTGCACCTCTCTGGGCAGGTGTTTACTGATATTTCTTACAAATGACCGGAATGGTAACGGTGGTTCTAGGTACTTGGCCTCGTTATATATGGTCATCACGTATATGGTTAGGTGGTTGTTGATTCTGCCAAAATTCCCATTACCCATTATTTTACTCCTTAGGATTTCTTGGTCCTCTTCTGACCAGTATTTGTTTCGAAAAGCTACTTCAAAATCCTCGTAACTACCCCATTCGACATTGTGTACTTCCGCTCATATCTCGGCACTACCCTTAAAGCACTTCAAAATTTTCAGTAGTTTGACCTCCCAACTACTACTATTGAATTGATTAAATTCCCGTGTTCGGTTCAGAAATTGCATTGGATGTACTCTACGATTTTCACTACTAAAGGTTTCTAATTCTATTTCATTGTTTGTGTCTCGTGTAATGAATATGCGTTCAGTAACATTGTTTGAATTTTGATTTCTTACTAAACTTAATTCGTCTCTCATACTACTAATGTTCTGTTCAAATGAATATAATTTTTTATCATGACTATATTCAGACTGTATGCTATTACATCAATAGATTCACTCAATGCTTGTATTTCTGTCTTACAATGATTTTCAATTTCATTTACTTTAGAGTCTACCTTATTTTGGTGTTCATCAATATTCTGACTAATTTTTTCAACTGTCATTACTACGCTATTAAGCTTACATTCAGTTTCAGTATTACACTTATTTATTTTATATTCTGTGTCATTGTTATACTCATTCATTGAATTTATTAACATCTCATTATTCTCATTTATTTGCTTCTCAACTCTATCTATCTGGCTATCTATTTCATTAAATTTAACATCTATCTGCTGTATTGAATTATCTAACTTGGTATCTACTTGGTTAAGTTTACTACTACATTCTTCACTGGTATTTTTACAAAGTCTATTAATTTCGTTAATTTGGTTTTTTAATTCATCAAAACTGTTCTTTTGAACCTCGAATTTCTCATGAATATCCCTACTTTGTCTGTCAAATTTGTCATTCTGAATGTTAAATTTAGCGTCAGAATCACTTTTCTGTTCTTTGTTTTGTTCTAAAAGTAATTGTAACATACTCATTATATCACTATTGAATTGGACGTTATATTTTGTTGAAGTCGGGGTCAATTGCACGCCCGAATCTTCAGTTACATTACTCTGGTCACTTAAATTTAACTCTGTTTTCTCTTGACTCGCACTTGGAGTCGAATGTATCTCAAAATTACTCATGTTTGACTCATCAAAATTTTCGACACTAGTCGTTTCATTTATGTTATTTTCGTTATCTGCCATTCTTACTTTTTTATAATTGATACTTGTGCGTACATATAATATAATCAATATGTAATATACTGTATAGCCAATTCTGCGTAAATAACGCACTTTTTTATTTTATTACGCTAACCCTAAACACACGTTTGTATTATTCCTTAGGCTTTCACGGCCGGTGTCACTTGAATTATGAAAAATATCCGGGCTGTTTGGCCGTGGTCCATGGTTAAAAACAAAACCAAACGTTTCGGCAGCACCACTGGCTGCCATCATCAGTGGAATAAGATTTCTGCACTCGGGGTGTTTACGTGCAGGCCCACAGTACTGTGGTATAGACTAAAGCTGTCCTGCCATGCTACCTGTACATATAAATTCAGCAAAGTCCCACGTACAGGTAAAAATGACACCATCAACCAATCACAACAGAGATGGTATATGATTGGCTCGCACCAAGATACGCCATTATGTGACTCACTTGTTTTCCAAGAAATACTGTGGGGAAGGCTGCTGATTTCCCGCGATGCCACCTGTGCTAATTGTTTACTAATTGCAACCCCCGCACAGGTAAGTAAACATCACCGGCCAATCAGAAACAAGAAGGTGTGTGAGAGGCTCGCATCGCGCCATGCCATAATGCACTTAATGAGATGCTTTCGCCCCGTCGATTCATAGCGATCGCAGCATGCTTCTGAATCAAGACGGACTCCATATGAAGACGAGGGAAGTAATCACTCACCGCCGACAAGAGTTTCGTCTCATCGAAACGGATCCGATGGTCGGCATTGGCGAGCGCGTGTTCGGCCACGGCAGACTTCTCCGGCTGTCCCAGTCTACAGTAACGGCCATGTTCACCCACGCGTGTGCGGACGCTGCGCTTCGTGGTACCAATGTACACCTGGCCGCATGAGCAGGGAACTCCGTACACACCGCACGATGACAGCGGGTCTCGGACATCCTTCGTCGGCCGCAAGAACTGGTGTATCTTCTTTGTCGGCTTGAATACTGGCCTCACACCGTGCCGACTGAGCAGCCTAGGCATTGGTCGACAGACTTCTCAGCCGGAGAAGTCTGCCGTGGCCGAACACGCGCTCGCCAATGCCGACCATCTGATCCGTTTCGATGAGACGAAACTCTTGTCGGCGGTGAGTGATTACTTCCCTCGTCTTCATATGGAGTCCGTCTTGATTCAGAAGCATGCTGCGATCGCTATGAATCGACGGGGCGAAAGCATCTCATTAAGTGCATTATGGCATGGCGCGATGCGAGCCTCTCACACACCTTCTTGTTTCTGATTGGCCGGTGATGTTTACTTACCTGTGCGGGGGTTGCAATTAGTAAACAATTAGCACAGGTGGCATCGCGGGAAATCAGCAGCCTTCCCCACAGTATTTCTTGGAAAACAAGTGAGTCACATAATGGCGTATCTTGGTGCGAGCCAATCATATACCATCTCTGTTGTGATTGGTTGATGGTGTCATTTTTACCTGTACGTGGGACTTTGCTGAATTTATATGTACAGGTAGCATGGCAGGACAGCTTTAGTCTATACCACAGTACTGTGGGCCTGCACGTAAACACCCCGAGTGCATAAATCTTATTCCACTGATGATGGCAGCCAGTGGTGCTGCCGAAACGTTTGGTTTTGTTTTTAACCATGGACCACGGCCAAACAGCCCGGATATTTTTCATAATACACGTTTGTATCTTTGTAGGTGTTGATTTTACATTAACAAATTTTTTAATTTATAAAATCGTCCCTTTCGGCAGCCCCACTTGTGAAGTTAATCTACTTTTTAAATATATAAAATGCAAAATTACAATTTAATTCCACCTACCTGTAAAGGTTCTTTCTGGGTCCAGGATTCGATCGCACGTACGTCGGATACAAACATGTGTTTCATAGGTTAGTGAAATGACTTACTCTACACATTTTATGAAGAGAAATTATGATTTTTTTTTTTTTTGTCAAATATTGCTACGTTAAAGGTTATTTTTTCAATAAATTTTCTCACATGGTTTTCAAAATTTTGTTACTCTGGTTCATACATCTTACAATGGTATATTTAAATTATATTACTCACGTCTATTGTAGGTAGCCCAGCTTGCCCATTCTCACATTCACTCAATTAATTTTAATACACCCTCCCCTGATCATTTTAATTACCCCTAGACATGTTGTGTAATACTCCCGGCCGGCAACGTGGTTTTCAATAGATCTCACTATTCACGTTTTCATTGATTTGTGTGTCCGAAACTAACTGGACCTGTTATACACTGAGAAATATTAGCCGCTGCCACATAATTTCAACGGGTAGTTCACTTTTTACTTGAAATCGAGAAATTTAAGAGAGCCCCATAGGGCGGATGTCTGGCCAGACAACGTCTCCAACTGAAACTGGGGAGAGCCGCTATACTTGCACGGCCAACTGGATTACTTCGTTTTTTTTTTTATGGAACACAAAGCCTGTTGTTTCGTCGTAGTTTGTAATTTCCATTTAAGCCATGTAAAAGTTTGCCAGAGTATCATAGTAGATATTTGTATGGCACTGGCTGACGTCACTAAATAGGCGGTGACTTAGCCACATTTCCTTCAGCACGGATTGTAGGTCTCACAAAACTTCGTCTCTGCACCATTTTCGATAGTGTCGGTTGATCTGCTTACCGTCCCCGCCCGCGCACATGCTTGTATGATGGGTCCGAGCGCACGGTCACAGTCTCGCATAGTTCTTGGAAACTTGAGGTGGCTACATACCTCAACTGATTGCACAATGCTATTACGTCTTGCCTTTGTTCTAAACTGTTCCATTCACCACGTGGTCTGTCACAATGGGATTAAATTTTACAATATATTTTTATGAAACCCCGAAAAAATAAAAATACCCATAAATTTGGACCGTTACAGTCTTGAGTTGCCCTTTGAAATTCGTCCTGCTGGAAGAGCTTGTACAGCTGGTGTAATATAGTGCCAGCCCGACGGAAATTGGTACCGTTATCGGAAAATATTTGTTCGGGGATGCCCCTCCGGGATATGAAACGTTTCAAGGCAGCCAAAAAGGCGTCTGCCGACAAATCTGAAACCAATTCAAGGTGAATAGCCTTGGTGGACATGCAGATGAAAAGAGAAATATAGGCCTTCGTAGAAGATTTGGACCACTGCCCGCCCGCCCTGACGTAGCAACATAGGGCCGGCGTAGTCTACGGCGCATTGTGAAAATGGCTTGGAGGGGGTGACCCTAGGCGCAGGTAATTGACCTAACAGTTGGCTAGAACCAGATGCGCGAAAGCTAAAACAAGTGATACATTTGTGAATCACCGAGCGTATGTAAGACTTGTCGTTTATAATCCAATACTTTTGGCGCAGAGAACACTGCGTAAGTTGTACTCCAGCGTGGAGTAGTCGAATATGTTCATATTCAATAATTAATCGAGTAAGGTGAGCCTGCGGATGGAGTATGATTTGATGCTTATTATTGTAATTTAGCTGAGACTGTTGAAGGCGACCGCCTACACGAAGTATACCAGCATTATCAATAAAAGGATTAAGTGAAAAGGTTTTACTATCAGTAGGTACAGGGCGATGTGCCTGTAATTCTTTAATTTCAACATTGGAATGCGAAAACTGGGCTTGGCGAATAAAAACCAATAGCGCGCTGTGTAACTCATGCGCAGTCAAAAAGGAAGCGCTTCTATTGGAAACGGGAGACTTAGCGTTACAAATGAAACGCAGGCAATAAGCAAAGACGCGGAGAAGCCTAGAGAGAGAAGAGTAATTTTCACCATAGTTTGAAGAGCATGAAGTAGTAGCCAACGCGAGTAGAGCCTGTTTACGTTCTTCCTTGTCCAACTCCGGATGAGCGTAAGAGGAATTGGAATCAAAGGGACGGATGGGCCAGTCCGAAGGCTTCTTTAGTAACCAGTAAGGACCATGCCACCATTGCTGGTGGCCGTGTAACAGACGGGGTAAACAGCCGCGGGATAAAACGTCCGCGGGATTATCATGCGACGAGACATGATACCAATTACCCTGACTAGTGAGTTGCTGAATTTCCGAAACTCGGTTCGCTACAAATACCTTCCACCTCGATGGCTGTGGGTGAATCCAGTGTAGGGCAATCGTGGAATCAGAATAAAAATACAACTCGCTGAACTTGTAGGCCACAGTGTGGACAACCTTAGAAACCAACTGCGCTAATAATAAACAGGCGCACAGTTCGAGGTGAGGTAAGGATATCTGCCTTAAAGGGGCAACTCTTGATTTAGAACACAATAAGTGAGACGAAATACTGTTATCGGAATATACCGTGCGCGCATAGATACACCATGCATAACCTTTTACAGACGCGTCGGCAAACCCGTGTAACTGAAAGGAGATGATTGACGAATTACGTGAATCCTTTATAGCCCTCGGGATCCTAAAATGAGTGTCTGTAATTAATTGAGCATAGAGCTCGGTCCATTTAATAGATAGGGAGTCAGAAAGCGGGTCGTCCCAGTTTGTACCCGAAGACCAAAGCGTTTGCATAAAGTGCTTGCACCAAAACGTAATAGGCCCAATTAGACCCAATGGGTCATAGATCCCAGCGATGACCGATAACACCTTTCTTTTATTGAATAGATCAATTTTAAAATTTCTTTGGCTATTGTATACGAAGCTGTCAGCAAGAACGTCCCACTGAATGCTCAAAGTGCGGACGGTTTTGTCCTTGTTGAAGTCCAGGGATGAGTTAGTGTACGAAGATGTTATATTCCGGTCGTTAGACGACCATTTGTGAAGAGTAAAGTCATAGCGGCTTAACAACTCAGAAATGTCAGTATTCAATTGGATTAGAACGTGTGAGCTATCGGAACCGGTAAGGAGGTCATCGACGTAAAAGTCGTTAGCAATGACCGAACAGGCCAGGGGGTAGTGAGTACTATTTTCCTGGGCGATTTGTTTTAAACATCTAGTTGCAAGAAATGATGCGCTGGCAGTCCCGTACGTGACTGTTTTTAAAGCATAATGTTTGAGTTCCTTGTGGGGAGCGTCGCGCCAAACAATTCTTTGTAGGTTGGAATCACGCGGGGATACCAAAATTTGGCGATACATTTTCTCGATGTCAGCAATGAAAGCGTAACGATGGGTTCTAAATCTGGCCATAATGGCGAAAAGATCCTGCTGGATCGTGGGGCCAAACATAAGGGTGTCGTTTAACGACAAATCGTTGGCCGCCTTGGCCGTACCGTCAAAAACAACGCGAAGTTTAGTGGTGGTGCTTGTAGTCTTGAAGACAGCATGGTGAGGTAGATAAAAAATGTTTGATTTGTTAACTGATTAGTCATATGAATCAAGCGGAGACACATGGCCAAGATTTAAATATTCTTGCATAAAGCTAGTATAATCCTTGTGCAAAGACTGGTTTTGCCTAAACTTGAGTTCAAGGGTTTGAAACCTACGAACCGCTCCGGTAAAGGAATCGCCGAGGCATTCTGTAGTGCGGGGTAGCGACACAACAAACCTGCCACTATCGTTACGATAGGTGTTTGCGAGGAAGTGATTTTCACACTCCGAATCCGCATCTGAAGGAGTACGGCACGAAACATCCTCCAACTGCCAGAAGGCCTTGAGTTGTGATGAGATAGCATTACTGTCATCGAGGGCAATGAATGAAGAGACCGGTTTGGTCATGTCTACGTTGAAGGGTAGATTCCCGGCGAGTATAAACCCCAGCTTAGTTTCCTGGATTGTCGGAAAATATGGACTTCGAACAAATTTAGTCAGCTCAATTAACTGCAAAAAGTATTGTGCCCCAAGTAATATGTCAATTTGTGACGAATTATTAAATTGCGGGTCAGCTAAAAATATCCCCTTTGGAATTTTCAACGATGCGATGTCAAAGGATTCTGTTGGAAGATTATTTGTGATTGTGGGCAAAACAGAGCAGTGGACATTTAAAGTGAAGTTCTTATAGCGTGAGTTTAAGCGCACGCATGTGCTAAAATTGGCCTGACATGATGAGTTATTTATGCCCGTGATAGGCAGCTCGGATTTGTTTAGTTTTAGGCCCATGCGGCGGGCGAAACCCATAGTACAAAAATTGGCTTGCGACCCTGAATCCAGCAGGACTCTTACCGGGCGCCTTTTACCGGCATGATCGGTAGTAGTGCATACGGCGGTGGACAATAAAATTGATTTATTCGTCTGTAGCTTCAAAGAACATTGCTTATTGTTCCTGTTGTTCGACTGATTTATCGAAGCATGGAGCATGGTGTGGTACCTTTTCGAGCATGCCTTGCATGAAAATTTAGAAGGGCAACGCGAGCTGTCGTGGCCCGACCGTGTACAATTCAGGCAGAGTTTATTATTTATTAACACTTCTCTACGTTGCATAGGTTGTAGGGCTATAAATTGCGGGCATTCAAGCAGTTTGTGATTACCACGACACAGCTGACAAAATTTATTGTTTGTTTGAGTGTGCACTAGTGACCCAGTGAACTCTGTGCGTTTAGTTGATTTGCGATAAGAAGCATTATCGCTAACCTGTCTGACGCCTGACGAACCAGTCGGTGCATTTATATTTTGTAACAGCTGACGTCTTGAATTTAAAAACTTAAT
This sequence comes from Magicicada septendecula, assembly GCA_034769895.1. Lineage (NCBI taxonomy): Eukaryota > Metazoa > Arthropoda > Insecta > Hemiptera > Cicadidae > Magicicada > Magicicada septendecula. Next base: position 366,936,799 of record CM068375.1, read on the forward strand.
AAAATTATCGTAAATCGGAAGCTGTTTTTCGCCTAAAGTTTCCTTCCACAACCTGCACATATGCTCGTCAAGTTTTTGGGCGAGAAAATGCACAAAAATAAGCTCAAACGTATTTACTGAAAGTTTCAATGAGTTCAGCGCATTTATATTGGCAGTGAGCTCATCTATAAATTTAGAAATGCTGAGCACTGACTCACGTTGAATGTGCCTCCTGCCCAGGACGTTTGCTGCATGATAAGTGGTAACAATAAATTTACTGTCATAGCGGGCCTTTAACAAATCAATGGCCACCGTGTAATTTTCGTGCGTGATAGGGAGTGATTTTATGACATTCAGCGCCTCGTCTTGTAATGATAAGTGCAAATAGTGTAGTTTTTGGATGCCAGTCAGGTCCGTTCGGACATGAACTAACTCCAAAAACATGTTGTAAAAATGTTGCCACTCAATTATATCACCTGCGAAACAGGGTAGCTTAATCGGTTGCAACTGAATGGGAGGCGTGCTGAATGTGACTACTTCAGATGGACTTGCTGCCTTCCTGCTCATCTCCTCGGCATGGTCTATTAAATTTTGCAGCTTGCATTCTATGCTGCATAAGTCATCTTCGATCTGAACCCTATCGCTCGCGGAAGCAAAATCGGAGTCCTCAGACTCGATTTGTGTTTGGATCTCATCATATTTGGCTGATGCTCCATAAGGTGGCGAAGCTTTATTTTTAGTGCATGATGGTCATGCGTATCATGATCGAAATTGTCTGCATATGTATTTATGCGAGATATAGAGCCCTTGATCGTGACACGTTTCTTGATCGGCGCCTTCGTATCCGTCATGATTGGGTATGAGAGAAAAAGAAAAAATTTAAATGATAATACAAAAAGACCAAGTTGATCCAACGCGATGAGCAAGACCAGGCAGGAAGTCCAAATTATTAAGCCACGCAACGACATGGTAATACTTACTTAACACATCTTAAACTTATTTTATGTGATAATAAATTCAAAATTAGGCAGTATAAACAATATAGCAGTATAATCATTAATGACGTGAGTGCTGTTTGAAAAGGTACGACTTACAATTAAAGAAAATATTTGTTGAGTTCGCAAAAAATTTATAAGTTCATATTCAAATTATTGAAAAATATTTTAAATTATTAAAATTATATTATTATTTCAATACTGCCTTGTTTATTTTAATGGCATTGAGAAAAAATATGCGAATCATGCAAGTTGAAACTAATATAAAACATGAGTTCATAGTCAGTTGAAATGGTACTTATCGGCACGTTCTAGAAGGCATCGAAAGCTTGTCGGAACCCTTGTAGTCGTGTCAGGTACCCAAGAATAGATGATGTAGACATGGTCGCTGCCTGTCCGGTGATGTCCGATGTGGTCGAATCCTGTCTAGATAGGCTGCTCTGGATTTTCCCACATGCCGAATGCCACGTGCTAGATGCTCATATTCTGCAATGATGATTCCAATGTTCCGGTTGGCGAGATATGACGTCCCCAAGTCGTGTGATACGATTTCCAAATGTAGGTGATAATTAACGAGTTGTTGAATTAAATCATGAAGAAAAAGGAAATGCTGATAGGCCTGCTTAATGCACTGAACCATGAGACGAATTGTTCATGAAGTTAGTCACGTCTGTGAAATACATATCCGCGGCCCGGAGGACCATATGTTGTCGATGGACGAGAATGCTGTCGCTGGACGAAAGTGCGGTCGCTCGGGCCAAAAACGTTGTCGCTTGTGGACAAAGAATGTTGCCTGTAAGGCTAAAATAATATCCGGCCCGGAGGACCATATGATGCGTACTTAACGCTCTCGAGTTTTTCTTGAGTTAGTGTAGCAAGCTGAATGATGCTGGTAGGGAGTCAGAAAAATGTTTTTAAGTGAATTAGTGGACTGTAAAATCATATTTAAGTAACGTTTATTTGAGCATTATTCAGAAGTGCAGGCCCACACAATTACGTCAGGCACACATAGCCAAAATACAAAATGTGGTGTAGATTGCCAGGCTACATAATGTGTAGCATTGAAAAGAGATCGAATAAGAAGTACATTAGTAGATTGCCGTGGCTAGCGAGAAAGGAAGGGTGCAAACGCACAGCTTAAAGGTTGAGTGATAACTAACTAAACGCAGCGGTGAGCCCACAGTGCTGCACCGCGACGGATGACGTAAGTGCGCTGGGCTGATTGCGCGTGAGCAAGTACAAGGTACAATGTATTAACAATGGGAGTTCAATCATTTCAATGGTAATAGTTGGGAGGTGAAGCTTTTGAAGATTTTAAAATGTTTTAAGGTAATTCCGAGATATGGGCGGAAGTGCATAGAACAGAGTGGGGGAGGTAAGAAAATTTTGAAACGGCATTCCGAAACAAGTATTGGTCGGAAGAGGAGCAGGAAATATTGCGTAGCCGAATAATGGGAACAGAGAATTTCGGGGGACATATTAACAATATTACTGTGTACGTGATGAAACTCTTCAACGAGGCGAAGTATTTAGAGCCGCCATTGCCATTTCAGTCGTTCATCCGACATATCAGCAAACACCTACCTAGAGAGGTACAAGTCACTTTGATGACGAGAGAGGTGAGTAATATCAATGAGTTAGAGAGTATGTTGGACGTTTTTCAGAGTATTAGAGATCGGGAAGTCAGCAGACGTCCACACCAACCCAATGTGAACAGCGGAGGGAGTTATATGCAGCAAGGAGGACCACACACGGGAAACGCATACAACGGACGGGAACCAAACAGATGATATCCGATGTGGAAATGTGGGGGGTGTCCAATGGAAAATTATGCCGATCGTAATTTTTGTTATAGATGCAGGAAGGTGAGACCAGGTCAGCAGAACCGGACACCGCAAAGGGATATCAACCCACATCAACGAACAGGGGAGAATCGAGCAGGAATACCCAGAAATGAAGGAGTAAACAACCGAACGGAGAGAGTGTACACACCAGGAGGTACGGCCGAGTGGGCGGAAAACTGAGAAAGACAATGGAAAAGCAGGCCCGGCCATTGTCAATAGATGACTGCGGGGTCCAAGAGGACATCTACCGGATCACATCATTCATACAGATATGTCTACAGAACTGATGGAAGAAGAGGAGATGGGAACAATGAGACCAGAGGCATGGTTGACGGAGGTAAAGCTGGAAATTGAAGGTAAGCAAGTTACGACATTAATAGACACGGGCACTCAGTAATAGCAGAACACATATTAAATAAGTTAAGGGAGAATAATAAACATATTCCATCTTTGCCAGTTGCGGGGGTAACCATCGTAGGCATTACGGGTGTTAGAAGTCCAAAAGGGTGACAACACAAGTCCAATTGAGCGTAGTAATAAATGGAGAGAGTTATGAAAATACATTCTTTGTGGTAAGGGGATTAAACTTAGAAGTAATATTGGGTAACGATTTTCTGATCAGGAACAATGCAGTAATCAATTTTAAAAAGAGAATATTAGAACTAAATAATGAAGGTAAACAAATATTGGTTAATTTCGAACGGGTGTTAGATGCGGTGAAGATTTCGGGAATAAGGATTATACCGAATCGGGTTACAGATAGGGACACGGAGGTTAGTATAAATACGTGCAGGGAGCGAGTGAGTGATGAGAGTGAGGAGCGAATATGGGAGGATAGAGGGGTTAAATTTTGTAGTGAGGGTGGCGCATGGGGAGTTCTCAATGTGAAGCATTGTGGCGGGTAGTAGAGGGTTTTAGGGGAGTGTTTGCCGGGGAACCAGGAAGGGCAAAAGGTTATGTATGTGAATTAAAGGTGAGGGAACATGCGCCTTACGTACAACAAAGCTATCCGGTACCATATTCAAAGAGGAGAGCTGTACAGTTAGAGTTGGATAAGATGTTAGACGGGGGTATTATTGAGAGATCGGTGTCGACCTATTCCAACCCTTTAGTAGTAGTCATCAAGAAAGACGGGAGAGTTAGGTTATGTCTGGACGCCAGAAAGATTAATCAAATTATTATTCCTGATAGGGAGTCCCCTGAAGCAATTGAAGAGATTTTCCAGACGTTTAGTGGGGTAAAATATATGACATCACTGGACTTGATGGCCGGGTATTGGCAGGTACCACTAGCACCAAATAGCCGCAAGTATACCGCATTTTTATTTAACGGGAAGAATTATCAATTCACTCGTCTACCATTTGGGTTGAACACCAGCATAGCCAGTTTTATTAAGTGCCTTGACGAAATTTTACAACCTAACCATTTAGATTTTTTGACCATCTATGTGGATGACATTTTGATAGCTTCTAGGACATTTGAGGAGCATGTAGAACATTTGGAGTATGTGCTAGATAAGTTATACCAGGGAGGCTTAACAGTAAACTGGGATAAATCGAAATTTTTACAGAAGGAAATTCACTTGTTAGGATTCATCATAACATCTACAAGAATCCGAGCTAATCCAGACAAATTGGAATCCATCATGACGTTTCCGGAGCCAGAAAACTTCAAACAACCTCAAAGTTTTCTGGGTTTGTGTAACTTTTACAGAAAGTTCCAGCGGAACTATGCCCAGACTACAGCGAGACTCAGTGCTGTGTTGCAGAAAAATAAGCAATGGAGATGGGGGGAAAACGAAAGGGAGGCTTTCTGTGAAATTAAGAGTAAGTTCGCCAACATGATTTTGATGAACCACCCAGATTTCAATAACAATATTTACTTACAGACGGACGCTAGTAATGTAGCGTTAGGAGCCGAACTATACCAGGAGGACGACGATAAAGAACACCATACCGTCGCTTTCGCCAGTCAGACACTGCTAGCGGCCGAGAGAAACTACACTACTACAGAGAAAGAGCTTCTCAGTATCGTGTTTGCGGTCAAGAAATTCGGGACATATCTGCTGGGATGTAACACCATTATTAGAACCGATCACAAAGCTCTGTTGTTTTTGAACACCTGTAAGCTCACACACAGATGACTAATGAGGTGGGTGCTAGCTCTCCAAGAGTATAATTTCTCGTGGGAATATATTAAGGGGGTAGAGAACCGGGTGCCACACACATTGTCATGGGTAGACACAGATAGGAATAGAACGGGTAGAGATATTAAGGAAATAGAGATTTACAGATTGTCAAGGGAAGATAGACTTTTTGGGGAGGAGTTAAAAGACAAACCTAATGCAGAGAGCAGGTAATAAATTAAACAAAATCGTAACTAGCGTAGAGTCGGAGTTAGATGAATTTGGGTATAGACAGTATTTTCAAGTATTTAATGGGAGTTTGTTTAAAAGAGTAGAGGGTATAGAAAGGGATTGGAGGGTAGTTATACCGGAGGGATTAATAGAAAAAAGTGTGGGACTGTCACTATAGGTATGGCTATTTTGGGGCAAAGAAGTGTGTGAGTGTATTGGGAGAATCTTGTATATTTAGAAATATGGAAAGGCGGGTGAGAAAAATACTTAGAATCTGTGAACTATGCCAAAAATCTAAAGTGGTGAATTATAGGGTAGAAGGTGAGTTGAACTATATTAAGGGGATACGCCACTATCTATAGGTCATTTTTTCAAATTTTTTTACATTTTTCAAAAGTCATATTTAATGATTGTACATTTAATTCTGAACATGTATGTAAAATTGTATGCCAATCTGATGATTTTTTCGTTGATTTTATCATAAAAATGTAAAACATTGCGTTTTACGATTTTGAGCAATTTCGCCACTACTTGAGTTTTTCTCAACTATTTCTCAAACTATTTATACTTATGAGTACATATCAACCTAAGTAATAATTAGTGTACTTATTTGGCAAAAAAAATATTTTCCAAGGTAATTATTATAATGTCAGATTATTACATAAGGTTGGCTAACTGCGGTAGTTTCATCAATCAGCTGTCATCAACAGTCCTGCTCTGTGTTTATAGATTTGTTGTCAGCTGACTGGATGTTGTTAGTAGTTGCTTTGAGGTTATGTTTATATGTTAGTAAAGCGATTTACAACTGTGTTTGTCTTAGCATGTGTTTATATCAGTGTGTTTATGATATATTTCCAAACCTGTTTTTATGTGACTTTGTGCAAGTACAGTAGACTCTCAACTATCCGACCTAATGTGGCGGTCGGCTGGGTCGGATAGCAAAAAAGTCGGATACACCGGAGCCGTAGGCATACCAGCCTCTGTAAGGTCAATGACCGCCACCCTATTGCGTTGAATGTACTTGTTGCTAATTGGATGCGTACGTCATATCAGTTTGTCCTTATAAATGACGTACAGTAATAAATGAATTAGAAAGAAATGAAATAAGAATTCGCAACTACAGTATCTTTCACAAAACCTTTATTTGAAGGACGAAACAAAATGTGTAGTTAACAATAAGTTGAATGAATTTTACTGTGAGTTTTAATTTATACGAAAGCTTTCAACCAAATTAGTTGTTAATATAAATCAACTTATAATAACCTAAAACTACGTACTGTATAATGAAAGAACAAGTGAAACTTACATTGTCTAAGGTTTGAAAAAGTCTGTAATTGAGACCTGCTTCTTTCCTCGCATTAATTTCCTCGCCGCTATATCCTTCCACTTACGTAAACATATTGCTACGACAGCACAGAACAATGTACGCGTTTATCGAATATGCCAGAAGGATCTCGATGTAAGCGTGTGGTGTACGTGCTACTAGACGCATTTTGCGAGAATTTTCTCGACTGTGCCAGGCTTCGCTTGGGCGCTCGAACTGTGTCAAGGGCGTAGTAATTACGTAGTTCACGAGAGATAAGACGCAGTTTGGAAGCTTCTGGTATGTGAGCATGACTATAAATACATCGGGTAGCGGCCTTAGTTTTTCAGTTCAATGCGAGATATTTGATAGTGCGGTTCGAGAGTATTAGTGCGATATATTTCCAGAGCGGTTCGAGTTATTACTGTGTACGTTCAAGTAGTTATTACTGAAGTGTTGCGTTTTATAATCAGACGGTATAATTGTAATAAAATTAAGAGTTTTAATATTTGTGGACATTTTATTGCGTGTGTACAATTTTCATTTGATTTACTGTAGACTGTGTTGTTAATTACGAACTGTTTTACTGTAACAATTAAAGCTGGTGATTAGTGACTTAATTGGTGTCTTGTACTTAGCCTATTTTGTTTCCACTGTACCTACGACGATCGAGTAGACCGTCGTAACAATATGATGTCTGCTGGTGTTGCTTCTTCTTGCTGGCCAATGTATTCCATTGCCGTCTCGATCGCCTTCAGGCCTTCGGAGTGGGTTATGCAATCGGAGGGTTCATCACCTTGTTCCTCTTCAATCGGCTGTTCATTTAATACCATCGCTACAATATCTTCGTCTGCAATTTCTTCGATTTTGTCCTTTGTCAACCATTCTGTGATGTCTTCCAATGAAGCTTCCTCACATCCGGGAACTTTTTCTAACAGCGATACAAGCGCAGTGTTATCAGTTGCATTTTCCACATCACATTGCTGTTCTACCTCTTCCCACTTATCACTGGCTCTGTGATCCAGCAAAATTTTCCACGATCGCACAAGTGTTAAAGATGGAATTTCATCCCATGCCTCGGACACCCATCTGATGACGTCAAGCATGTCTACTGACTGTAGTGCCGTCGCAACTTCTGTATTGTCAATTGTCGCGATGATATAGCTTAGTAGCCTACGTCGATATTTCTTTTTCAAAGCTTGGAGCACTCCCTGATCCATTGGCTGACATATAGATGTAACATTTGCAGGCAAGAACAGAGCTTTTATGTCTCCATCTTTTAATTGGTCATTTGCTGGATGTGAAGGAGCGTTATCCAAAACTAGGATTGCTTTCCTTGTTAAATTGTTTTCAGCTAAATGTTTTTCAACTTGTGGCACAAATTCCTGTTCAAACCAATTTTTGAAAATTTCTCCATTCATCCACGCCTTTTTTTGATGGGTATAATGCAGGGGCAAAGAACTTAAATCTTTAAGATTTTTAAAAGCCCTAGGCTTGCGAGATTTTCCAATCAAGGTCAGTCTCAACTTGTGGTTTCCGGTTGCGTTACTACAAGCTAAAACTGTAACGCGGTCCTTGCTCTTCTTGAACCCTGGTGTGGCCTTTTCCTGTTTAGACGCTAGTGTTTTAGACGGCAACATACGGTAATTCAAACCCGTCTCATCACAGTTGTACACTTGTTCTCCAGAAATACCTTCCTTATCAAGCAGGTCAAAAAAGTGTTTTTTAAAGTCAGGGACAGCGTCCTTATTAGCAGACAATGCTTCACCACTAATCGTCATCTGACAAACACCAAAACGTTTCTTCCAGCGATCAAGCCACCCGTCACTGGCAGTAAACTCACCATCGTCTCCTTCTATATGTTTTTTAACTGAATCGCTTTTTCTTGGAGCAAGGGGCCTGAAACCGTCAATCCTTTCCCCCTCGCATTTTCATACCACAGACATAAAGGCTCTTCAACTTCCACATGTTTTCCTTTTTGCATAGTTTTTCTAACTTTCACGCCACTGCCACTTGCTTGCTTAGAACACCATTTTTCAATCTCTGCGCGATTTCTTCGCCAATCACCCACAGTAGTTTTTCCAACTCCTAACTCCAGTGCAATTTTGTTTACCGACTCACCAGAATCCATTCTTTTTATTGCTTGCAGTTTTTCTTCCAAAGTTACTACCACTTTCTTTCGTTTGTCACCCATATTTCACTTAAAAATAAAAGCCACCAACAATACTGTATACACACTTTATAACAAATTAACAATCCACGAACGACTGAACCGCACGGACTGACTTCTGGATACAGATTGACTGATGCACCTGTTACACACTCAAGTAGGAACACGAAACTTTCCTGTTACAACATGAATCAATTGGCGTACTGTATTGTGGTAACTGGTGATTCATACGTAAGCGCTTTCACCCGCGTGGCGGGATTGCTTACATGACGTTTGAAGGCGCTAGTAATCGGATTGGAAATACTGCATATGTACCGTACTCAAAATACTTTTTTTTTTTTTTTGAGTAGCGGGTCGGGCGGGTCGGATAGGCCGGAGGTCGAATAGGTGGGAGTCGGATAGCCGAGTCTACTGTACAGTTTATAAAAATGGGAAGAGTAAAATTTAGTAAGAAAAACAGATCTGAATTGAACAGAAAATCTATTTCTAAAAGATGGGACAGTTATAATCAATTAGGTAACTCTAATACAGGAAAACCCCTAGATCGTACATACAATCAATCAAATGTTGGTAACCCTGGGCAAATCGACTATGAAAATGTTAGCCCAGGGCCAAGTAATTTGGATATACCTCTTGATAATAGTAGGCCTGTACAATTGCCACCAGAGCCTACTGAAGATGATTTTGATGAAAACACTCCTATAAGAAAAAGGCCAAAAGGATTTGAACTTGTATCGTCATACAACCCTACTGTTGACGCTTGCAGTGAAGATAGTCCTGCTTACTGTTTGGTTGATTTAGCTGTTCTTACAAACTTCGTAAAAGGATTGCCATGCAAGTTTTGCTTTGATATCAATTCAGAGTTCCTCCCTACCAAACAAAAGGGTTTCGCCCAAGAAATATCTTTTCACTGTCTTTATTGTGATCAAATTACTAGTTTCGAAACATCAAGAAAAATTCACGATGACACAGTGAAAACAAGGCCTCCTTATGATATCAATAGACAAATGGTAAAAACATTTTCGTCTCTAGGAAAAGGACACACCGGCCTACAGGCATTTTGCATGGGCCTAAATATGCCATGTATAAATCACTCAGCTTATGATAAACAAATGAACATAATTGTTGACATAGCAAAAGAGCACATGGATAGCGTGTTAAAAAATGCACGAGTTGAAGTAAAAAAAGCATATTGTGAATTAGAACCAACCTTAGAAATAAAAATGCCTTTAGACATTACAGTGAGCTACGACGGGTCTTGGCAGAAAAGAGGATTTACCTCAAAGTATGGAATAGGCTGTGTTATTGAACTAATAACAGGCTTAGTCATAGATTTTGAAGTTATTTCTAAATATTGCCGAGTATGCGAGAAAAAGAAAAGTGAATTGGGTGAAGACTCCGAAGAATATGAAGAGTGGCTATTGGACCACTGGCTTCCATGCCATGCAAATTTCGATGGATCATCTCCGGCAATGGAGGCTGAAGGCGCAGAACGCCTCTGGAAGCGCTCACAGGACATCGGATTCCGCTATACCAGTTTTGTATCCGATGGTGACTCAAAGACGCATGACCACTTGGCTTCTCTAGAAGTTTATGGAAAAGGTGTCAAGATTGAGAAACAAGAATGTGTGACCCATATTGCAAAACGAATGGGCACTGGTTTGCGAAAGTTGATACAAGTTTGTAGTAGCAAAAAAATTACTTTAGGTGGTAAGACCCATGGCAGTCTGAAGGACACAACAATTGATAAGCTAACACAGTACTATAGAAATGCTGTAACCAGCAATATTGTGACTTTACTCACATTTATACATAATTTATTTGTAATTATATATGTATAATCACTATCAAAATATGGTACACATGTGTACTTACCGTTTTTTGTTATTTGAGAGCACGTGCTTTTCCTTTTGCAACACTTTTTACCTAAGGGGTCCAGGGTTTCGTTACAGCGAGATTTGAATACACAGAAAAGGTGACACAATGATAACACTGTTTCTTGATAGAATATGATTACTAGTTTTAATTGCATGAACAACATAACATACATCAAAAGGTGCCTCAAAATGGCGTCAAGTGTTATTACTAAAACAAAATGGTGGCTATATTTCTTCCAAACTTATTCCATTATTTTGACTAAGTATATGAATTGTAAATCTCGTCATCAGTTTTAGATATATATTCTTTTTGTTTTCTAACTGCAGTCATCGTATTATATAAAACACAAACCAATGCCCTCTATGTATAGAAGCATGGTCACGCCTTAGTCCAGTCGCACACTCATTCACACTCTGTTACAATTACATTTCATACAATTTTGTGATTTATTTAATGAGCTCATTAATATGATAATAAAAAAGATATTGTGACTTCTCTGAGAACGGTGTAGCGTCGCTCCCTCGCTGGTATCAGATGTTCCCCAGGAGTATGGTCGGTGTTCGCCTCATCATTCTGGCTTTTTAAATCATCTGCACTGACTCTACATTTAATGTTTTTACTATATACTGTTGTTTAAGTGTTCTCTGACTTTTTAATCACATTTTACGAATTTTGACTAGGCTTTTTACAACTTTTGTATGAATACTAATGCCAACAGTGATACATCGCTGTGGCCTCTCTGGCTTACTGTGCTGAACTGAGACCGATGAATATGCAAATTTATGCTTGTGTGAGTGGGTTTGACGTCATTAAGCTTTGTCATACAGGACAACGCCTAGTCGCCTGCTTTGTATTCAGTGCGTCATTGTTTTTGGTTATGACAGAACAGCGTTATTGTCCAATCACAATGTATATTTAAAGTCATTCGTCACAAACACCGCCATGGCTTTTACCGACTCCCGCACGTCCAACGGTGACCTTGGTATGGTACTCTTGCTGAATTTGCTTTGTTCCTCCGTATATTGGGACAATGGACCTAACCATTCTGTATTTTAATGATTAAATAATATAAAACATTGAAAAATTACCCTTAAATCCCATAATTCTGGTATTGGGTCATTATGTACTGTTACAAACCCCCTCAATGAAAGATTTTGTGTCGAGACACAAAAACTTTCATTGACTCATTCACACTTTCCTAAAAGGATCAGTCTAGATATGTCACCACAACCCCCTGTAATGTTACTATATAAAAATTTATCATCACTTACCCTTGGTTCAATGATGTTGGTCGCACCCTCTGACCTTACTGGACTTCTCCTGAGAGATCCCTACACCATAAGGCCATGAGGCACTCTACGCTTTCTGACGCTCCAGCCAGCCCAGGACCGCGGTCACAACACCACAAAACTCTGAAACATTGAATACAAAATTTAAAATAGTGGTCTAAGATACCTCAATATCTACAACTGATATGTTCCCTTTTAGATGCATTGGTTTGTGTTCGGGCATTGGTTTGTTCTAAATTTAAAAAAACATAACAACAACAAAACTTCAAAATGTATATTCTTTTACCACCACCAAACTCAATTTCATCCTTGTAAGAAAACAAATTATGTATACAACTACAAATAACACAATACATGAACAATTCTTTAATATTCCCCAACATACCTTCACCTACTTATTTCTATCAAACTCAACCTACAACTATTATGGCAGACACTTTTATTATTCAAATTTTATTACTCAACTTACAATCAGCTATCTATTGCAACATGTATCATACTATATTTTTGCTCAACTTCAATTGTACCTTTGGACTTTCAACTTTTAAAAGCTACTATTCTTTGACACTTGTTAATGTCATTACCCCTGTAACGACCTCCTAACCACACACACTATTGTACCCCCCAACCGAACTGTAGCGCTCGGGTGCCTCTGCAAGGACTGTAAGTGTAGAGGAATTTGTCATCTCCATTGTCCTTGTGTTGGCTTTACATTGAAACAACAAGATATTATAATATCTTAACTTATATAATCACACGCCCTTAAACGGGTCTACCACCTGGCTCTGCTGTTCCTCCTCGAACAGAGTGGCAGCCGCTGTTCCCTAGTTCTGGGGGATTTCCCCTAATTTCACCCCCCTGTTAATTTCTACGGTTAACCACTTTCAAATCAGCTATGGGTCAAGGGACTTGGTCTGGCCATAGCTGACCGCTAGCCAAAGCCATGATTAGTGCTGGCGAGGCAGTAATCGCCCGAAAAGTCGGGGAAATCAATTTCATTTTCTATGTTTTACACTCTAACAATATTGATACACTGCACCGTTAAAATCACATATAATATGAATTACCTTCAAGGTGTACAGTGTATTTACGCCCACATGAGGCCTCCGATGATGGCAGCATTCTAAGTGTTGCTCATCAACCCACTTCGCTAGCCACAGTAGTACATGTCACTACTGTCCTAGCCCATTACTTACACTCTAGCTTCTCATACATCAGCTGTTCTCACAGTCCAATTTTTGACTTATAATTTACTAACATCAAACAACTACAAAACACTCTTCACTCTTGCTCAAAAACAAGTTCGTTAATTATTTAAAATTTTCACATAGACACTTTACAAGTTCGAGCTTTACCTTTTTTTCACAACTATTTTCACTGCTATAACAAGATAGGAACTACAACAATGGATCACCTGCTCTGCTTACCTTACACACATATATTTCCTTGTTTTCAGAGGGAGGGAAAACAAGCAACACTCATCTCTATAATTACAACAATTTTGACATATTTTACTTCACATCTTCAAAGAAACTATTTGTTAATGGAATACATTTTTTTTTTTTTTTTAACAAAATTAATTCTCATTCACACATCTAATCAAGTACCCATTGTTCCTTTCTATGCTGTCCAGTACAATTTCAAATTACTAGCATTTTGTGTACCCACTATTTCTTTAGTCTCCCTATCCTGTAACACATAGGCATTCTGCATTTTAACTTCAATTACCTCATAAGGTCCTTCGTATAGCAGGAAGAACTTCTTAATTTCCTTCTCCTGTGCATTTGATAAATCGTGCCTCTTCACCAATACCAACTGTCCGATTTCATATTTCATCCACTTACCTCTCGTGTCGTGCCTACGCTTCCGTCTTTCTCCTTTGCTCAACAGGTACTCATTTGCCAAACGAATCTTGATGCTCTCGTCCACAGGTGTACTCTCCGGTGGGTAATCAAACAACTGTTCCAATATTCTCGGAGGGCGTGTTCCTTTGATCAGCTCGTGAGGTATATAGCCGGTGGACTCGTGGGTGGTACTGTTCAGCCAATTCTCTACCTTCTTGACGTACAACGGCCACTCGCTGTGTTTAGCGTGACAATAGGCTCTAAAGATCCTGCCTATCTCTCTCATTACACGCTCAGCCTGGTTGGACTGGGGATGGTACACAGCCGTATGCTTCGTGATGATTCCTTCCCATCCTAACGTCTGTCGCCATCTACCACTGATGAATTGCGGTGGTCCGTGATCCGATAAAATTATTTTCGGCTTACCCACTTGTATCGTGTAGTCTTTAGTCACTTTCTCACTCAGTACCCGACTGGTAGCTCTTTTAATACTATACAGCCTCACATACTTAGAAAATGTATCTAACATTACAAACACATACTGTACTCCGCCTCTACCCTTTGGTAACGGTCCAAACAAATCCACTGCAACCAGATCAAATGGTCTCTCCACTTTTATAAAATTCATCTCCCCTTCGACTCTATAGTTGACTACTTTTGATTTCTGGCATAAATCACAACTCTTTAACAACTTTCTAACCCTTCTCTCCATATTTCTAAAAACACATGACTCTTTCAATACACTCACACACTTCTTCGCTCCAAAATGACCATACCTTAAATGGCAATCCCAAATAACCTTCTCAACTAATCCTTCTGGAACTACTAATTTCCAAACACGCTCACCCCCTACTATCCTCTTAAACAATAACCCATTATGAACTTGAAAATACTGACTATACTCTGATCCACTTACCTCCTTTTCTAAACTCTCTATCACCTTACCTGACTTGTCATCGGCTCGCTGCATGGTCTGGATGTCTCTCATCTCCGCTCCAAAAATTCTATCCTCTCGGCTGATCTGAAAAATCTCGATTTCCTTTAAATCTCTCCCCGTTTTATTGTACAGCATGTCTATCCTTGTAAGAGTGTCCGGCACCTTGTTCTCCGATCCCTTGATATATTCCCACTCAAAATTATATTCCTGCAATATCAGTACCCACCTGGTCAGACGGCTATGAGCAAGTTTACATGTGTTTAAAAATGACAAAGCTTTGTGGTCCGTCCTAATTATTGTGCGATTTCCTAGAATGTACGTTCGAAATTTTCCAACGGCGAATTCTATACTCAATAACTCCTTCTCCGTCGTAGTATAGTTCTTCTCTGCCTGTATTAATGATCTACTTGCAAATGCTATTACCCTATGTTCCTTGTCCTCACCTTCTTGGTATAATTCTGCACCGATGGCCACGTTGCTTGCATCCGTTTGTAAATAAAACACTCTCTCGAAGTCTGGGTGGTTCATCATTACCATTTGACTGAATTTCTTTTTAATCTCTTCAAATGCTGTGCGCTCCTTCTCTCCCCATTTCCATTGTTTGGTTTTCTGGAGTACTGAGCTCAATCTTGCGGTTAAATCTGCATAGTTCTGCTGAAATTTTCGGTAGAAATTACATAACCCAAGGAAACTTTGTAATTGCTTCACATTCCTCGGTTCAGGGAAACGCATGATTGATTCGACTTTGTCGGGGTTCGCTGAGATTCCTTCAGGTGTGATAATAAATCCTAAAAATTTGACCTGTGTCTGCAGAAACGTTGACTTGTCCCAATTTACTGTAAGTCCTCCTTCCTCTAGTCTAGCCAATACATATTCCAAGTGATCTAGATGGTCCTCGAAGGTCCTGGATGCAATCAAAATATTGTCCACGTAGACCGTCAAAAAGTCTAAGTCCTTGGGCCGCAAAATTTTATCTAAACACTTTATAAAGCTGGTGACGCTGGTGTTAATCCGAAGGGTAGACGCCGAAACTGGTAGTTCTTGCCATTAAACAAAAATGCTGTGTACTTTCTACTAACCTCTGCTAGCAGAACCTGCCAATATCCAGATGTTAAATCCAATGATGTCATATACTTTACCCCACTGAACTTCTGGAAGATCTCATTTATAGGCTCTGGTGACTCTCGGTCGGGAATTATGATTTGGTTTATTCTTCTGGCATCTAGACATAAACGTACTCGTCCGTCCTTCTTGATTACTACTACGAGTGGATTAGAATAATGTGATACTGACCGTTCGATTATACCTGTTTCCACCATCCTGTCGAGTTCTCTCTGCACCGCTCTTCTTTTTGAGTAAGGGACGGGGTAGCTCCTTTGCATGAACGGTGTGTGTTCCCTTATTTGTAATACACATTCATACTCTCTTGCCCCTCCTGGAACCTCGGCAAACACTCCTCTGTACCGCTCTATCACCCGCCATAACGCTGCACGCTGGCCACTCCTTACCACCTCACCTTCACTACAAAATTCATCCGCCCTTAACTCCCATACAGCATCATTAATATTACTCTTTTCACTCTCCAACTCACTCATATATTCTGCCTCTATACATGCACTTACCTTGGTACCTATATTATTCTCACTTACACCCTTCTATAGTATTTTAACTCCGCACGTTCTAACTCTATCTAATATTTGCTCAAATTTTACTCTTACCGACCGGTCACCCCCATCTAATTCTATCACCTTCTCTCTAAAATTTATAACAGCTTTCGTCCTTTGCAAAAAATCATTACCCAGTATGACATCTAAACTTAACCCTCTTACTACCAAAAATGTGTTTACAAATTCTACATTATCTATTAGAAAACCCAACTGTATCTGTTTAGTTACTCGCTTGCTGCGTACACCCATGACTCCTATCACCGTGACTCCTGCTACTGGTAAAACTGGAATATCTTTGTCAAACTCTCTTAATTCTGCTAAAATATTCTCTGCTATCACGGAAATTTTGCTACCCGTATCTATCAATGTTCTAAAATTCTTATGTCCTACAGTTACCTGAATTTCTGTCAGTCCTGCTCTCACCTCGTTGTTGGCATTGTTTTCTTCCTCCATCAGGTCAGCTACAATATCTGCTTTGATTACATGGCTGTGTATCTCCTCGACTGGTTGGACCTCCTGCGTTTCCCTGAACAGTGGTCGGGTCCTGGCTACCACTGTCGTTTCTAGTTTTCCTGGTGTCCGCTGGTGTTGGGGCCTCGGTGTCCCTTATCTGGCCTCTGGTTGTTGTTCACTGCTCCTCTTGTGTCCGGTGTCTCGCTGCCTTGTGGTTTGTCTTGTCTCGTCTCCTCTCTCCTCCGTTGCACTTCTCTCGGCGTTCTACACTTGAAACACTGTCGACGGAATGCGAAATTCTCCTGCTGACACCTATAACATCTCCACTCACCTGGTTTATAATGATTATCTTTATTTGTCACATTATGTTCATTGTAATTGTTTCTTCGTGAATTATATTCTACCTGGTTTGGTTTATAATTACCCGGTGTTAATCGCCTATTCACTTCCCTATCTCTAATACTCTGCAAAATATCAAGAACCTTCTCAAGCTCGCTTAAATTTGCTATTTCCTTAGTCATTAATGTTATTTGTACTTCTCGAGGAAGGTGTTTACTAACGTACCTTACAAATGATTTAAAGGGAATTTGAGGTTCTAAATATTTAGCTTCATTGTACAACTGTGTTACATATATTGTTATGTTATTATTTGAGCGGCTCCCAAAACTACCCGTTCCCATTATTCTACTCCTCAACGCTTCTTGTTCCTCCTCTGGCCAATACTTTCCTTTAAAAGCTTGTTCAAACATCTCATAATTACCCCACTCTATTCTGTGTGCTTCTGCCCATACCGCTGCACTACCCTTGAAACATTTGATTATCTTGGTTAACTGTATCTCCCAATTACTATTACTAAAATGGTGGTACTCCCTGGTTTGGTTAATAAATCGCATGGGGTGTATTGAGTGGTTTTCATAACTGAATAATTCTAACTTTATTTCATTGTAAAAATCTCTCGTAATAGCAACCCTTTCCATGGTTCCCGTTAAATTTCTGTTAATCTCCCCCGCAACTCATTTTTCATTTTTGTTAAATCACTCTCAACTAGGTTATATCTATCATGCACATCGTTATAATTTTGTATATGTAAATCATCTATTTCTTTAACTCTATTCTGCAACATACTTATTTTATTGGTTGTATTGTTTTCATGTTTTGATATAATGCTATCTATTGTCTGAATACCTTTTGTTAGGTCTACTACATTTAATTCACATTGTTCTAATTTATTTTGTAAAACATAACTTCTCAATTCTAACTGTTTACTTACTTCATTCTTAGTTTTAATTTCTAACTGTTCTACTGTCTCTACATATTTATTTTCTACTTCTCTACTCTGGATTTCTATCTGATTTTGAACTGTTTCATTAATTTGTTTGACTGTATCATCTAAATTACTTATCTTAGTTTTAACTTGCTCATCTACAATTTCTGTTTGCTTTTTAATATCATTATATTGTGTTTCTATTGTATTAATTTTCTCATTAACATTGGAATTTTGTTTATGTATTTCGTTTTCAACTTTTTTAAGTTTCTCATCTAATTGGTTCAATTTTACATCTTGTACATTGTTTTGTTTCTTTAATTCATTCTCAAGGCTATCAAACTTTTCGTCAATTTCTTTTAATACACTATTTTGTGTTTTAATTAATATAAACAGATCTTCCAACGATATTTTATTTTCGACTGCCCTAGGCGTAGAATTCGCGCTTATTTTGTCTAATAAAATAGATTCTGTGCCTGTATTGTTTACACATAACGTACTATCATTTCTTTCTGCCATAATTTAGCTGTTTAAATGACTCTTTATTTTTTAATTATACAATTACTGGTTGCTTTGTTTCATCAACATAACCTCTTGTGTATTAGGTTATGTTCCGTCTTGTACCACCTTCTCTGTTTTCAAATCTGGCCTGTTTTATATAAAATAATTTTATATAATGTCCACAGTAAGGGCGCCATTTGTGACTTTACTCACATTTATACATAATTTATTTGTAATTATATATGTATAATCACTATCAAAATATGGTACACATGTGTACTTACCGTTTTTTGTTATTTGAGAGCACGTGCTTTTCCTTTTGCAACACTTTTTACCTAAGGGGTCCAGGGTTTCGTTACAGCGAGAT
This sequence comes from Magicicada septendecula, assembly GCA_034769895.1. Lineage (NCBI taxonomy): Eukaryota > Metazoa > Arthropoda > Insecta > Hemiptera > Cicadidae > Magicicada > Magicicada septendecula. Next base: position 366,955,646 of record CM068375.1, read on the forward strand.
TTGAATACACAGAAAAGGCGACACAATGATAACACTGTTTCTTGATAGAATATGATTACTAGTTTTAATTGCATGAACAACATAACATACATCAAAAGGTGCCTCAAAATGGCGTCAAGTGTTATTACTAAAACAAAATGGTGGCTATATTTCTTCCAAACTTATTCCATTATTTTGACTAAGTATATGAATTGTAAATCTCGTCATCAGTTTTAGATATATATTTTTGTTTTCTAACTGCAGTCATCGTATTATATAAAACACAAACCAATGCCCTCTATGTATAGAAGCATGGCCACGCCTTAGTCCAATCGCACACTCATTCACACTCTCTGTTACAATTACATTTCATACAATTTTGTGATTTATTTAATGAGCTCATTAATATGATAATAAAAAAGATATTGTGACTTCTCTGAGAACGGTGTAGCGTCGCTCCCTCGCTGGTATCAGATGTTCCCCAGGAGTATGGTCGGTGTTCACCTCATCATTCTGGCTTTTTAAATCGTCTGCACTGACTCTACATTTAATGTTTTTACTATATACTGTTGTTTAAGTGTTCTCTGACTTTTTAATCACATTTTATGAATTTTGACTAGGCTTTTTACAACTTTTGTATGAATACTAATGCCAACAGCGATACATCACTGTGGCCTCTCTGGCTTACTGTGCTGAACTGAGACCGATGAATATGCAAATTTATGCTTGTGTGAGTGGGTTTGACGTCATTAAGCTTTGTCATACAGGACAACGCCTAGTCGCCTGCTTTGTATTCAGTGCGTCATTGTTTTTGGTTATGACGGAACAGCGTTATTGTCCAATCACAATGTATATTTAAAGTCATTCGTCACAAACACCGCCATGGCTTTTACCGACTCCCGCACGTCCAACGGTGACCTTGGTATGGTACTCTTGCTGAATTTGCTTTGTTCCTCCGTATATTGGGACAATGGACCTAACCATTCTGTATTTTAATGATTAAATAATATAAAACATTGAAAAATTACCCTTAAATCCCATAATTCTGGTATTGGGTCATTATGTACTGTTACAATATAGCAGAACCTAAGGCAATGAAAACTGCCATTTTTGCTACTTTGGATCATTGTCGCTCAACGGATGCTAATCCTCTACATCAAAATTGCCCTGTCGGAGAGAATAGTTGGTGTTTTTTTCAAAGAGATATTGCAAACCACGTTACGCCAAGAAAACATGCAGATTGCATAAAAACACCAATAAATCAGATTGTTTACGAACATGTTTTGCCTCTTTATGAACGTCTATCAACTGATGACCTACTGAACAGATGTTCATCGGGGTAAACTAACAATGTGAATGAATCCCTACACGGAGTTATATGGAGTAAATGTCCCAAAACAATTTTTACAGCCAAAAGGAAGGTTGAAGCTTTAGTGGCAGAGGGTGTGTGTATGTACAATGAGGGGTATTTGCTCACCATGACTAAACTCTACACAAAAGCTGGAATTTCGCCAGGCAATAACACGGTAGATCTCGCCCAAAAGAAGGACTCACGCCGTCTAAGGCTGCGTAAAGAGAGAAACACAGAAAAATATAAGAAGTATAGGAAATTGTTGAAAACTGCCCAGCTGAAAGAAGAAGAACAGAAAAAGGACAGAGAGGGTTTTCATATGGATCAGGAGAGTTTTAAAAGTGTAAAAACAGTTCTGTAGACTTTGATCGCAGCTTTCTCAAATTTGATTTTTTACTGTTTTTATGATACATAAGTTTAAATAACTCTGTAAATACTTCACCTAGACTAATAAAATTTTTACCAGATCATCTTGACAATATTGTAAAGGTTTGTGTTTATAGGTAACACAATTCAAGCATATTTAACAATAAATTTCTGTTTTACAAAAATATTTTGAAAGTTTTTGAAATATTTTTTATTTTATTGAAAATAAATCCCTCAGATTATTATTTTTTGTGATACCATGGTTCCATACACAAAAAGTTTCCTTTTTATGTTAGGAATCAAACAATTACTAGTTTTTGACGTATGGTTCATAAACAAAAAAGTTATTCAAAAATTAAAAAAATACATCAAAAACATTTAAAAAACATTTAAAACAATAAAAAAATACCACATTTCATAATTTAACCATATTTTTTGTCATAAATACTTTAATTACACACATATACTTAAAACATAATCCATTAGGTCATAAAAAAATGATAAATAAAAAATTAAGATATATACTGGCGTATCCCCTTAAGGTTGAGAAACCATTTGACTTAGTAGCAGTAGATCTGTATGGCCCATTGCCAAAGGGTAGGGGCGGTGTTATATATATATATTCATAGTGCTTGATACTTTTTCAAAGTATGTCAGATTATACAGTGTGAAGAGAGCGACAAGTAAGGTGCTGAGCGAGATATTCACACGCGACTACATGGTCAACATCGGAAAGCTGAAGGTAATACTATCAGACCACGGACCACAGTTCATCAGTGGGAAATGGCGCCAGACTCTAGGATGGGAAGGTATCATCCCAAAACACACCGCAGTATATCATCCGCAGTTCAACCAGGCGGAGAGAGTCATGAGGAAAATAGGCAGGATTTTTCGAGCGTACTGCCACGCCAAACATAGCGAGTGGCCCTTATACGTTCAAAAAATTGAGAACTGGCTGAACTGCATAACGCATGAGTCGACAGGATTCACACCTTACAAGTTGGTACGTGGAACACGTCCACCTAGGATTTTGGAGCAGTTGTTTGACTATCCACCAGAAACGAATACCATCGATCAAAATGTGAAGTTGAGATTAGCTAATGAGAGATTGTTAACCAAAGGGGAGAAGAGAAAACAGAGGAACGATATGAAAGGTAAATGGATGAAATATGAGATAGGGCAGTTAGTGTTGGTGAAGAGGCATGATTTGTCAAGTGCTCAAGACAAGGAAATAAAGAAATTCTTTTCGTTATATGACGGGCCTTTTGAAGTGGTGGAAATTAAGATGAATAACGCTTATGTATTGCAGAACCAAGTCACTAGGGAGATCGTGGGTACTCACAACACAACAAATCTGAGGCCTTTTTGGACAAATTGAAAGATGGTAAGTGATAAGGTGTAGAAGGGGGTAGTCCCTGGGAAATTTTGAAGTTAAAAAAAAAATCTTATTTAATTTTTGGCTATATTTATGGTGTGTATTATTAATGTTTAGTAATGAACGTTGACATACAAGTGTTTTGTGCAGATAAAGGGTAAAAATGGTAACTCAGAAGTAAATTATTGATGTATACCAAAGAATATGTAATATGTTGTAAAGACATGGTGAAGCTATAGTGCTACTGTGGGGATGGATAATCCAAAATGAACGCTTATAATGTATAACGTCTATAAATGTTATGTTAATTTAAGGGTGACCCGAAGAGGGTGAGATATGTATTGTGTATAATTATTCTTTTGAACGTTGATGTAACAATATATAAGGTAAATCATGAACCATGATTGATAATGACAGATCTCCCCACTTTCGGGCGGTCGCTGCCTCACCAGCACTGACCGTGGTTTTGGCTGACAACCAGCTGTGGGCAGACATTGTAAACTGACCATGGTTGGTTGCCTTTTTGAAAATTGGTGTGACCTAGAAATTAACAGGAGGCTGATTCAGGGGAAATCAAACCGGAACTATGGAACAGCGGCTATCACCCGTTCGTGTGGGAACATACAAAGGGTGATAGAACCGTCTTAAGGGCACATAAATATAAGGTCAGTAAGATATTGTGAACTCTAGTGGTCAGATTATCTGAATGTTATTTGTAACGCCTAAGCAAGGACAGGAGATGACAAAATTCCTCGTTAACGCTTCAGTCCTTGTGGAAGCAACTGGGCGCCACAGTCCAGTCATGGGGGGACATAGAGAGATGGATGGCCGGTGGCAACGTTACATGCTGCGAGGGAGAGGCTTCATTTATGCGAGCCTGTGTCATATCAAAATGGGTGAAGACCTTGAGGTCACTGACACTTTTGTAATGCGGGGTATCAGGGGTTAAGGGAAATTAGATTAAGTTGGGGGGATTAGTATAAGTTGACATAGAGTGGAAGGAGGTTACTAAATTGCTAGTAATGAATTATTGAGATAAAAATAAGTTATGTCAATGATGTAGTTGATCCTATGAGATAACTAAGGGAAGATGCTTAACGACTGTTAAATAAATAATTTGTTCTGCTGTAGTTGATTCAATGTGTTTTACTCTATATAAGGAGTTTATTAATTTTGAAATGTGAATTATATAATGGAAGGTATGTATATGTTGTAATGGGAAATGTTGTATATCTTATCATGTTATGTATCCATGTATATGTTAGAAGTTAAGAGAGAACCCAGTACTTCTTAAACGCAAACCCACACAGCTAAGGGGAGCCCGATCAGTTAGGGATATGTTATTATACAAGACCACTATTTGATATTTTGATTTCATGTTTCAGTGTCTGGTGATGCTGTGGCGGCGGTCCTGTGCTGGCCTGCACGTCAGAGCAGGGGCGTCAAGTACCTAACTGGCCTTGCGGTGTTGGGATCTCGAGAGAGAAGTCCAGTAAGGTCATTCAGGTGCGGTCACCGTCACTGGACCAGGGAGTAAGTTAACCACGATTTTTAATAAAACATACAGGGGGTTGTGGCGACATATCCTGACTGATCCCTTTAGGAAGTATAAGAGTGTCAATGAGAGTTTTTATGCTTCGGCATAAAACCTCTCATTGAGGGGGTATTGTAATGAGTCAAAAAAGGGGACATAAATTTTTAATTAGAAAAGTAAATATTCGAAATAAAATCTATCCCAGTGGTGAAATAAAGTCAGCGGTGGCGACAGTGAGTCATTGTTATTTCAGTACATTCCAGCAGTAACGCGACTTGGTATCATTGTGAAAGGAAATAATCCAGGGACACTTTCACTAATGACCATATACCGACAGCAATACTGTAATGGGGCAGAAAGGGGGTCTTTATTTTTTATTAAATTCATAAATTTATTTGCTATCAGTGCGGCTAGTCCCAGGTAAAATAATAGTGGTTTCAATTAATGAACGCTGGCATAGCTTTTTGAGCGAGGTGTGATAATTTTATTTATTTGTATTTGTATTTAAATATATTATCACATGTTGTCAGAGAACGCAATACTGTTTTGGTAAATCAAGTGTTTGTCACGTACTAGTACGCGCCACATTAGCACGCCCGCAGATGCGATGCGTACCCAGTTCAAACGACGCTACGGAAAATGTTTATTATTTGTATATGTTTATTATTTTCACATAACTTATCTAATATATGTTCTGCTATTACTGAGACTTCACTGCCCGTGTCTATTAGTGTCGTAACTGGCTTACCTTCAATTTCCAGCTTTACCTCTGTCAACCATGCCTCTGGTCTCATTGTTCCCATCTCCTTCCATTAGTTCCGTAGACATATCTGTATGAACGATGTGATTCCTGTATCTGTCTCCATGCACCCCACGATCATCTATCAACAATGGCTGGGCCTCCTTTTCCATTGTTTTTCTCATTTTTCCGCCTGCTTGGCCGTACCTCCTGGTGTTTACACTCTCTCCGCTCGGTTGCTCCCTCCTCCATTTCTGGGTATTTCTGCTCGATCCTCACCTGTTCTGTGATGTGGTGTGCTATATCTTTGCGGCGTCCGGTTCTGATGACCTGGTCTCACCTTCCTGCATCTATAACAAAAATTACGATCTGCATAATTTTCCGTTGGACACCCCCCACATTTCCACATTGGATATCGTCTGTTTGGTTCCCGCCCATTTTATGTAGTTCCCGTGCATTGTCCTCCTTGCTGCGTGTAACTCCCTCCGCTGTTCACATTGGGTTGTTGTGGACGTCTGCTGACTTCCCGGTCCCTAATATTCTGAAAAACATCTAGCGTATTCTCTAACTCATTGATATTACTCACCTCTCTCATCATCAAAGTGATTTGATCTTCTCTGGGTAGGTGTTTGCTGATATGCCGTACAAATGACTGAAATTGCAATGGCGGCTCAAGTACGACGCCTCGTTGAAAAGTTTCATTATGTATACCGTGATATTGCTATTATGTCCCCCGAAATTCCCTGTTCCCATTATTTGGCTACGCAATATTTCCTGCTCCTCTTCCAACCAATATTTGTTACGGAATGCCGTTTCAAAATTTTTGTATCTCCCCCATTCGTTTCTATGTACTTCCGCCCATATTTCGGAATTTCCTTTAAAACATTTCAAAATGTTTAAAGTTTTACCTCCCAACTATTACCGTTAAACTGATTGAACTCCCGTACTCCGTTTAAAAACTGCATTGGATGCACTCTACGGTTCTCACTACAAAAGGTTTCAAGCTCTATTTCACTGTTGACATCTCGTGTAATTACTACTCGTTCTGTAATATTGTTTAATTTCTGGCTTATTGCCATACACAATTCATCTTTAACACTACTAATGCTCTGCTCAATTGAATAAAATTTCTTATCGTTAGTACATTCGGACGGAATGCTACTTTTGGTTATTACATTGACTGACTCTTGTAACTATTGTATTTCCGTTTTACAAGTACTTTCAATTTCATTGATTTTGATGTCTGTATTACTCTTACACTCATCAATATTTTGATTAGTTTTTTCAATCTTATCCACTACACTACTATACTTATATTCGTTTTCAGTATTACATTTATTTATTTTACATTCTATTTTATTGTTGTACTCATTTATTTTATTTACTAATTTTTCATTATTCTCATTATTTGTTCACTGAACTTGGTATTTACTGATTGTATTACTTGTTCTTTAATAGTATGTAAACGCTCATTTATTTCGTTTACGATCTCACTCTTTATACCATTGACTCTGGTATTTACTTCATTAATGTCATTACTTATTTTATCAAATTTGTTATTCTGAACATAAACTACTCTTTATTTCCTTAATTTCACTCTTTTGTTCGTTCATGTTAATATTTAGTTCATTAAATTTCTTTTGTAAAAAGCTCATTATATTATCATTGAATTTACTACTAAATTTCATTGAGGTTGGGGTTAATTGAACTCCCGAATCCTCTGTAACATTGTTTCATCTGTAACACTTAATTCGACTATTTTATCGTCTTGACCCACATTCGGAGTCGAATGAACTCCCAGGCCACTCATGACAACTGATTCATTAAAGTCAGTCACTTCATTTATATTATTTTCGTTATTTCCTGCCATTTTTTAAATTATAAAATTATCATATATCTTAATAATCTTTATTTTACATGCATTCAGTATTATTCAATAGTATAGGCATTACTTATGTATAACATATTCTAGCATAACATCGTTTTTCGTAATTTATACGTACTCTGCCTTAACCTCTAAATCACGCTTATATCCACGGGTAGGTGTGGTTTGTACAAAATTTATTTGTAAAAACATGTCCAAGTTCGAGGCGCCAATTGTGATAGTACTGTGATATTCCTCATTAAATTTCAATGGAGATGTGGGGAAAAATTGTGATAGTACAAATCACCTTACAAAATAATAATTAATAAAAATACTCATATTCCACACTTCTTACCTTAATCGGGTCCAAGGTTCTTCACTCGAACTCGTGGCCTATAAACGTGATTTAGGGTTTATGTTATTAAGAAATTCGACTCTCATTTATAGTATTATATAGTTGTGTTTTATTCAACATTTCTTTTATATTCTTTTTAAATTTACTTGCCCTCCATTTTTTCTTTTCTCAAAACTATTACTGGTCTTTTTTAATTAAATCTCAAAAGTACCAAACAAACATTGAAGTTTACTTATTCTGTTAACTAGTTTAACTATTTCTTTTTAAAAGGCAACCCAGCATTTGCTCATTCACACTTTCACACATTCTGCCCTATTAAACTTGAGATATCTCTTTATCCATTATATAAATTTTATTTTTATTTTGTTTGTAATTTAGATTGTCGGTTTACTTTCCTGATATCGCCTCTGCCACGTTTTGAAGTTAGTTTGTTCTTTGTTCCTTTAGTCGTCCGTCTGTAAGTTCGCACTGTTAAAATTTTGATCACTGCCGAAAATATGTTCTCACTGGTTCATTGAAGATGATTTGATGTTTCACAATTTTAACGTTACTTTATACCATTTTAAGTTGTAACTTAATCACATTATACCACTTTTAATAGATTTTTGGCTCAAAAGCCTGTTTGCTGAACCGGCCAGTTTCGCTGGGTGATGCTAAGTAAAAGTTTCAATATGGCCAAAACGTCCTCCTGTCCGTGGCAACTTGCTTCGGGATAGCCTGAGCGGGCGTCACGTGATATCTCATACTTTTGCTCTAGACTCACGCCCCCCGACAAGCGAAAACGAACGTGATTTTCACCATGTCCGCGCAGGCATAAGCGCACTCTTACACATTCCAAAGCACCTGGATTTGTCGTATGCGGCCTAGCTGACAGAGCCACCGTGCAACTGGGTGTTTCAAAAGTTACACACTGCTTATTACTGAAACTCTTTGTGGGCAATTCCCCGTTATTACGATTGATAACTAATAAAATAAAACCCCATAATTCTGTACCGTTACAACACATAATATATCCTATTATACAATCCGTACTGCCTGTAATCTCAATGCATAAACACCTTTTACGTTTAATTATTTATCATTTATTATACAATTCAATTCAAAATAAATTTCTCAAATGTATTATCAAAGTTTCACATCTTTTAACTTATTTAACCCTATCAAATTAATTTAATTCCATCATTTTTCAAAACATTGTTAAGTTACTTTAATTACATTATTCAAAACAATTTCAATTCATCTAATTTCCTTATAAAATTCACATTTACATCCTGTTAATTATTTAGTCAAATGAAATATTATTATTATTATTATAAAATCAATCCCTACTACAAACACTTATTACATAAAATACTGTTTACAACATAACCTATTACACAAATACATTTAATACCAATACACACTTATATGCAATCTGTTGTTAACTTTATAAAACACAATACAAATAATAAGTCCCTGGTTCTGGGCGACATCTGTTAACTTTCACTCTCTTGTTTTTTATAATAATAATAATTCTGTATTTTGTTTGTTTTGATATCTTACCTTTCGGTACCATATTTATCATATATGTCATACTAATTTGGCGGCCATCTTATAGTACCAACCTCATGATTCGATAATTTTACGTAAGGGTCTCAGGATTCGATTAAGCGATCATCAGAGACAGGACGATTGTTCGGAATAATTAAATCAAACAGCGTATTATATATATAGTGAAACAATATTAGTTTGTGCAAATAATAAAATACTCTTACCTTAGGGTTCTATTCCAGAGTCGTACAGACGAAACTGCTGCAGAACGATTACTTGGGTTTGAGTTACAAAATAATTACATTAACACATGTTATGTAATGAATGGCGCTTATTTATTTTTCTTTGATTAATTTCCATCTTTACTCTCTGTAGAACAACGGATTACACAAAAATCGCTTAATTACTTATTACATGAAAGTGATATTAAAAAGTTACTACAATTGTCTTTGCGCCATCCCCTTACATCAAGATTATGCAAAAAATTTTACAATTAATTAATTTACTCAACCTATAAACCAGTACTTTACTTTGTAGGTACGTACCCCAAACTTACGCTCTCACTCACTCTCTCTCTCACCCTCACACTTCTATTTCATTTATTTTATTTTGTTAGTATTCTACCCATTATATCTGTGAAATTTAAAAGTTTTGGCCAATTAGTTACTAATGGTACTTAACCGTTCCATGTGTCTCTCTGTAAGTTGTACAATCGCTGTTTGTTCAACCTTACGGTCGGTTCACTCCGCGTTTAGTTATTTTTCCTTTGGTACACTAGTTAATTCACGTCAATGTTATGACCGTCAGTCACCACTGTTCAAATTATACGTGTATTATTTATTTAGTCGGTCGACGTAACTTTTTCGCACTTAGAAAGTCACTTGAAGTTTTTTTTTTAGGCTGGCCGCGCAGCCGTGAGTTGCAATGGAACTGTTTTTATGTTTTTATTAGATAGGCCCATTTACTCTAGGCCTATCTTGCACGCCCGAGGCCACTATTGTTTAATTCACGAACTGTACTGTATTCTGCTGCTGGCTGTCTGTTGTTCACTCTCTGATGACAAACTGCATACTGTAATTCACAAGGACTCTGCTTACTGGGGCGGTTACGCAATACGTCTAGACTGTTGTTTAGGCTAACTGTGTGTTGCTGGTTAAACTGAGGCACCTCACAGGTGGAGTCTGACAATTTGAAAATAAGAGGTTAAACGAAGCGTTCAAACTCTTATTGCCTAAAACCTAAGAGGATCAGCGAGGATATGGCGCCGCAAGGACTCTTCTTACTGGGGCGGTTACGCAATACATCTAGACTGTTGTTTAGGCTAACTGTGTGTTGCTGGTTAAACTGAGGCACCTCACAGGTGGAGTCTGACAATTTGAAAATTAAAACTGAATTGATGAAAATAAAATTAAAACTGGGGCAGCACACAATTCTGTACTGTTACAATTGTTGCTTTTTAATGACATGGAAAATCAAGATCGACATCAAAATCAACAAAACAAAATGGAATACTTATACTCAAATTAACAAAATGGCGGCCACAAGTTCCGCTATATTACTATTATGTTATTTTCCATTATTCATGTGTTAACTTCATTATGAAATTTATAATAAATGTAACTTTGAAAGAAATTGCAATTATTATTTTCAGATTGATAATTTCTTACATCTAAAATGACACAAACCAACGTCTCATAAAATATTACTTAAATGTACCGGTACGGTCTGACACACACTCTCATTTCGCCAATAGTGATTTACTCGTACATTTGAATTTTGGGTTTTTTGAGCTCAATTTAGATAAGAAAGACTGGAATATATAATTTAACTTTCCTGGATATGCGTTGTAGAGTTTAAGCTGTCCTCAGATGTCGATCATGGTCAGGCAGGTGTTCGGCCGAACATCCCATGTGTCTTCTTGGTTATACTGACTTTAGCTTACATTTTGAATAGTTACGTAATTATTTCTGTCTAATGGTTACTATTTCATGTTAACACATTGATAATTTGACAAAGAAAACACTTTCGCTGGCAAAAGCTGCCGGCGATTTTCACAGCGTGTTGACGCCTTGATGGTCTGATGCTGACTGGGGGGATGCAAAGCACATTTTTTGCGTATGTGTTAGCGCATACACGTCATTGTCTTTTGTTTCAATATGGCCCACGCCCTGTTGTCATGTCGTTGTTATGTCATCTTTTTATTTTTAATGACGTCCCACCTTATGGACCAATGAAAATAAATATTGAGAGTCTGTCTTCACTTATATCGCCATTGTATATGTTCGGCTTCACACGTCTGCTCCTGACCTTGGAATCGTTTCGCTCTGCTGAAATCTGCGTCGTTGTCTTTTTACAAAGGGAAATCGTCCTACCCATGTATGTGTGTGTAAAACAATAAAATACAATAATTTGCTACCACTCATACCATAAATCCGACATCAGGATTTTCGTACTGTCACAAAACCCCCTCAATGAAAGGTTTTATGTCGAAACATAAAAACTTTCATTGACTCATTCACACTTTTCTAAAAGGGTCAGTTCAGATGTCGCCATATAACCCCCTTAATGTTAATATAAAAGAAATACAATCACTTACCCTTGGTCCAATGATGATGATCGTACCATCTGACCTTACTGGACTTCTCAGGAGAGATCCCAACACCATAAGGCCATTAGGCACTTAACGCTCCTGTTCTGACGCACCGGCCAGCTCAGGACTGCGGTCACAACACCATCAAACTCTGAAACATGCAATACCAAATTTTAAAATAGTGGCCTTATCTATCTCCTTATCCACAACTGATATGTCTCCCCTTAGATGCATTGGTTTGTGTTTTGAGACGTTGGCTTGTTTAACTTACAATTCTCAAACAAAATAGAATAGCAAGATTTAGGATAGAAGATCCCCTTCTCCTTTTAACACCCCTGCATTTAGCAAAACTTTCTGACTCCAGTCGATCATATTCATTCTCTTTACCACATGAAAATATATTCTTATCCTAAGCATAAAACAAATTCCAATTTTCTAAGCAACAACCACTAACTCTACTATTCTACTTCATACAATATTGAAACATATACCTATTATGGCAAACACCTTCAAAACTCTTTATATTTTCTTACTCAACTTTCATTACACTTATCTTTCTTTACAACAGAATCATCATTATAGACTTGATAAACAACACCAATATCACTATTATTTCCTAAACACTTAATATTTGTTATCGTTGCTACCCCTGCAGCAACCTGCTAACCGCACATACTATTGTACCATCAACATAATAAAAACATAATAAAACATTGTACATTAAACATTAACATTGTTACCTTTACCTTACATAATTTATATTTACATAACTTGTAGCAAACTGTATAAGACATTACTACTTCAACTCTCTATTAACTTTTATTATTTAACATTCATTTATATCAGATTCTATACAAAAATTCAAATTTATTATTCACCTTTCAGTTACATTACCTTCCTACCATGAATTTTCTTTTTCTAACCCTTCCTCAATCCTTGTCTAGTTTGGGTGACTCTCTGTATTCACTATTCTCTATCTTATTTTGGCATTTGTCTGTCTAACCTTACTACCCCTTTTTTCTACTAACAACCGCTTCTAACCATTAACATATTATGACACCAATATCTCAATTATAACCCCCTTCACTAATCCCGTTTAAATCCTCTGACACCGCTCGTCTTTGTACTAGGATGTGTGTTCCCTACCTGGCCATATCCATTCCTACCCATTTGCCCTCCACCAAATATCGGCAAACACTCTAACCCAAAATTGCTCCGCCTGCCATAATGCTGCACGTTGATCACTCCTTACACCGGATCCTTACTACAAAATATCATCATCATCAATAAATATATAAACCATTCACATTACTCACCTCTCCACGTATAATCACTAACTACTGTGTCCCTAAAATATCTAACACCTCTTTAAGTATTATCTGTCTTTCACCTCTTATTATTCTCTCTAACTCCCAATAATTCTATTTAACTAACTCCAATGCCCTTATTTATCACTATCCCCAAACCTCTTTACAACATTTCACCTTAATATACCACTAAAAAATTCATCACTTATCTACTAATAACAATACCTCTCAATATCCAAATATATTACCTGCGTAATCATTTATTATTCATTATAATCTAAATCTCATAATTATTCAAAATCATCCTCCTAATTACTTATTATTTAATATTTAAAATTATACAGTACATGGTTTACACAAAAAATACACAACAGCAAAATACACAAATACATTGACATTAACACACAAAAAATATACAATCCACATTATCATTTAACTATTTACCATAAATCAGTCAGAAAGCAGTCCATCGTGAAAAACACTGTCCACATAATTAAATGTTCATAAACACAATAAAATATCTACCCTCCATCATCAAACAATAATCTTATCTTATATCTATATACATTGCTTAATGATGACTCTCTTATACTAACATCATAAATACATATACCATTCAACTTTTTATCATTATCCTCAAACTCATGTAATTCATGATCGGGTATGGTTCTGTCACCTTCAGTATAATCAGTCATAATTAGGTAATTTGCAAAGTCATTATTTTCCTTATCTCCTACTCCTTCCGTTTCATTACAAGGCAAGTATTTACTATATTTATCAATCATCTCTACTCCTAACCTTTCCATAAATCCTTCATAATCCCTACTTATCTTAAAAATCACTACTTCTCTTTTTCTCTCACTACCACACCATCTCTCTCTCTATTAAAACATCTCTCTCTTTCTACATTTGCAGGGGACACTAATTCACAACTATTGCACCACCTGTAAAGTGCACTAAAAAAACCAAGGACAACTTTATTTGTAGACCATATGTCTCCCAAATATACATCGAAGGCACTCTCGTCCTTCCTAAACACATGGGCTTCACCCCCTACTACATCATTAAAGGAAAATTTTACCCCCTGCAACTCTTTTACAATTATACTCTCTTTACACACTCTCTTTAACCCTTCAACACACACTATCATTCCCTCATTATCATATTCTATTCCCCATAAAATCTCATTATCACTACCCCTGTTTACATAATCATTTTCTAATATCATACTTTTATTTATTTTGTCATAATTTTCTTCCCCACTTACCTTATCTTTGTGTATATCTAATTTGTCTACTCCCTTCTTATTTTCTAACTCTATTTCGTCTAACCGTTCACGTATCTCATTTAATCTTTTGTCAATGTTACAATTTTGTTTTTTAATTCCATTAATGTCATTTTTCAAATCACTATTTTGTTCTTTCAATTCGTTAAATTTCTCATCAGATTTATTATTTTGTGTTTCAAAAAGTGTTTGCATAATCTTTACAATCTCATTTTCTTCGGTTTTTCTATTTACGATTGGTGTTGATTGATCGCCTTCGCTCATAATTTGCGATTCAGTAATGCTTATTTCACTACGGTTTGCCATATTGAGAAGAGAAAAGAGCACAAAAAATAAAAAAAATTCTTGTTTAACTATCTTTGTTTCAATTTATACTAGCTCTATATATATCTAATATCACCACATAACCTATAATCATGGTATAACTTATTATCTACGTACCAGGTATATCTTATGTATCACTTCCTTTTTTCCGACAACCCTCCGTCTCTGACTCCGGCTTATTGTATAAAACTTTTATTTATATCAAGTCACCAGTTCGGGCGGCATTTGTTAACTTTCAAAACAATATACAAATAATAAGTCCCTAGTTCTGGGCGACATCGGTTAACTTTCACTCTCTTGTTTTTTATAATAATAATAATTCTGTATTTTGTTTGTTTTGATATCTTACCTTTCGGTACCATATTTATCGTATATGTCATACTAATTCGGCGGCCATCTTGTAGTGCCAACCTCATGATTCGATAATTTTACGTAAGGGTCCCAGGATTCGATTAAGCGATCATCAGAGACAGGACGATTGTTCGGAATAATTAAATCAAACAGCGTATTATATATATAGTTGCTTTTTAATGACATGGAAAATCAAGATCGACATCAAAATCAACAAAACAAAATGGAATACTTATACTCAAATTAACAAAATGGCGGCCACAAGTTCCGCTATATTACTATTATGTTATTTTCCATTATTCATGTGTTAACTTCATTATGAAATTTATAATAAATGTAACTTTAAAAGAAATTGCAATTATTATTTTCAGATTGATAATTTCTTACATCTAAAATGACACAAACCAACGTCTCATAAAATATTACTTAAATGTACCGGTACGGTCTGACACACACTCACACGCTCTCATTTCGCCAATAGCGATTTACTCATACATTTGAATTTTGGGTTTTTTGAGCTCAATTTAGATAAGAAAGACTACTACTACTCTCCAGCACTACAGCCCATGGTGAGCCTTGGCCTCCGCTACGACCCGTCTCCACTCATCTCTGTCCACTGCCTTCAGTCTCCAGTTCCTAATGCCCATCTTTCTTAGATCTTCTTCCACATCCTGCTGCCATCTTCTTCGAGGCCTTCCTCTTCTTCTTTTGCCCAGTATCGTTCCACTTAATATAGTTTTGGGCATCCTCGTAACATTCATACGGAATACGTGTCCCAGCCATCTAATTCTAGCTGATTTTATGTGTCTCACCAGGTCTTGTCCACCGATCAACTCATTTATTTCACCGTTATTTCGGATCCTATACATGTTCCCTTCCTTCACCGGTCCAAATATCTGTCTCAAAATTCTTCTTTCAAAAATTCTTAGTGCACTTATATCCTTATTTACGAGAGTCCATGTCTCGGATGCATAAGTAACAACAGGTCTGATCAGTGTTTTGTATAACATCAATTTGGTTCTTGGAGTTAGAAGCTTTGATTTCAGCAATGATTGGTTTGCATAGTAGGCTCTATTGCCGGTTATGATTCTATTTACTATTTCACTGCTCACTCAGTTTTCATTATTCAGAATCACACCTAGGTACTTAAATTCTGTAACTCCTTGGAAACAGTAATGGCCTGTGTGAAGGTCTAGCAGTTCTCTATTTTCCTTCGCAGACACTTTCATGTATTTTGTTTTAGCCTCATTGACTTCCAAACCAATCCTGCTCACTTCCCTCTCTATTTCAATAAAGGTGTCTTTTAATATATTTTTGTTCCTGGCTATCAGCACAATATCATCCGCATATGCTCCTAGTTGCCTCGTCCTTTTGAAGATGTGTCCTCTGAAGTCTATCTTGTTTATAGCATAGTGTAGTGCCAAGTTAAAGAGGGTCGCAGATAATGCATCACCCTGCTTTACTCCAGTACCAACGGTAAAATCTCGGCTTTTGTTTCTTCCCAGAACTACTTTACCCCTGGAATCGTTCAGACTGAGCAGTACCAGTCTCACAATCTTTTGAGGTACTCCTAATTCTTCCAGTGCTATTCGCAACATTATTCGATTTACACTATCGAAGGCTTGCCTGAAATCTATAAACAGTATATGGATGTCAATACCATACTCGAAACATCTTTCGAGTGACTGCCTCATGACGAAAATTTGATCGACTGTGCTCCGGTCGGCTCTAAATCCACTTTGATGTTCACTTAGGATTTCCTCTGCATATACATTTAGCCTATCAAGGAGAATCGTGGACAATATCTTATAGACACAGCTTAGCAGTGTTATGCCCCTATAATTGGTGCATACAGTTTTATCTCCTTTTTTAAAAACTGGGCATATTACTCCAGTCTTCCAGTCATTTGGCATTGTCTCTTCCTCCCATACACTACATACTATATCATGAATTTGTGCAGTTAGTGCTCCACCGCCTTTTTTGATCAGTTCAGGGCTAAGCTGATCTTCGCCAGGCGCTTTCCCGTTCTTTAGTCGATTAATTGCTCTTCTCACTTCCTCAACTGAGGGAGTTTCTACATATGGTTCTGGACCTATTCTTACATTCTCTTCTACAGTCTCCATTGTGTCAGGCTTATTTAATATTTCTTCAAAATATTCAGCCCATCTGTTGAGGATCAGCCTGTCTTCTGCTATTAGTTTTCCATCTTTGTCTTTGCAGATATTTAGCTTTGGTTGGTAACTTCTGTTTATACTTCTTACCTCATTATACAGGTTTTTTGTTTTCTTCTGTTCTGATAATTCCTCTATTTTGCGCACCTTCTCCTTCATGTATTCTCTTTTTTTCTTCTTACATAAATGGTTTGCCTCGCATCTGCTAGCTCTATATCGGTCACTATTCTGTCTAGTGTTTCTCTCCAACTTTTTCCTTCTGTATTCATTCTTTCTTTGTATAGCTTCTCTGCACTCATCATCAAACCATTCAGACTGTTTTCTCCTTTTCACACCTATCTCTCTAGCCGCCTCTATAACAGCTTCTTTCATGTTTGCCCACTTTTCTTCAATATTATTGATTTCCTTATCAAGTTTGTTAGCTATCATTAGTTGGTATTGACCACAACACTGACCATCTTTAAGTTTATCGACATCCCATTTCATTCTTTTCTCTCCTTTATCTTTTTGGATCATAGCTAGCTTTTCTCTTACCACTGCTCTCACCAGATAGTGATCAGTATCACAGTTTGGACCTCTCATTGCTCTAGTGTCTACTACAGAGGTTGCATGTCTTTTGCTAACAAGAACATGATCAATTTGATTCATTAGATCAGTCCCAGGGGCTCTCCATGTCCCTAAGTGGATTCTTTTATGATCAAAACAGGTGCTTTTTATGATCATTCCGCATGCTGTAGCGAACTCTGCAAGCATTCTTCCATTGTCACTGGATTCATTGTGCAGGGAGAATTTCCCAGCAACGCCCTTCAGAAAATTCTCTTTTCCAATCTTAGCATTAAAGTCCCCCAGAATGATAACTAAGTAGTATTTTGGGACTGCTCCATACACTCTTGTTAATTTTCCATAAAATTCCTCCTTCTCTTCATCTGATTTATCCTCAGTTGGTGCATGTACTGATATGAGTGTTATATTTCTGAAATGGCCTTTCATTCTTAGCTTGCATATTCTATCAGATATTGGTTCAATTCCAAAGATAAGAAAGACTGGAATATATAATTTAACTTTCCTGGATATGCGTTGTAGAGTTTAAGCTGTCCTCAGATGTCGATCATGGTCAGGCAGGTGTTCGGCCGAACGTCCCATGTGTCTTCTTGGTTACACTGACTTTAGCTTACATTTTGAATAGTTATGTAATTATTTCTGTCTAATGGTTACTATTTCATGTTAACACATTGATAATTTGACAATGAAAACACTTTCGCTGGCAAAAGCTGCCGGCGATTTTCACAGCGTGTTGACGCCTTGATGGTCTGATGCTGACTGGGGGGATGCAAAGCACATTTTTTGCGTATGTGTTAGCGCATCCACGTCATTGTCTTTTGTTTCAATATGGCCCACGCCCTGTTGTCATGTCATTGTTGTTATGTCATCTTTTTATTTTTAATGACATCCCACCTTATGGACCAATGAAAATGAATATTGAGAGTCTGTCTTCTCTTATACCGCCATTGTATATGTTCGGCTTCACACGTCTGCTCCTGACCTTGGAATCGTTTCGCTCTGCTGAAATCTGCGTCGTGGTCTTTTTACAAAGGGAAATCGTCCTACCCATGTATGTGTGTGTAAAACAATAAAATACAATAATTTGCTACCACTCATACCATAAATCCGACATCAGGATTTTCGTACTGTCACACTGTTTTACATTAATAGTCATTGTTTACTCACAAAAAATCATTTCTTTCATCAAAATTTAGTCTGATATTATTCCAACACTTCATTTTTGTTTATATTTATTATATTATCTTTTTTAATATAATACCCATTTATACCCAGGTAAGTGCTTATTCTCAAAATACTCGTCATTTGCTACTGTGCTGTTTACTTTATAAGGTAAGTCTTTATTTTATTAACTCTCTCTCTACTTATACTTTGTCTTAACTCTTCATGATCTCTGTTCACCTTCAATATTCCTGCCTCTCTCTCTCTCTCTCTCTCTCTCTCTCTCTCTCTCTCTCTCTCTCTCCCTCCCTCCCTCCCTCCCTCCCTCCCTCCCTCCCTCCCTCCCTCCCTCCCTATTTTTTGAACGTATAAGGGCCACTCACTACGCTTGGCGTGGCAGTAAGCTCGAAAAATCCTGCCTATTTCCCTCATGACTCTCTCCGCTTGGTTGGACTGCGGATGATATACTGCGGTGTGTTTTGGGATGATGCCTTCCCATCCTAGAGTCTGGCACCATTACTGATGAACTGTGGTCCGTGGTCTGATAGTATTACTTTCGGCTTTCCGATGTTGACCATGTAGTCGCGTGTGATTTTCTCACTCAGCACCTTACTTGTCGCTCTCTTCACGCTGTATAATCTGACATATTTTGAAAAAGTATCAAGCACTACGAAAATATACATAACACCGCCCCTACCCTTTGGCAATGGGCCATACAAATCTACTGCTACTAAGTCAAATGGTTTCTCAACCTTAATATAGTTCAACTCCCCTTCTAACCTATAATTCACCACTTTAGATTTTTGGCATAGTTCACAAATTCTAAGTACTTTTCTCACCTGCCTTTCCATATTTCTAAATATACAAGATTCTCTCAATACACTCACACACTTCTTTGCCCCAAAATGGCCATACCTATAGTGACAGTCCCACACTATTTTTTCTATCAGTCCCTCCGGTATAACTAACCTCCAATCCCTTTCTCTCCCCTCTACTCTTTTAAATAAACTCCCATTAAATACTTGAAAATACTGTTTATACCCAAATTCATCTAACTCCGACTCTACACTAGCTATGATTTTGTTTAATTTATTATCTGCTCTCTGCATTAGGTTTATGTCTTTTAGCTCCTCCCCAAAAAGTCTATCTTCCCTTGATAATCTGTAAATCTCTATTTCCTTAATATCTCTACCCGTTATATTCCTATCTGTGTCTACCCGTGATAGTGTGTCAGGCACCCAGTTCTCTACCCCCTTAATATATTCTCAAGAGAAATTATACTCTTGGAGAGCTAGCACCCACCTTGTTAGTCGACTGTGTGTGAGCTTACAGGTGTTCAAAAACGACAGAGCTTTGTGATCCATTCTAATAATGGTGGAACTTCCCAGCAGATATGTCCTGAATTTCTTGACTGCAAACACGATGCTGAGAAGCTCTTTCTCTGTAGTGGTATAGTTTATCTCGGCCGCCAGCAAGGTCCGACTAGCGAAAGCGATGGTATGATGTTCTTTATCGTCGTCGTCCTGGTATAGTTCGGCTCCTAGGGCTACATTGCTATCGTCCGTCTGTAAATAAAAATTGTTATTGAAATTAGGGTGGTTCATCAAAATCATGTTGGCAAACTTACTCTTAATTTCACAGAAAGCCTCCCTTTCGCTTCCCCCCCCCCCATCTCCATTACTTATTGTTCTGCAACACTGCACTGAGTCTCGCTGTAGTCTGGGCGTAGTTTCACTGGAACTTTCTGTAAAAGTTACATAAACCAAGAAAACTTTGTAGCTGCTTGATGTTTTTTGGCTCCGGAAACGTCATGATGGATTCCACTTTATCTGGATTAGCCCGGATTCCTGTAGATGTTTTGATGAATCCTAAAAAATGAATTTCCCTCTGTAAAAATTTTGATTTGTCCCAATTTACTGTTAGGCCTCCACGGTATAGCTTATCCAACACATATTCCAAATGTTCTACATGCTCCTCGAACGTCCTAGAAGCTATCAGAATGTCATCCACATAGATGGTCAAAAATCTAAATAATTGTTAGGTTGTAAAATTTCATCAAGGCACTTAATAAAACTGGCTACGCTGGTGTTCAACCCGAATGGTAGACGAGTGAATTGATAGTTCTTCCCGTTAAATAAAAATGCGGTATACTTGCGGCTACTTGGTGCTAGTGGGACCTGCCAATACCCGGCTGTCAAATCCAGTGACGTCATTTATTTTACTCCACTAAACTTCTGGAAGATCTCTTCAATTGCTTCAGGTGACTCCTTATCAGGAATAATAATTTGATTAATTTTTCTTGCGTCCAGACATAACCTAACTCTCCAGTCTTTCTTGTGACTACTACTAAAGGGTTGGAGTAGGTCGACACCAATCTCTCTATAATACCCCCTTCTAACATCTTGTCCAACTCTTAACTGTACAGCTCTCCTCTTTGAATATGGTACCGGATAACTTCGTTGTACGTAGGACGCATGTTCCTTCACCTTTAATTCGCATTCATAACCTTTTGCCCTTCCTGGTTCCCCGGCAAACACTCCCCTAAAACCCTCTACTACCCGCCACAATGCTTCACGTTGAGAACTCCCTATCATGCCACCCTCACTACAAAATTTAACCGTTCTATCCTCCCATATTCGCATCTCACTCTCATCACTCACTTGCTCTCTGCATATATTCATACTAACCTCCGTGTCCCTATCTATAACCCGATTCGGTATAACCCTTATTCCCAAAATTTTCACCATATCTAACACCCGCTCGAAATTAACCGTTATCTGTTTACCTTCGTTATTTATTTCTAATATTCTCTTTTTAAAATTGATTACAGCATTGTCCTGATCAGAAAATCGTTACCTTATATTACTTCTAAGTTTAATCCCCTTACCACTAAGAATGTATTGTTCATAGATCTCCCCATTTATTACTATGTTCAATTGGACTTGTTTGGTCACCCTTTTACTTCTAACATGCGTAATGCCTACGATGGTTACCCCCGCAACTTGCAAAGATGGAATATGTTTATTATTCTCCTTTAACTTATCTAATATGTGTTCTTCTATTACTGAAACTTCACTGCCAATGTCTATTAGTGTCGTAACTGGGTTACCTTCAATTTCCAGCTTTACCTCCGTCAACCACGCCTTTGGTCTAATTGCTCCCGTCTCCTCTTCCTCCATCAGCTCTGTAGACATATCCGTATGAATGATGTGATTCCGGTATATGTCTTCTTGGACCCCGCAGTCATCTATTGACAATGGCCAGGCCTCCTTTTCCATTGTCTTCCTCAGTTTTCCGCCTACTCGGCCGTACCTCCTGGTGTGTACACTCTCTCCGTTCTGTTGTTCGCTCCTCCATTTCTTGGTATTCCTGCTCGATCCTCCTCTGTTCGTTGATGTGGGTTGCTATATCTTTGTGGCGTCTGGTTCTGCTGACCTGGTCTCACCTTCCTGCATCTATAACAAAAATTCTAATTCTATTAGAATTATTAGGTGATAAAAAATTCTAATATGATTATTATCATCTATAATATCTATATCGGCATAATTTTCCGTTTGACACTCCACACATTTCCACATTGGATATTGTCTGTTCGGTTCCCGTCTGTTTTATGTAGTTCCATGCGCGGTCCTCCTTGCTGCGTATAACTCCGTCCGCTGTTCGTATTTGATTGGTGTGGACGTCTGCTGACTTCCCGGTCTCGAATATTCTGAAAAACATCTAACATACTCTCTAAATCATTTAAATTACCCACCTCTCTCGTCATTAAAGTGATTTGCACCTCTCTAGGTAGGTGTTTGCTGATATGCTGGACGAATGAATGAAACGGCAATGGCGGCTCTAAATACTTCGCCTCGTTGAAGAGTTTCATTACGTACACAGTGATATTGTTACTATGCCCCCCGAAATTCCCAGTTCCCATTATTCGGCTGCGCAATATTTCCTGCTCCTCTTCCGACCAATACTAGTTTTGGAATGCCTTTTCAAAATTTTCGTACCTCCCCCACTCGGTTCTATGCACTTCCGTCCATATTTCGGAATTTCCTTTAAAACATTTTAAAATTTTCTAAAGCTTCACCTCCTAACTATTACTGTTAAAATGATTGAACTCCCGTACTCTATTTAAAAACTGCATTGAATGTACTCTACGGTTCTCACTACAAAATGTTTTAAATTCTACTTCGTATTTCGCGTCGTGGGTATATATTATTCACTCTGCTACATTATTTGATTTTTGGCTTCCTACCACATGTACCTCATCTTTAATCTGAATATATTCCGTTCAATTATCTTAAATTTATTAGTACTATCACTTTCATATTTGAGGTAATTTTCATTTATAACCCCCACGTTTTCTTGTACAGACTGTACGTCTTGTTTACACTTATTTTCTATGTCAACAATTTTATTTTGAATATCATCATTATTCTTATTAATTGTATTCATGCACTTACTCTCTACTTCTACACACTGCTTTTTAATCTGTTTATCAATCTGGTCTGTTGTTTGTTTATTTACTTTAATAATTTTATCTTCTAGGTTATCTTTCAGTTCCCTGATCTGTTCGCTACACTTATAGTTTACTGACTCTAATATTTGTTCTTTCCAATTTTTAAAATTCATTTCAGTTTTTATATTTTGTTCTTCGAATTTATTATCGATCTTCTCGAATTTAACATTTAGATCACTCTGAAAACTGTCAAACTTACTATGGGTCTCAATTTTTTGTTCTTCGAACTTACTGTCTATGTTTCTGAAATTACTATTACTGTCAATTTTCTGTTCTTCTAATTTATCTGACATTTTATTCTGTTGCTTTAATAGCAACTGCATCATTGCCATTATGTCTTTATTTTCTCTGTTTTACTTTCGTGTCTGGTTGAGATGGGGGTTGACTGGACTGGTGAGCCATTTACGTCAACTGACTCGGTGGAACTTCCCTCGAGCTGGCTCACTGGAGTCGAGTGGACTCCCATCTCACTCATAAATGTCTCGTCAGTTATGCTGACTTCGTTATTTTTATCTGCCATTTTTAATTATTTATTTTCAAGAGGGTTGTTTATTTTGACACAAAATTCGTATTTTAACTACGTGTTGTTAATTACGCAACCTACACTCGTCCCTGATCACTGCAACCTCCGTTGAGCGTATTTCACGTAATTAAACACCCGCAAAAATCCTGGCAGGGACTCGCCAATTGTAAACTAACTGTCCTCCCTCAGTCATGCTGGTAGAGGTAGCACCTGTAATATACTCACCTGCTTACCTTCAGAAGAGCCCAGAGTCGCCAGAGTGTTTGTGGATGACACTCAACCCAAATAACGCATCTGACTTTTTAAAATCTCCCCTCAGAAGTTCCATGGTTCGTTTATGCGAAACTTTGGCTACAGTGATCAAGAACGCAATAGGCGCGCGCGAGCAGATTGCACAACACCTTTTGATTATCGAAAAATTTGTTTTAATGCACTATTTTCTTCTGAAACATTATTAATCATCTCTCTAATACATTACTGTTAATTCAATTGTAACTTAAAATCTTACTTCACTCACTCATTCACAACTTAGATTCACCAGTACCACGTGCATTCCATTACTTTCACTCTCTCCCAAATTAAATAATTATAATTACATTTCTTTTATTTATTTTTATAGCGCTTAATCATTCAGGGGCAATCAAATTCTATTAGTGGTATTTTAACAGGTACCTGTATATTTTTACAAACACTTAGCTGAATGTGCACATAATGGCTGCCTTCATCTACACCGCGTGTACATGGAGTCTGTTGTTTTCCAATTGCTGGGCCGAAAATTACTCCAGCGATGTATCTGTGGTTCTCACTGGCTCTGGTGGGTATCTTCTGCCATCCTGCTAGTAATTAATAGGTGATTTCTGACCTTCGATGAACTAAAGTTTTAAAACCGCACAACCAGACTTTTTTACGTCTGGCTGCGACAAGGTCCGTGTTCTAAGAGCTGCGAGATGCCGGATGCAAGTGCCACAGCTAACCAATTATTCGCTGCTCTCGGCTATTTGAATTTTCGTCGTCGCAACATAATTGTCTCACGTATGCATTATTTACTGTTCTTTATGATGCATTATCCTGTTTTGTGTGTGGTTCACATCATTGTTGAGTGACGGGCATAAATATAATATGACGTGTTATGCCGTATATGGTCACAAAATGATGTTAGATATGCGATTGGTTGTTGACATTGTCACACAGTTAATGTCTTAGGCCAGAATAAATATGAATCACCGTTGCTGCAGACCGCCCTTCAACTGGTTATATTCACTTTTACAACACTTTTATATATTTATTTCACAATATTATTGAATAAAATGACACCTACTCAGGATTGCCCCATTACAGAGTGTCCAACGGATCGTCAGTGTTGTTGAGAATGGCTGGCGGCGTGGGTGCAGATTCAACGGACCACAGGACAGCAGAAGTATTACGAAGCGACTGTAAAAAGAATATCATCAACAAGTAACAATAGACATTTTAAAACAAAACAGTTCAGATAAATTCATAAACCTTATTCAATTAAAATAAATATGAATAATTGATTACGATTGTTATTAATTCACTTAGAAACCTCTGATGATACTGATATTTTTCAGTGAAACGTGCGTCAGGTGTTAAAAAGAATATACAATATTATCTACTTGCAGAAGAAACAAATTCAAAACATCACAAATTAAAATAAAGTATTTGTAAAATTACAGATCATATTTAAATTTGTTTAAAATATACAACCTTACTCCAGATAACACACTATATTATTTCGAATATACTATGCCTAATATATGTTTTGTCACAATATATTCAAACACTTTTTGAAGTGCCACAAAATAGCATACAAAACTAACAAAAATAATCTACAAAAACTAAATAACCCACATAACAAAGATAATACAACAACCAATGGTATATACAAAAGTGAATGCCAAGATTGCAATACATGTTACATAGGGCAAACAAAAAACAACGGAAAAAACGTTATTTTGAACACCTAAACGCATACAAAAAAACAGAAATAAGTCTAATTTAGCCACACATGCAATAAACACTGGACATGAATTCCCAAACATAACCAACATGACACTAATAAAACATACCACACAAAGGCATCATAATGAACATTTGGGAAAATGTACAAACATAAAACACAAAACAAACTAATACCCGAACAAATACAAATCAGTACAAAACATGACACAATTTTCAAAGCACTCAACAACGAAAATACACAAAATACTAACACACACCACAAGCACAACAATAAAACCAATTTAAAGTACCAGAAGCGAACAGGAAGCCACAATAATAACCAACCAACACATATGTACTTCACCAGACACAAAATCCGTAAGGCTGAGGATGGGTACAAGATGGTACCCAAAACATGTTCCAAATAAGGAAAAAATGTCTTGAGGTAAAGTGATTATAAATATTAAATATATATATGTATATATTACAATAAATATTCCTACAACACATAGACACAAAAATACAAAATATTAAAAAATCACATGACCCAAATGGCATATGGATAAGGTATGTAGACGATGGGCTATATGTATCAAATAACAAAAACACAAATGCAGAGAACATACTGAAACAAATCAATTACATACATCCTAAAATACATTTCACAGAAGAAAAATAAAAACATAACAAAATCAACTATTTAGATATAACCATCACAAGATACACCAACCACATACAATATGCAATATATAGAAAACCAACTTCCACTAACATCATTATACCTAACCATTCTGACCACCCACCACAACATAAAATGGAAGCATTCTATTCGCTATTTAACAGAATGCACAAAATTCCCCTAAACAAACAAGAAACTGACAAAGAAAGAAATATAATATACCAGATTGGTTATGAAAATGGATACAATAAAAATACTGTGAACAAAATAGAAAATAAAATCAAATATAAAATAAAATCTGAACAATTAAGAATTAATCAAAATGAACAACACATAAATAATAACAACAACAAAAAATGAGCCACATTCACTTACATAAATAATAAAATGACAAAACTAACAAAACTATTTAAAAACACAGATATAAAAATAGCATACAAAACTAATAAAAATAAATTACAAATTCTAAATAGCTCACACAGCAAAGATAATACAACAACTAACGGTATATACAAAATTGAATGCAAAGATTGGAATAAATGTTACATAGGACAAACAAAAAAACAGCTGAAAAAACATTATTTTGAACACCTAAACGCATACAAAAAAACCAGAAATATATAAATCCAATTTAGCCACACATGCAGTAAACACAGGACACAAATTCCCAGACATAACCAATGTATCACTAATAAAACATATACCACACAAAGGCACCATAATGAACATTTGGGAAAATTTACAAGTATACAAACATAAAACACAAAACAAACTAACACCAGAACAAATACAAATCAATACAAAACATGACACAATATTCAAAGCACTCAACATCGAAAATACACAAAATACAAAAACATATACCACAATCACACACAATAATACAACTTTAAAATACCAAAGACCAATAAACAACCTTAATAGCAACCAGCAGCCAACACACAAATACTTCACCAGAAACAAGATCGCGAAGGCTGAAGATGAGAGAACAGGAACTCTCGAAACATGTTCCAAATAGAAAAATAACATCTTGAGGTAAATTTAATTATAAATATTAAATGTATTATATACATCAAGAAACAGACTGTAGCAGAAAGGATTGAATATATATATATATAAAACTCAGTATACATAAAAGATGCAAATTCGGCTCACTCCATATGTCCCTTTAGGATAAAAGGATTGATAAAATGACATGGATTACCTGGATGGTAGAATAGAAAAAGAATTGTTTATGATCCAGGAGGCGAATATGTGCACCTGATCTCTTGGATTGCTAGTATGCCATGTGTTGGTGAGGAAAGTCACTACTGCTGCTTGGTCGATGTCTAGATCCTGACTAAAAGTGGTCTGCATGTGCATGGTGAAAACATTCAATAGGACACGTGAGTTGATCTATGTGCATAATAAACAAAACTGGCTACATAATAATGTACATGCCCCAAAGTCGTGAACACCCAGAAATTGTACACAACATCTTCTAACCATCTTTCCTTGAATATCCTTGTACCCATAGGTTTTCATTCCATTACCTTCTTTATGGATTTTGTAATGAAAATGACAATTCAGTGTGTATTTAATATAACATGTCTCTGCAGGTGGTGATGAGTGTAGCCCAGCTTTACCATCATTTGGCACCTCGTAATGAAGTGTCTGTTGTGGCCAAGTCTTTGATACGCCTTCTCAGATCTCATAGAGAGGTTCAGTCAGTTGTCTTAAACTGTATTGCTTCCATTTCAACAGTCAGAAAGGTAAGTTAGAATACAAAATGTAATTTTGCAAAAGTATTTAAGAGTAAATTAATTCTCACACTGATTTGTACAATTAAATGGAAATCTCTAAAAGCTTGGTTGTTTTTTATATGTCATTTACTGTTGTTACCAACCTATCTTAACAAATTATGTATAGTTCAAATTGGAGAATCTATGATGAGTCCATGCGCACATGCACGCGCACGTGTGCGTGTGTGTATGTTTCATACTAATTATAATTCTGTACAAAATTTATCTATTCATTTTTGTTGTTTGCCAGTCTTTATTTTACATATTTTAACATTACAAATTTAATTTGTTTAGCCCCACGCTTTTGGGAGGCAATACTATAACAATACAAATTACAAATTTAAATGTATTTTAAATTGTGTAGTGGTATTGTTAGTACATTACTGATAACGTGTATTTATAAATGGAGTTTGGGTGCAATAGTAATAAGAGTAGTCATTGATTGAATTGTAACATGTTTTCATTAATTTATTCAAAAAAAATCACAAGTGTGTTTAAAATCGCATTTACTTCTCCATAAAATATTCATTATTGTTTGTTTAAACGTTTCTTTGTTGCAGTACATTCATCATAAAATAAATCTTATATCCTATATTAACAAAAGTATATGCTAAACATTTATTTGTTAATCTAAAATTTCTCGACTGCTCAGTCTGACTGTGTGCTTTATTGCAGTTTTGTTTTGTTTTCTGTATATATTTTTTTATTACCTTACTTTATGCATTGCATACATCTTAATGATTAATAAAAATTTTAATTGACTAAGAGAATTGTTATTCTTTTTATATAATTTCCAACTACGTTACTTTATGCATTGCGTGTAATATTACTCATTGATTACTTTACAAGCTTTAAATAAAAATTTACATTTACTAAATTAATTGTTAATCATCCAAGCAAATATTTAAATTAATGTTCATCATCAGAGAAAATTCTGATTGAATTTAAATTATATTCTCTTATCTCTGTCTACATTTTACATAACTTTTATTTATTTTAAAATTTTAAAGTGTCTTTTCAATGTCTTTATTCTCTCATTTACAAATTATAAATTGGTTATTTGTCACCTCGATTCTGTAGATCATACCCATGTCCTCCGTTGATCCATAGGTCCTCTTCTAATGGAGTTCCCTGCACGTTCTCCGGTTCCACTTGTCGTCCTTCAGTTACTCGTCCCTCATGGTCCCATCTGGTTGCTGTAGTGTAGAGTGATATGTTGCTCTGCACCAGCTGCTGTTGTCCTAGCAGACGCCTCTATTGCTCTGCATAGCGTTCCTCTGCCTGATGCGACCTCGTCGGTTGTCTTGAGTGCTGAACATTTGTGGTTGTAGACTTGTAGAGTATGTTCGATAATCGTATTTAAAATCAAACTAAGAGTTACTGTTTGATACTTGGATGAACGTATCATCCATCCGACTTTACAGTTTATTTAAAAATCGCGTCCATACTGAACATAGCGTCCCACCGCTTCTGAAGACTGATTGAGAGTAAAATTGGCTCAACTGTGCCCGTATTTATATTCAATCAAGAAACCACACCTGTTGGAACAGAATTCTGCATGTCGGAAATTGTTCGTGGCATCAGTTCCCCCACTATCGTCCAATTTCATATTTTCATACATTTCTGCCAATTGCAATGTCTGATGCAGATTTCAAGGTGTTCTAACATTGTCTGATTTAATTACACATATTCTGTGTAATTACCATCAGACTTGCATAATTCATGTA
Source organism: Magicicada septendecula (assembly GCA_034769895.1). Classification (NCBI taxonomy): domain Eukaryota; kingdom Metazoa; phylum Arthropoda; class Insecta; order Hemiptera; family Cicadidae; genus Magicicada; species Magicicada septendecula. The sequence continues at coordinate 366,985,668 of CM068375.1, forward strand.
ATTATCACGCTCTTAAAATCGCACAGAATTCGCACTGAACGTCCGTTTTTGCACTGCACATGTGTATTACTTTTATCCATATTTAGAAGTCTTTGCAATTTTTCTACCATTTATGGTTTGCTTATACTTAAATAAAACTATAATTTAGCATCTATTTGGGGTGAGATTGCAAACTTTCAGGCTTGAACAGGCCTCACGCACACACTCTGTTTACTAGTGTACACACTCTCAGTGACAATCGCGTGATCATGCGTGTTGATTCCTGCGTAAAAACTCAGCTTTCAATCTCACGCCTGCTTATTTATTACATATTTCTAAAATTAATCTAAATATTTATTTTATTTTAATAAATGCACAGTACAGCCTATGCTTGTATTGTCACAATATATTGTCCTTTATATATCTAATACATTTGCCACTCTTGTGTATGTTTTTGTCTTATTTGCCCTGATTTCTTTCTTTCCTCTTTTTTTTCATATTTTTCCCAATTCTTGCTTTTGAGGTTTGTTGTACTCGCTTTGCATGTTTTAAGGAAGACCATTGCAATTGTATGAACATTGATAGGACATTGTGTCAATTGGGATAACAACAGTAGATCAATTGTTATTATAGTGATTTACTTTTAAAATGTTTAATTGTTTCAAGTATATTGTTGCCAACTAATAACTAACATATGAAGGAATTTTTTTAAGAAACTTAAGGCAATAGGAAATCTCTATAATCTGGCCAGTGATACAACTTTTATAGATGTTTGTGAAAATCTTAAGAATTGGAAGGCTTAGATAAATGTTGTTCATATAGCAGACACAGAGAAGTTGCCTTATCATTATTGTTCTGGCATCCCAGTAGAGTTTGGAGGTGTTCTTCAACTTCTGTTGGTCCGCGTCAAGCTTAGGGCAGCAGAGTAAAGGTTGATTCACACTCAACAGTGAAGTGACCGTGGGGTGATCGGCACGTGCTTCCACCGACGAGGTTAAAAATATTCTTCTAGGAATTTTAAGGATGTTGTTTCCACTCGCCCGGCGCGTGACCGTGACAGTGCACTCAGTGCTCCCGCCGTCGCCATACCGTGATCGTCTGATTAGTTGCCGCCGATATTTTTCTCTTTCACGGCCGTGCCACTGGCGTATTTTTTAAGTTTTCCTGTTGTTTTTTGATCAAGGAACATGAATGACGAAAAACTTATTGAACTAGTGCGCAATTATCTCGTGCTGTATGATCTGTCCAATCCAAAATACATGGACACGGACTTCAAGAATACTCTCTGGAGTAAGATAGGAGAGGAAATGAAAACAACTGGTAAGTAAATACCTTTATATTTCTGTTTTTTATATATAAATTATTTTTAGGTCCACCTAGTTTTAGCGTAATGTTATTTTTTCATTTTGATAGGATTTAATAGGTATCTGTTCATCTGTTTCACACAGTGTACTTGAATAGCTATAACATTTTCTTATATCTAGTAGTACAGGAAAAATAGATATTATTCGGGAAAAATATTGCCCCGATACTTTCTTAAGCGAAAAAGGTAGATTTTGGCTTATATTTTATGAATCCAGAGAGTCCACAGCGAAATCGTACCTAGGGGTAGTTTTATAGGGGTCAGAGGGGTGAAAATACTGTTGTCGGGGAATAACATTTTAATGGTTAATTTTATAAAAAAACTTTCAAACAAAATTCCGCGTATTTTGGTTTTTTGGATGACTTTTTACGACGAAAATTGAGGGAAATATGAATTTTTAAAAAGTAGCTATTTTTCAAGATTTTGAAATAACTCAATTTTGGGTGTGCGCTGTTTGTATGCCAATTAAAAAATAATTCGTTTATCAAAAAACAAAAATACGCATTCTTAAATTTTTAATTCTCTACAATTTAAGCCTTTATTTATCCCCATATGACAAAAATTGATAAATATACGAAATAAAAAAAAATATGTATATATATATAGGCCTATATATTCTAACTTTTTTTGCTAGAGTCCGTTTCTTATGGGCTCATGTTATATTGCCCATATTATAAAATGGCAATGCCCATGATACATAGGACAAACAAAAAAGCAGCTGAAAAACATTATTTTGAACATCTAAATGCTTAAAAAAAAAAAAAAACAGAAATATATAAATCCAGTTTAGCCACACATGCAATAAACACGGGACATGAATTCCCAGACATAACCAATATGACAATAATAAAACACATACCACACAAAGGGACCATAATGAACATTTGGGAAAATTTACAAATATACAAACATAAAACACAAAACAAACTAATACCCGAACAAATACAAATCAAGACACAATTTTCAAAGCACTCAACATCGAAAATACACAAAATACTAATACACACATCACAATCACACAAAAATACCATTTTGAGATACCAGAAACCAACAGGAGACCACAATGGCGACAGACCAACACATAGTGTGACTTGCTAATCAATCACATATATTACCCGCTACAATAGGTACTTCACTAGATGCCGAATCGCGAAGGCTGAAGATGAGAGCACAATAGATCTCGAAACATGTTCCTAGTAAAGAAAATAAAATATCTTGAGGTAATTTCAATATAAATAATAAATATTATATATATATATATATATATATAGTTCAATCACTTTCTGCTACAGTCCGTTTCTTGATGTATATAATACTATAATATTTATGATTAAATTTACCTCAAGATATACTTTTTTCCTTTAGGAACATGTTTCGGGAGATCTTGTTCTCCCATCTTCAGCCTTCGCCATCTTGTTTCTGGTGAAGTATTTGTGTGTTGGCTTCTGGATGTTATTGAGGTAGTTTGTTGTTGTTGGTCTTTGGTCCTTTAAAGTTGCATTATTGTGTGTGGTTGTGGTATCTGTTTTTGTATTTTGTGTATTTTCGATGTTGAGTGCTTTGAATATTGTGTCATGTTTTGTATTGATTTGTATTTGTTCTGGTATTAATTTGTTTTGTGTTTTATGTTTGTAAATCTGTAAATTTTCCCAAATGTTCATTATGGTGCCTTAAACATATACCACACAAAGGCACCATAATGAACATTTGGGAAAATTTACAGATTTACAAACATAAAACACAAAACAAATTAATACCAGAACAAATACAAATCAATACAAAACATGACACAATATTCAAAGCACTCAACATCGAAAATACACAAAATACAAAAACAGATACCACAACCACACACAATAATGCAACTTTAAAGGACCAAATGTAGCGTGTCAATTTTGGGTCCTTTTATTTTTTTTACTTCCATATTCCTTAAGGAATGGAAGTATGGTGATGGCAAAAAAAATCGTGTTCGAGATTATTGCAGATTCTGATTCTACTACACTCAAAACATGAAAAAAAGTCGTTTTCCGAAAAGTGTCTGTGTGTCTGTCTGTCTGTGTGTCTGTCTGTCTGTGTGTCTGTCTGTCTGTGTGTCTGTCTGTCTGTAGATTTTTTTTCTATGGCAAACGATAACTGCCGCAAATTCAAACAGAATCAAATAATTTTTTGCATACAGCCCGGTTTTGCAGAGTTCTCGCGACCTATTGTTTTTGGTGAAGATCGGTTGAGGGAAAGGGGTAGTTTACCTGCAACGGTTTTTTTTTAGCAAGGGTAATTTTGTTTGTTTGGCAAACGATAACAGCCGCAAATTCAAACAGAATCAAATAATGTTTCGCATACAGCCCTGAATTGTAGAGTTCTCAAGACCTATTGTTTTCGGTGAAGATCGGTTAAGGGAAAGGGGTAGTTTACCTGTAACGTTTTATGTTTTAACAAGGGTATTTCCTATGGCAAACGATAACAGCCGCAAATTCAAACAGAATGAAAAGATTATTTGCATACAGCCCTAAATTGTAGAGTTCTCAATACCTTTTGTTTTTGGTGAAGATCGGTTAAGGGAAAGGGGTAGTTTACCTACAACGTTTTTTTAACAAGGGTATTTTCTATGGCAAACGATAACAGCCGCAAATTCAAACAGAATCAAATAATTTTCTGCATACAGCCCTGATTTGTAGAGTACTCAAGACCTATTGTTTTTGGTGAAGATCGGTTGAGGGGAAGGGGTAGTTTACCAGCAACGTTTTTTATCATGCGTATTTTCTATGGCAAACGACAACTGCCGCAAATTCAAACAGAATCAAATAATTTTTTGCATACAGGCCTGGTTTGTAGAGTACTCGCGACCTATTGTTTTTGGTGAAGATCGGTTGAGGGGAAGGGGTAGTTTACCTGCTACGGTTTTTTTTATCAAGGGAAATTTTTTTTTTTTGGCAAACGATAGCCGCAAATTCAAACAGAATCAAATAATGTTTCGCATACAGCCCTGAATTGTAGATTTCTCAAGACCTATTGTTTTTGGTGAAGATCGGTTGAGGGAAAGGGGTAGTTTACCTGCAACGTTTTTTTAACAAGGGTATTTTATATGGCAAACGATAACAGCCGCAAATTCAAACAGAATCAAATAATGTTTTGCATACAGTCCTGATTTGTAGAGTACTCAAGACGTGTTGTTTTTGGTGAAGATCGGTTAAGGGGAAGGGGTAGTTTACCTGCAACCTTTTACGTTTTATTTTCTATGGCAAACGATAACAGCCGCAAATTCAAACAGAATCAAATAATGTTTTGCATACAGCCCTGATTTGTAGAGTACTCAAGACCTATTGTTTTTGGTGAAGATCGGTTAAGGGGAAGGGGTAGTTTACCTGCAACGTTTTTTTATCAAGCGTATTTTCTATGGCAAACGATAACAGCCGCAAATTCAAACAGAATCAAATAATTTTTTGCATACGTCCCTGAATTGTAGAGGTCTCAATGACTTTCGATTTTGGTGAAGATCGGTTAAGGGGAAGGGGTAGTTTACCTGCAACCTTTTACGTTTTAACAAGAGTAAAGTACTTGAAAATTTATTTAAACTTTTTGAAACAATGGTAATTGTTAAAAATACAATAATTTTGTTGCCAGGCAATAAAATTATAATTTTTTCATTTTAATTTAATATAATATTTTTCATTTAATACAGCAATAAAAAGGCAGGTAAGACACAGCCTGTCTGTTTGGGTGAAAATGATTTTAAATATAAATCTTAGAATATGGAAGTCATGTATGGTTCTCCATACCGATATTTAGTATGGGGCATTGGTATTTTTATTTATTTCGTTTTTGTGCCGGAGTTTTATTTAAACATTGTGAAATTTCATATTACGACCAAGATTCATTTCATTATAGCAGAACGGTGTTGAGAAACAGTGTTTGGGACAAAGGCGATACGCAATTTCCATTGTGTAATGCGGCAAAGGAATTTGCTCCTCCACGAAATTCTAAGAACTTTGTACTTGTGTGGCAGTGTACACACGCCACTACTCGAGCACACGCACGAAGGGACGCTCTCGACAAAAAACCAAGATGGCTAGAGCGCAAATATATTCATCATCTCTTCATCGGTCATCCGGAAACACTGCTAAAGCCCCGCCTACTGTTAATGACATCAGCAGAGCCGAAGTCAATATTGTCCTCTGGTCACCCACATATACCAGCTCTATTCCATGCATAAAGTGGTTACCACACAACAATTAAGCATGAACGACGAAGTAAAGCAGGTGGCCGTGAATACGCTGTTCCGCCCGCTCAAAAAAAAGCACATCCAGTTCGTCACTGATTGTGTCGGCGCCGACACGTGAGCTAAATATGCTCATATAATTTCATCAGTATTTGATAATGCAAGTGAAGTAGTTATTTTCTAAAACCAGTGACAGGATGGGAGGAGAGTTGTAGAACACTAACATTTAAATTCGGAATTCAGTTTCGTCCCTTTCTGAGACATTTTCGACCTGCCGCGGGCTGGCCACGAGGTCACAGAAGAACGCGTTGCCGGTAGTGATCTAAAATCATGTATTCAATCGGGTAATTGGGGTTTTATAATGGAATGTGAGTAGTGAGTGTGCAATGCTGGGCTGTTCTGTGTTTGTGTGTAAATGAAGTGTATAATTATCAATGATAAGGTAAGCCATAGTGAGTAAGTTTAATTACAAGTAAAGTGCCCGAGTTGCACCACATTTGAAATATGTAAAAAATCTATGTTTGGAGAAAAAGTATAAATGCCATAGTTGATCATTAAAATAATTATTTCTCTTCCTAACGATGTGTAGAGTTAGTTATTTCGAGAACCTTTGAAACATATGTTTGTATCTAGCGTTCGTACGAAAGGATCCTGGCCCGCACAAAACGAAACTTTCCAGGTAGGTGGAAGTTATTATAATAAAATATTAATATAGTTATTTTTTTAATGGATTAAGAACATCTCAATGGCTTCCGATACAGGGACAGTTTATTAATTAAAATATTAAAGACCGTACCTATAGTAAAGATACAAACATGTGTTTGAGGTTAGCATAGCAAAATAATATTATATGACAAAATTTAATTAATTACATTATTTACTTAATGAATTTATTTGATCAATTCATTTAATTTAATCAATTATAAAAATGTCAGATAAAGAAAATAATGTAAATGAAACGACGAGTGTCGAAGTTTTCGACAACTCAAACATTAGTAACTTTGAAGCACACTCGACTCCAAGTGCGAGTCAGAATGAAATAGAAATAAGTGAAACAGAATCAAGAATTATGGATGAAGGAATTCATTCAACGCCAATTCAGAATAAAAACTCAGATAACAATAATATGATGAAATATTTATGTAGCATGGTATGTAGTATGAAAGAGAGTTCAGACAAGCAGCAGGCGATGTTAGAGTTAAAATTCAGTGAACAGAAGAGTGATTCTGACGCTAAATTCAATATGTTAAAAAATCAGAATAATGAGTTGAAACATGAGATGCAAGAATTAAATAAATGTTTAGAAAGTACTAATGAAACAATAAGAACCAGCTTGAATAAATTAGAACAGAGTGTTGAGCGAATGGGAGTACATGTGATGAGTACAGAGAAAAATAAAACAAATGAAAATTGTAGTGACAAACGTAAGAATATGATACCAGATAAAGAGTTAACTAATAATAACAATAATGTCAAACATAACGAATGTAATATTGAGAATAATAATGTGTTTGAAGAATTGGTATCAGAAAGTGATACGGTGAAACTAAATAATGAAAGTACTGATGAGTTTGTGGAATGTGATGATGAGATGTTAAGGTGTGTTAGTGAGTTAGAGAGAGAGAGGAAAAATAATGTTGTAGTAGAGTGGGGGCAGAGGGGAAATTTTCCCTTTATTATTTATGATGTTTATGATGAGGATTTAAGGTGGTCACAAGTGTTGTTGTTGGGCAAGAGTCCCGTATTGATAGATGAATTGAGGGGTTTATTTTTGTTGAGTAGTTGTGTACCCTCTGTCCGGAATAATTGTGAGAGTGTGGTGTTGTGTTATGAAGAGAGAGAATTAAACAGAGAATTGTGTGTGGAGAAAGTAACCGGATTGTATTTTTTGAATAGAAAGTATGAAGAATGGAATGAAAGTTTAAAAGTATATTGGAGTAACAATGATTATAACGATTTGACTAAAATAAGTAACCCGATAGTGAATGAATTTAATGACGGAGACTTGACAAAAATACCTAATGTAGACCGGTTTAATGAGTATTTGAATAAGTGGAATGAGTTTAGTTTGCATGGTTACAACACACAAAACAGTCATTTGTGTGGTGATAAAATTGAACAATGTTATGTAGAACCAAGGTTAATTTGGGACGATGGAGGGTAAACTATTAAAACAATAAAAGACAGTGTAAACATTATGTTTTATGGGTTTTTTACATGGCAGAATGGGACAATGAAGTGTGGAAAAAACTGAACAATTAATAACAAGAGTTTGTAAATAAAATAGTGAATTTATTTGTGTGCATTGTGGAATGTTAAGTGAATAATGTGTGTACGTAAGATGATTGTTGTGATAATAATAATAATAATAATATTTTGCAATTTAAATAAATAAATACCAGAATTAATTTTGAAAACGGTAATTGATTAATTGTAATTGTTTCGATAACTATATAATTTATATTTTTTGGTAATTAATTTAATTAAAACAATTTGATACATGTTAAATATTTTGATTGATTATTTAAAGGTTATATAATTGAATTTTTGTTTGAAGTCAAATGGTTTTATGAGATGAATTTTGTAATTAAAGGCATTGTTGGATGTAAACCAATTTTTGTGTTAAATGTTACAGAGATGAGGTGAAAGGTATTGTGATATGGTGATTGTTTTGTGTGTATATCGTGTTAAATGGATTGTAAGTATGAAAATTTTATAATCATGTATAACAAAAAAGTTTACAGGTGTAATTGAGATTCTAATTCAGTAATAAGAGGTTTATTTGAAATATTTGTGTTCAACAAAAAGGATAAGTAAAAAATTTTTTTTATAATAATAACTGAAAGATAATGGAATTTATAATAAATCTTGATAATAAATTTTGAAAATTTTAAGAAAGTCCAATGGTAAAAGGTTATGAATGTGTTAAATGATTAGGGATGAAAATATTATATGATAATGTATATCAAATTTTAATTAGTTAGTTAGTAAGTTGCTATTGCGGGGTTGGCCTGTGCTCCCGTATATAGCGAAATGGGTTGGGGGTAACAGAGAGTGTTACCCCCATCGGAGGCCAAAATGGCGAAAATGTGCGGCACACCTTATTCGTGTAAATTAAAATTTACACGCCGCTAAACGACCGTGTCGCACATAAAAAGATGATGTATAACAGGCAGTCAAATTGAAGTTTAGATTTCCCCGACTTTTCGGGCGGTTACTGCCTTACCAGCACTAACCGTGGTTTTGGCTAGCGGCCAGCTATGGTCATATCAAGTCCCTTGACCATAGCTGACTTGAAATTGGTATATATTAGAAATTCAATGGGGGGAGAAATTAGGGGAAATCTCCGGAAACTATGAAACAGCGGCTGCCACTCTGCCCGCTTGGGGGTAGCAAGACAGGTGGTAGACCCGCATTAAGGGCAAGTAATTATAGACCCGAACATGTTGATGTTCAATACTTTCAAATGTAATAGCGGAAACAAAGACACGGAGAGGTGAAACCTGCTCCAAAATATACAGTCTTTGTCGAAGCGCCAGGGCGCCACAGTCCTCCATAGTTTGAAATAGTGTGTGTGGCTGGGAGGTGGCTCAGTTGAGCCACGAATGTAAATTTTATAACATAACATTTTCTAATTCAAATTTTGATCGAATAAAAATGCTTGTACTCTGTTCAAGTAACTAACTGCTTAGATATTTAATATGAGGTGTTCATCACATGCTATAATTTTAAATGTATTATTTTATTGTTGTACGGTAGATATAGGTATTGATAAAATATGTGTTTTCATGACATGTGTATGCTTTAAATTAAGCCAATGATTAAACGCCTGGCAGGCAATTAACATAATAGAAGTGAGTAGAAATAAATATGTATATTCCATGTAATTTGTTCAATTTTGAGATGTGTTTTTATTATGTTAGGAGATCAGCTGATCAGCAATAACATGTCACTGGTATATTGGTTATAAATGTTCTAAGTAATTGATGTTCAATGCAATGTTTTTAATGTATTACAGATGTTTTAAAGTAACGATACCAATAATTTGATAAAAGGAGAAATAAAGGAATAATTTATGCAGGGTAACAAGAGATAATTTTGGGTGATAAATATTTTTTGGGACATGTAGACCTGCCCAAGTTGAAGTCGAAGTTAAAGTTGAAATAGTAGAGATGATATAATGTAATGTTGTTCTGAAGTAATGTATATTATTGAGTTTTGAGAAGTATTGACGTTGACACAGTAGTAGTGGAGAATTTATGTAGAGTTTTGAGTGATATATATTTATGTTTATAATTAATGATGTTATTTTGTTGTATTTGTAGTAAGGTAATGAGATTGAGATTTTTTGGGGATGGCAATTTTGTATTAGGGGGTAGTGTATTGTAGGAGTCCGCAACAAGGGTTGGGACGGGATTAGGACCGATTTAGTGGGGACGGGGTCGCCTTAGGTAAAATCCAGGGGCCAAATAAGGGAATTGAGTTTTTGGGGTGGGGGAAACACGTATCCTATGTACAAAGGGTGAGAGTATTTTTGTTATGTATAGAGAGAAGGCGGCGAATTGTGTTAAATGATAAGTGGGGTTAGGGTGTCTTGATTAGTAGAGATTTTGATAGAGATGGGTGTCATGGGAGTTGAAGTTGATGAATATTAGAGTCAGAGGGGGAAAGATTATATATGTATACGGATCTAGTAGTACAGTCAATGAGAACAAATAATTTACATCACCCACAGTAGATTAGAGTAAGATTGTTGAATAAAGAGAGAGATTGATGATAAAGAATATAAAATTTTTATTTTTGAAACCAGTGACAGAATTTTGATAGAATTTGATAAGGTAAAATTATGGTGTTTATTTTAAATAATTTAAATGTCAATTTGATGATTATTTATATTAATATTTTGTTAATTTTAAATGTTTTATTTTGTATTGTTTTGTGCTTCCAGTTAGGATATTACAGATGTTGTATGTATTTTCAGAAAGTCTACATAACATATGTAGGTCAAGGGTTTTGAACTTGACCTAGTTCCGATCAGCTGATGAGGTCATACACCTACTAAGCTTGTATAGTAGGAAGTCAATTTTATTTGTTTGTTTAATTAATTTAAACCAACTTTTAAATATTTTACGTATAGAGGAAACGTTTAAATAAATTTAAATTTTTTTTTAATTTTATAATTTTTGGAAATTTTAATTTTTTGAAAAAAAAAACTTGATTTTTCGCCTGCCAGCGTCTGAATATGTTAGGCAATGATTATTTTATTATGTGTGTATTTAACATGTTTATTTTTATTGATTGATTGTATTGCATGGTACTATTAGACTATAAGTGATTACATGTTAGAGTAAGTATATGTTTTGATTAGAAGAAAGGTTTAAATTAATGCATTTTAAGTCGTTTAAAAAAAAAAAAAAAAAAATTTTTTGATAAAATATTTTTTTGAATTTTTAATAAATTTTAAAAGGATTTTTCTTAATTTTACAATGTGTTATGTCAACAGGAAATGTGAGTGTGTGTGAGCCCAGTATTTGCTAAAGGCAGCCCAGCTTGCATAAAAGGGGAACCATACCGGCTGAGGATCTGGAATAATTTAAGCCAGGGATGGAGGATTTTGGGGGTAGCATGTTAGAAGGTGAGGTGGGCGGTGGTACGAGTCTGTTCGATTTCTCGGTGTTGGGATCTCTTACGGAGAAGTCCAGTGATCTCGTTCAGATGAGTCCATGGTCACTGAACCAGGGGGGTCGTGTACCCATGTCGATTAAGAACAAGGGGGTTGTTGGCACCAGTTCCTCACCGGTCCTCTTCGGGGTTTATCGATGAGATTTCTTCTGTTGTGAACAGCAGAATTCTCATCGAGGGGGTATTGTAGCATGTCAATTTTGGGTCCTTTTATTTTTTTTAGTATGGGGCATTGGTATTTTTATTTATTTCGTTTTTGTGCCGGAGTTTTATTTAAACATTGTGAAATTTCATATTACGACCAAGATTCATTTCATTATAGCAGAACGGTGTTGAGAAACAGTGTTTGGGACAAAGGCGATACGCAATTTCCATTGTGTAATGCGGCAAAGGAATTTGCACCTCCACGAAATTCTAAGAACTTTGTACTTGTGTGGCAGTGTACACACGCCACTACTCGAGCACACGCATGAAGGGACGCTCTCGACAAAAAACCAAGATGGCTAGAGCGCAAATATATTCATCATCTCTTCATCGGTCATCCGGAAACACTGCTAAAGCCCCGCCTACTGTTAATGACATCAGCAGAGCCGAAGTCAATATTGTCCTCTGGTGACCCACATATACCAGCTCTATTCCATGCATAAAGTGGTTACCACACAACAATTAACCATGAACGACGAAGTAAAGCAGGTGGCCGTGAATACGCTGTTCCGCCCGCTCAAAAAAAAGCACATCCAGTTCGTCACTGACTGTGTCGGCGCCGACACGCCAGCTAAATATGCTCATATAATTTCATCAGTATTTGATAATGCAAGTGAAGTAGTTATTTTCTAAAACCAGTGACAGGATGGGAGGAGAGTTGTAGAACACTAACATTTAAATTCGGAATTCAGTTTCGTCCCTTTCCGAGACATTTTCGACCTGCCGCGGGCTGGCCACGAGGTCACAGAAGAACGTGTTGCCGGTAGTGATCTAAAATCATGTATTCAATCGGGTAATTGGGGTTTTATAATGGAATGTGAGTAGTGAGTGTGCAATGCTGGGCTGTTCTGTGTTTGTGTGTAAATGAAGTGTATAATTATCAATGATAAGGTAAGCCATAGTGAGTAAGTTTAATTACAAGTAAAGTGCCCGAGTTGCACCACATTTGAAATATGTAAAAAATCTATGTTTGGAGAAAAAGTATAAATGCCATAGTTGATCATTAAAATAATTATTTCTCTTCCTAACGATGTGTAGAGTTAGTTATTTCGAGAACCTTTGAAACATATGTTTGTATCTAGCGTTCGTACGAAAGGATCCTGGCCCGCACAAAACGAAACTTTCCAAGTAGGTGGAAGTTATTATAATAAAATATTAATATAGTTATTTTTTTAATGGATTAAGAACGTCTCACAAAGACCAACAACAACAAACTACCTCAATAACATCCAGAAGCCAACACACAAATACTTCACCAGAAACAAGATGGCGAAGGCTGAAGATGGGAGAACAAGATCTCCCGAAACATGTTCCTAAAGGAAAAAAGTATATCTTGAGGTAAATTTAATCATAAATATTATAGTAATATATATATGTATATATTATAACATTGCCAAACCCTGATCACATTTGATATAAAAAAGTATGTAAAAAATGCCAAGAAACAATATATTTTGATAGATAAATGATAACGAGAATGAAAGTAGTAAATATAATCAATAGTGAAGGAGGAAGAATACAACCAAAGGTGGTCACAAAACAAGAAAATACGAACTAGACTGACAGACAACTGACATTGACCCAACCCCAGAGATTGGCCAGATATTAACCAAAGTAAAGCGAGACAAGAAGACAGTGAAGAAAAAAGGAAAAGAAAATAAAAAATTACATGGCCATAACAATTAACTCACAAGATTGTTTTAAAAGAGAATAATTTTTTATTATTGTTAATAAGTTATGTTTAAATTTTTATTAGTGGTAACTTGTAAATGACAGTATCTCAGCAATTGTTATACATAAAAAACCATGTGTAGATATGATTGTATGTATATCCTTATCTATAGGTGATGTGTCAGCTGTTATGTTTAAAATTACACTCATACAGACAGGGAATAGAAATGTGTGCGTGGTTCAATCAGAGAACAAATTGTATAGTCTACTATATACTTTGGAACTTTTACTAAGATTATTTCAGCAGTATGTATATTATTTCAGCATTATGTGTTTGAAAGTATAAGGTTTTGGAGAGTTTATTTATTCGCTAATATTATTGCTGTTGCTACAGATGTAGTATGTTTCAATTAACACAATATATTTTAACATTATTAAATTGTTGTTATTATTACTAATTATGACATTTCAGACCAATTTTTATCACTTTAATGACAATATATACAAAGTTATGTTTTGTTTGAAGGATGTATTTACAATACCATATTGTTTGCATATTATAAAATGATATGTGACAGTCTGAAGTTAACAAAAGAGACATGAACTCATTAGATACAAAAACTTTGTAATAATAGTGAGATCGTGAGAAATATAAGGGTAATTAGAGATAGGTAGGGAGTGACAAAGATGAACAGTGAAGTGATAAGTGTAATAAAATAAACAGCATATAATCTTAAGAAAAAAGAGTGAAACAAGTGTGACAAACCCAAAATATAATCACATGTTAAATGAGCAATTAAGTTAAGTATATTAGACTGAAAGACACAGAATAATTGTGAATATAAAAAACAGAAAAAATATTATCTCAGTATAAAATCACCAGGGTGGTTACTGTTATAAAAGAGATGGTGTAGATATAACACTCACCAAATTTGTTCATTTGTTAATTTAAAGAAAGAAGTTATTGGCTTAATGTTTAAGGCAATAATTACCAGAAGAAATAGTTTTACAGTAATATGTTAGTATGTTTTAAGTAAGTAAGGAATTTATAAAGAAAATAATAGCAATACCTTTATAAGAAATAAGAGGCAAATTATATTAATTGTGTGTAACGAAAGGGAACATGGCAGAATTATATTAAAACTTAGAAATAAGTAAATTATGTATTAACATAGTATTATCCATTTTGGACTAAAACATTAATACATAACTTAGACCAATCTTGTAAGATATCAAACTAATCTTTGAAAAAAAATAGAAACATCTACGTAAAGATTACAACCATTGAAATTATCCCCAAGTAAATATAGCCATTATAAAATATTTATTCAAATTAAACAAAAAGTCAAAGTTTGATGACAATGGGTTTATTTTGAGATCGACCAGGTAGAATAATTACGTTACCATGGAAACTGTGGAGTAACAAGCCAAAAATACCGTTAGATTTTTACTGAATGTATGACGCTTTAATGGTATAGACGCTAATTTTCGAGTGACCAAAATTGTCCATTAAAACATAGCAAATATCAGAAAAAGTTATTACTAAGTGTATACCAAGACATAAGATAAAGACTGGAGCCATATTATTGAAGTTGAGGCCAAATTAACGAAAAAAGAAAATAAATTATTACCAGTTAAACTGAAAAAGATGCCTGATGTCCTGAACCCAGCAAATTAAAGAAGATTATAGTATAACCCATGAATAACAGATCGTATGAATTCGCCATAACTACGGAAGTGATAAGTACCTCTTAAATTACCCGAAATATATAAATAAACTCACGTTAATTATCTCACTAAAGGTCGAAATCTCACTGAACTGAAATTCATTACTTTCAAAGATTAAAAAGAAATTTAAGTCACTGATAATTAATAAACTAACCAATATAAACTGTTGTTAAGGATCCATAACTTGTAAACACTTTTACTACACTGCGCTAAACAAATTATACATACACAATATGTTAGTTAAGTTTACTTGATGTAAAGGTGTGTATTTTTATTGTTTTTAAAACATTTGTAATCCTTTGAACGTAACCTCAAGAACCTATGACAATCCAACATTAAAAACTTGTACACAATTTTCAACAGACGCCATCATTAACGTCTGGTTATCAATTCAAATATCGATTGTCAAACCCTGTAATTGTCTCATATAAACAACCGGAGCATTTGTATTAGAATAATTTGTATTAAATGAATAACAATCACTAATAAAAAATGTGTAAGTATTGAGTGTAACCACGGTGTTATCATTTCATTAGGAGGTGCACAATATTTTATGTACATTTTAGCAGATGACTAACGATTTACACAGCCCACGCATCGAACTGCTGTGTGCTACAGTGGGCCTAGCTGGCGGAAATATTTGAATTATTCAAACCGCCTGAGCTGCGCTGGTCATACGCCTTTGAATTTTATTTTAATTGTTTTAAGAAAACAATTTGGCGCCACCGGGACTTTCTCACCCCTAGTGAACATCAAGACCTGGTTATTCGTACGTTCGCAACGAACGAAATATACAGAAGTTGCACGCATTTGAACTACGGATCGAGAAGACACGTACACTCATTACACACAAATTGTACATTATCCACATTTTGCAGAGTAAAACGGTAGCAGTAAACACAGAAATATTATAAATTGGCGCGCCAACTAGTGGAGCTAGAATAATAAAGAAATTATACAATTAAACCCTATAAATTCTAGCGGCGATTACGAAAGATTACAAAATGCACACCAGAGGAGTGTCGAAAAAATTGGCAAAGGAGAAGGAGATGGAAGAAAACAGAGGGGAAGAAGAGGAAGGAACACCGATTGAAGAAGTGGAGACAGTAATAACCACAACAGAACCAAGCCAAGATGAATAAATGGAACCACAGGCTGGAGATAAGGGGGAAGCCACAGGAGGAATGGATGTACAAAAATTGTGGGAATTGATTAACCAAAGTTTTAAGAAACAGGAGGAGAAATTAGACAAGAACGAGGAGAATCTGAAACAGATGAAGAAAGAAACCAATGACCATTGGAAACAGATCAACGAAAAAATAGTGAGTACTAAGGAAGAATTGAGGAAAACAGTCAACCAAAATAATGAAACACTACAACAACGATTGCTGGAGGAAATTCAGCAAAGAAACGAAGAATTAAAGGAAGAATTGAAGGAACAGCTGAAGAAGGACCACGAGAAAAATAAAGAAGAAATGAAGCTGCAGATGGCACACCAATTAATGGAGTACCGAGAAGAAGCAAAACAGCAGATTACGGAAATCAACGACAAATTAGAGGAAACGTTGGAGAAGCTAGAGAAGACCAACGAAAATGTTTCTGGAGTCCGCAAGGAAGTACTCGATAAAATGAACCGTCTCGAAGGAGAAAATAAGAGAAGAATTGAGGAAGGTCATGAAGAAACAGTCAGAAGATGTACCCAGATAGACCAGGACATACACCAAGTCCGGGAAGAAAACCAGAAAGAGGTAGCAGCTGTACGAACAGACTTGGGAGAACAAATGGAAGGAGTTTACAGCAACTTAAATAAAGTAGATAGCAAAGTAGACAAAAACCAACAGAGGATTGACAAAATGCGCAGAATAGAAGAGTCATTACGGGAAGAAGTGGATGCCTGGCGTGACCGACCATGTAATAATAATCATGTCATGAACACAGACAACAGAGATACCATCAATTTCCGTAATTATAAAAGAAACCCTATTGAATTCTTGAAGAGGGTAGAAGAGTTAATCCTCAAAAATCGAGAGACTCGATGGACTACAATAAGAGGGATGTTGGATGAAATGTTCAAGGAGACGTACGACAACTGGTGGACTGCCACTCGACCAGACATCCAAAACCTTCAAGACTTTAAGACTCAGTTCAAGGCTAAATACTGGTCTGAGTCAACTCAGAATATGGTCCGCAACAACCTGAGCAATGGAAGGTATGAAAACCAGAATGGACAATCCCTTACCTCCTACTTCTTGGGAAAAATCTGCATGGCCAGGAATTTGGAGCCACGTATACCTGAAGAGTGTCTGGTAATACAGTTATCTTACCACTACGACGACGCCATCCAAAAGGCACGGATGTACAGCCAGGTAAAGACCATCCAAGATATGGCTAGCTTACTAGAAAGCCATGAACATGAGTGGCAGTACAGGAAAAATAGAGGGTACAGTTTCAGAAATAATAGAACTAATGAGGGACAATTGTCACAGAATCAACAGGAAGATACTAAACCACCGATAAATAACCCTAACAATTACCAAGGGAACACACGGGGCAATAACGCGCCCAGAAGTTTTAACAGAAGTGGAAACCATAATAATAACAGCTTCAGGAACAACCACAGGGGTAATTTCCCGTCTAATGGTTACAACAACAATTATCGCCCTGGAAACAACAGTAATCAGAACAATAATCCAGGATACCGGCCACAGGTAAATTACATAAGGGGGCAAAGACAAAGGAGCCCAAGAAGAAACTATCCCTCATCTAACTATCGGCGAACGTACTATAACCAGGTACCCGATACGAGAAGTCACCCATTCGAAGAAGATCACAGGCACAGCGTGGATGACCGGAATAATCAACGGGAGCCGAACGCTAACCAACCATCAAACACTACTGATGTTGGAGGCAATGAGGTCAACCCTCATTTAAACGCTTAAGGCCAGTGAAAACTGCGGACAGCCCATCACTGGACCAATCTCTGGGTGAATATAAGACAACACATGACAAGAAGATCACAATAATATGTACTAATTATTTGAAAAATATAAGGGACGATTTGATCGAAGAAAATGATAACATGATGCCCATTAGAAACAATGAAATAGTGTATGTGAGTGCCCAAATAAATGGAATCCTATCAACCATAATGATCGATACAGGGTCTAATGTTTCCCTGATCGACCAAATAGAATTAAATAGACTACAGCAGGGAAGTAGTGTACCCATATCAACCCTGCCCATAAACAATATAACTATCATTGGTGCTACCGGCCGACAAGACAAAACCGTCCGGAAACAAGTATCCTTGGAACTTGATAGCAAAGGTATAATAGTAACTATGCCATTTCTTGTTGCCAGCGGCCTACCTTTCTCATTACTTGTCGGGTGTGATGTACTCAGACAACACTCTGCCATAATTAACCTGCGGCAGGGAGAAGTATCACTAACCACAGAACAAGGAATATGGTCAGCCGATATAGTGAATGGTGGCAACTTACCATTGATAACAAACCACTATAACATGATCCAAAACAATTATTGCCGACAATCACCTGAAAGAATATTGACAGATTGGAAGAATGAAGAATTATGGTCAAGCAAGCTGGAAGAGATCAGGAACTTCCAACGAGAAGAACAAGATCCACAGATTAGTGTGCAACAGTCAGAGGAACTCATAAGTATATACAACAGATATAAACACATTTTTTCTGACGCTCCAGGCAAAGTAAAGAATTATCAGTGCCGAATACGATTTAAAGAACCCGTTGACTTCAAGAAAAAATCTTACCCCATTGCTTACTCACAAAGAAATGCAGTGAGGGCAGAAATCAATCAAATGATGGAAGACGATATCATTGAATTAAGTCAATCACTGTATACAAGTCCAATAGTGGCGATACCAAAAAAGGACGGAAAGGTGAGAATCTGCCTCGACGCCAGAGAAATTAATAAAATGATAGTGAACGATAGAACATCACCGGGTGAAATAGAAGAAATCCTTAAGAAGTTCCACGGTATAAAATACCTTAGCTCTTGGGATACGGTATGTGGCTACTGGCAGGTGGAGCTACATCCGAACAGTAGACAATACTTAGCATTCCTGTTCGATGGGAGGAACTATCAGTTCAAAAGACTGCCATTTGGACTGATAAATTCGGTCGCAGTATTTGTTAAATGCATGGACCAAATACTGGGACAAGATATATTGAATTTTACCACCGTGTACGTAGATGATCTGTTAATAACATCATCAAATTGGCAAGAGCACTGTGCCAGAGTGGAAACCGTACTAAAAAGATTATCAGATAATCACGTAACCCTTAAGCTGGACAAGTCAAAGTTTATAGCCCGAAAAATACAATTTCTAGGATTCAATCTAGCAGAGGAAGGCATATCTCCTTCGTCAGAAAAAGTTGAGGCGATACAACGATTCCCCACGCCAAAAAACAAAAAACAACTTCAATCCTTCCTGGGAATATGCAACTATTACCGTAAGTTTCAAGATAATTATTCCAAACTAACAGCAAAATTCAAAAAACAATTATCAGTCAAGGACAAGTGGACTTGGGGGTCCGAACAAGATGAAGTATTTAACCAAATAAAAGAAAAGTTCTTGAACACCGTGATATTACATCATCCAGACTTCAAAAAGCCATTCTTCATGAACTGTGATGCGAGTGATGTCAGTGTAGGTGCGGTGTTATACCAAGAAGATGAGAAGGGACAGCATATGGTTATTAGTTTTGCAAGCAGAATATTAAATGGATGCGAACGAAATTATCACGTCACGGAGAAAGAACTACTTAGTGTCGTGTTCGCCTGCAACAAATTTAGGACTTATATTCTGGGATACGATATAACAGTGAGAAGTGACCATAGATCCATATCATTCCTTAAGCAGTGTAAACTCAGCCACGGAAGATTAACTCGATGGATATTGTTGCTACAGGAATATCACATAAACTGGGAGTACATCCCAGGGAAGCAAAACGTAGCTGCGGACATCTTATCCCGTATAAACGTCCAGCAACAAACTTTCGAGGGTGAAAAAGAACAATTAGTTAAGGTGTATAACATTATCAAAAACAGAGTAGATCTAGAAAAAATAACCCAAGAAATAAGAAGATGTCAAACTGTGGATCCAAAAATAATGAGTATCCGGGAGAGAATGTTAAAAGATGAAGAAACCATTCTACAATATTATAAAATACATGACAACTTGCTATTTATTAAAAACAATCCTGCAATCGGAGAGTGGAAACTTGTAATATCATCTACAGTGGAGGAACAATTAATACTAGACTACCACATTAGATACGGCCATATGGGGGCTGTAAAAGTGATAAAAGCTTTACAGGAACAAGTTTACATCAAAAATATTTATCGAAAAGTAAACAAAATCATTCAAAAATGTGATATTTGCCAAAAGGTAAAATGCAATAATTCAAAAAAGGAAGGTATGATGATACCTATCACATCAAGTCAGAAATTAGAAAGGGTGTTCCTTGATATATGTGGTCCGTTTCCTATCAGTGGAGGAAGACACAGATACAAATTTATAATCATTATGTTTGACCACTTCACCAAGTATACAAAGTTGTACTCCATTAACCGTGCAACAACAAAGAAAATAATTGAAATTATATTAACCAAATTTATACCAGAAGTGGGAAGACCGACGGCCGTTATAACAGATCATGGAACCCAATTTAAGGGAAATCTTTGGAAAAATAAGCTCTGTGAACATAATATTAAAACTTACAAAACATCCGTTTATCACCCAAGCAGCAACCCAGCTGAAAGGGTACTCAGAGAAGTGGGTCGTATACTGAGAACCTACTGCCACGATAAACAAAGAGAATGGCACAATTATGTGAAATCCACTGAAGAATTTATAAACTTAGCTTACCACGACTTTACGGAAGCTACCCCATACACAATGATGTTTGAGCGGCCACCGCCTAGAGAGATAACCGATATGATCCAATTCCCCACCAACACCGAATATCAATTCGAGAAAAAAAGATTCTATAACAGAATAGCCGAAAAGGTAGAGCAACAAAAGAATAAATACGCTAAGAACCAGAAAAAGACTATTAAGTACGAGGTAGGAGAAAGGGTACTGTTAAAAAACAGAGAATTACCCAGCTCCGTAGAAGGCATCACTAGAAAGTTACTATTATTATACGTGGGACCATACACTATAACAAAAGACAAGGGCAATAACACTTACGAGATCACTCACCCCGTCACCAAGAAAATAAAGGGGGTATACAATCAAGCCTCAATTAAGAAATATTATGACAATCAACCATAACTGTAAAAAACAATTTAAAGTAAAAAACCAACAAAAATACTTTAAATAAGAAAAAAAAATAAAATAAAGTGACAAACAAACAAGTCTGCCGATGTCATAAAGAAAAGATCTCTAAAGAATGTCAAAATTCCAAAACATTCGTAAGTACAGCTTACACTAAGCATTAGAGAAACCATTATGATGAATAAAAATTGTAAAAAAATCAAAAAAGATATGTAAGAAAAGCTTACCCAAATATCTTAATAATATTTTAGAACAAGTAAAAGTGGAGAGATAAAAGTCACAAGGCATTCAGATAAAGTAAGAGCAACCAACTTACTACAATATTTAAATAAAAATTAACAATAGAGGAGTGTAGTTACAAAACATTCCTCCAAAATAAGGTTAAATTACCATAATATTTAGCCAAAAAATGAGGCATAAAAAGCATAACATACTGTAAAGGAATAAGCTACAAAAAATTCCTAACTAGTAAGAAGCCATAACTTACTATGATATTTAAAAATTATGAAAAAATATCAATCAAAATGATCAGCTTCCACAACTATTTAGAAAGAGGGGAAGTAAAATTACCCAAACCAATGATCACAAAACAATATAAATGAAATAAACGTTCTAAGAGTTATAATGTGAAAGGAGATGAAACAAAGAGTAATTAAAAATGAATAAAAATGTGAATTGTATCAATAAAAAACAATGCTTCAAATAGTATCTATAAAGAAAGATGAAACAATATATGACTCGAACTGAGCTATAATGAGGTATAAAAGTAAAAAATTCCCAACAAATATTATGATTATGATTATTATTATTATTATTATTATTATTATTATTATTTTGAGTCACGAGTTGACTATATTTAAGAATTATTAATTGAGATTGTCTGTTGAATGAACCAGCAATCATTTTACTGAGCAGGGATGATGTTCCCCTGATATCAGTATAAGAGTAGTTTTGATGAAAAATAAGATTTATAGGGAATAAGTTATAATAAAAAGTCAATAAGCCAGTTCGCAATATGAGAAGATAATGAAGAAAAGACTAAGAAGAATGGAATTAAAGGATACAGAATTAATTATAAAAAATGAATGAGAAGCAGGAGAATTTGAAAAAAAAAATAAAATAAAAAATAAAAAAATTTGATACGATACAATTGATAATTTCATCAAACTCAAATTCACGTTTTATAAAATGATCAATTTTGGTGGAAGGGCATTATATAACATTGCCAAACCCTGATCACATTTGATATAAAAAAGTATGTAAAAAATGCCAAGAAACAATATATTTTGATAGATAAATGATAACGAGAATGAAAGTAGTAAATATAATCAATAGTGAAGGAGGAAGAATACAACCAAAGGTGGTCACAAAACAAGAAAATACGAACTAGACTGACAGACAACTGACATTGACCCAACCCCAGAGATTGGCTAGATATTAACCAAAGTAAAGCGAGACAAGAAGACAGTGAAGAAAAAAGGAAAAGAAAATAAAAAATTACATGGCCATAACAATTAACTCACAAGATTGTTTTAAAAGAGAATAATTTTTTATTATTGTTAATAAGTTATGTTTAAATTTTTATTAGTGGTAACTTGTAAATGACAGTATCTCAGCAATTGTTATACATAAAAAACCATGTGTAGATATGATTGTATGTATATCCTTATCTATAGGTGATGTGTCAGCTGTTATGTTTAAAATTACACTCATACAGACAGGGAATAGAAATGTGTGCGTGGTTCAATCAGAGAACAAATTGTATAGTCTACTATATACTTTGGAACTTTTACTAAGATTATTTCAGCAGTATGTATATTATTTCAGCATTATGTGTTTGAAAGTATAAGGTTTTGGAGAGTTTATTTATTCGCTAATATTATTGCTGTTGCTACAGATGTAGTATGTTTCAATTAACACAATATATTTTAACATTATTAAATTGTTGTTATTATTACTAATTATGACATTTCAGACCAATTTTTATCACTTTAATGACAATATATACAAAGTTATGTTTTGTTTGAAGGATGTATTTACAATACCATGTTGTTTGCATATTATAAAATGATATGTGACAGTCTGAAGTTAACAAAAGAGACATGAACTCATTAGATACAAAAACTTTGTAATAATAGTGAGATCGTGAGAAATATAAGGGTAATTAGAGATAGGTAGGGAGTGACAAAGATGAACAGTGAAGTGATAAGTGTAATAAAATAAACAGCATATAATCTTAAGAAAAAAGAGTGAAACAAGTGTGACAAACCCAAAATATAAGCACATGTTAAATGAGCAATTAAGTTAAGTATATTAGACTGAAAGACACAGAATAATTGTGAATATAAAAAACAGAAAAAATATTATCTCAGTATAAAATCACCAGGGTGGTTACTGTTATAAAAGAGATGGTGTAGATATAACACTCACCAAATTTGTTCATTTGTTAATTTAAAGAAAGAAGTTATTGGCTTAATGTTTAAGGCAATAATTACCAGAAGAAATAGTTTTACAGTAATATGTTAGTATGTTTTAAGTAAGTAAGGAATTTATAAAGAAAATAATAGCAATACCTTTATAAGAAATAAGAGGCAAATTATATTAATTGTGTGTAACGAAAGGGAACATGGCAGAATTATATTAAAACTTAGAAATAAGTAAATTATGTATTAACATAGTATTATCCATTTTGGACTAAAACATTAATACATAACTTAGACCAATCTTGTAAGATATCAAACTAATCTTTGAAAAAAAATAGAAACATCTACGTAAAGATTACAACCATTGAAATTATCCCCAAGTAAATATAGCCATTATAAAATATTTATTCAAATTAAACAAAAAGTCAAAGTTTGATAACAATGGGTTTATTTTGAGATCGACCAGGTAGAATAATTACGTTACCATGGAAACTGTGGAGTAACAAGCCAAAAATACCGTTAGATTTTTACTGAATGTATGACGCTTTAATGGTATAGACGCTAATTTTCGAGTGACCAAAATTGTCCATTAAAACATAGCAAATATCAGAAAAAGTTATTACTAAGTGTATACCAAGACATAAGATAAAGACTGGAGCCATATTATTGAAGTTAAGGCCAAATTAACGAAAAAAGAAAATAAATTATTACCAGTTAAACTGAAAAAGATGCCTGATGTCCTGAACCCAGCAAATTAAAGAAGATTATAGTATAACCCATGAATAACAGATCGTATGAATTCGCCATAACTACGGAAGTGATAAGTACCTCTTAAATTACCCGAAATATATAAATAAACTCACGTTAATTATCTCACTAAAGGTCGAAATCTCACTGAACTGAAATTCATTACTTTCAAAGATTAAAAAGAAATTTAAGTCACTGATAATTAATAAACTAACCAATATAAACTGTTGTTAAGGATCCATAACTTGTAAACACTTTTACTACACTGCGCTAAACAAATTATACATACACAATATGTTAGTTAAGTTTACTTGATGTAAAGGTGTGTATTTTTATTGTTTTTAAAACATTTGTAATCCTTTGAACGTAACCTCAAGAAACTATGACAATCCAACATTAAAAACTTGTACACAATTTTCAACAGACGCCATCATTAACGTCTGGTTATCAATTCAAATATCGATTGTCAAACCCTGTAATTGTCTCATATAAACAACCGGAGCATTTGTATTAGAATAATTTGTATTAAATGAATAACAATCACTAATAAAAAATGTGTAAGTATTGAGTGTAACCACGGTGTTATCATTTCATTAGGAGGTGCACAATATTTTATGTACATTTTAGCAGATGACTAACGATTTACACAGCCCACGCATCGAACTGCTGTGTGCTACAGTGGGCCTAGCTGGCGGAAATATTTGAATTATTCAAACCGCCTGAGCTGCGCTGGTCATACGCCTTTGAATTTTATTTTAATTGTTTTAAGAAAACAATTTGGCGCCACCGGGACTTTCTCACCCCTAGTGAACATCAAGACCTGGTTATTCGTACGTTCGCAACGAACGAAATATACAGAAGTTGCACGCATTTGAACTACGGATCGAGAAGACACGTACACTCATTACACACAAATTGTACATTATCCACATTTTGCAGAGTAAAACGGTAGCAGTAAACACAGAAATATTATAATATATATATATATATATATATATATATATATAGAGAGAGAGAGAGAGAGAGAGAGAGAGAGAGAGAGCGTGAAAGTTTAAAAGATGCGCATCGCCGTTTCAGTAATTTGAGAAGTCTGATGACATGATTAACGAGTAATTACTATTAGTTTATTTAAGAAACATTATGAAGAGTAAAATATAGTAGGTTTTAGATTATTTTTACAGATTTATATTTGCCAAGTAATACAGATTTTTACACGAATAGGCTATTTTCACAATTATTGTTAATTAATTGTTATAAATAAACAACAAAATGTTAATTCTTATTATTATAAGAAAGTACATGCAATTAGCTGTAGTATGAGCCTATTTTATAAAATTAACCATTAAAAAGTTATTTCCCAAAAACCGTATTTTCACCCCTCCCAACCCTTATAAAACTACCCCTAGGAATACGATTTCGCTTTTTTCGTCTATTTTTCCTGTACTACAGGTATTTGTTAATTAGGCATAACTGGTATCTAGGTATTTGATAACCAAGGGAGAGATCCAGCCTCAGAATTAAAGTATTCTCTGAATACTTCTCTTATCCGAAATGCATCTGTTGTTGCGTTCCCACCTTGCAAATGTAAATTTTGTATTGTGTGATTCCGACTACTCAAATCCACTTGCTGAGTAACGTAATTATACGTATTTCTATCATATTTTTTGATAAAGTTGTGCAGTAAGCAAGTGGCAAGAATTATGTAATCTACGTTTTCTGGAAAGGCCTGAATCCGCCTATTATAAAGTCTAAATTTTTGGGACAAAATACCAAAACTGTTTTCTGATGTCCTCCTCGCACAACTCAAATGAGAGTTGAAGTTACGCTTCCGATCATCCAAATTATCCCCTGGATAAGGTCGCATCAAGTACGTTTTAAGCGGAAATGCCTCGTCAGCTACAATAACGTATGGAACTTGAGTATCTGTGTTTGGTATCGTAGAATTTGCTGGTACATTCAAAGAGCTTTGTTGAAGTGCTTTTCCCAAATTTGAATTGGCAAAGACTCCCCCATCACTATTCTTGCCGTATGCCCCTACATCGACAGCAATAAAATTACAATGAGCGTCTACAAGAGCCAACAAAACTACAGAAAATGTCTTTTTGTAAATAAAGAATAGTGATCCGGTGTTCGGAGGAGCCTGAATAGTAACGTGTTTTCCATCCAAAACTCCTATACAGTTAGGAAAATTCCACATTTCATAAAAATCGTTAGCGATGTTCTTCCACATTTCCTCTGTCGGAGTAGGCATCAATTCGTCCATCAGATTTTCAGTAATTATCTTGCAGGTTTCTCGTACGATCTTGTAAACTGTACTATGACCCATGCGATAGCTAAACGAAATCGTGTTTACCGCATCTCCAGTGGCCAAATGTCTGAAAGAAAGAAAACAGTAGGTATATATCCTTTATGTCAATGGAAAATGGAGAAGACAACTACTATAGCTCATTAAAAGACTTTTTTGTTAATGTTTCAGGGCCATCATGTAAAACTAGGTGGGGCAATATTAGGGACAACTTCAGAAAATCTTTAAAGAAAACTACAACTGTGAGTGGTCAAAACGCGAAAAATGTAAAGCTTTACAAATATTCGGAGCAACTGAGCTTCTTGAAGAAATACTTCCAGGAGAGGGAGCCCAGGAGCAACATTGGTGACATACTAACAAATCAGACCTCACACGTGATGATGATGTTAATGAATCAGTATTACATGGAAATGAAGAAAACAATGAAAACGCGCAACACTATACAACAGAAGTAGATAATCCTTTAACTGAGCAGTCACAAAGTCACACTTCATCTAATTCAAAACAAACAGGCTCTTTGCGCTGTCCTACACAGTGTAAAAAACCAAAACATTCAGTACTGAAAACAACTCCCCCACAAACTGCCGCTGCTACTGTTATGGAGTATCTTATTAAAAAAAACGAAAGTATGGGCTCCTCTTCATCTCCATCACAAGATCCCGTTGACGCTTTTTTATCAGGAATAGCTTCAGCTTTAAAAAAATTATCCCCACATTACTGGCATTATGCCAAAGCAGATATATTTGCTGCCGTACAAAAATATGAGCTTAAAATGCTTATGGAACAACAGCCATTTGCGGGGTCATCTCGCTTTTCACATTGTTCTACCCCAATGTACTCTGAACAACCTTCTCCTGCAGGAAGCAATCATCAATCTACATCTACATCTACGGGGAATGGACATCAAGAAACATCATCTACTGATCAAAGCCAACAGGCAACTTCGCCCAACAATTCATTGCAACAATATTTTGAGAATTATGGACCGTAGTAAATACAAATCAAAAACAAGAACATTTAGTTACATTTTCGGGTTTATCTCACAGTTGTGATTTTTTGGATGTCTGACTTAAAATATTTTTCACATGTTTGTCTTCAAGATTTTTTTCAAATACTAAAACTTTATCTACATAACTTTTACCATACCTACATTACTTTTTTTGTTATTGCGTTTTCTTATATTTTTGTAACACCTACTTCATTACCAATGATACTTTACTTTCTGATGGTGTAACATGTTTACATTAAATGTAAATTTTGTGGTGGTAGATAAGAAAGTGATAATGTAAGTTATTTGATTACCAATAAATATTCAAAGTTTACTGTTATTAATGTGTGTGTTAATTATATACTAACTTACTTACCTCAAGCAAACGGCGAGCCGTTCTCTTGGTGTGATAGCTTTTCTCCAGTGTGTGTGTCTCGCTTTTTCAACTTAACTTCCAATTTGCTCAACAGTAAGTTGAACGCATTTTCTGACATTCTGAAGTATTCATAAAACTTTGCTCCATCGTCCGTCAAAAACCTTGTACAGAGTGGCAAATTCCCCTTCTGTTCCCCTGTTTTTCCATGCCTGACGGACCCACTTCCGTTTTTTCACACGTTCTTCCTCCTCTTCATCCAAAATCAGAGCAATCATCCAAAGGTCATCCTCTGATAACTTCGCCATATTCGGCCACTGAAGTGCACTGCCAGAACACTGATAAAACACTGACAGAATGTGAATAGAAATCACTGTGGGATCACGGCCGGTAGGATCACGGGCCGATCACGCCACGGCCACTTCACTGCTGAGTGTGAATCTACCTTAAGTGTTGTTCGTCTGTGATGGAGTTCAGCCAGTGACATATTGTTTTCTTTTTGTATTTCTAAATTAGCCTAATGGTAACAATTTGTTTCAGGGTATGTTTGAACCGTTTCTGAAGAGTTTCTTTGTGCGAACTAGTGATCCAACGCATATAAAGTTACTAAAACTAGAGATCCTGACCAATTTGGCTACGGAAACTAGTATCTCATTCATATTGCGGGAGTTTCAGACATATATCTCGAGCACCGATAAGGAGTTTGTTGCTGCCACAATACAGGCCATAGGCAGGTAAATCCATAAAGTTGTAAATTATTGTGACAGAACACAGGATATTAAGTTCATTTAAGTGGAGTACTAATGCTATAACACATTTTCTGACGGCCATAGGCATGTTTTAAATTGTTTTTGTTCTTTTCTTTGTAGTCATAAGTTTTGAACCAAGCTATGTTAAAAAAGTATGTTATGTCAAAAGGTTCATAATTTTATACTCTTTATGTCATGTGAAATATTTGTGTGTAATTGTGCGGGTGCGCGTGTGATTTACATTTTATTTAATATCTTCGTTGAAAATTGAAACAGTTCAGTATTTAAAGATTACGTAATAATTTACTTTATGTGTTAAGGTTAACCAAGGATGTCGTTTAGTGTACTTGGCAGAGAACAATAGGCAAATACAATTAACAAAATGTGTATTTATCAAGTAAAATATAACATTATTTTATTTTTCTGAAAACATGAAATATGACATGAAAACATCTATTCTGCCTTGAGGAGTAAAACAAGTTACAAGTAATTATTACCTCAAAAATAGATTACTGTTCTGCCTTGAGGCGTAAAACAAGTTACAAGTAATTATTACATCAAAAATAGATTGTACTGAATCATCAGTTTAACTACATATATATTTTGCAACACCAGCACTTCTTACATATATATTCTTCGTTCACACAATCACACACACACTTTCATACTTTTACATTTTTGAGCTCACATAGTAATAAAAAACAAATGCAAAAGGCCAAAATAATTTCGGTTGTGACACCTGTCACCAGGTACCTGGTTTTCCGAAGATTTCAGTACTGCAATCACTTTTTCACATGGTCCATCTGGACTTGCCTCGTTTATGCGTTGAACTGTTCAAAAAGGTAGTTTAGAACATTTCCCTCAGGTTGCACTCACTCACACTGTACTTCGTTAAATAATTGCTGCTGTTGTGACATTTTTACACTGTTTTTAACTGTGAAATTTTGGAAAATAGCAGCCAGACCTGATTAGCACATCTGGCTGCGTGTACTGTATCTATCGGACTGGGAAGATGCCGGAAATGCGGCGTCTCACTTTTTGTCGTTTACGCCCTGTGGTGCCCCCTAGATTTTCGTCGTTCCTTACGTTTTTCGGAATAATGTCACGGCCTCAATGACGCAGCTTCCTTGTTTTTCGATTGTTCACGTCATCGTATAATGATGAAAAATTAATTGTTTATGACGTATTGCTGTCCGTATATGGTTATATTAGTGAATACATCCCTTGATTGGTTCCCCTCACAATGACACCAAGTCGCGTCACTGCTGGAATGTACTGAAATAACAATGACTCACTGTCGCCACCGCTGAACTTTATTTCCACACTGGAATTGATTTTATTTTGAATATTCACTTTTCTAATTTGAAAGAAATTAATGTCCCCTTTGTTGACTCATTACAATACCCCCTCGGCATAAAACCTCTCATTGACACTCTCATACTTCCTAAAGGGATCAGCGTGGATATGTCGCCACAACCCCCTTTACGTTTTATTCAAAATCATGGTTAACTTACCCCTGGTCCAGTGACGGTGACCGCACCTGAATGACCTTACTGGACTTCTCTCTCGAGATCCCAACACCGCAAGGCCAAACAGGCACTTGACGCTCCTGCTCTGGCGCGCAGGCCAGCATAGGACCGCCACCACAGCATCACCAGACACTGAAACATGAAATCAAAATATCGAATAGTGGCCTTATATAATACCATATCCCTAACTGATCTGGTTCCCCTTAGCTGTGCTGGTTTGCGTTAAGAAGTACTGGGTTTTTTTTTCTAACATACACATGGATGAATACTTAATCTAACATGATGCATTGTAAAAATTCCATATCAACATTCCGTATACCCTTCTCTCTTTAACTCTTACCCCAAAATTCAAAATTATTGCCCTGATCCACATCAGAATGTAAATAAACATTTCCCATTACAACATACAAATACCTTCCATTATATAATTCACATTTCAAAATTAATAAACTTCTTATATAGAGTATAACACATTAAATCAACTACATCAGAACAAATTATTTACTTAACAGTCGTTAAGCATCTTCATATTACTCCTTAAATCAACATCAAATCATTAAATTTAATTTACATCATAAAATCAACTACACCTTCTACATCATTCACATAATTCATTTTAAATTCCTCCTTCCACACACATCAACTTATACTAATCCCCCCAACTTAAACTAATTTCCCTTAACCCCTGATACCCCGCGTTACACAATTGTCAGTGACCTCAAGGTCTTCACCCATTTTGATATGACACTATTACTCGGTCAATGAGGCCTAGGTCCCCAAAGGCGGAGTCGCACCCTCGCAGCATGTAACGCCACCGGCCATCCATCTCTCTATGTCCCCCCATGGCTGGACTGTTGCGCCCAGTTGCTTCCACAAGGACTGAGGCGTTAAGGAGGAATTTTGTCATCTCCTGTCCTTGCTTCGGCATTACAAACAAAAATTCGGATTATCTGACCACTAGAGTTTACAATATCTTACTAATTTTATATTTATGTGCCCTTAAGATGGTCTATCCCCCTTTTTATATTCCCACGCAAACGGGTGATAGCCGCTGTTCCATAGTTCCGGTGTGATTTCCCCTGAATCACCCCCCTATTAATTTCTATGTCACACCAATTTTCAAAAAGGCAACCAATCATGGTCAGGTTACAATGTCTGTCCACAGCTGCTTGTCAGCCAAAACCACGGTCAGTGCTGGTGAGGCAGCGACTGCCCGAAAGTGGGGAATCGCATTTACCATATATCTTATGTGGTTTGTATCTACACACTAATAGCTTAAACCTAATAAAAGTTGCACATATTATCTTACAACATACCGGTCAGTTTTGACCTTAAATAAAAAATATAAACATTACAGTTTAAATGTCCATCTTCTATGACACATGCCCATAGTTACATTATAGCTTCACCATGTCTTTACTACCTCTCACAAATAACTGGTATTAATTAACCATTTGGTTGAATTACCACTATTTAATTTGTCTGCACAAAACACTTATCTGTTAACGTTCCTAGACTAATTAATTATGATGACCAACTACAGACAAGGCCACAAAAATTTTAAATTTTATTACATTTTTTTTTTCAAACGCAAGTGGTGCCAAGCAATTCACTCATTTCCTTAATGTTTACTTGAGTTTAATCTAAAGGTTATACTTTTATGTACCCCCCAATTCATTATAAAATAATCTGTATTTACTTATCAATGATTTTAATGAATTAAAAGAATAATTAACATTCCTCAGATAAATAATACCTTTTTAATTGTGTTACATTAAAGTTCCTTTTATTTCTCGGGTTTGCAGGTCTATTAATATATAAGCATTTTCCATTTTTACTTCACTAACTTCATATGGACCTGCGTATAACAAGAAGAATTTTTTAATGTCTTTATCCAAAGCTGATGATTGATCATGGTTTTGTATTAATACCAGTTGCCCTACCTCATATTTGACGGGTGTTAAATTTCTATCATGCCTTCTTTTCCGTTGTTCTGCTTTACTTAAGAGCCGCTCCTTGGCAAGCACCAGTTTTCTCCCATGTGGTACCTCAGTTCACGTCGTAAATTTTATTAATTCCTCTATTATGCATGATGGCCTCCTCTGGAACATTAGCTCATGGGGACTATAACTTGTGGACTCATGTAAGCTACAGTTTTATTCACAAATGTGGCCCACAATGAATGTTTTTGATGGCAAAAGGTTCTAAACATACACCCTAATTCCCGCATAACACGCTCACTAGGGTTTGATTGGGGATGATATACCGATGTATGCTTAACTAAAATATTTTCCCAACCTAATGTCTCCCTCCAAATGTTACTGGTAAACTGAGAACCATGATCCGATAGTATTATTTTAGGTCTACCTACTTCAGTGGTGTGTTCATTGACTATCTTTTTAGCTAACACCAGAGATGTAGCTTTTTTAATAGGGTACAACTTTACAAATTTAGTAAAAACATCTAATACGACGAATAAATAAATCACTCCGCCTCGACTCTTGGGTAGTGGACCATATAAATCAACGGCAACTATTGCTAAAGGACTGTCTGGTATTACATGTTGCATTAAACCCTCCTGTTTACAATTATTTACTTTGGCTTTCTGACAAATATCACACGTTTTTAACATTTTACGTACGTTTTTTTCCATATTATTAAATTTACAGGATTCTTTTAATATGTCACTGCATTTCTTGGGACCTATATGACCATACCTCAAATGACAATCTTTCACAACTTCGGATATTAAAATTTTAGGAATGCATAATTTCCAATCATCACCTTGTTCATTTGTCCGATGAAATAAATGTTTATCATACAAGCTAAAATGTTTTGCCCATTTGTTAGATATATTGGGTATCTTATTTAATGCTGTTATTATTTTACCAAGTTCTGTATCTTTTTCTTGTTCTGTTGCTAGGTTATGTATTAATTTTTTCATATTTACCCCCTCCACTTCTTTGATTATAAATATTTTATATGTATTTGCCGTATCTACATCAGTATTATTATTAAAATCAGTTCTAGATAGGACATCAGCTACTATGTTCTCTTTACCCCTACAATACTCTATGGTTAAATCATACTCTTGTAGTATTAACATCCAGTGCACTAACCTACCATGTGTTAATTTACAATTTTTTAAGAAGGTTAAGGCTTGATGGTCTAATCTTATTATTTTTTTTTTCCTACCAAATATGTCCTTAATTTTTTACAAGCGAAAACTATCGATAGTGCTTCTTTTTCTGCTATAGTATAGTTCTTTTCACTAGCTACCAAGGATCTACTTGCAAAAGCTATCACATTATGGTTACCATCCCCATCTAATTGAAATAGTTCTACCCCCAAAGCTATGTCCGATGCATCGGTGTGTATGTAAAATGGTTCTATAAAATTAGGATGAGCTAATATGACCGTGTTTAAAAACTTATTTTTTATTTGTTCAAATGCAGTTTGCTCTCGTAAACCCCATTGCCATTGATTACCTTTATTTAATAAATGCCCCTGTTGTACAGTTAAATAGGAATACTTTTCTACGAATTGCCTATAATAATTACACAGACCTAAAAAACTTTGCAGCTGTTTAACATTCTTGGGTACTGGAAAATTTTGTATTATCTCTACCTTTTTAGGATCTGTACTGATACCCTTGGCTGAAATTATGTGGCCTAAAAAATTGACCTGTTCCTTTAAAAACTCTGATTTCTTAACGTGACAGTTATTCCATACTCATGTAATTTGTTCAATACTCTGTCTAGCCTTTCACAATGTGTATTAATATCTGGTGAAGTTATTACTATGTCGTCTACATAAACAGTTGTAAACTCTAAAATTTCTCTCCCTAACACGTAGTCCAAACATTTAATAAAAATTGAGACACGTTCAGTCCAAAAGGCAATCTACAAAATTGATAATTTCTTCCATTATATAGAAATGCTACATACTTGCAAGACCCCTCGTCTAATTCTATCTGCCAATACCCAGCCGTTAAGTCCAATGTAGTAATGTATTTTGTCCCATTAAAACGTTGTAGAATCTCGCCCACTGGTTCTGGTGATTCTCTAACTGGAATAATTATTTTATTTACTTGTCTAGCGTCTAAACATAGTCTTATTGATAAGTCTTTCTTAGTAACCACTACTAAAGGGTTGGAATATGGTGAGGTGGATTTTTCTATTATTCCTTCTGCTAACATTTTGTTTATTTCTTCTTGTACTAACTGTAACGGGCCTATTTTTTTGGGTAATAAAGCAGTTTGTATTTTTTTTTTTTTTTTAAACAAATAACATTTTTCAAATAATTGGGACAAAACGTATAAACGAAAGGTAAATTCAGTGGTAGCGAAAATAGTGACGGTGGCAGCACTGCTGTGTTAAAATTATTCAGTAATGTTTTATGAAACGAGTTTTTATAAACTTAACAACCGACGGAACTGTGCCAAGGTCAGACAATGACATACAAAACCAATCAACAAGTTATATAACAACATCGGACCATCTGACGTCAATATATACTTCAGAGCCTAGCCTAACAGTGGAATGCAGTTATATAACAAAAACAGTCTGCTGGCGTAGTGATACAAACATAAAAACAATAAGAATTGATCATCCAACCACGGCGACTTTATAAAATAGTGCCGGTGGCCTATTGCCAGTCTAACTTCATCACTCGCGCGAGTGGGACGTAAAAGTTCCGGAACGTAATTTTGCGGGCCCGCATACAACAAAATGTGAATCTTTTATATATATTTCAAAATACAAACAGTTTTGGCTAAATATTCATCCATAATAGTGACTAATTGCAGTAAATTGACAGTTCGGCCGTAAAATGTGAAAGTGAGAACTATAAAACAGCAAACAGTGTACGCCATGAGGAGACACCCCAGGTGTCGAACTTCTACGCATCAACAGGAAAGTAGACATTTCAATAATAATAATAATTAAAATGCTGGTTTTTTTTCCATAAATTATAAAGTTGAGCTCATAAGGGAATTTTAAATATGTATCGTGAGAGAGTAAAAGGGCGTGTGTAATAGTGTAATAAAATTAAGAGGCGCTGGTTTGTGATAAAATGGGGTATAACTATTTCTATGTTATTTTAAATATATCTATTGTAATCAAGGTAATACTAGTATGTACGTATAAGTAATCATGATAAATTTTGTTTAAAATGATATCAAAATTTAAAGTGAGAAGGGATATTTCATTTATGATGGGGTTGTAACAGTATCTAAAATTTTCTGTTGTTTATTTAAATGCAATTGAATTGTTTTAAGCTAATAAAGAAAAAGATGAGTATAAGAGTAACAAATATGTTTAATTTAAAATAACCAGTTCTGCACTTCCCGGTTCACTGATCCGAACCTTGGTAAGTTATTAACAGTTGGCAACACAACATGACGCCCGAAGAAGTTATTTAGAAAGTTTGAGTCAAAAGTGAATTCCCTTAGGTATTTGTATTTATATATTTATTATATAAATAAATAGCAAACAGTACATAACCCCCTTTTAGAGTATGGTACCGGATATGCTTTAGGCACAGAAGGTGTTTTTTCTTTAACAATTAATCTACCCCTAAAACCTTTTACTAGGCCTGGTTTGTCTGAAAAAACTAATTTATTTTTATCTATTACCTGTACTATTCTCTCCCTATCTTGATAACTAAACTCCCCAGTTTGATATAGAATTTTATTCATTTTTTCAACCCAACTATCTTCAGATTCAATTAATTCATGCCTGTTTACCTTTAAATTACAATAATTAATCATCAAGGGTCAGCATTCATTAATTTCATTATCGGATACTAATATTCCTTTACTAATTATTTTTAACGCTTTCATTTCTACATCTCTTCTTCGTATAAACGGTACTTCAATTATATTGTTTTCATTGTTTAATTTCATAGTTTGTGTATAATAATTTAATTCAACTTTAAAATTGTTTAAAAAATCATTTCCCATTATTGCCCCCATATTCAAACCTGGAATTACTAAAAAGGGTACATTTATTTGGTATTTATTTATTTTTAGCTGTAACATTATTTGCTTAGTTACTCTCTTACTCCGAACACCTGTTACACCTATAACACTAATTCCCAATATTGGTAGTTGTGGAATGGTCTCAGTGATTTGATTTTTTATTTTTTCAAAAATTTTATCATCTATAGTGGTAATTTCACTCCCTGAATGTACTAGAAAGGTGTATTTGGAATTGAAAACTTCGGCCTCGAACTCAGCCATGCTAAAGTTATTACTGCTCTCATCTA
The DNA here is from genome assembly GCA_034769895.1 of Magicicada septendecula. Taxonomy (NCBI): domain Eukaryota; kingdom Metazoa; phylum Arthropoda; class Insecta; order Hemiptera; family Cicadidae; genus Magicicada; species Magicicada septendecula. The sequence goes on from CM068375.1 coordinate 367,022,214, forward strand.
CTTCTTCCTCTGATAATTCGTTATGTATATTGGTAGTAAGTGACCCTATTGTTATGTTATTTCTAGACGGCTGGGGACTTTCCTTTTCAACCGTCCTTATTAGTTTAACTGTGCTGGAGGTGGTGGTTCGTTGTACGCCCCCCTATGATCCACTCTACTATTATGATTATTAGAAAGTGCTTCAGTACCCCTAGTCTCATTTATATTACCAACATATCCCCCTCTCCCTCTGTGGTTCAAACCTCCCGGCATTCCCCTATTACTGGTAAAACTGTTACGTTCTACACTTTTTACTTACCTTTAACACACGCCAATCTGCCTTACCGCTCACAGAAGATCCCCCAACTTTAATCGGTCGCCACGATTCTTTTATGGTTCAAAAATCGAAACCTTTAAATTAAACTCTTTGCCAGGTTCGTTAAGTGAAATCTTCCATACTGGATAGGTGATGGTAATGTGGCATAATAATTAACTTAAAACATGGTTACGCTACTAATTCATTTTATTAAATTTTATTTTAAATTTACGTTCTCATTTAGTTCTAAATTTCAACCAACTGTTTATCCAAATTATACCTTTAACAACATTTTAATGAAATTACCTGGATGTTAATTCTTGTTTATTCTAATCATGAAAAACTGAGATAATTTTAGCGTTATTTTTCTAATTGCAAACATATACTGATACAACAACAAAAGATACATGTTCTAACATACTTACTCTACATTCTTTATTTTATCACTTTAAAATGACCCAGCAATGCCCACGCACAACACACATACCATTTCACCCCCTCATTTCATTTATTAATTTTTTGGCCCCATTAAACTGTTATGTAAAAATACATTTACTTGGGTAACGGCGTCTCCTATCTCGTAGCGTGGCCCGCACCAAGTCCTTGTTTACATGTCAAAAAAAAAAAAAAAACTATGGGTTCATCTTCTTAATTTCTACTCACTTATAACAGTTGTGATTTAGCTAGTGCACTTTTGACTAATACTCCGGTTTTTTACCGGTTAGGTCGACCGACCTCAAAAAGAAAACTTTTAGCAAATCAAATTTTAGATGGACCGCATGCGGTCTGTTGGTAAGAGGCACTGGGCAGAAGTTTTCTCTCGGTTCCCTCTCCACAGTTTTACAATACGGGAACTCACTGCCTGCTGATGCGAAGTCATAGTCACTGTTCATGGTATTACGTACAATGCCCGGGTGTGGGACGTTGACGAAATTGGGTGTCCAGAGGTTTACGTCACAAAATAGGCGGGGCTTCGTCAAGACTTCCGCCGTCACAAACGCACATGTTAGGAAAATATCAGCTTCAAGCCATTTTGTTTTAAGCAACTTGGCGTCGTTGCGGGCGCTTGCGCATTTGTGGGTAGGTGTCACACAGTCTCAAAATTCTAAGAATTGTATCACCGTCAACAGCACGACATTCCATTGCATTGGCATCACCTCACAAGTCCTTTGTTCTAACTACGCTTCATTTGAACACGTGGCTGTCCTCACAGATGAAACTGAATTTAATAATATTTTAATAAAATAAAAAACCCCTCATTTTCGCCCCGTTACAAAACCTCTCCCTCTTTTATTACCTCTAAACTCATTACCATAATTTTCCCTTCTATTATACTCACTATTATCAAACCCTCTATTATAATTAGCTTCTCTCCCTTGGGCACCACCCCTAGGACCCCGACACCTATAACACTGATCTGGAGAACTATTATAATTGCTGGCTCTACAATTAGGGTGTGGACATAACCACGTACCCCCTCCGATCTATTCATACTATTATCATGACTATTAAAACAATCTGGTTGTCTTAATTCGGTATTTATTGGCCTCGACTCATTATTTCTAAATTGATACTTATTGTCTTCTTCTTCTTTCATACTCTGGTAAGCTTCTAATATTTTCTCCTACTCAGCTATATTAGTAAACTCCCGGGTTCTAATTGTGGACCGTATGTCCTTAAGTAAATGTTTGCTAACATACCTTATAAAGGATGGAAGAGAGGCATTGGTGGTTCCAAATATTTAACCTGGCTATATAGTCATGTTACATATGCAGGAATGCTTATATGTTTAATATCAAAACTACCCCATCCCATTATTGTGCTACGTAAACCCTCTTGTTTTTCCTCTGACCAATATTTATTTTTAAACGCTCGTTCAAATTCATTAAAAGCTGCCCAATTATCATTATGAGCGTCCGCCCAAATTTTACCAACTCCTTTAAAATATTTCAAAATTCGTACCAATTTTATTTCCCAACTTTCTTTGTTATACTTATTAAAACTTTTTATTGAATGTAAAAATTGTATGGGGTTCACCCCCTTACTCTCATTACTGAAATAACCTAACTCAATGTCAACGTTCACTCTCTCACTCACATTAGTTAGTTCTTGATTAATTGCTAAGCTTAGATCTTCTCTAACTTTAATTATTTCTTGTTCATGTTCTGTTTGTTTACTTTTCAAATTAGTTACACTAGTTTTAATTGTATCAATTTGTTCACTGTTACTTTTGAATTCATTATTAACACTCTCTTGTAGCTGATTTGCTTTTTTAATCCATTCACATTCATCAATTACACCTTGAACATTACCGTCAATTTTTTCATTTTGTTTTTTAAGTTTATCGTTAAATTTATTAGTTAATGCATCAAATTTTTTGCCTGTCGCTCGCAGTTTCTCATCCTGCTTTTCACTAATTGTTTTTATATCATTTTTTATCTCGGTTTGTATTTTATTTATATTTATAGTCATTTCACCTTTCACTCCCGCAACAGTCATACTCTGTTTCTCTAGTTTATTATTTATTTCCACGAACTTTTCACTCACTCTATTAAAACTCTCACTTATACTTTCAAATTGGTTATTCATATTTAAATTACTAATTTTTATTTTGCTTCTTATATTCACAAATTCGTTATTTATGTCTCCTAACTTCTCGTCTTGTTTGTTAAATCTATTATTTATTTCATTTATCTCTGCTTTTATTTCAGTTTTCAGCTCTACGTTACTTGCATTCATCTCACGCATCATTTTTATATTCTCTGACTTTTATTTCAGTTTTAAATTCATTCAAATTTGTGTTCAAATTATCATTATTCTTATTTTGTTGGTCAAATTTATTATTCATCATTTCCATAATCAATGTTAATTGACTAAGTATATCTACATTATTACTATTACTACTCTCCGCTTCTACCGTTTCAATTACATTTTTTGCTATTTCGCCTACACTCTCATTGACATTTTCATTTGTTGTTATTACATCATCTTGTGTAGCATCCAACATGGATCCCACATCTGCATTCTCATATAAATTTGTATTTGTATTTTTCTCTGCCATTTTTGACTAAGTTGTAAATTTTTTAAATTTAATTTACAACGTCACTGTTAATGGGCGCAACTGAAACAGTTCAGTATTTAGATATTACATAATAATTTACTTTACGTGTTAAGGTTAACCAAGGATGTCGTTTAGTGTACTTGGCAGAGAACAATAGGCAAATACAATTAACAAAATGCGTATTTATCAAGTAAAATATAACATTATTTTATTTTTCTGAAAACATGAAATATGACATGAAAACATCTATTCTGCCTTGAGGAGTAAAACAAGTTACAAGTAATTATTACCTCAAAAATAGATTACTGTTCTGCCTTGAGGCGTAAAACAAGTTACAAGTAATTATTACATCAAAAATAGATTGTACTGAATCATCAGTTTAACTACGTATATATTTCGCAAAACCAGCACTTCTTACATATATATTCTTCGTTCACACAATCACACACACTTTCATACTTTTACATTTTTGAGCTCACATTGTAATAAAAAACAAATGCAAAAGGCCAAAATGATTTCGGTTGTGACGCCTGTCACCAGGAACCTGGTTTTCCAAAGATTTCAGTACTGCAATCACTTTTTCACGTGGTAGATCTGGACTCGCCTCGTTTATGCGTCGAACTGTTCAAAATGGTAGTTTAGAACATTTCCCTCAGGTTGCACTCACTCACACTGTACTTCGTTAAATAATTGCTGCTACTGTGACATTTTTACACTGTTTTTAACTGTGAAATTTTGGAAAATAGCAGCCAGACCTGATTAGCACATCTGGCTGCTTGTACTGTATCTATCGGACTGGGAAGATGCCGGAAATGCGGCGTCTCACTTTTTGTCGTTTACACCCTGCTTTTCGTCGTTGCTTACGTTTTTCGGAATAATGTCACGGCCTCAATGACGCAGCTTCCTTGTTTTTCTATTGTTCACGTCATCGTATAATGACGAAAAATTAATTGTTTATGACGTATTGCTGTCCGTATATGGTTATATTAGTGAATACGTCCCTTGATTGGTTCCCCACAATGACACCAAGTCGCATCACTGCTGGAATGTACTGAAATAACAATGACTTACCGTCGCCACCGCTGAACTTTATTTCTACACTGGAATTGATTTTATTTTGAATATTCACTTTTCTAATTTGAAAGAAATTAATGTCCCCTTTTTTGACTCATTACAAAATTAACATTTTGTTCTAAAAATTGGACAGGGTATTCTCATGGGTAAAGTTACATTTTCCATATACTCAGTTCTCCACAACTATAATTTTTATATGTTGTTTTTTTTATGAAATCAGTCTTCTTTTGTTTTCATTATCTCCTAGAAAGTAATAAAATTTGTAGATTAAATCTAGACAGGCCTTTGCAGAATCGGACAGAGGTTTAACGTGAAGACTGGATATCACAGGGACCATCTGTGATGTTGATAGAGTTTCCACCAATCAGAAGGTGTAAAAATTATTTGAGTCGATGCTGTGTAGAGAGCACACCGTTCAGTTTCTTCCGAAGTCTTGCCATAGAAAGACGTACTCGCTGTCATGAGATTTTCGTGACAAGGCAAGTCGATTTCCTTAAGACTTAGAAGTTGGTTCACAGTACGAGTTCTTCGTAACCATTGCCATTATAAAACTCAGATAATTTTAAATAGATCAATTTCTTGTGCTTTTTCGCGTAGATTGGAAGATTTTCCGTTACGGGCAGATTATTGTCTACCAAGATAGTCTGAGAGTTAACGCGAGAACACTTCAAGAAACCGGATCAGTGTAAGCATAATACACGATATATTTTTACCTAGTTTTGATCCCTGAGATTAAGATTATTCAAGTTATAAACAATAACAGTTTTATATCGCAGTGTTCGTGTATGCAAAGATGTGAATTGTCAGCGTAGTAGTCATCGAGCAACCTGCAGAGTAGCATGTAACAGGACACACCAAGAGGTATATTTTAATTTCCTAATAATTGTAAAAATTTGTAAACCAACCATGCTAGGCAACAGTCTTGATCAAGAAAGCTTGACTTTTTGAACACCTTGTAGTCAGTGCGGTACAAAGCCGTACGAGGCACACAGAAGCTATTAGCATCTGGGAATGTGTAAGAGCGCGCGTGTGTGCCGCTTTTTTGTGACATGTGCTCAGAGGACGAAAGGGCATGAGAAAGTATGTAATCTCCGACCAAAAATTCATAGCGGAGGTGAGGCAAATTATTCCCGCGTGTTACTTTTAAACCAATCACAGTACGAGTTGACGGCGATGCCTAGCGCATGGCGGGTAGGCAACCAAGCGCACACAGACAGTCGACAGTCGTTGCAGGGCAGTTCATCACAACAAATCACACAGTACAGACGTAATATAACGCAGCCTCGGGATATCGGTAGACCGAAGTGAATTGATTAGCCAAGGTCTACCGAAATATGTACGTAATTGTGTCAGAGGAGAACAACAAGCAGCAATAGTGTCCGCGGAATGAATAATACATGTAAAAAGTGAAGTATAAAAACAGTGTTTGTGATCAGGGAAGTAGAAAGATGGCGGAATAGCACGTGCAGGTATTCAAAAAACAATCAGTCTAACAGTTTGGTATATTTCAAATAATAAAGAGATCTCTCATTTTAGGGGGGTGAAAAGTATGAAAGGGAGAGAGTGAGCTAAGTGCTGGATTGTCGTATATGGTATATTAGAGCTATTATAATAAGTAACTCCAGTAATTCTTGTTTTGTGTTTTGAAAGATAATTAAGAATCAGTAAGAGATTTGAGACAGAAAGTAGAGAGTAAGTAAGTAAAAAATTATTTAGAACAGTTGTTTATTCTATGAGTAAGGTAAACAACATCTGGGAAATGTATAAGAAATAAGACGAAACAAATTTGTAGTAAAGAACGTAAAAAAGAATGAAAAAATGTTAAAGTTAATTTTAATAAACAAAGTTGTTTAAGATATGGTAAATGAGCATTGAAGTTTATTACGTAACGAAACCCAATAACTACTCTTACAGGTCACAAATTCGCATAAAAGACCCTGGACCCCGGGCAGGTAAGCATTTTGGGAATTTGTGAACATTAAATATTTTATGGATAATAAATAAAGTTATTTGCAATTATTAGTAACTTTTTAGTGGCGCCTGAACTTCGGACAGTTTGTACAAATTTATTTGTGTATAGGCTATGCCTACTCGTGGATGTAAGAGATGTTATTGGAAGTTAAGGCAGAGTACGTATAAATTAAGTACAAAAAATGAGGTTATGTTATGCTATGTTATATTTAAGTGATACTTATATTATATAGAATACTACTGAATACATTTAAGATAAAGATTTTTTAAGATATATGAAAATTTGGTAATTTGAAAAGATGGCAGAAAATAATGAAAGTAAGGTCAATATGATTGACGTAACCGGCGTTAATGAATCAGCCATTATGAGGGGGTTTGAAATTCATTCGACCCCGAATATAATTAAAAACAGTAAATTAAATGAGTCAGATACTACAGATGACTCAGGAATTCAGTTAACCCCAATTTTAACTAGTAAAAATAAGAAACCTGATGACGTTATAATTAGTGAGGCGGGAGCAAAATCGACTCCCGTGGTAACAAAAATAAAAGAAAAAGAGTATTCAATGGAGGATATGTTTAACCTTATGAAAGGAATGTCTGAAAATGGTAAGAAATAGTGATTTCAATGAAAAGTTTGATGAACAGAGTAGAAATTTTGAGGAACTTAAAATTTATATCAATGCTGTAAAGAATAAATGTGAAAGTAATTTTAAAGAGGTAGAACAAAATATTGAGAAAATGAAAGAGTGGAGAACGGATATAGGTAAGTTAAATGCAAATGAAAATAACAAAATAACAGACGACAATGGTGTCAATACAGATGAGAGTGTAGTGGTGGTAGAAAATGGTACAGTTACAGGTGAGTGTAACGAGAACAAAAATAACGAAGAAATAATTAACTAGGTAAGTGTTAGTTATAAAAATGAGTTAACAAGTAGCGGTGGTAAGATAGTTGAAAACGGGGTATTAAGGATGATACAGTGAAAATTAATAATTAATAATAAATTAATGGAATTTAATAACGTAATGTTAGTGAGTGTTGATGAGAAAGGGAGAGTATGAAGAAAGTTATTTTGTGGATATGGGGCAGTGGGTAAATTTTTTCCGGGTTTATTGTGAACCAAGGTGTTTACAAATGTTGTTGAAGGGCGAGAGTCCCTTAGTGGAAGACGATGTGTCTTCAAATTGTTCCCTGAGTTTTTGTGGTGTTCCTGGAAGAGCCAGGAAGTGTTTTTATGTAGTAGTACCCTCTGCATGGAGTGATAGAGAGAAAGTGAAATGGTGTTATGATGAGAGATATTTTGAGAGAGAGAGAGAGAGAGAGTAATAGAGATGTTCAAGTTAAATAGAGGTTATGAGGGGTTAGTTAAGAGGTTAAAATTGGAGAAAGTAGTCTATACAGACTTACCTTGTGCAGTAAATGTTGATGATTATGTTGATGATACCACTGTCGGTGATAAGCACTTACCTTGCGATGTAATTAATGTAGTAGATGAATATGATGATGAGATCATAACTTACTGGGGAATAACGAATGATACTAAGGGCGATTTGAATATAACTAATGTTGACAAGGTTTATGAGGTGATAATCAGGAAGAATCCTATAGATTATTACGGTATATTGAATAACACAGAGTTAATGGGGCATTATATTAAAAATAAGAACATAATGTATGTAAATAAGAATGAAAATTGTTATGTGAAAATCAGACTAAATTTCGATGATGGTGGTTAGAGATATAGTGAATGAACATTTAATTATTTTAGTTTATGGTAATTACTCGGCTAACTTATGTAATGAGGTGTGGTAAACAATAAAATACTATGACGAAAAATTGTAGATAAATTTGTAGTGAGGTTAAATATATTTGTGTAATAGGTTATGTTGTACTCTGTATTTTATGTAAAAAATGTATGTATGGAGTAGGAATTGATTTAATAATAATAATATTTTACCAGACTAAATAAATAATGAGAGTAATTGTGAATTGTATAATGAAATTAAAATTGTTTTGAATAAGGTGATTAAAGTAACTTAGTGTTTAAAAAAAAACTGATTGAATTAAATAAATTGGAGATGAATGAATTAATTTGAAATGTTGTATAGATGAATTTTGGGAATAGATTTAAATGATTTTCTGAGAATTATACTTTATAATAAATAGTAAATGAGTAAAAGTAAAATGTGTTTAGTTGTTGAGTCATATTATATGGTTATTATGATGTATCAGAAGGTATATATGATTATGTACATTATATTTGTTGTGATAAATGTTTATAGTTTTGAGTTTATAACAGTGATTATGTTTTATTTGATTGAATGATTGACCATATTGTAAGTATGAATTTTATAATGGAATTGAATAAGAGTAAAATGTTTTAATGGAATGAGTTTGACAGAATTTAACTTAGGTAAGGCGTGGATTTTTGGTAAAATTTAAATTTGAAATGTTTATGTTAATGTAATGATGTTAATGGGTTTAAATACTGAACGTAATACTGTAACAGTTGGGTGGTTAACATTTAGTGACTTATATTGTAGATAATTTTGTATTTGGTTTACATGCGTTAAAGGTACTTAGAGTAAGGTCAGGTATATATGCTGATAAGGCATCAGCTGATGTATGGTGTTATATGTATTGTATTTTGTGTGATCAATTTATAGGTGTAATTGATTTTATGATAGTAATAAGTTTTTCATTGATTTAATAATTGTCAATAATTCATTTAAAAGATAGAAAGGTTGGTAGTAAATTGTTTTGGAAGGTTGGATTTGAAGGTTATAAAAAATGACAAATGAATTTTAGTATGGGAGTAAATAAATACAAGATGAAATTAAATTAACTGAATCATTTTGAATAATATCATTAAAGTAATTAATTGAAAGAGAGGGTCTAATTAATTTAAAGTGTGAATTTTGGGTAATGAACTTAGATTTATTTTGATTTGAATTGTAAAATGAATGATAAATGATTGAAATTGAAATAATTAATTTTTGATTTGAAAAGATAATGCAAGATAATTAGTTAAAATGTTTAATTAATAAAAACTGAAATAAAAGGTTGTATAATACTAGTGTATTGTAGTTAAATGCAAAAGATGAAATGTTTGTGTTAACCTAAAGTTGGTAATGTGTATTTTGAGATTAGGTTTGTGTGAAATAGGAATGTAGTATGTTTATATTAAGAAGGCACATATATACGCAACCAGTACTTTGCTAAAGGCAATCCAGTACGTCTAAGAGGGAAATAAATCAGTTGAGGATCTGGTTTGGTGGAAGGCCAATTATTAACATTTTGTTTTAATTGTTACAGAGTTTGGTGATACTGTGGCAGGTGCCTGTCTGACTTTATGGTGTTGGGATCTTGACCAGGGAAGTCCAGTAAAGTCATGCAGGTGCAGCCGCAGTCACCGAACTAGGGGGGTAAGTTACCCATGATTGTAATAAGGATGTAAAGGGGGTTGTTGGCGCCATATCCTAGCCGATCCTCTTAGGTTTTTAGGCAATGAGAGTTTTTCTGTTTCGACAGAAAACCTCTCATGGGGAGGGGGTATTGTAACGGGACAAACCAAGAGGTTTATTTTAATTTCCTAATAATTGTAAAAATTTGTAACCAACCATGCTAGGCAACAGTCTTGATCACGAAAGCTTGACTTTTTGAACACCTTGTAGTCAGTGCGGTACCAAGCCGTACGAGGCACTCAAAAGCTATTAGCATCTGGGAATGTGTAAGAGCGTGCATGTGTGCCGCTTTTTTGCGACATGTGCTCGGAGGATGAAAGGGCATGAGAAAGTATGTAATCTCCGACCCAAAATTCATAGCGGAGGTGAGGCGAATTATTCCTGCGCGTTACTTTTAAACCAATCACAGTATGAGTTGACGGCGATGCCTACCGCATGGCGGGTAGGCAACCAAGCGCACGCAGACAGTCGACAGTCGTCGCAGGGCAGTTCGTCACAACGAGTCACACAGTACAGACGTAATATAACGCAGCCTCGGAATTTCGGTAGACCGAAGTGAATTGATTAGCCAAGGTCTACCGAAATATGTACGTAATTGTGTCAGAGGAGAACAACAAGCAGCAATAGTGTCCGCGGAATGAATAATAAATGTAAAAAGTGAAGTATAAAAACAGTGTTTGTGATCAGGGAAGTAGAAAGATGGCGGAATAGCACATGCAGGTATTCAAAAAACAATCAGTCTAACAGTTTGGTATATTTCAAATAATAAAGTGATCTCTAACTTTAGGGGGGTGAAAAGTATGAACGTTAGAGAGTGAGCTAAGTGCTGGATTGTCGTATGTGGTATAATAGAGCTATTATAATAAGTAACTTCAGTCATTCTTGTTTTATGTTTTGAAAGATAATTAAGAGTCAGTAAGAGCTTTGAGAAAGAAAGTAGAGAGTAAGGAAGTAAAAAATTATTTAGAACAGTTGTTTATTCTATGAGTAAGGTAAACAACGTCTGGGAAATGTATAAGAAATAAGACGAAACAAATTTGTAGTAAAGAACGAAAAAATGTTGAAGTTAATTTTAATAAACAAAGTTGTTTAAGATATGGTAAATGAGCATTGAAGTTTATTACATAACGAAACCCAATAACCACTCTTACAGGTCACGAGTTCGCATAATAGACCCTGGCTCCCACATGCAGGTAAGCATTTTGGAATTTGTGAAGTTTAAGTAGTTTATAGTAAAATAAAAAAAAAAAAAGTTATTGTCAAAAAATAGTAACTTTACAAGCAGCAGCGAGCAGAGCACCTGATCTCTACATAAACAGTTGGAATTCTACGTACAAAAGTAACTTATATGTAAAACAAGCCCAATAGACTCAGTAATTGAAAGACAGTTTTTTAATGAACAATTTTGTATTATAAAATAGTAAGACAATCGTAAATCTTAATGTGTTAATGAATAAAATTTGCCTACCTCCAGATATAGACTGTTGTAATAATTTCAATGTGACCTATTATATATATATTGTACTGCTGTTAAAATCCACACAGTACATAATAGGGAGGTAATAAATTTTAAAAGAGAAAGGATGCAGATTTTGTATTGAATGTAACATATGTTTTAAAATGTAAACAAAAAACATTGGGACTATCGACTCACCCAGTCAACATAGAGGTCGATTCCTATATGATATAAAACAATATTCAGTTATATGTTCTGAAAAGAATATATGAAATTGGAATGAATGTTATAAGAAGAGTAAAGAGTAACAAAAATTATAATTTAATAAATAACAAATAGAATTACGAATATTAGAGGTAAAATAAAGATGTTTAATAAGAAATAGAAAAATGATATATGTTTTAATAGGTATATGATAAACAGATGTAAAGAAATTAGGGAATTATCAAAGTGGCAATTTTGTAAATTGTTAAAAAATTTGTATTGTATAGTGATGAAGGAAATTTTCATTAGTCTTAAATTATATTCAATAAGAGTAACGTTATAACTCTAATGTTATTTTCAATAAGAGTAACATGAAGAGTCTAATTTAATATCTAATGGTAACAGTATGAAGAGTCTAAAATTATATCTATAAGAGTAGCTTGAAGAGTCTAAATTCATAAAATAACATTTGTACATCATCAAGTTAATGTAACATGGAAAAGAAAATACAGTAAAGGAATTTAATTTGTGATACCAGAGTTTTGATTATAATATTTAATAAATAAATAATATTACGAGAAATATAACAATATCCTTAATAGAACGACGATAGAAGAGGGAAATCCTGGACTGAAGAAGAGTTTAAGTGGCCATAAAGGATAATTAAGTGTTCCGAGGAGACATCTGTGTTGCAGTCGTCCTGGAGAGCGGCATTCAGCGGTGAGATCAATAAGAAATTTGTGTGAAGGAACAGATTGCCAAGCCTAATATTGCTTTTGAAAAAAGGTAAACAACAACCAGAAGTGAACCCTTGGCAGCTGGAAGAATTCAGTCGGTGAAGTTAATTAGTCTGGTATTTATTTTTTACATGGTTAATTCTCAAAATACTACATATTAACTGAATTTGGTTTGGTTTAAAGAAAAGAAAATATTAGATACAATCGTAAATACGATCAAACAGCTTAATAATCATTAACCCTGAGAGAAAGAGTTTCTTTACATGTACTGGTAAACAAAACAAAAAAACATAATAACAGTAGGTACATTTATTAATTATATTATACTATTAAATAATTACAAGACTCATAAAAAAATAACAGTACATTAAATGGCGCCCATACGTGAAAGCAAAGATTTTCTTTAAACCAGCACCAAATAACACAATTTTGTTAAATTTAATTAGCATACAAATTTTTTCCTTGTAATTAAATTAAGTTAAAGATTGTAAAATGGCTAACAAACCAGAGCAACGATATGAATTAAGGAGTAATAGTGCTGAAGAGGAAGAAACTGAAATGGAAGTAATAGTAGAGGATGCCCAAGGGGACCAACCAAAGAAACCAAACCAACCAATGGATGCAAATTTCCAGGAGATGATGAGAATTATAATGGAAGGGAATAACAAAACCAGCGAAACATTATTGAAACAAATAAATGAAAAAATGGATAGTAACAGTGAAACATTAAAGAAACAAATGAAAGAGGATAATAAACAAATGAAATTAGATAATGAAACCTTATTAAAACAAAATAATCAGGAATTAAAGAAACAAATGAAAATAGATAATGAAAATTTATTAAAACAAAATAATGAGGAATTAAAGGAGACCATTCAACAACAAATAAATGGGGTGAATAATAAATTAGACCAGCAAAAGGCTGAAGTTGAGTTAATATTGAAAAATTATGAGGAAGGGAATGTTAGACAATTTGCAGAGGTGAAATTGGATATGGAAACAATGGAAAATAGATTAGACAATATAGAAACGAAACAACAGTCACTGAAGGAAGAAGTGGAAGAGAAATTAGGAGAAAATAAACAATAAGTATTAGAACAGATGACGAGAGAATTGGTCAAACACAAACAGGAAGTAACAAGCAATATTCGATCCATGGGACAACAGTTGGACAGCAATAATACCAAAATAGAGGATACCATGGGACAATTAGTAGTAAGGGTCAATGAAATAGAACAAAATGGTAATCAAACATGTGTTATACGAGAAGACAAGAATATTAGTCATGAGGTGCCACATATGAAAGGATATATAAAAAATCCTATGGAGTATTTAAATAGAATGAAGGAATATTTGCATAGTACCAAGGAAAATAGATTTATTAATTATATTATACTATTAAATAATTACAAGACTCATAAAAAAAATAACAGTTACAGTAACATAAATAACAGTAACATAAAAGACCCTGGCTCCCACATGCAGGTAAGCATTTTGGAATTTGTGAAGTTTAAGTAGTTTATAGTAAAAAAAAAGTTATTGTCAAAAAAATAGTAACTTTACAAGCAGCAGAGCACCTGATCTCTACATAAACAGTTGGAATTCTACGTACAAAAGTAACTTATATGTAAAACAAGCCCAATAGACTCAGTAATTGAAAGACAGTTTTTTAATGAACAATTTTATATTATAAAATAATAAGACAATCGTAAATCTTAATGTGTTAATGAATAAAATTTATATATATATATATTCTGTTAATGATTTCGAGGTTCGGTCATTAATTATGAAAACTCAGTTTTGCGACGTTTCGAGATTTATTCTTCTCATAATCATGCCTACAACATTAAAATATAGTCTTACTACAATTATATTATTTGTAAGTGTGTATAGGTGTGTGTAAAGTCATACATTACTATAACTATTTACTTACATTAACTGTGAGATGAGCTACAGCAACCACATTACACTAAACACTTATCACTGTTCCATACTTATACACATATAACACATTACTTTTGTATAGTGTTAGCGTTATGTAGTTATCTGGCTGTGTAATGTGGTTGCTGTAGCTCATCTCACAGTTAATGTAAGTAAATAGTTATAGTAATGTATGACTTTACACACACCTATACACACCTACAAATAATATAATTGTAGTAAGACTATATTTTAATGTTGTAGGCATGATTATGAGAAGAATAAATCTCGAAACGTCGCAAAACTGAGTTTTCATAATTAATGACCGAACCTCGAAATCATTAACAGTATAATAATACGGTCGATAATTAACATTCCTATGTATATATTGTAATGTAAATCTTTTTACGAGTGTTGATAAGATGAGAGAAATTGTGTATTCGTCGTATTTAATTACGCCCCACTGTTGTAGGCGCCATCTGTAATGTATCGGTGTATTTTTGCGTTTTGAATTTATTTATTTTGAAGAGTTTATTAGTGTAAATTGATTCCACTTGTATGACAAAACGGATTTGTCGCCGCAATCTATTGTGTCTCCGAGCGCCCTGTTCTTCTTTTAAATACTCTGGTCCGTTTGCTGCTCACTCTCCTGTTGAATTGCCTGTAATTGTCCTGTAAATTTTCTAATTTTCTACAATGACAACTCTTTTCAGTCAAATAGCAATATTTACTTTATTTTAAAGTATTCAGAGAAAGGAACAGTTGACTTGTGTCGAAACAAAATATTGGTCGGATCGACTCTACTGCTCAATTCGACTATGTTACTAACAACCTTCAATAAACAAATTAATTATAATAATATATTAAATCTCAGGGTTTAAGGGTTCTTTGAGACTGTAATTGAATTCAGAGAATGCACACAAAAATACAATATATCACAAAAGGTAAGTAAAATTTAAAATGTTAATACTATATTTTATTAACCGTTGCTAAGCAACGACTGTCGTTTCGTGTATATAGCAAACAGCGATCGTTCCACAAAATGGCCGCTGAGACGTATAACCTCGAGCTGTCCCGAATTATTTTAAAATAAATGTTTTAGTGTTCACAGTTTTAGTTTTTAAGCTTTTCTTTCAATCAATGATCACTGGTGTCTGTTCTTTGAGTGTGGATAGTGTCTACGATAGTGTTGTGTAATCGTATTTGTAGTGTGGCTATTAATTAAGCTTTACCTCACTCATATAAGTTACAAGCGTGCGTTCATTTTAGGTAGTCAGGATTTTCTGAGTTTCTGTATTTAGTTTTAGATTTAATTTAACTATTTCTGTCTTCTGATCTTCCACAGTGTTTACAGCTTCTGTTGGCGATTATTATTGATTGCCAGCGGTCCAAAAAACATTACTTGTATTTAAAATAATATTAGCTTCATCAGAGCACATCTGCCCTCTGCAATGGTTAACAATACAATTCTAAATTCCTGCTTTTTCCTCAACGGTTTCCTGACCTTACAATTCTGGCCTGTGATTGGTCAAAACTGAGAGTTCATTAGGTCACATGGTCAGTTTACAGAAATTAAATGTTCATTTGCCTATAAGAAAAATACTCCTTTTTTAGCTTTAAGTTTTCTTAAATTTAAATTACATCATGTTTTCCTTTGTGTAATTATGAGCATTTTGTTACCTTATTTATATAAATTGGTTAATATAAAGGGTGATTTCCCACCTTATAAAATTTCTAACTTTGGGCCTACACTTTTAGTTTCCTGACATTTATTTACTAATCAATACTATTTTATAATTTACATTTATTATTGCTTAAACTCTGATGCTGAACCCTTTTTCGGATTTTAACTATTTACTAAACGAGTCTGGACCCTTAACATTATTTAACAATGGTTACAATAAAATCTTTTAACATATTATTCAATATACTGCCTCTATGGCCTAGTTTACAATTATAAAATGACAAATAATATACTTCGTGTTAAAACAATAACTTGATAAGAACAATAACTTGATAAGACAGTAACTTGCTAAGAACAGAATCATCCGGCATGCTATGTTTTAGGCATGGCCTACATGGTTTAGATGGTTTAGTATTGTATTTTACCATTAGTCACAATCATCAGTTAACTGGCATTCTATTCAGCCATCCCACTAATCTTAATCAGTACTACTAATCAATGATTAGATTATTGTTCATGGGTTTTTGGTTCCTAATGCATCACCTTCTGATTCTGCTCATAGGCTCCAACTATTGCTAACAACATAGTTTATGAATGTTATTCACAAGCTTTGGCATAAAACACAAACATAACTAATCATGCCAAAACCTTTATAAACATCTTAACATTATTATAAATCCCCATCACAACTCTCTATTTACGTGGTTCATGGGTTTTCTTTTTACATAAAAGTACTTAACCCACACTGTAACAATAAAAAAGAAGCCTAAATATATAAATAAATAAAATCCACTACCAGGACTTAAACTACTTACCTGCTGCGGAAATTTTATCAGAAGCCCAAGGTCGCCACGATTATTTTTTATAGGATAAAATATCGAAAACCTTTACACTTCACCTTAAATAAAACGGACAATTTAGCAATCTGACCCACCCAATTAATAACTCAGAAGATTCCGGTCCGTTAGACGAATTTTTAACACAGAAATGAGGAAATGGCAATGACGAAATAACTTAGACTAACACATATTCAAGGTAAACTAAATGATTTTAATTAAGTAAAACAAGGACATAAAAAAGCAAATTTTCACATATACGTTTATAGATTATAGATTTCGGTTATAGATTTAAATATTATTCAAGACAGCCCAATCTGCTTACACACGCTTTCACACAAGTTAATACTTTACCCCTTGTTATTATATTTTACAAACTCCTTTATTGTTTTACAACTGTTCACTACCGCGTGGCCGGCCGAACACGTGTTTTGTCCCGATTCGATTCCAATGTCCGTAATTTAACTGTTTGCGATTCGCACTTGTAACCATTTTGTAACTAAGATGCGTTGATTATCTCCTCGGGTCCCGGTCGGTCTTACTGGATTAATTACATTTTATAACACCACCGACCGGGGCCTAAAAGAAACGGTAAGCGTCTGTAGTTGTGGTCGGGTTCTAGTTGACTGTATGGCTGTGTGTAACAGGTACAACTACCTGTTCCTGCCTGGAAGTTGTTCCTCCATGCCATGATGTTTTCGTCGTCGTATACAGTTGACTTGCTGCGGCATATCCAGTTTATGCATAGATTATAGCTGGTATATGTGTGTGACCAGAGGACAATATTGGCTTCTGCTCTGCTGATGTCATTTAAGTGGGCCGGACTTAAAACAGCATTTCCGGGGGATCTTGACGAAGACGACAAATATTATTCTCTCTAGCCATCTTGGTTTTTTGTTAGAGCGTCCTTTGAGCGTGATTGAGCAGTTGCGTATGTGCGCTGCCACACACAGGTACAAAGTTCTCAGAATTTTGTGGAGGTGAATTCTTCAGCCGTGTTACACCACTGATTGCGTTTCGCTTTGTTTCCAACTGTTTCTCAACACTGGTCTGTTATACGGACACATACGTTGCACAGTGACAATCCGCCCAAAATGAAATAAATAAAAATATAAATATATGCCCCAAACGGTTAAAACAAAAACACCCAAAATTTGACCCGCTACAATACCCCCTCGATGAGAATTCTGCTGTCCATGACAGAAGAAATCTCATCGATAAACCCCGAAGAGGACCGGTGAGGAACTGGTGCCTACAACCCCCTTGTTCTTAATCTCATGGGTACACGACCCCCCTGGCTCAGCGACCATGGACTCATCTGAACGAGATCACTGGACTTCTCCGTAAGAGATCCCAACACCGAGAAATCGATCAGACTCGCACCACAGCCCACCTTGCCTTCTAACATGCTACCCCAAAAATCCTCAATCCCTGGCTAAAATTATTCCAGCTCCTCCGCCGATGTGGTTCCCCTTTTTGCAAGCTGGGCTGCCTTTGGCAAATACTGGGCTCACACACTCTAACATTACATATTACCATAACACATAAGAATAAAACTTGCTTTTAAAATTTATCAAAAATTTAAAAAATTCAAAATTCAAAAAATAATCGTTTATCAAAAAATTCTCTTCCTCTTTTTTCTAATTTTTGTTTCAATGACTTAACCTAAACATTCCTATTAATACAAATACATCCTTACTCTAGCATGAGAACAATTTATAGCCTACCAATATAAAGCAATACAACAAAAGGAACATCATTAATACATACACAATAAAATAATCATTACTCAACATATTCACTCGCTGGCAGGCGAAAAATCAAAAAAAAATTTTTTTTTTTTTTTTCAAAAAAATTTAAAATTTTCAAAATTTTAAAACTCAAAAAAAATTATTCATTAAATATTTATTAAATTTATTTATTAAATAACATTTATTAAAATTATTCAAAGATTAGTTTGAATTAATCAAACAAACAAATTAAAATTGAATTCCTACTCTACAAGCTTAGTAGGTGTATGAACTCATCAGCTGATCAAAACTAGGTCAAGTACAAAACCCTTGACCTACATATGTTATGTATGATTTCTGAAAACACTTTAAATATCTGTAATATCCTACCTTGAAATACAAAACATAGTAACATAGAATATTTATAATAAACAAAATATTAATATAAATAATAATCAAATTGGCATTTAAATCATTTAAATTAAACACTTCTTGACTTTACATTATTTTCACTTCTATCAAAATTCTGTCACTGGTTGAAAAAAATAAACAATTGCATATTCTTTATCATGAATCTCTCTTTCTTTTCAACAATCTTACTTTAATGTACTGTGGGTGATGTAAATCATTTATTCTCGTTTTTCTGTATTAGATTTCTATACCTATATAAACTTTCTCCCTCTGAC
This sequence comes from Magicicada septendecula, assembly GCA_034769895.1. Lineage (NCBI taxonomy): Eukaryota > Metazoa > Arthropoda > Insecta > Hemiptera > Cicadidae > Magicicada > Magicicada septendecula. The sequence goes on from CM068375.1 coordinate 367,041,336, forward strand.
TCTAATATTCATCAACTGCAACTCCCATGACACCCAACTCTATCAAAATATCTACTAATCAAGCCATTCTAAACCCCAACTTATCATTTAACACAATTCGCCGCCTTCTCTACATATAAAAAAAAATACTCTCCAACCCTTTGTACATAGGATACGTGTTTCCCCTACCCAACAACTCATTTCCCTTATTTGGCCCCCGGATTTTACCTAAGGCGACCCCAGCCCCACTAAATCTATCCCTATCCCGTCCCAACCCTTGTTGCGGACTCCCCAAATACACTACCCCCTAATACAAAATTGCCATCCCCAAAATTCTCAATCTCATTTCATTACTACAAATACACAAAATAACCTCATTAACTATAAAAACAACCATATATCATTCAAAATCTACATAAAGTCTCCATTACCACTGTGTCAACATCTATATTTCACAAAATCCTGTTATATCACATCAACTCAAAAACAACATTACATTATATTCCTCTCTATCATTTCACATTCAACTTTTAATTCAACTTGGACAGGTCTACGTGTCCCATAAAACATTTATCACCCATGAATTATCTTTTATTAATCTGCATATTCTTTTTATCTTTACTTCAAAATATCTGTAGTCCACTAAACATTAATTACTTGTAACATTTACAAACCACTATACCAGTGACATGGTATTGCTGATCAGCTGATATTCTAACATAATTAAAACACCATGAATACCTTTCAAAATTGAACAATTACATGTAATACATTATCAACACTTACTTCTATTATGTTGATTGCCTGCCAGGCGTCTAATGATTGGCTTAGAAAAAAAATTACACACATAATGAAAATACATTTTATCAACAACTATATATAACACACAACAATAAAATGATTGCACAAATAGCAATAAACCTGGATTATTAGCATACATCAAACAAACAATTCTCTTTTAAATAATTTATATAAAAATTTATAAACATTATTATTTAAAATTTTTCATTAACCCTTTTTATTTATCATCATGATGAATTTATCCTGTGTTGTAATCAGATTTTCAAAAAGTCTAAATTTATTATTAATATATATATTTTTAACCATCATTTTTATTTAGCGCAATTATTTCAAAATATTTCATTACTGAATTAACATATCAATCACTCCTGTCAACCTTTTTGTTATACATTATTAATATTGTAAAATTTCAATACTTACAGCCCATTTCTCAAAACATATACAACATACCACCATACTCTCACCTCACCACTGAAACATTTCACAACATATTAGTTCACCTCAAATAATTCAGCCATCTATTATCAAAATGATTTAAATTCCTTAAAAAGTTAATTATACAATATTGAAATAGTCAAACAAAATATTTAACATGTATTAAATTGTTTAATTAAATTAATTATTAACAATATAGAATTCATTACCATCCAAACAATTACAATTCTCTGATTACTTGTTTTCAAAATTAATTTGGTTTATTTATTTAAATTGCAAATATTTCAATATTATTCTTACAACAATTAATTACCTACATACACTGCTCACTTAACCACAACACATACCATTGGCTTTCCTACATATTTATTTACAAATTTACTTCAGTATTTACTCAGTTATCACATCTCAATTTCCAAATCAGCCAAGTCAAATAGCTTAAAACAAAATATTGAACTGTCTTTTACTGTTTTCTATTTTAGCCACCATCGTCAAAAATATACCTCACATATTTGTATACTAAATGATTTTTATTTACATCCAGTTTATTATTATTATTTTTATCATAGACCATTACCTCTATGTCATTCATTTTCCCTTTTATTATCTCATAAGACTTGTCACTATTATTTGTTTTTATCCCGCCTCCGTGAATATTTGTTGTTACACCCAGGTAATTTATTTTCTCATCATATTCCTCCACTACAAGTACACTAATTCTTCCTACAGGTACATATTTATCATCAATATAATCATTGTCTACTACTACACAAGGTATGTCTACATTATTTATCATAACTCTTTTTATATCCATCTTCTCTATCAGCTCTACATAACCTCTATTTATTTTGAACCACTCTAACTCTTTCTCTCTCTCATAATCACTTTCATCACAATACCTGTCACAACACCACTGACCTACTTCACTCCATGCAAAGGGCACAACAAACCTACTATACCACTTCCTGGCTTTTCCAGGTTTACAAAAAATTAGGGGACTGCTTGAAGACACCTTGTCTTCCACATAATTACCGGAGGAAACTCTGTCCTCAAAATTCACTACTAGCGGAGTCCTTACTCCACTTATATCACGGGGAAAATTTGCCCTTTGCCACCCTAACCTTTCATCACACTCTCTCTCAATTTCATCAACACTCGCTAACATTTCGTTATTAAATTCTACTTCACCACAAACTTCATCATCACCATTTGTTTTCACTACATCATTCCAATCATTTTCAATTATTCTATCACTATTATTTATTAATTCATTTTTACCACTGTAACTTACCTTGTTAATTATTTCTTCGCTGTTATCAAAGACATTATTACCACTTACCTGTGTTAACTCAACTTCTGTACTCTCTTTTACTTTATCTGCCTCTCGTTTCCAGTTCTCATTGTGCTTTTTAAATATGTCATCTAAACTTGCTTTTTGTTTACTGAACATTTCGTCTAACATTACTTGTAACTTTTTCATCAGCTCTTGATTCGACTCACTTAGATTAGCATAATCTACATTATTATCTGACACCTGATCGACTTTATTTTTTTTAACTTGGTCTATCTCTCTATCTGTGTTTACCACCCCCACATTCTCATCATTATCACTAGGCCTATTTTCTGTCTTATTTTCTACCACTATCTCTTCAACTATCTTACCTTTAACATTGGTCCTCTCACTATGTTTATTGATTTCCGCAAATATTCCTTCCTCTTGTTCTTCCATTCGGGTTAACTTATCGTCTAAATTACCCCATTCCTCGTTTGTCATCTCCCCCACAACACCTCGAAATTCACTCTCCCACTCGTCCCATGCAAAATCACTATCATTACTTTGTATGATTGACATTTTTTTTTTTTTTTTAAGTTCGTTTGTATAACACTTTTATATATATAATTACTCTTTTTCTCTACTCACACCTAACACATTGTGAATCACAATAACATAAACCTAACCTACTTAATTATGTACGATAAATCATATTTATAAATTCGTCATTACCACATCCTATTTTCTGTGTATTAAAATAGGTCTATCTCGTATAAAATTATAATTAAACGAAAATCCTGGCAGCGCGTCGACATTTGTAACAATAAAAAAGAAGCCTAAATATATAAATAAATAAAATCCACTACCAGAACTTAAACTACTTACCTGCTGCGGAAATTTTATCAGAAGCCCAAGGTCGCCACGATTATTTTTTATAGGATAAAATATCGAAAACCTTTACACTTCACCTTAAATAAAACGGACAATTTAGCAATCTGACCCACCCAATTAATAACTCAGAAGATTCCGGTCCGTTAGACGAATTTTTAACACAGAAATGAGGAAATGGCAATGACGAAATAACTTAGACTAACACATATTCAAGGTAAACTAAATGATTTTAATTAAGTAAAACAAGGACATAAAAAAGCAAATTTTCACATATACGTTTATAGATTATAGATTTCGGTTATAGATTTAAATATTATTCAAGACAGCCCAATCTGCTTACACACGCTTTCACACAAGTTAATACTTTACCCCTTGTTATTATATTTTACAAACTCCTTTATTGTTTTACAACTGTTCACTACCGCGTGGCTGGCCGAACACGTGTTTTGTCCCGATTCGATTCCAATGTCCGTAATTTAACTGTTTGCGATTCGCACTTGTAACCATTTTGTAACTAAGATGCGTTGATTATCTCCTCGGGTCCCGGTCAGTCTTACTGGATTAATTACATTTTATAACACCACCGACCGGGGCCTAAAAGAAACGGTAAGCGTCTGTAGTTGTGGTCGGGTTCTAGTTGACTGTATGGCTGTGTGTAACAGGTACAACTACCTGTTCCTGCCTGGAAGTTGTTCCTCCATGCCATGATGTTTTCGTCGTCGTATACAGTTGACTTGCTGCGGCATATCCAGTTTATGCATAGATTATAGCTGGTATATGTGTGTGACCAGAGGACAATATTGGCTTCTGCTCTGCTGATGTCATTTAAGTGGGCCGGACTTAAAACAGCATTTCCGGGGGATCTTGACGAAGACGACAAATATTATTCTCTCTAGCCATCTTGGTTTTTTGTTAGAGCGTCCTTTGAGCGTGATTGAGCAGTTGCGTATGTGCGCTGCCACACACAGGTACAAAGTTCTCAGAATTTTGTGGAGGTGAATTCTTCAGCCGTGTTACACCACTGATTGCGTTTCGCTTTGTTTCCAACTGTTTCTCAACACTGGTCTGTTATACGGACACATACGTTGCACAGTGACAATCCGCCCAAAATGAAATAAATAAAAATATAAATATATGCCCCAAACGGTTAAAACAAAAACACCCAAAATTTGACCCGCTACAACACTCTTTCCATTTCCCCCTCACTGACACTTTTTGTTTGGGAATATCACTTGTACTTCACTATATAATATCAGGGATCACTAGCTTTATCCCCCACTCTTTCACATTTACTTAATCACAAAAAGGTTTGTATCTTATTTTACATTTATGATACATTTTGCTTAGTGTATTTACTATTTGCATTGTATTTTTCTCTTATTATTTATATTAGACAGTGGTAATTATTTATGACTAAAGGTTGTCTATTTTTACTTGGTGTATGTGGATAGCATAGGCAACTCTGCTACTATCATTTCTACTGAATTGAGCAGTTCTTGTTTTTGGACAGGGTTACTATTATGTGGCATTACAATATATATATATATATATATATATATATATATATATATATAACATTTAATATTTATAAATAAATTTACCTCAAGATATACTTTTTTTCCTTATTAGGAACATGTTTCGAGAGCTCCTGTGCTCTCATCTTCAGCCTTCACGATCTTGCGTCTGGTGAAGTATTTGTGTGTTGGCTGGATGCTATTAAGGTTGTTTGTTGGTCTCTGGTATTTTAAAGTTGTATTATTGTGTGTAATTGTGATATATGTATTTGTATTTTGTGCATTTTCGATGTTGAGTGCTTTGAATATTGTGTCATGTTTTGTATTGATTTGTATTTGTTCAGGTATTAGTTTGTTTTGTGTTTTATGTTTGTATATTTGTAAATTTTCCCAAATGTTCATTATGGTGCCTTTGTGCGGTATATGTTTTATTAGTGTCACATTGGTTATGTCTGGGAATTCATGTCCTGTGTGTATTGCATGTATGGCTAAATTGGATTTATATATTTCAGGTCTTTTGTATGCATTTAGGTGTTCAAAATAACGTTTTTATAGCTGTTTTTTGTTTAACCTATGTAACATTTATTACAATCTTGGCATTCAATTTTGTATATACCGTTAGTTGTATTATCTTTGTTGTGTGAGCTATTTAGTTTTTGTAAATTATATTTATTAGTTTTGTAAGCTATTTTTATATCTGTTTTTAAATAGTTTTGTTAGTTTTGTCATTTTATTATTTATGTATGTGAGTGTGGCCCATTTTTGTTGTTGTTATTATTTATGTGTTGTTCATTTTGATTAATTCTTAATTGTTCAGTTTTTATTTTATATTTGATTTTATTTTCTATTTTGTTTATAGTATTTTTATTGTATCCATTTTCATAACCAATTTGGTATATTATATTTCTTTCTTTGTCAGTTTCTTGTTTGTTTAGGGGAACTTTGTACATTCTGTTAAATAGCGAATAGAATGCTGCCAATTTATGTTGAGGTGGGTGGTCAGAATGGTTAGGTATAATGATGTTAGTAGAAGTTGGTTTTCTATATATTGCATATTGTATGTGGTTGTTGTATCTTGTGATAGTTATGTCTAGTTGTTGATTTTGTTGTTTTTCTTTTTCTTCTGTGAATTGTATTTTAGGATGTATGTTATTGATTTGTTTCAGTATGTTCTCTGCATTTGTGTTTTTGTTATTTGATACATATAGCCCATCATCTACATATCTTATCCATATGCCATTTGGATCATATGATTTTATAATATTTTGTATTTTGGTGTCTATGTGTTGTAGGAATATTTCTGCTATTATGCTTGATAATGGTGATCCCATTGCTAAACCTTCTTGCTGTTGATAAATTTTGCTATTAAATTCAAAGTAATTTTGTTGTAGTATTAGTTGGAGGCTATTTTTTTATTTCGGTTATATATTGTTTGTTTTTATCTTGTTCTTTAAGTTTGTTTATTATTATGTCTATTGTTTCTTCTACTGGGATGTTGGTGTACATGTTTGTCATGTCATATGATGTGAAAAATGTATTTTCATTTATATTTTTTATTATTTTTAGTTTGTCTATTAATTCGTATGTATTTTTTATGTTATGATGGTTATTTGTTAGATGGTTATTTTTTAGTTTTTGTGCTATTATTTTTGCTATTTTGTATGTAGGAGCTTTTTTGAAATTGATTAATGGACGTATTGGGTTGTTTAATTTGTGTATTTTTATTAGGCTATTCATTTTAGGTGGTTCTGGATTATTATTTATATATATATATGTCTGTGTTTTTATTGTTGAAAATGTTTTTAGTTGTTTTTATTAGTTTTATTGTTTGTTTAAGATAGTTTTCTGTTGGGTGTTTATTTGGTTGTATGCATTTATTATTGTTGATGACGTCTTCGGTTTTTTTTTATGTAGTCTGCTTTATCAATGATTACTGTTGCTTGACTTTTGTCTGCTTAATTAATATTAAATTATTGTTCTTTACTTTATTTTTAATTTCTTTTGTTGTTTTATTGTCTTTCTTTTGTTTATATTTGTTTTTCATTTCACTAGTGATTATTTTTTTAATTATATGTGTTCTCTGATCTTTTTTCTTCTTGTATATTGTCTTTTATTAGGGTTTTGGCAAATTCTGTTTCTACTATTAAATTTTCTAGATTTTTGTTTGCATTTTGAGTTATGTTAGTTTTTGACATATTGTTTAAATTTCTTAAATTTAAATTTAAGTTTAAATATTAAATATACAAAATTGAATCCCAAGATTGCAATAAATGTTACATAGGACAAACAAAAAAACAGCTGAAAAAACGTTATTTTGAACACCTAAACGCATACAAAAACCAGAAATATATAAATCCAATTTAGCCACACATGCAATAAACACAGGACATGAATTCCCAGACATAACCAATGTGACATTAATAAAACATATACCACACAAAGGCACCATAATGAACATTTGGGAAAATTTACAAATATACAAACATAAAACACAAAACAAACTAATACCTGAACAAATACAAATCAGTACAAAACATGACACATTATTCAAAGCACTCAACATCGAAAATACACAAAATACAAATACATATACCACAATCACACACAATAATACAACTTTAAAATACCAGAGACCAACAAACAACCTTAATAGCATCCAGCCAACACACAAATACTTCACCAGACGCAAGATCGCGAAGGCTGAGGATGAGAGCACAGAAGTTCTCGAAACATGTTCCAAATAAGGAAAAACTAACATCTTGAGGTAACATAAATATAAATTTTAAATATTATATATATATAATAATGGCTCCCATGTATACCACCGAAGTAGCTTAGGAGCATATTATATATATATATATATATATATAGATATATAATACGTACCTATACAATAACAAGTATTAGTACGTGTTATTTTTTTTGGAATACGGTTTTTTGGTACCTGTTATTTTCAAATACTAGTTTAGCACACCTCGAGCAAAGGTGCTCTACAGCAATATGTTCATACGTAGGCATACTATGACTGATAATTTTCAAGTAACAAAGAAAATTGGTTGTGACGGCTAAAAAAAAAAAGATTAACCCTTATTCAATTTGTTACAGCCATTTATTAAAATTAATATTAATTGATACATATTTCACAAAACATTAACTTGACTTAATACAAATAAATTAATGAATAATTCTTTTCAAGAAGTATATACTTTTATTTAAATTATATCTATATAATAACATAGTTCTTTTTAAGTAACTCGTTGAGTTTCCTGCAGGTCTCCCTTGTAATATCTTCAAATAAATACACTCCAAGTAGGTTTATTTTTACATAACACATGTTTCACAGAAATTATTCTGTATCTTCAGAGGTTTGTTTAAATTATAATTGTAATATGTTTTGCTTACAATGGTAAAAATACATGATCAGGTGAAAATAAACCTACTTGCAGTGTATTTATTTGAAGATATATTAAATAATTTATTTCAACTGTTTGTATAAATACATATTATATTTTACAGTTTGACATATACTAAAATGTATCTCTGTGCTGAAGTGTCTATAAACACTTAAGAAGGTTATTTGAAAAAACGTTCAGCGGGATGCAGGGATTTTCTCAGGTTCGGGGGGAGGAGGTTCAATTGTAAGAAGTTTGAGAAGCACTGTGTTATGACAACTAACGTGACAACACTGAAATAACAGTGGCTGAAAACATTATATCTGATTGGAAACAAAAATGAGAATCAGTTTTATTATGTTAAGTTTGTTTTATTCATCAGTTTGAAACAATTGATGTTTGTTTTATAGGTATGCATCAAACATAAAGGAAGTGACAGACAGTTGTCTCAGTGGACTAGTTATGATGCTCTCTAACAGGGATGGTATGTGTCCTTTTGTCATCATTTAATTTATTTAATACTGGATAATTGATCATTAAAGTTAGACAAATATACAAATATATTTCATGAAGCATGATATAAAGTTTGTAAAGCACACTGTATGTAACTTGTAACTGTATGTTTGTTAAGCACACTGAAGTGTCTATAATTTTAGAAGGTGTTATTGCTTATGATGATACACATATTTTTTATTTGTGAAATACCAAATAGGCTAGTCTGGTATATCGTAGTTGATAATCTTATTTATGGATCTTTCAAGTGTAATAAAATGAGCAAAAGGCCGTAATCATATATATTATTTTGTACTGTAAAGATCTCCTTTTTTTATCTACTCTGGACTTGACAAATAGTGATTATACTGCATAAAAGCATCACATTGCTTAATAATCTATAATTAAAAAATTAAATATGAGATCAGACAGCAAGCAAACACTACATTCAGAAAACATGGCAGCTTTTATCTTGTACATTATCTCTGCATTTGTACAGTTTATTTTTAAATTAAGAGAGACACTTATGCTCCCTCTTACTTGTTTGTGTATTCACAAATTTTAAAATTAAAATTTTTCAAAATTTCGAAAGACCAACATGCTGAAACTGAAAATGACTTGTTCAAAAGCGTCATAGAAATTCAATACAGAGTACGCAATAAAGCCAGTCTGTTCAAAACTAACAAGTCTCTAGTTTTATTATAACGTTAAATTTTGTCTACGTGAACACAATTTTCAAAAATTACTTTTCTTTTCAAGTAAATTCTTTTTTTTTATTGAGATTGTATAAAAGGCATTGACTGAAAAGGGCATTGAGGGTGACAGAATTGAGGACATTGGATGTATTGGTGATTAGAGAAGTGTCATAATGTGCTTAAATGAAGTCAGTAGTGTTTCTAATTAATTTTCTTCAGAAATATTGTAAACATAACATGAATTATACTAATGCCTTCAGATCCCATCAAGCCTGTAACACTGAGAGATTACGATTAAAGTTGCTTTGCCATGACTGTTAATAAGGCTCAAATACAAACATTACAACCACTCAGGTATTCACATGAGTTCCACAAGTTCACAATAATGATATAATTCCCCTTATCCTTCCACAGGCCTTGGTGTGTGTCAATCATTGCGGCCGTCTTTCACACCCTCATTGCTCCTTCCATCTTCTCTACAGTATAGCCACTGATCATTATCTTTCTACTTTTGTATTCAGGATGGGGGAGGTTCTCAAATCGTTCATTCTTATTTCATGTCCTGCCTCCTGAAGTTTTTTAGTTTTATGTACTTGGACAAGATTATTCTCACCACTGTTTGTGTATCTTATTACTCTTTTTTTCCAGTATCTGTTTTCTAAATATTGGTCCCAGTGTAAGCCTTAAAATCATCCTTTTAAACACATGTTAATCTGGTGATTTGTACAGTGGTGTAACTGGAAGTTGCCCTCAAGGGGGGGAGACTAGCTTTAAGGTTGAACTCACCATTTTCCTCAGGACAAATAATGAGTTATTCAAGATTCTTCCCATTTAATTATTTACACAGTTATTCATAAGCCTTATTTTAACATGTATAACTGGCTTGAAAATATGCCTACGTGTTTCACTGGCATGCCTACTGGTATTTCACTGAAATTTTTAATAACTGCTCTGGGGAGGGATTGATCCCCCCCCCCGGATTTATGCCACTGGATTTGTGGATCATGACCCATGCTTCATTTTCGCAGCTTAGGATTAACCTTCTTCAGTTTTCTCTCCTTTATCACATCCCTTGTTATTTCCATGCCTATATATTTCAGTTTTTTCATGTAAATTTGTTACATTTGTTCTATTAAAACGTGTCCTGTTGTATCGGTTTGCTTCTTCTTTATTAATAGTATGATGATTAATATCTTATTACACTAGAACTCACTGACTGTTTAGAACAAAATACGATTGTTATTAGCATGAAATTAATTTGATGTTAGTGTTGACACCTATGTGTTAACAGATATTAATTTTGTCACATTATAAAGGTAACAAGTTTGTATTTTGAATAAGATTCCTCATAATTTGATACCCCACATAGAATTTGCAAATTTTTTTTATGTTTTGACTTCCATTTATGACCAGTTGTGTTTCTAAACTTAAAAGAATTGTCGAAGTAAACAGTACATTCTAATTTGGGTTAAAATTCTCTTTAGTCTGAATGAATTTTTACAATGTTTTCAAAATGTTTATTCGTTTTTGGCCCAAAATTTCATTTTGATTTATTTCTTTTTAATGTCCTAAAATTTTGAAGTTACCAAGATTGAACACTATATTAAGGTTTTCGTTAAAGTTCCATTAAGTTTGATAGTCCACATGTATTTTTGTGATTTTGTTTGAAACCCCCCCCCCCCAAATTTTTCCTTCTGTCCTTTTTTTGTGGAGGATCATTCTAAAAAAACAATAGGGATCAGTGGAGTAAAACTATGACCGTGTGTGCTAAGTTTTACGAAAACCAGTGGCTACAGACAAATGCCAATTAGTTGAGTTAAAACTGAGAGCTCGCTTCACTTGTTCAGTTTAATTTTCATAAACGCCATGTAAATCATATGGATAAATTTATAACCTTGTGAACTGTAATGAATATATATGTTCATGCTAAGTTGTGTGTTACTGCAGAGGCCGTGGTGGCAGAAAGTGTTGTGGTTATCAAGAAACTTTTGCAGTCACAGCCAAACCAGCACAAAGATATCATCAGTCAGATGTCTCGTCTGATGGACACAATAACAGTTCCTCAAGCGAGAGCATCGATTTTGTGGTTACTCGGTGAATATTCAGACTTAGTACCAAACATAGCACCTGATGTTTTGAGAAAAATGGCCAAGTCATTTATACAGGAGGTAAGTGCACCTCGGCTTTAGAAGGATACTGTAACCCCTCTTTAAGTATGACTTTGTAAAAAAAATTTGTTTTTTGAAAAATTTTTTTTTTTTTTTTTTGAAGAGGGTGCCACAAGATAATTAAAACTAGGCCAAAGCCTAGAGAAGCCAAAAATGTGCTGGATCCAGTGAGACGGGACTTGCAATTAAAACTCACAAAATTAACAACCAATAAAATCTTTTTATTATAACCAAACTCATTATATCTCCTTAAAAATGTTACTTGAAAATTAATAAATATAAAATCTATATTCTATATTCTCCTTTTAAAAATGTTACTTGAAAATTAATAAATATAAAATCTATATTCTATATTCTCCTTTTAGCCCTATATCTAACCCCCAAAAATACACACGAATATACAATACATATACACGTTCCACAACACAGGACAATTACAACTTCTATCTTTAAATCTTGGCACACCTTTTTCACCCCATGAGGTACATAATTAACAATTTATAAATATCCTTGCACGTAACACCTGTTGCAAGGTCTTAATACCTTATATGTGTATAACATATTATATGTGTATAATAAGATATATGTTTGTAACACCAGTGGCCCCAGGACATACTAAATTCAGGAGTTGGCATAGTGCCTGATACTATTATAAAGTGCTCCCACATTGAGCACTTAGACTTGGAGTAATTATAATTAGAATCAAGTAAACACACAAGTGATCATAATCAATTAAAAGAATTTAAATATGATAAATTTTGTTAAATGTTGAAAACAGTAACGGGTTATAATGCCTTATAACCTTTTAAAATTAATTTGGCCCAAAGGCCGACATGTTCCTAGGCAAGATAGTGCATAACTCAACCTGTCCCAAGAGCATGTTCAAGTCTGCATGAAAATCCACCTATACAGGCTTAAACTGGTGACCCGACTGAACTACCAAAGAAACTTCTATCCCTATATGACCCAAACTGAATATAAAAATGTGAAAATAACGCATAAAATGAAAACTAAATTTAACCAGTGAAATTACATGTTGATTGAATGAATTAGTAGCACTAAGGTAACCCTTCTACTGAAAACAAGAAAGAAATTTACACGCCTGAATGGTAAGCAGCCACAGATACATGCCAACCTCTGGGCTCACAGTTTATATAAACAGAGTTACAAAATGTACAAAAGATTCCCCCCCCAAGTCCACGCACTATTCTGTCCCGTTAACCGGGGACCCAATTAAAATGTTTAAAGCTTAAAGTCATTGATGTAGTGTGACTATATGTCCACGGGTTCTAGTGGGTTACATCACACTGTGTAAAAGTAAATTGGTTTGGTGTCACCTGATATATTCCATGTGTGAAGTGGTGGTATTCTGGTCTACATGTTAGGGTGTTTGTGGCCCATCCTCGCAATTCTCCTCCGGCAGATGAAGTTGAGAGAGAGTCTAGATGTTCATGTTCAGGATGGAGCTGTTCCTCGACTTGCAGCAAGGGACCCTATTCATACAAAAAATTAAGTTCCCAAAACTAATTCCCCCAGAAACCTCACACGCACCAAAATCCATATATAATATTAAACACAGCTTTAGGCCTACTTAAAATGAAAGTTTGACACACTCTGCAACAGGTTATACGGCCACATGGCCTTATCTTTGAAAAGCTTTTAGTTTAGTTAAATTTCATATTATTCTGACTTTACATTATTCTCAATTCTGGTGCCTTAGTTAAGACTTCTGAAATTAATATAGTATTACTATAATTACCAATAAAAGTTACATTTAAATTACTCAAAATTACACATTTCACAACTTGCCACGTGGCGTGATAGGTTAGCTGATTTCATACATATCTGGACTTATTAAACAAATTCCGTTTGTATAACTTTAAATTAATGTATATAAGCATATTGCCGTGACTTACCGCAGATCTGTATTAGTTTAGCCTGCCATAGATGAAGATGGTGCAATTAAAAGCTCCTTTCTGTCGGAGAAGATATGCGACGAGGCGATAGGTTGGAAGACCAGCGAAAGACAGCTTTTAGAACGCAGTTCCGGCTTTTGTTTGCTCGCAATCAGTAGCGAACACCAGAGCGCAGCACCAATCAGGCACAGCTTTTACCGCATGTAGATTGTATGCGTATATCTGTTAAACACAGTACGGCAAAATGCCACCACCAAATACCATTCCTATATTTCTTTTAGCGTGTTCGTTAAATACCGTACACTTATTTTTGTTTATTCGCGCCGATATAAATTAATCGGCACAATACATGTTATTTTGTGTAAAAGCATCTAACCAGTGGCTCCAGAAATTGTACCACTGATCTGAAGTGGTAGAATAAACGAGCATATGAAGTGGTATCAGAAAGTTACCAGACTAAGCGTAAAAAATAAATTTTGTTTGTTGTAAATGGCCACCATCCCCTTCAAAATAGTCCCCTTGCTAGTGTATACACTGATTCAAGCGCTTCTTCCACCCTTTGACAAAATCCCTTTTCTGGAGGTCATTCAGCAGTGCCTGAGTTTCTTTTCTGATGCCTTCTAACGTGTCAAAGTGGCAGCCTTTCATCTTCAATTTCATTTTTGGAAACGGCATAAGGGGCTAGATCGGCGTAAGAGTACAGATAGTGTGGGACAACTGCCATGTTGTTCTTCATAAGAAACTGTCATTTTGAGGGTGGTGTTTGACTTTGTTGTGGCACATTTTCTCTCAAGCACATTAAAACATCACACAAAAAGTCTGAATTCAGTATAACATCAGCTTTTTGAACAACATCTTTGATGTCTAAGTACATGACAAGCATTCATTTGTTCCACTTATGACCTGCTGCACCTTCTTCACTCTTGGTTACTGCAGGCTCTTCCACTGTAATGATTGTTGTTTTGTCTCCGGATCATAGCTGTAAAACCAAGAGTTGAAGGAAGAATCGTTGTTAGCTATGCCATAAGACTGAAGGCACACATCACCATACTGCTGTTTTTAATCAGATGACAAGACTCAAGACCTGAGGGGCAAACTTTGCAGCAACGCAACCCATGCCTAAATTTTTAAGCTAAAATTTCTTGGCAGGTCCCATAACCAATTCCAGCACTGTCACACAATTCTTGGATTGCATGGTGACGGTCCTCATGAATAAGTTCACAAATTTTTTCGACATTTTCAGATGTTTTGCTTGTGGAATGTTATCCTGAATGCTCATCTTCAAGTGACATTCTACTAGCCTTGACACAAGCATGCCATTTGAAAACCTGTGTTTGACCTAAGAAATGCTCTTAGTATCACAAATGTTAGAAAAGCCTCACAAAGCATTTCAAAGTCTCAGCAGCCAATTTAAAAAGGTTTCACTCAAAATTGTATGCAGGTCCATTGTTTGAATTTATCGGCCGTCACAGACAGGCAGTGACGCAGGATTATAATGTGTTTTCTGCAGACTGAACATATGTACACGATATGATGACAGAGAAAGCTTGGGAGCATTGAGGACCAGTATTCCATTGAGTACAGACACAGTGCATACTCACTGCAAGTACAGTTCGAAAACTTTCCGATACCACGTCCATACACAGATTTGTAACAGGAAGGTTAGTCTAAAAACTAGAAACACAAAATAATAAATTGTACAATTAAAACCTACGGTCAACAGCTGTCCTCATGCAGATAGGGATGCAGTGCTCAAAATCAAATCCCACATAGCCTATTATGTCATCATCAGCTGCGTTACTTAGACTAGACGAATAGCATATTCAGTCTGTTCTGCAAGGATCATCTGTTCTCCAATCTTTCATTCTGTAACTCTGTTCCATCTGCTGTTATTATCTTTCCTCAATTCTGTTGTTAACAGAAAATATATTTAGTTTGGCCGTAATATCTTCATTATTCATTGTGTGTATGGTCACCAAGTTGCAATGGTTAATTTTAAATAGGTTAGTTACCTGATAATCCTTCATGCAACTTACTCGGTCGCTATGCACGACGCGTTTCGGGATCAAGGTTCCATCTTCAGGTGCTCACTCGGGTCGAGCTCGTCAATTCATAAAAACACACACATAAAAAATAAAAAACAAAAAGACACCGAATTTAAACACTCATACTGCATGAGAGGGGACGATGCTCATCATCGAGAAAGTAAACATGCACACTGTAAACATGTGTTTTTTATGTTTTGTGTGTGTGTTTTTATGAATTGACGAGCTCGACCCGAATGAGCACCTGAAGATGGGACCTTGATCCCGAAACGCGTCGTGCATAGCGACCGAGTAAGTTGCATGAAGGATTATCAGGTATCTAACCTATTTAAAAAAAATCTTCATTATGTTTCTGATGTATTAGCAAATATCCTTTCACTAACCTTAAAAATTTTAATTTCAGCTGTTGTCTTAGCCTGTTTTTTCTTTCCCCGTTATTGTCCAGATTTCACTAGGATGGCTGAGAACAGAGTTGTTTCTGGTCTTGTTTTATTTTCAGTGTTGATTGTATAATTCCACGCATCAGTTGATATCTATTTCATTTTTTGTTTTTATCATGATCATACTCATAACTTGTACATTACAACCTATAAAATTAAAATTTGATATCTGTATAGAATTTTATCTCAATTATTGTTATTTTAGAATGCATTGGAATGTTTCCTCTAAAGGCCTTCTTACCTTTATCTTCTTATGAGATGTTTTAAAATTATGTTTCCTACACATTTGTTTCAACTGGTGTGTAGATGGTGGCAGAGCATCCTCACTTTCTTGAAGTGTTACCTGGATTTTACTTTACCTGGGCGCCAGAACAAATCCCAGATATAAATGACACGGTTTCAGCTTAGCTCAGAGCATAGAGACACACTTTCTCAGGATTCATTCAGTGAATGTGGAATTCAAGGGGAATCGATACAAATAACACTTAAAATTTTTGTTGAATTTTGTTTAATTACCGTTTTAATTATTTTGTGAACTTCTTGAAAAATGCTAATTGTAGGACTTATTGCTACCCTAACTCTTATTGTGAAGTTAATCTATTATTAATACAAATACATAAAATTATTTATTTTCCACCTACCTTATAGACTGTTTTCTCCACCAGGGTCTCGTCACACGAACGTTAGAATGCAAGCATGGTTTACAGGTTATGTGAATAACTTACACAACTCGCTTTTGTGAAGAGAAATTAATTAAATTTTATTTTTATTTAAATTTTTCTATATCAAATTATATCTTTATTCATTTCTGTATTTTTTAAACCAATCTAGTACTTCTCGTCAAATTTTAAATTGAATACAAATTTCTTTAAATAGTTAAAACATAGTCTGGTACCAATTAACTTATTTAAGACATCTTACCTTATTTTAATAGACAGACAGACCAGCCTGCTAACATACACACATTCACACTAATTTAACAAAACCAAACCCCTTTCATTTATTTTATATGCCCCCTTTTATTCAAAATAATTAATTAGATACCCCTTGCCGACACGAGGCGTCTCCTTGACTTTGTGATGCATCACTCGTAACTCTCGATTATTTTTCCCGAAACAATTTATTAGTTCATCTTTTCCTTGAACTTGTTCTCACCATCAAATTTTGACCAATAATTTCACTCACTATTATTTTATTGAAAAGTTACTTTTTCAAGCCCGGGTTGCCGGGCAACCTGCGCAGGTTGAAGTCGGTGATGAACTGCGAGAGCGTCTTTAACTCCCCACTCCTCGATCTATTTGTTGAAGAAGACGGAAAGCAATACCTTCTATTTGGTAGTCATAGCGGTGACACATTCAACACATGGTTTTTTCTTGTTGTAGACGTGGATGATATTTGGTGTGCACTGGCCGACGTCACAATTGTGGGCTGGACTTAGTTTTATTTCCGTCAGCTAGGATCATGTGTAAGACAAAATTCATCGCCAAGCCATCTTGAACGTCTTTTAGTCCGCGTGGGTATGCGCACATGCTAGTGTAGTATGTTTGGGCGTAGATGTCACACAAACGCAAAGTTCTAAGAATTTTGTCACTGGCACATTCCTTTCCAATTGTTTCACCACAGTTCCTTTGTTAGAAACTACGCTTTAGATTCAACCAAGGGCTGGCCACACATATGGCAATTGAATTGTGAAATTTTATATAATAAATCCCCAATTTTAATAAAATACAAAATCCCTTTAATTTGCCCCGTTACAATACCCCCCCCCCAATGAGATATCTTCTGCCGAAACAGAAGAAATCTCATTGCTAAACCCCTAAGAGGACCGGTGAGGATGTGGTGCCAACGAACCCCCATTTGTTCTTATACTTCATGCGTAAACAACCCCCCTGGCTCAGCGACCATGGCCGCATCTGAACGAGATCACTAGACTTCTCTGTACGAGATCCCAACACCATAAAATCAAACAGACACGCACCACAGTGCACCTCACCTTCTAACATGCCGCCCCAAAAATCCAAACCCCTGGCTTATATCATGCCAGATCCTCAACCGATATGTTCCCCCTTATCATGCACACTGGGCTGCCTCTAGCAGTTACTGGGCTCGTACACACACTTATAACTACATCCTAGCCAAAATTTCATTCTTACCTTCAAAAATGTATTTAAGTTAAAAATCAAACAACTATTTTCTTCAAAATCAAAAATAAAATCTTTTATCTGAATTGATTAATTCTCTTCGTTATTTTTGATAATTAGAAAACAAATAAATGGAACATTTGTTAAAAACATGAACTTCCTTATCCTAACAGTTGCTTATACATTTATCCTAAACATTATAATTCAATAACACTATTAATACATGCAAACAATAATATAATCAAAATCCAAAGCATCAGTTAGATGGCAGGCACAAAAATCAATTTTTTTTTTCAAACAAAATTTTAAATTTATTAAAATATAGTTTTCCCAATATTAAAATTATTTAAATTTATTTAAATTAATTAAGAAACAAAATTGGCATCACTTCATTGGCAAAACGGGTCTAGTATAGAACATCACCCATCAGCTGATCATACTGGGTCAAGTCAACAACCCTGACCTACATAAGTTACATCAGAAAATGCATTAAACTTCTTTAAAAGTTTACCTTCAAACATAATAAAATAAGACATTTAAAAATAACAAAGTATTATTATAATTAACCATAAAATTGATATTTAAATTAATCCAAAATTACACATTTTACAACTTTACTTTATTCCCAAATTCTATTAAAATTGTCCCTTGTTTCAATTAACATTCTACATTTTTTTCTATGACTCTTTTCCTTTAATATTCTCATTCTCCATTAGTTTGGGTGATTTAATTATTCATAATAACTTGATTTACAACTTGACATGTATACATTTATACTCTTTACCTCTTTGACTCTAATATCACTAACAGCTTTAACTAACATGACACCCATCTCTATCAAAAACATCTATCAAACATTCTCTAAACCCAACTTACTACTCAACTCAATTCGCATCATTCTACTCTTATATAAAAAAAATACTCTCTTCCCTTTTGTACTCAGGATGTGTGTTCCCCTCCCCCAAAAGCTCATTCCCTTATGTTGGTCCCTGGATTCTACCTAGGCAACCCTTTCCGGCGCTAAACGGTCCCTTCCCATCCCAACCCTTTTGTTGCGGACTCCTACCACACTATCCCCTCTTACAAAACTCCCATCAACTAATTACCATTCTCCCTACATCACTTCAATTACAACAAAATATCATCATTTACTTATTACGTCAATATATCAATCATTACTCTACACATATTCCCCGTAGCTACTGTGTCACTATTGCATCTCAAATTCTACATCACATTATTCATAACAATATTTATTCATCTCTATTACCACTTCAAACTCAACATGGACTGATTTAAATGTCCTAGCTCAATATTAATCACCCAACATCTACCTTTTACTATCTTTCACAAATCATTTAAAATTCTCAACTACATCAAATTATTTTCATCATTTAAAATAAAATCTTTAACACATTGAAATCACTATTCAAACATTAATTACATTCCATTTTCCTCATATTCAAATATTTAACTAACTTGACAAAATTGCAAATCATTCATAAGTGATATTCTACAGCTGATCAGCTGATTTTCTCAGCAAGGTGAATGACCTTACGACAAACACATTTCAAAATTATATAAATCACATTTTATCAATCCTTACCTCTAACACAATAAGCTAATACATTTATGAGACAGAATAAACACAGCATAATAAGCATACGAACACGTATTTATCAAATCATAATACAAGCATTTAATTAGTGTAATAGCGAGTTATCATCTTTAGGTTACAAAAATTTGAATTCGTTGCTCACCTGAGCAACCACCCAGCCACACACACTATTGTTTTTTTTCTGTTGGACTGTGGCGCCCATGTGCTTCCACAAGGACAGCATAGTTGGAGGAATTTGACATCTCCGTGTCCTTGCTTCAGCGTTACATTTGAACTATTTAGACATCAACATATCTTTGTTATATAATTATGCGCCCTTAATGCGGGTCTACCACCTGGCTTTTCTGTTCCTCCTCGAACAGAGTGGCAGCCGCTGTTCCATAGTTCCGGGGATTTCCCCTAGTTTCACCCCCCATTAATTTCTAATATAAACCAATTTCAAGCCAGCTATGGTCAAGGGACTTAAATTATGGCCATAGCTGACACTAGCCAAAACCACGATTAGTGCTGGTAAGGCAGTAATCACCCGAAAAGTCGGGGAAATCAACTTTACTTTCAGGCATGTTACAATCGTCATTAATCTGCACGGCACGGCTATTTATCAGAGTACAATATAAAATTGTAAAAAGGGGTGTGCCGTGCATTTTCACCCTTTCGGCCTCCGATGGGGGTAACACTCTCTATTACCCCCAACACTTTCCGCTATCTACTGTGGCACATGCCACCACAGCAATAGCACACTAATAACTAAATTAAATCTTCCTTCATTTGCAGTTTCTACACTCCATTATTATATCACTTCATAAGCACCAATCTACCCCCCAAAATTACCCACACATCTTGTATAATACATTACATAACATAATAAACAACTAGACATTTACCTTGATCGTTAGCATACATTAAACAAACAATTCTCTTTTAAATGATTTGTATAGGATCTTATAAATATTATTACTTGAAATTTTTCATTAACTCTTTTATATATCATCATTGCATTATTCATCCCTGTCTGGAATTAGATTCCTCAAAATTTCGAATTTATTATTAACATTTGTTTTATCTCATCTTTCAGTTATTATTATTTTTTAATGGTAGTTTCTATTTAGTATAATTATCTCAAATTATTTTCATTATTGAATCAAAATCTTTTCACACCTGTAAACATTTTATTCTATTTAATTGGTATTATAAAATTTATACTTACAATACATTATTCACCTACTGACATAAACACAAAATATACACCTCACACACACCAATATCTCCACGTAACCTCTGAAACATTTGACAACAGTGTTATTTCATACCAAACAATTTAACATTTATTTATCAATTACTATCAATTCACAAATCATAAAATAATTTAAACTCATTAGAAAAATTCAATTATACAACATTTAACTCAATCAAAAATATTTAAACATTTCAAATTATTTTAATTAAATTAATTATTGAAAACAACATTTTTAATTACTTTCACCAATTACAATAATTACAACTCATTAGTTATCCTCTTCAAAATTATTTTGTTATTTATTTAGGCTGCAAAATTATTATTATTATCACAACAATTTCCATAACCTACACACATTGTTTACCTAACATTTTACAATACACACAATTAATTTCACTAAACATTTATTTACAATTCTTCATCATTAATTATTCAGTTATATCACACTTCATTGTCCAAGTCTGCCAGGTCAGAACCATAAAACAAAATACTTAAAATTGTCCATTTATGAATTTATGTTCAGCCTCCATCGTCAAAAATTAGTCTGGGTTTCACATAACAATTTTCAATTTTATTTACATTCCACATATGGCTATCCTGTGTGTAATAACCATAAAATTTTAGTTCATTCATTTTATCATAATAATCATATACCAAGTCTACATTATTTATTTCTGTCCAGTCTCCATTAGTAATTATATTCAATATCGGGTCAGTTATTTTTTCATCATAAATTAAATTATTATTGTTTAAACACACTTCTAACATCTCTTTCCACTCATTATAATCTCTCTTTAATTTATGTAATTTTATCTCTCTACCCACATACAACTCTCCATCTAAATCTCTCTCATCATAATACCATCTCTCACTTTCAACACCATTCCACACAGAGGGTACAAACTTATACAAAAAAGGGAAACAACTCAACTCTTCCACTAATAAGGGTCTCTTGCCCTCCAACAATAACATTTTTGAACACCTTGGTTCATCACAAATATGGGGAAAATTTACCCTGTGCCCTACACACTCATCTATTCTCTCTTTCCATTCTTTCTCTAATTCATCAACACTAATTACTACTCCATTACAATCTATTACTCTCTCTCTCTCGCTTACTATTTCACTATCTATTTTCAACGTATCACTCTTTGATACCACCTTTTCAATTACATTACCATTTTCAATATCATTTTTATCACTTGTTACTTTATTCTCCAATACCACATTTTTATACATTTGATTTTCTACTGACTCTACCATTTTCTCTATACTCTGTACTAATCTGTTAAAGCTAGTTTCTATTTTCTCATTGGTATTCTCAAAACGTTCATTAATTTCGTTAATTTGGTTTTTTAACTCATCAAAACTATTCTTTTGAACATCGAATTTCTCATTAAAAGCCCTACTTTGTCTGTCAAATTTGTCATTCATTTTAGTGTCACTAACATCAAGTCTAGCATTTATTTTATTATATTTAATATTGGAATCACTTTGTTGTTCATCTAACTTTACATCAAATTTATTTAACATTATCCTCTGTTCATTAAAACTAGTACACAACATTGTATTTTTCTCTAAAAGCAATTGGATCATTTTCATCATATCTTGGTCCTCAGATTTTTTACTCGGGACTGGTGTTGAATGAATTCCTTCATCCATAATTTTTGACTCAGTCCCACTCAATTCAATATTCATGTGGCTTTCGTTTTCAATGTCAGTTAAGCTGACATTCTCGTTATTATCTGCCATTTTTATATTGTACATTTATTGATTTTTGTTATACTGCTCTTGGACTTACATCTACAACATCTTCTATCTGGTCTGACTTTACTTTCTTATTTTACGTACCTTACACAATTGTTATGTACCGTTATTTAACCCTCCAACCATACTTGCATTTTATTTGTAGGTGTGGTTTTTATATTTAAATTTTAATTTATAAAAACTGTCCCTTTCGGATGCACCAGTTGTGAAGTTAATCTATTATTAATACAAATACAAATACATAAAATTATTTATTTTCTACCTACCTTATAGACTGTTTTCTCCACCAGGGTCTCGTCACACGAACGTTAGAATGCAAGCATGGTTTACAGGTTATGTGAATAACTTACACAACTCGCTTTTGTGAAGAGAAATTAATTAAATTTTATTTTTATTTAAATTTTTCTATATCAAATTATATCTTTATTCATTTCTGTATTTTTTAAACCAATCTAGTACTTCTCGTCAAATTTTAAATTGAATACAAATTTCTTTAAATAGTTGAAACATAGTCTGGGACCAATTAACTTATTTAAGACATCTTACCTTATTTTAATAGACAGACAGACCAGCCTGCTAACATACACACATTCACACTAATTTAACAAAACCAAACCCCTTTCATTTATTTTATATGCCCCCTTTTATTCAAAATAATTAATTAGATACCCCTTGCCGACACGAGGCGTCTCCTTGACTTTGTGATGCATCACTCGTAACTCTCGATTATTTTTCCCGAAACAATTTATTAGTTCATCTTTTCCTTGAACTTGTTCTCACCATCAAATTTTGACCAATAATTTCACTCACTATTATTTTATTGAAAAGTTACTTTTTCAAGCCTGGGTTGCCGGGCAACCTGCGCAGGTTGAAGTCGGTGATGAACTGCGAGAGCGTCTTTAACTCCCCACTCCTCGATCTATTTGTTGAAGAAGACGGAAAGCAATGCCTTCTATTTGGTAGTCATAGCGGTGACACATTCAACACATGGTTTTTTCTTGTTGTAGACGTGGATGATATTTGGTGTGCACTGGCCGACGTCACAATTGTGGGCTGGACTTAGTTTTATTTCTGTCAGCTAGGATCATGTGTAAGACAAAATTCATCGCCAAGCCATCTTGAACGTCTTTTAGTCCGCGTGGGTATGCGCACATGCTACTGTAGTGCGTTTGGGCGTAGATGTCACACAACCGCAAAGTTCTAAGAATTTTGTCACTGGCACATTCCTTTCCAATTGTTTCACCACAGTTCCTTTGTTAGAAACTACGCTTTAGATTCAACCGAGGGCTGGCCACACATATGGCAATTGAATTGTGAAATTTTATATAATAAATCCCCAATTTTAATAAAATACAAAATCCCTTTAATTTGCCCCGTTACATTATAATTAATGACTGTGCGTGAAAAGTGAAGATTAAAACGTCCGAACGACCTATTGCTCTTATCTGGTTTAATTAAGAAAATTTATATTTCCCAAACCAGTGCTAAAGAACAGGTCTGCAATAATTTGCACGTTCAATACTACACCTCACTTTCCATTCAACACTCCTATACAATGTTATAACTAATCTTACTAATTAAATACAAAGTGTGAAATTCTTAGTGTCTTTTAAAATTGTTTATTTTTATTTTATTATTTGTTTATTATTTATTTCATTGATCAATGAATCTATTTCTTACTGATTGATGCGTCGACCGTAGATGGGAATCCGTAGAGATCCTCCTTTTGATGGTTCAGCACAGAAGAAATGATGTTGACCAATCCTGTTGAACGATGATCTGGGCAATTACAGATGCTGTAGCTCTCTGTTGCACCAGTCACTTCACAATTGATTATTAATTAATTAATTGATGTGGTGTTACACAGCGAGAGTTGTTGTCGAACTGTACTAGTTCCTCTGCAACTGCGGGCTACTTCTCGAACTTTTTACTTAAATGAAACTTTGCGTGTTTGTGAAATTAAGCATGTAATTTACACACGTCTAGCGCATTGAAGATCCGAACGAAGAGTGCTCGCTACCCTCCGTCAGAGTTGGCGTCTGTTCTAAATGCAGGATTCTGATTGGTTGTTCCAAATAAATCATGCATTTTTCCAGTTGAAACAATATTGGACAGGTCGACCAAACGCCCCTTGACAGGTCTGAGACGGCACAGAATTACTGGCTAAAGTCGTACTTCCTTTGTTTGCAAATCGTTTGATTACAGGTATTGGCAAACGTGTTTTCAAAGATCTGACCACAGAATATTGTTGCTTAGGTCTTTATCTGTGTGTGTGTGAAAACACCTAATTCGTACCTAGACTAATTCTCGAGTTATTTCGCTTGGCGTTCTTCTTCTGTATATCTTCTGTAAATGTTAATTATATTGGTTGATACTTTGGCTACTTATAGAGCTTTAATTGCTGAACACTATGCTGTTTTCAGAATTGCTGTATATTTATTGGTTTTAAAGATATTGCAGTTTTAACACATAAATTCAATTGAGTAAAATTTCCTGTCTGTACCGGCATTTGTCATAGCAGTGACAAGGTTAGACAGAGATGGCTGCAATTATACGCTCTCTCTCTTGCTTACGTCGCTATACTCGCTCCGTTTGACACTTTCATATAATGCTCAGATAGGACGACAATATGAATCGTTATAACATCTATTCAGTATGTAACTTTATTCATTGGTTGACCGTAATTTTCCACTGCTTGATCATATCGTTTATTAAACAAGATAGATGATTTTAAGAATGATGATTCCAAAAATGATTGGAAGAAAAAGGGCAAAATTGATCGGGTGGCATAATCAGTTGTTAAGTAATATTTGTGAAGGGAATCTGTTGAGAGGAAAAACCAAGAGGATGGCCAAGAGCAGCGTTCTTCAAAGACATGGGAAAGGAGATGAACTTTCTGTCTAACTGCGATTTAAAGAGGGCAGTGATGAAGAGAGATGTGGCTAACTCGACAAGGCATGGCCTTTAGTTGATGATGATGGTCATATATATTGTATAATATATTTAATATACACATCATATCGTATATTAAACAAGATAGATAATTTTACACGTAACTTATATGTCATATTTAGGAGACTTACTGCTTGATAAAAAAAAATTGCATCTAAATTAACATTTTGATTATAAGTCCATTAATATGATCATTTAGTGTCCTTGCTTTGTAAATTAATGTAATTTGAACCTAATTTGGTTTTACATAACATACTTTAATTTATAAGATGTTGTTGTATTTCAGATATTATAATTATGTTAGTAATTGAGTAGAAATTATTTTCAAGATAGCTGTTGTATTTATTTGTTCATGCCTGATGTTGTAATAGGAGGACATAGTGAAACTGCAGGTTCTAAACCTTGCTGTCAAGTTGTACCTGACAAATCCAAACCAGACCAGGTTACTGTGTCAGTATGTATTTGCTTTGGCAAGATATGACCAGAATTATGATATCAGGGACAGGTCGAGATTCTTGAGGCAGTTTATACTGAGTGACAACAAGCTGTCGCAACAGGCAAAAAACATATTCCTTGCTAAGAAACCAGCACCTTTATTGCAGTCGAAATTCAAAGGTATGTTTTATATAAATTTTGTTGATTTTTTTCATAGTAGTAAAAATATTGTAGTTATTATGTATTGTTTTCATCAACATTGTATAATAACTTATACAAGATAAATCTACTTGCTTTTGCAACTTTTCAATGAAAGAATGTCACCGAATAAGTGCTTGTTCACATGAAAAGAAAAAACTCAGCTGTACAAAAAAAAATATTCACTGTATAGTTTTAAAATTATCAACAGATTTATAATGAGTGTCGTTTTAACCCTTTGGGAACCAGCATTAATTATACTGATACATGCGAAAAGACCCATGCTTGTTTTGCCGTTTTTATAGTGGCTGTGGTTTTTTTGTCATCCCTTTCCACATGTAATACGTACTTGGGTATGAATGGTGTTTTTTTTAAGGCACAATAGGTAATACAGAAAATAATGAATATGATATATCAACTACTTTCTATATAAAAATGTTAATAAACTATTAAAGGATGATCTGGTTTTGGGGCAGTAATGTTGTATTTACATAGAGGACACTCTCTGTTCAACACTGTCTTCCACTTGCGGATCGGTCATTACTGTTTTAATGTCAGTGACTCCAGGCTGCAGTACGGCATTTGAATACTGTAATTAACACATAAACATATAAATAGAGCAATGACTACTCAAAATGGACACATGTAGTAACAGGACAACTGTTGTGTAATGTTTTGTGTTTTACACTTTAGTTATTTATAACCCGTAAAGTAAGAGAAATGCTGCTATTCTTAGTTTTACTGTTGTCATAAATATGAATAGGTTCTTAACCCCACAGCGATACACTTCTGGGGCAATTGCCGGTCCCTCTAATGTTGTAACGGGGCAAAAAGGGTTGTTTTTTTTTTTTTATTAAATTTATTTAAACTTGTTTGTGGTCAGCATTGCAAGTCCCCTGTAAATTAATGTCGTATTCAAACGATGAACGGGAACGTAACTTTTGGAGTGGAGTGTAGTTGGAGAATGCGACATTTGTTTATAAACTGAATATTGTCACGTACAGATACGCACACGTACTCGACGGAGCGCAGCTACTACGCATAAGCATTAAAACCGACACCACGAAAAATGGCGAGGCACAACGTTTGTCAGACCAAGTGCTTTCAAGACGGCGGAAATTAAGTAGAGGCCACACCCACAAAAGCCTCCTATATCGTCAACATTTAACAACCTTAGCCCATGTGGCCATAGACAATCCATACACTGTATGCTACTACAAAAAAATTGTCGTCTGAAGGCAGTGCTTTCCGGTTGAACAACCAGATGTAGTGGGGAGTTAGTTGGTGCTCTCCGCAGCAGTCGCCTATTAACATCTGAAAACAGCGGACACCAGTAGTGGTTTGCGTCGCCGGCCGGGCAAAGGTTTATCTATTATTAAAAATGGGAAAGTAGTTAAAAGGCAGTCTTCCAACAATATTTTACCCGGCCGGGTGGACAACAAGACTCGTGGGCCCCAAATAAATTCTTTTAACTGTAATAGAAAGTGACAAACTGACATAAATAGTAAAACGGTATCTCAGAATGAAGTAAGTGAAGTGAAGGAAGCAAAATTAACAATGTGGTGAATTGAAAAAAAAAAAACTTTCGGACATACACTCAGTGCGGCACAAGACGGGGAGGAACGCCAATGGTTAAGTAAACCACAACCAATTTCACTGTATTAATAATTTCATTTTAAAGGGCTCTAAAGAAAATAAATGGGGGTTCTAAAAGTATGAATGTGAGAATGAGCAAGCTGGGTCGCCTTACTTAAGATAAGGATTAGAATAAGTATACAATGTTGAAATAAATGTTTTGTGTTATTCATATTTGAAAGAAACAGTAATATTTTAATTTTGAGAGAAAAGATGAGTAATCCATAAATTTGAAGAAGCATAAAAAATGAAATAAAATTTGAGTTGTTTCACATAAATGAGAGTCGAGTATGTTACTGATTTAACCCTAAACCCTGCTTGTATTTTGCAGTTCGTGTGACGGACTTTGGACTATAAGGTAAGTTATCCTGGATAAATAATAATTTAAATGTTATAAGTCTCTCAGTAATTAGAAAATGTACAATTGGTGCCTTGAACAAAGACTATTTATAAAATAATTATAAATCACACCTACAGGTGAATACAAGTGTGGTTTGTAGGTTGGGTAGTAATACGTAAATTAAGTACAGGTTAAGCGATGTGTATGCTATAGTTAAGTAAAACATACAAAGTGAAAAAATATTAAATATATGTAAGATTGAAATTGTGTTAAGATTAACAAATCTCATAAAGAATAAATAATGGCTACTAACGAAAATGAAATTGAAATAATTGTAGGCGATGAAGCCGAAAGTAAATTGATGTATGAAAGTAAATAAAGTATGTCAACTGAATCGGCTGAGAAAAGCGATTCAGGAATTCAAACAGAGACAATGTTAATAAGCGAAAGTAATGTAGACGAGTCAAAAATAATGAATGAAGTTGAAATTCATTCAACACCTATTTCAATTAATCAAAATAAGAAATCCTGACGATAATATGTTAACACGGTTGTATAGTATGATGTGTAGCAATTTTAGTGAAATAAGAGGGGACATGAATGAATTGGAAGAACAAAATAAAGAAGTCAAGAATAATTTTGAGAAAATAAATTATCGCTTTGATAGTAATGATAACAAATTTAGTGAATTAAGGGGTGAGATTAACGAACGTTTTGATATTAATGACCGTAAGTTTAATGAAATAAATACCAAAGTCAATGGTATAAAGAGTGAGATCGTAAACGAAATTAACGAACGGTTAATGACATTTAAGGAACAAGTGACAGAGTCAGTAGAGGAACAGATTAAAAGTAAAGTAAATCAGATATTTAATACAACGGTAAGTAACAGTGGTAGTAATATGATGAAAATTAGTGAAGAAATAATTAATAAGGTGAGTAATTACGATAATTCTAAAAATGAATTAATAAATAATAGTGATAAGATAGTGGAAAACGAGATACTTAAAGGTGATATAATGAAAATAGATAGTGATGATATAGAGATAGTTAGTGAGAGTGAGAGAGTAATGGGTTGTAAAGGGGTAGAAACAAATGTTTATCAGTTAGAGAGAGAGTATGAAGAGAGTGTACAGGTAGAGGGGTGGCAGAGGGTAAAATTTTCCCATGGTGTTGTGGGGGGTGAAGAAAGGTCTTCACGAATGTATTGGGTAGATAAATGTTCTACCAATAATTGTCTTTTGAATTTTTGTGTTGTTCCTGGAGGAACCAGGAGGTGTTTTCATATAGCAGTACCCTCTGCATGGAGTGAGAGAGACAAAGTGATATGGCGTTATGGTGAGAGATATTTAGAGAGAGAGAGTTGTGTGTAGATAGAGAGATAAAATTATTTAAGGTGAATAGAAATTATGAAGAATTTGTAGAGAGGTTAGATGTAGAGAGAGCTGGTAATTATATAGAGTACTCACCTTGTATTGAAACTGATGTAGTAGCAGAAGTAGATAATAATGTTGACGAATTATTAACTTACCTTACTTTGACAGAAAATACTAAAGGAGAAATTACCCTACCTGATGTCGACAGGAATTTTGAAATAATGGTATTCAATAATATTTGTATTATCAATAGTATTGATATAATGGAACAAGGTAATAATGATGACTATTATAATTATAATAGCCATATGTATTCAATTGTAAATGAATGGTGTAGTCATAAGATTAGATTATTATATGATGACGGGGGTTAAATAAAAAATTCAGTGAATGGACATTTTAAATATTTTAGTTTATGGTAATGACCTGGCTAGATTATGAAATGAGGTGTGGTAAACAGAAAAAATTAATGACGAAGAATTGTAAATATATTTATAGTGAAATTAATTGTTTGTGTTGTAAAATGTATTTTATGTAAACAACGTGTGTATGTAGTAGAAATTGATGTAATAATAATAATAATATTTTGACAGACTAAATAAATAATGAGAATAATAATGAAGGTAATAAATGAATTGTAATTGTTTTGGAGTAAGGTAATTAAAATATGTTGTGTTTTTAATAATTGATGGAATTAAAATAATTTGATGAAGTAATTGATTAATGTTGTAATTAATTGTTAATGTTGTATAAAAAGATTTTGATAATGAATTTAAATTATTTTATGAAACTGGAACTTGATAATAAATAGTAAATGAATAAATGTAAAATGTATTTTATTGTGGAATCATATGATTGTTATAATGTTTCAGAAGATACATGGAGTTATGTACATTATTTGGTGGTGATCAATGTTTATATTTTGTGTCTATGACAGTATATGAGTGATGTACTGTAAGTATGAATTTGATAATACAAGAAAATAAAGTAAAATGTTTACATGTGTTTAAGGGGTTTGAAGTTAAATGATGAAATTAATTTGAGATAGTTATGAGTTTTCAATGGGTAATAAAAGTTAGAATTTGGGTGATAAATATTTAAGGCATGTGAATTAGTCAGAGTTAATTTTAAATGGGTGTTAAACAGAATAAGATTCTTGGGAATAAAAGTAATGTAGAAAACTGAGTATTAGTAGGGACACAGTAGCGATAGTGAGAATATGTAGAGTAATGAGAGTGATATAATGGGAGAGTAATTAGATGAAGGAAGAATTTTGTAAAGGGGTGGTGTGATAAGGAGTCCTCAACGAAAAGCGTTGTGGTGGGAGGTGAACCGTATGTGCGTTGGCGGGGTTACCCTGGGGGGTACCAGGAACCAATAAGGGAATGAGCATAGGGAGGGAACACACATCCTAAGTACAAAGAGTGTAGAGGGTATTTTGTTATAAGGGTAGAATGATTCGAAGTGAATTAGAGTAGTAAGTTAGTGGAGATAAATGTTTTGAGGGATTGTTGTCATCTTATTTAAAGCTGTTAGTGAGTGTTAGAGTCAGAAAGGGGGTGAGATTATATTTTAATGCCTTCTCAATGAATTAGATTATTGTGAATAATTGGGAATCACCCAAACCAACTAATGATGAAAATGTTAAATAGAAAATCTGATTTAAAGGGTAATAATAAATGAAACAAGTGAAGAATTAAATAGAATTTGAAAATAAAATTAAAGCTGTAAGGTGTGAAAATTTTGGTCAAACTTAAATGTGAATTGTTTATTTTAAGGTAATAAAATCAATATTAATTATGAGTGTACTATGCTATATTATGTTGTACTGTGTTAGAGTGTAAGTATTATAAACATATGTTGTGTATTTTTCATGGTATTGATTTGTGTAGTCTATATAGGGTAAGGTCATTCACCTGACCCAGAGAGATCAGCTGATGACTGGTATGTACTGTATAATGGTCAGTGTAACCAATTCCTATGTTCTTTTAATATTCAATATAAAGTCAAGTTGTATTTTCTTTTATAATTTTCTTCTATTGTCAGAATAGCGGTTAAATAAAACATTAGTATTTTTTATTAAAATTTTTTGCTTGAAGCACAGATTGTGGTTTTATGTCCAGGATATATTGTTGATTTTGTGTATTGCTAATGTATTAACTGATTTATATTGTTCATAGTAGATGTGTTGTAAACAAATGTAATCATAAGGAAATTTATGATTTAATAAGGTGTTCTAGTTATTTTCTTTTTTTCTGATTGTTAGCAGCTAGTTAAGAAGAATTGTAAATTCATTTTAGAGATTTTGAAATTTGAAGAATAAATGGAAAAGGTTGATCAAATTAAATTAATGGGAATATGAAATCTTTGATATTGGAGTTAGATTAAATTTTGATCAAGAATTTAAATGATTTAATCTGATTTGTGTAATTTATTTTGACTTGAAACCATAACGTCTATTTGAGAAAAGGAATTGAAGTTAAAAAATAAAATATTTTTATAAATTTAAAATCAACAGAGTAGTATATAAATATTATATTCAGTAATAATGAGTATGTGTACGCACCCAGTACTTGCTAAAGGCAACCCAGTATGCAGGTAAGGGGGAACATATCGGTTGAGGATCTGGTATGGTATAAGGCCAGTCTTTGATTATTTTTGTGGAATGTTAAAAGGTTAGGGGTACTATGGTCAGTACGTGTCCGATTTTATGGTGTTGGGATCTCGCACAGAGAAGGTCAGTAATCTCGTTCAGGTGCAGCCATAGTCGCCGAGCTAGGGGGGTAGTTTACCCATGACATGTTTAAAAATTAACGGGGTTGTTGGCGCCATATCCTCACCGATCCTCTTAAGGTTTAGCAATGAGAGTTTTTATGCACTAGGGCATAAAACCTCTCATTGGGGGGGTATTGTAATGGGGCAAAAAGGGGTTTTTTTACTTTTTATTAAATTTATTTAAACTTGTTTGTGGTCAGCATTGCAAGTCCCCTGTAAATTAATGTCGTATTCAAACGATGAACGGCAACGTAACTTTTGGAGTGGAGTGTAGTTGAAGAATGCGACACTTGTTTATAAACTGAATATTGTCACGTACATATACGCACACGTACTCGACGGAGCGCAGCTACTACGCATAAACATTAAAACCGACACCACGAAAAATGGCGAGGCACAACGTTTGTCAGACCATGTGCTTTCAAGACGGCGGAAATTAAGTAGAGGCCACACCCACAAAAGCCTCCTATATCGTCAACATTTAACAACCTTAGCCCATGTGGCCATAGACAATCCATACACTGTATGCGACTACGAAAAAATTGTCGTCTGAAGGCAGTGCTTTCCGGTTGAACAACCAGATGTAGTGGGGAGTTGGTTGGTGCTCTCCGCAGCAGTCGCCTATTAACATCTGAAAACAGCGGACACCAGTAGTGGTTTGCGTCGCCGGCCGGGCAAAGTTTTATCTATTATTAAAAATGGGAAAGTAGTTAAAAGGCAGTCTTCCAACAATATTTTACCCGGCCGGGTGGACAACAAGACTCGTGGGCCCCAAATAAATTCTTTTAACTTTAATAGAAAGTGACAAACTGACATAAATAGTAAAATGGTATCTCAGAATGAAGTAAGTGAAGTGAAGGAAGCAAAATTAACAATGTGGTGAATTGAAAAAAAAAACTTTCGGACATACACTCAGTGCGGCACAAGACGGGAGGAACGCCAATGGTTAAGTAAACCACAACCAATTTCACTGTATTAATAATTTCATTTTAAAGGGCTCTAAAGAAAATAAATGGGGGTTCTAAAAGTAAATGTTTTGTGTTATTCATATTTGAAAGAAACAGTAATATTTTAATTTTGAGAGAAAAGATGAGTAATCCATAAATTTGAAGGAACATAAAAAATGAAATAACATTTGAGTTGTTTCACATAAATGAGAGTCGAGTATGTTACTGATATAACCCTAAACCCTGCTCGTATTTCGCAGTTCGTGTGACGGACTTTGGACTATAAGGTAAGTTATCCTGGATAAATAATAATTTAAATGTTATAAGTCTCTCAGTAATTTGAAAGTGTACAATGTGAACACTGGAATTGTATGTAGATTGCAAAAGATACAGTTAATAAATTGTCAATTACATGATATGATTGAATAAAGTATAACACATACCTTGTGTTGGTAGAGTTTCTTTTAAATGCTGAACTCACGTACACGCAGTATGTTGCCTGAGGTCGTGATGCTGGATGATGAGATGAAAGGGGTTAGGGGCGTTGTTAGGGAAGGCCTTCCCAAAGGGATACTGTGGATGTTGCTGCAGATCCTTCACTAACGAGGCACTAGATGTATTATAAAACACTGAATTGACATGTACGATTTGTACTCATAAAATGTTCATGCGCACTGTTGTCGGCGAACTGAAGTTAATTCAGTGTAAAAAAAAAATGTTAAATGAAAACGTGAAGTAAGGTGATGCCACAAATGTATTGTATAGGCATACTTTGACCTAACAACCTCCACGCATGAGATGTGAGTAAGTGCTGACTTGAATTGTTCTGTCCTGTAGACTTTGCTTAGCCCCGACTAATTGTGAATAAACAAACTTCTAATCACTGTGAGGGCGGCAATTGTGAATACACTCACTCTTATCAATAATATTAGCACATATATTTAGTAAGGTATAGATAACAAATACCATAATTCGGTATTAATGATACTCACCAATTTCATTATTTGCCGGGCTCGTTTTCTTCCTTTATAACTTGTTTTCTACCTAAGGGGTACCAGGGTTCGGGTACAGGAAGATTTTGAAACACAGTTGACGACACAAATGATAACCAGATATTCTTGAAATTAACCATCAAATTTAATTCAATCTAAGGTAGTACACATACAACCATGCGGTCAAAATAGTGACGTCATATGATATGACACAAAACAAAATGGTGGCTACTTTTCCTATCTCTTTTGATTCTCTCTATTTCTTTATCTGTTGAATTAATATCAATGTACACTTTATAGCTGCAGCTTAAAATCATTTATTAATAGTTAATTAGTTACTGCACAAACCAATGCCTTCGGCTTATGTGTTATGGCCATACATTCACGCATTCATTCTCACACATTCAACTTCAGACCCGTACATTCTTTTTTATTATCGATTTGATATTAATGAGCTCATTAACTATAAAAATGACAAAAGGAACTTCTCTGCTTGTTAGGTGGTGGTGTCCATCCGTTGTTGGTGTGAGACTCCCATGGTGATGGTCAGTGTTCGCCTTTAATTCCGCTGAGTTTAATTAGATAGATGTGTGCACTGAATTTACATTCTTTATATATTTATACTGTAAACAAGATGAGCCTTTATTGCTCCACTACTGTTGGTAACATTTTTGTTAGTTGAATTAAAGTATTGTTAAAAAGTTATACACACAACGATACATCGCTGTGGCTCCTCTGAAGAATGGCGTTGAAATGAGAGCGAGGCAAGTGTAATTTCTTGCTTGTGTGTGTGTAGTTCTTACGTCATCCCACTTTGTCTTGCTGGACAACGCCTCGTTGCACACATTGTACTCAGTGCGTCATTGTTCTTAGCGATGACGGACTAGTGTTATAGCCCAATCATAATGCATATTGTGGTACTTCGTCATCAACACCGCCATGGTATATTTTGCTGTTTTCACGTCCACCGGAGACCTTGGTGTTTTACTCTGGCCAAATTTACGTTGTTCCGTTTTCCAGAGGGACAATGTACCTAACCATTCTGTATGTTTAAAAAATACATAATAAAACAATGAAAATACCCATAATTCCCATAATTCTGGTACTGGGTCAGTCTGTACTGTTACATAATGGGGTGATTGGTTTTGACCAATCAGGTTTAATTGTAAATTAAAATCATGTTGAAACAATGTCTTGTTACATTAATAATAGTAAATAAAAATATGATTTTATAT
This sequence comes from Magicicada septendecula, assembly GCA_034769895.1. Lineage (NCBI taxonomy): Eukaryota > Metazoa > Arthropoda > Insecta > Hemiptera > Cicadidae > Magicicada > Magicicada septendecula. The sequence goes on from CM068375.1 coordinate 367,077,025, forward strand.
ATATAGTAAAATTATTACTATATATATATATATAGTAATAATTTTCTTAGTGTGTATGGGTTTATGATGTCGTAAGTTGTCCTCTCTTAAGCCCCGCGATGGGAGCCACTCTGTAATAAATCACTTGTGTCATAATTAATAAAGTCACACGTTGTATGCGCCACTCTGTAATAAATTATCTCTCTTCGTTACATCTTATTTAATTACGCCCCACTGTTGAAGGCGCTACTCTATAATATCTCCATGCTTAGGGTATTTTAATAAGTCACACGTTGGTAGTGTCACTCTTTAACACTTCGTGCATTGATAGGATGAGAGAGATTGTATTTGTCGGCTAGTGCTTTTTTGAATTTTCCTGCACTTCTGGTTAACTCGGCGATCAACTCTAACCGTATTCTGGCAGTTGTAGGTTATTTTATTTCTAGTCGTCGGCGAGGCTATATTCGCCTATGTACCTGCTCGCTCCCACTAATACCTGTAAACAAACTCTTATCCTATTTGCAAGTATGAAATGATAACTCTGTTATTGGTAATTATTGTTTTTTTATTTTTCAGCTTATTGGTTAAACAAAAGTAAATGGTTCGGTCTTGGATCGACCTTGACAGGTTTTTATCGATTCGTTATTCGAATCCAACCTTCAACGAGTTGCAAATAATTATAATGTAAATTAAAAATCTCAGGGCTTGGGTTCTTTGGGCCGTTAAGAAGTCAGAAATGTTAAAAAAAAAAAACGAACAACACATTACAAATACCTTAAAATAAGAAATCTTAATTATTAGTGTTAACAAGTATGAATGTTATGTTTTTAACTAACTGCGTCAACGACACTTTGTCTGCACTGGCAAATAGCCGCTCAACAAGATGGACAGTTAACCAAACGACATGTGCTTTCTGTGTTTTTTTGTTTAAATATAATGTTATTATTGTTAACCACCGTATTAATGTTCAGTGGTTATTCCAATTATCACTGTAGATAGTTTATATAGTGTAGTGAAGTTGATCTATGTGTAGTGTTGTTACCAAATTACTTCGGAGTTATATTTATGTCACTTGTATAATGCAGCCAGCCAACTCTCTAGGATTTTTTGATGTTGGTGTTGATTTAAGCTTCCATCGGTCAGTGGTAGTTCTTTTATTTTCTCTATAAGTTTTTTGGCATGTTCTCCTCTTCTGTGGTTTTGTTTAGGTCATTAATTTAGTGTAAGTTTGATTTTTTTATCTTCACTCTAAGCGTCAGCTATACGGTTTTTGACCCTTTCTATCTGGCGTTCAACAATACAATAATACATTCTTCTCGTCTTAGTAATGGTTTTTTGACCAGTAAACTCTGTTTTTGATTGGTCAGTTTGCACGAACTTGAGGTCAAGCGGCATATAGTACTGAAAATCATATCCTTGCCTTCCATGTCAAAAAATACTCCTTTGTTACCTTTTTACCTTACGTTAAAACAGAGACTTTAAAAAATCAAATAGATAAATGTGAATCTAGTATGACTAACATAGCAAATAATATTGAAACAATTGATAAAGCCATCAAAGAGCATGAAGTTAATACTAGTAATGAAATAATTACTATACAAAATAGAATCAAAGAAATAAGTGATTGTAATATTCAAACTAATAGTGACATATATAATAAATGTACTTTAATCTAATACATTTTAGGTTAGTTGTCTCCAAGTCGCTTATATTAATATAATAGATATTTACCATACATCCGTCGTGCGACTTATATATATATATATATAAATAAGACGAGACAAACGAAGTCGCACGACGGATATATGGTAAATATCTATTGTACTTTAATCGACGGAAGTTTAAACTGTGTAAAAGATGAATTGTGGGGGGAAATTAATAAAAAAATTGACAGGGGTAACAGAAAGGATATTAATAACTCGCGATTTACACAATGAAGTTGAGTAACAAACGTTTAGTTGCGAGAACCGGGCAGTACACCCGATGCAATTTCTTAACCAAACTAGAGAATATAACCATTTTAGTAGCAGTAATTGGGAGGTGCAACTGCTAAAGATTTTAAAATGTTTCAAGGGGAGTTCCACAATATGGGCTGAAGCACATCGTGTAGAATGGGGATGTTATGAAGATTTTGAGAGGGCGTTTAAAGGGAAGTATTGGGCGGAAGAAGACCAAGAATTTTTGCGTAGCCGCATAATGGTATCAGGGAACTTTGGAGGCAGTCATAATAATAACGTAACTATATATGTAACCCGATTATACAATGAAGCAAAATATTTAGAGCCGCCGCTACCTTTGAAGTCGTGTGTGAGACACGTGAGTAAACATCTGCCGCGGGAGGTCCAAATTACTTTGATGACAAAAGATATTAATGATATGAACGAATTATAATATTAGACGTTTTGCAGAGTATTAGAGATAGGGAAGTGGGTAGGTGCCACCAATCACCGCCAACTTAATAATTACGAACATAATAACACAACAAGGGTTAACACAAGTGGATATGGAGGAACACGAGCAAATAGTTACAATAACAACGAGGGTTGGGTATGTTCGAAATGTAGATTTGAAAACTATGCGAGTAGGCAAAACTGTTACAGGTGCAGCCAAGCGAGAGATAATCAACCAAGGAGAGTGGGACCAACTCATCATGGTCAGCAGCCAAGAGGAACACCAAGTAATAGTGGACCATCTGGAAGTAACAGTTGGCCGCCAAGGAATCAGAATGGACATACTACCAGTACTCATGCCAACCGAACGGAAAACTAGAGCCGACAGTGGTAGAGAGGACCATACCATTGTCAAGGGAAGCGAATGAGGTCCAACCAACTGATGATTTCCAGAGCAACATCATAAAAACCGACATTGTAAAAAATCTATTGGAGGAGAATAATCATGAAACAATAGGACTGAAGACTGGATTAACGGAGGTAAAGGTAACAATAGCAGATAAGGATTATAAAACACTTATAGATACAGACAGTGAAATTTCTGTAATTGCTGAAAATGTTTTGGGGGAATTGAGGGAAACAAACAAAAATATTCCAATATTACCAGTAGCAGGGGTTACAGTAGTGGGAGTCACCGGAGTACATAGCAAAAGGGTAACCAAACAGATACATTTAAATTTCTTTATCAGCAATACGGAATTTGAGAATACATTTTTAGTTGTAAAGGGACTAAGTCTAGATATAATTTTGGGTAATGACTTTTTACAAAGAAATAAAGCTGTAATCGATTTTAACGAGAAAATAGTAGAGTTCAATGGGGATGATCGACCGGTCAGGGTTAGTTTTGAGCATGTGTTAGATAAGGTTAGAGTATCAGGGGTAAAAATATTACAGAAACGGGTAGACGAGAGTGACACTGAAGGAAAAGTAAATTCATGTAGAGAGAGAGAGTATGCAGAGAGTTTTGAAAGAGAGATGGATGAAAGTAGTGAGAGAATGTGGGAAGATAGGGCTGATAAATTTCTAAGTGAGGGTGATGTTGTAGGGGGTGATCAACGTGAGTCATTGTGGCAGGTGATAGAGAAGTTTCGAAGAGTGTTTGCCGAGAGTCCAGGGAGGGCAAGATGGTATAAATGTGAATTGAAAGTTCGGGAACACACACCTTTCATGCAGCGGAGTTATCCAGTACCTTATTCCAAAAGAAGAGCGGTGCAAGAAGAGTTAGATCGAATGATGGAGGGAGGTATTATAGAAAGGTCAGTGTCACATTACTCGAATCCGTTGGTGGTAGTTATTAAGAAAGATGGTAGGGTTAGATTGTGTTTAGATGCCAGGAGAATTAATCAAATAATAATACCCGACCGTGAATCACCGGAATCCATAAATGAAATTTTTCAAAAGTTTAGCGGGGTAAGACACATGACATCATTAGATTTGACAGCAGGGTATTGGCAGGTGCCATTAGCAAAAGAAAGTAGAAAGTATACAGTGTTTTTGTTCAACGGAAAAAATTATCAGTTTAAGCGTTTACCATTTGGGTTAAATACAAGTATAATGAGTTTTATTAAATGTTTGGACCAAATTTTGAAACCTAAGGACTTAGACTTTTTAACAGTATATGTGGATGATATTTTAATTGCTTCTAGAACTTTTCAGGACCACTTGGAACATTTGGAGTATGTATTGACCAAATTAGAAGCAGGAGGACTCACAGTAAATTGGGAAAAATCTAAATTTTTACAGACTAAGATAAATTTTCTAGGCTTCATTATCACACAAGAGGGAATCTCCGCAAATCCGGATAAGGTTGACTTGGTTATGCGCCTCCCTGAACCAAGAAATATCAAACAACTACACAGCTTTTTAGGACTCTGTAATTTCTACCATAAGTTCCAGAAGAATTATGCACACACGACATCGAAACTAAGTGCAGTACTCCAGAAAAACAAGCAGTGGAAATGGGGAGAAACGGAACGCGACGCATTTAACGAAATTAAGAGAAAATTTAGCAATATGATTACGATGAATCATCCTAATTTTAATAAAACCTTCTATTTACAGACAGATCCAAGCAACGTAGCTTTAGGGGCGGAGCTCTACCAGGAGGACTGCAATAAAGAACACCTTACCATCGCCTTCGCCATTACGTTGCTTCTGTCTGCTGAAAAGAACTACACCACGACTGAGAAGGAATTATTGAGCATTGTGTTTGCTGTGGGAAAGTTCCGTATGTACATCCTGGGGAACAGAACTGTCATACGCACAGACCATAAAGCTTCATCATTTCTGAACACATGCAGGCTTGCTCACAGCCATCTAACCAGGTGGGTACTAGTATTACAAGAATACAATTTTGCCTGGGAGTACATAAGGGGAACAGAGAACAAAATACCTGACACTCTTTCCAGGGTGGACATGCTAGATAACAACACGGGGAGAGATTTGAAAGAAATTGAGATTTTTAGAATATCAAGGGAAGATAGGATTTTTGGGGAAGAGTTAAAAAACATCAAAACCATGCAAAGAGCAGATGGTAAGTCAGGTAGGGTCATAAATAGTTTAGAGACGGAATTAGCTGGGTCAGAGTATAATAATCATTTTCAAATATATCAAGGGTTGTTATTTAAGAAAGTAGAAGGGGTGAGCGTGATTGGAGGTTAGTTGTTCCAGATGGGTTAGTAGATAAAGTCATATGGAATTGTCATTTAAGATATGGTCGTTTTGGGGCGAAAAAGTGTGTTAACGTTTTGAAAGAGTTTTGTGTTTTTAAGAATATGGAGAGGCGGATTAGGAAGTTGTTAACGGGTTGTGATTTGTGTCAGAAGTCAAAGGTAGTGAATTATAGGGTTGAAGGGGAGTTGAGTTTTATAAAAGTAGAAAAGCCATTTGATTTTTTTGATTTAGTTGCGGTAGATTTGTACGGGCCGTTGCCGAAGGGTAGAGGAGGTGTTATGTATATTTTTGTAATGTTGGACACTTTTTCGAAGTATGTAAAATTGTATAGTGTGAAGAGAGCTACCAGTCATGTGCTGAGTGAGAAGGTGACGAAGGATTATATGATAAATGTTGGGAAGCCAAAGGTGATTTTAACGGACCATGGGCCACAGTTCATCAGTGGAAGATGGCGCCAGACCCTCGGATGGGAGGGAATCATTCCGAAGTATCAGTCTACCATCCTCAGTCCAACCAGGCAGAGCGTGGCATGAGAGAGATAGGCAGGATTTTTAGAGCCTATTGTCACGCCAAAAACAGCGAGCGGCTGTTATATATAAAAAGGGTTGAAAATTGGCTGCACAGTACCACCCACGAGTCGACAGGATACACACCTCATGAGTTGATAAAGGGAACACGCCCCCTGAGGATTTTGGAACAGCTGTTTGACTACCCACCTGAGAGTGAGAAAACGGATGTGAGCATTAAAATCAGGTTGGCTAATGAAAATCTATTAAGTAAAGGTGAACGACGGAAACGTAGACATGACGCAAAAGGTAAGTGGATGAAATATGAAATAGGACAGCTGGTATTGGTGAGGAGACACGACTTATCGAGTGCTCAGGACAAGGAAATTAAGAAATTTTTCTTACTGTGCGAAGGACCTTATGAGGTAATAGGAGTGAAGATGAATAATGCGTGCGTACTACAGAACAGAGAGACAAGGGAGATAATAGGGACACACAATGCAACAAACTTAAAATTGTATTGGTCATCTTAGAAACTTTAGAAGTGATCGTCATTAATATTGATGGGTGAAGGAATTTTAATTTGGTTTTTATGTGTTTACAGAAGTGACTCTCCCCCATTTTCGGGTGATCACAGACTCACCACCTCTGATCGTGGATTTTGGCAGTCTGGAGGCAGACCATGGTTGGCGGTAGCCTCAACTAGGGGGTGAAAGCAACGATGGTCTTACTCCACAAATTGGTGACAGTAGAAATTCTTTTGTTTACAAGAACGGGGAGGGGGACCCTAGTTTCGTGAAAAAAAAACAGTAATTGGCAGTATTTTCCGTGAACAATAGTTTTATTTTATGAATTATGGAATAAAACACCCAAAATTTGTGTAAATTAAATCATTAACTCACTAAGGAGTTATTTCTTTACAAAGTAGTGTAACTTTCTTATTTTTGGTTATTATTCTATTTTATTCAGATCACAACTCCCACTTACCTTTCAACTTGGATCTGGCCGGATCGAGTAGTGGCGGTACACCCATTTCGTTTGACGAACTATGACAGTACATAAAACGAACTAAGGTTGTGAAAGAAACTAACTCGCAATTTTGTAGAAGAGAAATTAGATTTTTTAATTAATCAGAATCATATTTAAATTTTGTTCAAAAACTTTTGATCATTGTTTTACAGATTAAGTTACAGTTTTCTTTGTTCGGTTAGCCTCTGCTACATGCTACTTATTCTAAGAGCTTACCTTAGTGATCACTATACAAAACAAATATACAGACAGAGCCCAGCCTGCCATTCACTCATTCTCTCAATTTATACCCCCTCCCCTGAACATTTTTATTACCCCGAACCCTTAAACATGTTGTGAAATTCTATAGTCGGCAACGTGGTCATCATTCGCACTCACTATTTAACGTTTGGCAATCACTGGTTTGTCCGGAACTAAACGTAGATATTCTTCACTGAATGGTATTAACCGCGGTTACATGGATTTAAACTGTTATCTCACTTTTGCTTTAAAATAAAACTGTAAGAGTTAGCAGGGCGCACTCGGCGCTGTGTCGGCCGACACGATCAACGACTAACTGGGCAGGAAAACGTCGCAGGTGTAGCTAACGTGATCTCATACTTTTTGATGGAAATCACAGCCTTGGGCTTCGTCGCCGAAGCTTCGGCCCATGCTATGCATGTGGTTTTTGAGTCAATGTCGCACATGATCTTCTATAGGCAGTGGCTGACGTCATTTAAGTGGGCCGGACTTAAAACAGTGTTTCCGGGGGATCTTGAAGAAGACGACAAATATTAGTCTCTCTAGCCATCTTGGTTTTTTGTTAAAGCGTCCTTTTGAACGCGCTTGCGTGGGTATTCGCGCCTGTGCGTCGACACACTTGCAAAGTTCTTAGAATTTTGGTGGAGGTAAATTCTTCAGCCGTGTTACACCACTGATTGCGTTTCGCTTTGTTTCCAACTGTTTCTCAACACTGGTCTGTTATACGGACAAATACGTTGCACAATGACAATCCGCCCAAAAACGAAATAAATAGAAATATAAATATATGCCCCAAACGGTTAAAATAAAACACCCAAAATTTGACCCGCTACAATACCCCCTCGATGAGAATTCTGCTGTCCATGACAGAAGAAATCTCATCGATAAACCCCGAAGAGGACCGGAGAGGAACTGGTGCCAACAACCCCCTTGTTCTTAATCTCATGGGTACACGACCCCCCTGGCTCAGTGACCATGGACTCATCTGAACGAGATCACTGGACTTCTCCGTAAGAGATCCCAACACCGAGAAATCGATCAGACTCGCACCACCGCCCACCTTGCCTTCTAACATGCTACCCCCACAAATCCTCAATCCCTGGCTAAAATTATCCCAGCTCCTCCGCCGATATGTTTCCCCTTTTTGCAAGCTGGGCTGCCTTTAGCAGATACTGGGCTCACACACATTAACATTACAAATTATCATAACACATTAAAATAAAAACTTCCTTTTAAAATTTATTATAAATTCAAAAAATTCAATATTCAAAAAAAAATCGTTTATCAAAAAATTCTCTTCCTCTTTTTTCTAACTTTTTGCTTCAATGACTTAACCTAAACATTCCTATTAATACAAATACATCCTTACTCTAGCGTGAGAACAATTTATAGCCTATCAATATAAAGCAATACAACAAAAGGAACATCATTAATACATACACAATAAAATGATCATTACTCAAAATATTCACTCGCTGGCAGGCGAAACATCAAAAAAAATTTTTTTTTTTTTTCTTTTTTCAAAAAAAATTAAAATTTTCAAAATTTTAAAATTCAAAAAAATTATTCATTAAATATTTATTAAATTTATTTATTAAATAACATTTATTAAAATTATTCAAAGATTAGTTTGAATTAATCAAACAAACAAATTAAAATTGAATTCCTACTCTGCAAGCTTAGTAGGTGTATGAACTCATCAGCTGATCATAACTAGGTCAAGTACAAAACCCTTGACCTACATATGTTATGTATGATTTCTGAAAACACTCCAAATATCTGTAATCCTACCTTGAAATACAAAACATAATAACATAGAATATTTATAATAAACAAAATATTAATATAATTAATAATCAAATTGGCATTGAAATCATTTAAATTAAACACTTCTTGACTACATTATTTTCACTTCTATCAAAATTCTGTCACTGGTTGAAAAAACAATTGTACATTCTTTATTATAAATTCCTCTCTTTAGTTAACCGTTAATTCTACCTTACTGGGTGTGATGTAAATTATTTATTCTCATTTATTCTGTCTACATATATAATCTTTACCTCCAATATTCATCAACTTCAACTCCCATGACACCCATCTCTACCAAAAATATCTACTAATCAAAACACTCTAATCCACAACTTACCATTTAACTCAAAACGCCGCCTTCTCTACATATATGAAAAAATACTCTCTAACCCTTTGTACATAGGATACGTGTTTCCTTCCCAAAAACTCATTTCCCTTATTTGGCCCCCGGATTTTACCTAAGGCGACCCCAGCCCCACTAAATCTATCCTAATCCCGTCCCAACCCTTGTTGCGGACTCCCCAAATACACTACCCCCTAATACAAAATTGCCATCCCCAAAAATCTCAATCTCATTACCTCACTACAAATACACAAAATAACCTCATTAACTATAAACATAAATATAGATCATTCAAAACTCTACATAAATTCCCCACAACTGTGTCAACCTTAATACTTCACCAACTTCTATAACATACATTAACTCAAAAACAACATTACATCATACTCATCATTTCAACTTCACTTTCAACGTTTAATTCAAATTGGACAGGTCTACATGTCCCGTAAAACATTTATCACCCATAAATTATCTTTTATTAATCTGCATATTCTTTTTATCTTTACTTCGAAATATCTGTAGCCCACTAAACATTAATTACTTGTAACATTTACAAACCAATATACCAGTGACATGGTATTGTTGATCAGCTGATATCCTAACATAATTAAAACACCATGGATACCTTTCAAAATTGAACAGTTACATGTAATACATTATCAACACTTACTTCTATTATGTTGATTGCCTGCCAGGCGTCTAATGATTGGCTTAGAAAAAAAAAATTACACACATAATGAAAATACATTTTATCAACAACTATATCTAACACACAACAATAAAATGATACCTTTAAAATTATAGTATGAACACCTTGATTTACGAGTCTGAGCATATAATTATGTGGACAGAGCACAAGCATTTTTGATTGGATTAAACTTTGAATAAGCAAAACTTTTACGTTATAAAATTTTAAATTCGTGACTCCTTTACGTCACCTCCCAGCCACACACACTATTTCCGATTATGGAGGACTGTTTCGCCCTTTCGCTTCCACAGAGACTGTATATTTTGGAGCAGGGTTTTACCTCTCCGTGTCTCTGCTTCCGCTGTTAAGTTTAAATTGGTGAACATCATCATGTTCTCGTTAATAATCATGCACCCTTAAACGGTTCTACCACCTGGCTCTGCTGTTCCTACTCGAACAGAGTGGCAGCCGCTGTTCCATAGTTTGGTGATTCCCCTTTTTATTACCCCCCATCAATTTCAAAATACACCTTTACAACGATAACAGCTATGGCCAGTTATGGTCAGCGCGTAATCGTAATGTGCCCCAACCATAGCTGTTAAAGCTAAACCAATTCCACGGTCAGGGTTCGGTGAGGCCGTGACCGCCCGAAAATTTGGGGAATCACAAGTAAAATATCTTTCGTAATATTAAATTTACGAATTTATATTTAAATGACAATATTAATTTAGATGGGGTTTTAACCCACTTTATATGTAAGCTTAACCATTATTAACATAAAATAATTAATACAAAATCTACAACCTTCCCCCATAGCAGTTCCACACTACACTGTTATGTCACTTCATTGAGCACCAAACTACCCCCCAAAATTATCCTCACATCTTGTATTGATAACAAGTTCTTATATTACTACACATTTCTTCAAAACGTTCCTATACCCACTACTACTAAAATCTAACAATTATATTTGGTCACCTAATGCTAAAAAATTTAGAAGAAAAAAATTATATCTTAAATTTAAAATTATACACATCCAAAATTATTTTGGGTTTTTTTTTTTTTTTTTTTTTTTTCAAAACTCTATTTACACTGGAGGCTGACTAACATTCCAAAATCAAGATTAGTGCTGGTAGACAGTAACCGCCCGAAAAGTCGGGTTTCGCCGCAAAACGGATTGGAACCAGATAGATATACTACGTGAATTCACGTCCCCCCTCTGAAACACACTACTTCCCCTCTCCTACCATTTCTTCTACCCCGCTTTCTATCTTGCTCCAAAACGTCTTGCCCCAAAACTCGTCGTTTCAGGCCAATCAGAAGATATTGTCAAAGGCTCCATTTTAATTTTGCCCTTGACACCAAAAAATTTAATTTGAATGCACTGCCTTTTAATTAATGCAGCCTCCATTATATACAAACACTCTAAGGCAGTGCAGGCACGTGACAGGCACACCAAAACCGCTGCACCATGAGTGTATTACAAAATGTTAAGTCGAGTCACGTACCTGTTGGGGTCCCCCTCCCCGTTCAAATATGTGTTTAAATTTCTATTTTGTACCAATTTTGGTGGAGCCGGACCATCGTTGTTTTCACCGCCCGAAGGAAGATCCTGCCAACCATGGCCCGCCTCCGCTTTCCGAATTCCACGGCCAGGACTGGTAAGATCGTGGCCGCCCGAAAATGGGGGAGGAGCCCTTCTAAAAACATAAAATAATAATTAAATAACATTCATACCTTTAAAAATGAACAAAATACTTATGTTGACCAAAATAATTTCAAATTTGTAGCGTTGTGCGTACCCACTACCTCCCTGGTTTCTCTATTCTGTAACACATATGAATTTTTCATTTTTATTTCCACTACCTCGTACGGCCCCTCGTACAATAAGAAAAACTTCTTGATCTCCTTATCTTGTGCACTTGATAAATCGTGTCGTCGTACCAATACCAGCTGTCCAACCTCATACTTCGTCCACTTACCTTTCATGTCATGTTTCCGTTTTCTCCTTTCCCCTTTTGTCAACAGACTTTCATTGGCTAGTCTCAGCTTAACATTGTTACTAATAGTGTTGGTTTCCGGTGGATATTCAATTAATTGTTCCAAAATCCGCTGTGGGCGCTTTCCTCGTATCAACTCGTAAGGCGTGAACCCCGTCGACTCGTGGGTGGTGCAGTTTAGCCAGTTTTCAATCTTCTGCACATAGAGTGGCCACTCACTATGTTTGGCATGGCAGTATGTTCGAAAAATTCTGCCCAACTCCCTCATGACTCTCTCAGCTTGATTCGACTGTGGATGATATACGGCAGTGTGCTTTGGGATAATACCTTCCCATCCAAGAGTCTGGCGCCATCTTCCGCTGATGAACTGCGGACCGTGGTCGGATAATATCACCTTCGGCTTTCCCACGTTGACCATATAGTCACGTGTGATCTTCTCGCTCAGCACCTTGCTCGTGGCTCGCTTTACACTATATAGCCTGACATATTTAGAAAAAGTATCAAGTACAACAAAAATATGCATCACTCCACCCCTACCTTTCGGCAGTGGGCCGTACAAATCTACAGCTACTAAATCGAATGGTTTTTCTACTTTAATATAATTTAGTTCGCCCTCTAACCTATAATTTACAACTTTGGATTTCTGACATAACTCACAAACTCTAAGTATTCTTCGGACTCGTTTCTCCATGTTCTTAAATAAACAAGATTCCTTTAATACATTCACACACTTCCGTGCCCCAAAATGCCCATATCTAAAGTGACAGTCCCACACTATTTTCTCTATCAACCCTTCAGGTATGACTAATCTCCAATCTCTCTCTCTCCCCTCTACTTTTTTAAACAAACTCCCTTTAAACACTTGAAAATATTGTTTATACCCAAACTCATCTACATCTGATTCTATACTAGTAATTATTTTATTTAATTTATTATCAGTTCTTTGCATTACATTTATATCTTTCAATTCCTCCCCAAAAAGTTTATCTTCCCGGGATAGTCTATAAATTTCTATCTCTTTGATATCTCTGCCTGTTCTATTTCTGTCTGTGTCTATTCGTAATAGTGTGTCTGGCACCCTGTTCTCTACACCCTTAATATATTCCCAAGAAAAATTATACTCTTGAAGAGCTAACACCCACCTGGTTATCCGGCTGTGTGTGAGTTTACAAGTATTGAGGAACGATAGCGCTTTATGGTCCGTCCTGATGATGGTCCTGTTACCCAGCAGATACGTTCGGAACTTCCTCACGGCGAACACTATACTGAGGAGCTCCTTTTCTGTGGTAGTGTAGTTGCGCTCAGCGGCTAGCAATGTCCGGCTGGCAAAGGCGATAGTTTTATGTTCCTTCTCCTCGTCCTCTTGGTAAAGTTCTGCTCCCAACGCTAGGTTACTAGCATCTGTCTGTAAATAAAATTTGTTATTAAAATTGGGATGATTCATTAGTATCATGTCTGCGAACTTGATTTTGATGTCATTGAACGCTGCTCTTTCATTGTCGCCCCATCTCCATTGCTTGTTCTTTTGCAACACTGCGCTGAGTCGGGCCGTCGTCTGGGCGTAGTTCCTCTGAAACTTCCTGTAAAAATTACAAAGACCAAGAAAACTTTGCAACTGCTGTATATTTTTTGGCTCCGGGAATGTCAAGATAGATTCTACTTTATCCGGATTGGCACGTATTCCTGTAGGTGTTATGATGAAACCTAAAAAATGTATCTCAGTTTGCAAAAATTTTGATTTGTCCCAATTCACCGTCAAACCTCCCTGATATAATTTCTCCAACACATATTCCAAATGCTCTACATGCTCTTCAAATGTTCTGGATGCTATTAAAATGTCATCAACGTAAATAGTTAAAAAATCTAAGTTGTGTGGTTGCAAAATTTCGTCAAGACACTTGATAAAGCTAGCTACACTTGTGTTCAAACCGAACGGTAGTCTCTTAAATTGGTAATTCTTTCCATTGAATAAAAAAGCTGTATATTTTCGACTATTTGCTGCCAATGGAACTTGCCAATACCCGGCGGTTAGGTCTAAAGAAGTCATATATTGTACGCCGCTAAACTTCTGAAATATTTCTTCAATAGCTTCGGGTGACTCCCTATCTGGAATAATTATTTGATTGATTTTGCGGGCATCTAAACATAACCTAACTCTACCATCTTTTTTAATCACGACTACTAAGGGGTTGGAATATGGTGACACCGATCTCTCAATTATATCTCCCTCTAACATTTTCTCTAACTCAAGCTGAACCGCTCTTCTCTTCGCATAGGGCACCGGATAACTTCTTTGCACATAGGGTGCGTGTTCCCTTACCTTTAACTCGCATTCATAGTTTCTTGCCCTCCCTGGTACATCGGCAAACACTTCTCTAAAATTCTCTACTACCCGCCACAACGATGCCCGTTGAGAACTCCCTATTACGCCACCCTCACTACAAAATTTACGTGCTCTCTCATTCCATAAGTGATCTACATTCTCCCCACATTCTATTTTACTCTCACTACATACATTCATACTAAATTCCATGTCTCGTTTATCATTTCGATTGTGTATCACCCTTACCCCTGAAATTCTTACCGCATCTAACACCCGTTCAAAATTAATACGGACTGGTTCCCCTTCATTATTTAATTCTAATACCCGTTTATGAAAATCAATCAACGCCTTATGTTTAATCAAAAAATCATTTCCAAGTATAACCTCAAGATTTAGTCCCCTTACAACTAAAAATGTATTATCATACCCTACCCCGTTAATTATCATGTTTAACTGTACTTGTTTCGTGACTCTCTTACTTCTAACTCCCGTAATACCTACAATCGTCACCCCCGCTACTGGTAGAGATGGAATATTTTTATTTATTTCTTTTAATTCATCTAATACATGTTCAGAAATAACAGAGATTTCGCTACCCGTATCGATTAAAGTTTTAATCTCCTTACCTTCTATGTTGATTTTCACCTCAGTCAGTCCATTCTCCCGTCTCACTGCTTCGAAGTCTTCCTCCTCCAATAATTCCTCCGATAAATCTGTAATCACAATGTTATTTCGGTATCTATCATCCATTTGGACCCCAGAAACTTCCGGCGACAACGGTCGGGTCCGGTGTTCCATTGTCCCTCTTAGTTTCCCGCAGAGGTGCTCGCCACTGCATGGTTGTATCCTCGCTCGTGCTGGTTTCCTCGCGGTTCATGAGTTTGGCCTCTCTGTGCTCCTCCTGGGCCCTCTCCCCTTCGCTGGTATGCATGCTGGTTCTGTGCGGGTGGTGGTCCCTGTCGCTGACCCGGTCTCTCTCTCCTGCATCTAAAACAAAAATTTTGTGTCGCATAATTCTCTTGTGAACATGCTGGACAAGTCCACGTGGGTCCTCGATTATTTTGTTCTCGTCTAGGGTATGCCGGTCCATTTGTAGGTCCCCTCGGCGGTCCCTGATTACCTCCATTATTTCCATTCTGCTGGTTCTGACGGCGACTCAATTCTTGGTCCCGGATATTCTGAAACACATCTAAAATATTTTCTAGCTCGCTAATATTAGCTACCTCCCTTGTCATAAGTGTTATTTGCACTTCCCTTGGCAAATGCTTGCTTATATGCCTCACAAAGGATCTAAATGGCAATGGCGGTTCTAAGTATTTCGCCTCGTTAAAGATTTTCATCACATACCCTGTTATATTATTATTGGGCCCCCCGAAATTCCCTGTTCCCATGATTCTACTTCGTAACACTTCTTGATCTTCTTCCGACCAATATTTATTTATAAATGCATACTCAAAATTTTCAAAACACTCCCATTCCGTTTTATGTACTTCGGCCCATATCTCCGAACTACCTTTAAAGCATTTTAAAATTTTTAATAATTGGACTTCCCAGTTATTAGTACTGAACTTATTGAACTCTCGCACTCTGCTTATGAACTGCATAGGGTGTACTTTTTTGTTATCACAACTGAATGTCTCTAACTCAACTTCACTGCTTACGTCACGAGTCATGATTACTCGCTCGGTAACAGTGTTAACTTGTTGGCTGATGGCCTTGCTCAATTCATTTTTAACATTCATTAATTTAAGATTATTATCACATTCAAGGTCATTTATTGTATTATGTATGGTCTTAAATTCGATCTTACAATTGTTTTCTATTTCACTTATTTTAAGGTTATTATTTTCAATCTGACTCATAGCGTAACTAACCTTACATTCAGTATTGGTGTTACATTCACTTATTTGTTGCTCAAAAATTGTATTCATTATGCTATATTGTTCCGTGATCTGTTTCTCTACTTTATCAGTTATATTATTAGTAATATCAGAAACACGGCACTCTAATTGCTCATTTAGTGACTCTGACAGGTGTAATTTCATACTTTCACAATGTTCATCAATATGTTTGTCTAATACATGACTCAAATTATCAAATTGCACATTAATATTCTGCTGCAACTGAATATTCTGTTGTTCACATTTTCTTCTCTGTTCATCTAATTTATTGTTGAAATCACTTTTCATTTTATTTAAAATTATTTCGTTACCATCAAAACGTTTATTTATTGCATTGAAATTACTATTCATATTGTTCAAAATTATATCATTATCATTAAAACGTTTATTTAATTCCTTCTCATTTATGTCAAAACGACTATTCATTATATTGAATTTAGTCTCAAAATTACTATTCATTCTCTCGAATTGACTGAGCATAATACTCATCATATTTGTTTCCTCTGATTGTTTACTTTTATTAATTGAAACGGGGGTCAATTGAATCCCCGAATCAATGTCTGTTTCATTTACTTGTGGTTGAGACGCAATCGGCGTGGAATGAGCTATTACATTACTGCCGCCAGCTGTTTCTGTAACGGCACCCGTCTCCCCCCTCAACATACCACTTTCATCCAGCGATTGCGACTCAAGGCCACTTTCACTCATTTCTACGTTAATTATATTGCTTTGTTTAGTATTCTCAGACATTTTTTCTAGTTTATAGCTTAGTTTTACTTAAGTGTTAACTACAATTGGTTACTCTTCCCTTCCAAAACGTTATACTACAGCATATATAAAATAAACCTTACCATAATTACGTACATTTCACGTAACTAAAATTTCGCTTTCACAACCGTACTTCATTCAATGCACTGTCAAAATGTAGGCCGGTGTAATACAACTTTTTTGTTGTATTACATCCTGCAGTCACGGCACCAATTGTAACTTTCTTATTTTTGGTTATTATTCTATTTTATTCAGATCACAACTCCCACTTACCTTTCAACTTGGATCTGGCCGGATCGAGTAGTGGCGGTACACCCATTTCGTTTGACGAACTATGACAGTACATAAAACGAACTAAGGTTGTGAAAGAAACTAACTCGCAATTTTGTAGAAGAGAAATTAGATTTTTTAATTAATCAGAATCATATTTAAATTTTGTTCAAAAACTTTTGATCATTGTTTTACAGATTAAGTTACAGTTTTCTTTGTTCGGTTAGCCTCTGCTACATGCTACTTATTCTAAGAGCTTACCTTAGTGATCACTATACAAAACAAATATACAGACAGAGCCCAGCCTGCCATTCACTCATTCTCTCAATTTATACCCCCTCCCCTGAACATTTTTATTACCCCGAACCCTTAAACATGTTGTGAAATTCTATAGTCGGCAACGTGGTCATCATTCGCACTCACTATTTAACGTTTGGCAATCACTGGTTTGTCCGGAACTAAACGTAGATATTCTTCACTGAATGGTATTAACCGCGGTTACATGGATTTAAACTGTTATCTCACTTTTGCTTTAAAATAAAACTGTAAGAGTTAGCAGGGCGCACTCGGCGCTGTGTCGGCCGACACGATCAACGACTAACTGGGCAGGAAAACGTCGCAGGTGTAGCTAACGTGATCTCATACTTTTTGATGGAAATCACAGCCTTGGGCTTCGTCGCCGAAGCTTCGGCCCATGCTATGCATGTGGTTTTTGAGTCAATGTCGCACATGATCTTCTATAGGCAGTGGCTGACGTCATTTAAGTGGGCCGGACTTAAAACAGTGTTTCCGGGGGATCTTGAAGAAGACGACAAATATTAGTCTCTCTAGCCATCTTGGTTTTTTGTTAAAGCGTCCTTTTGAACGCGCTTGCGTGGGTATTCGCGCCTGTGCGTCGACACACTTGCAAAGTTCTTAGAATTTTGGTGGAGGTAAATTCTTCAGCCGTGTTACACCACTGATTGCGTTTCGCTTTGTTTCCAACTGTTTCTCAACACTGGTCTGTTATACGGACAAATACGTTGCACAATGACAATCCGCCCAAAAACGAAATAAATAGAAATATAAATATATGCCCCAAACGGTTAAAATAAAACACCCAAAATTTGACCCGCTACAGTAGAAGTGTCATTAATGTAATTTAGAAGTTTAAGATGATCCATTGTTGTACTTGTTATCTTGTTGTGAGAAGGTATTGTTGAGAAGTGAAAGCTGGAACTTGCAAAAAATGTCTATATTAAAATTTTATTATGTGAAATTAATAAAAATCAACCGTTTTTTGGAGAAAATTTAAAAGACAAAATTTAAAAATTTTGAAAATTGTATTAAAGTGACAACCTTCAGTGGTTGTGAATTAAAGAACATAGTGAAACTATGGTGATGCCTTAAGACTGCTTTACGAACAGTGATAATATGATTATTAATGTTTGTAATTTATATTAATTTTAAATAAGGATGATTTTATACTTATTCATAAATATGTATAATTTAATATTTTTGGGGGCAGATATGACACAAGGTGTCAAACCATTGCGATTCCCTACATTTCGGGCGATCTCGGCCTTACCAACCCAGATCGTGGTTTTGGCTGACTGCCAGCTATGGGCAGTATTAATGTATGCTGAACATAGTTGGTAGTCCTGGAAATTGGTTTAATTTGGAAATTTAATGGGGTTTAATCAGGGAATCTAAGCTTATTTTGAACACAGGCTATTTTCACCCAAATAGGAGTGGTAGACCTTAGGGGCATATATTAAAATAATGAGTAGGGGTACTTACCCTGAAGTTTCTTGTAATGCTGAAGCAAGGATGGGGGTGAGAGAAAAGAAAAAAGTGTTCACTCCTTCCGCCTCAGTCTTTGTGGAGGCAACTGGACGCAACAGTCCAGGGGGGGCAATAGTGTGTGTAGAGGAGAAAAGGGGATGATTATTATTAACAGCACCGAAATAAATAGAATTTTTTTATTTGTTAATAATAATATTTTATAATGTATTAAATGATTTTGAATTGTTTTGGAAATAGATGGGAAATGGTTAAGAATTGTAGAAGATGGGAGACAGATAAATTGTATGTGACTGATTGATCTTTAAAGTTTTTGACAATGTGTAAATATTTTGAGATACAGTGAAACTTCGATTAACCGTCACTCTTTTAACCATCAGTTTCTGTTAACCATCACTCTGTTAACTGTCAGTCTGTACTTTATGTACAGTAACCAGATTGCCGCGAAAAATCATCCTCGCTTTGCTGCTGAGCAGCGGAGGCGCCGGAGTGGCGCACTATTGTTCTATTGATGAGTCACATTCTTGGCCCGCCCCCTAGCTATCGCACACGTGGTCAGTTTCAGTTGTGGCAGAGAAGCTGTTGCGCTCGGTGCTGTACATTATTTGTTGCGTAGTGGCTTAATTGTTTCGGCATATGATAGTGACATTCACACCAGTAAGTTTTGTTGTTAAGGTTTCTTTTTTTTTTTTTTTTTGTGCAACAGCTAAAAAATGGCTTAAAAGCGTAAACGGGTCGTGTTAGATCTCAACCAGAAAATTGAGATTATTAAACGTTTGAAAAAAGGTGAAACTCCCACTAGTATTGCTCTCATTTACGGCGTTGGAAGAACGACAGTGAATGACATTAAATGCGATGCTGAAAAAATAGAACAACATGTTTCAAAAATGCAAAACATCGATGGAGATCCTAAGACTCGTAAAACCATGAAATCAGCAAAATATGACCAACTGGACACTGTTATGTATCAATGGTTTATACAAGCACGGAGTCAAGGAATCCCACTTTCAGGCCCCGTAATAATGGCTAAGGGAGTTGAAATGAACAAGAAACTTGACGGAGATCCTAAATTTAAAGCAAGCATAAGATGACTCGATAAGTTTAAGTGTCGCCTGTAACTCTAAACTTTAATTATTTACTTAATTAGTTACATTTATGTTGTGTGTACTATAATAATCACTTTCACTTTAAAAATCGGGCGCCATGTTGTCACACTGCACAACAAAATACAAACTTACCTTTAGGGCCAGAATTTGGGTAACACGAACCAGGGTTGTGGAATATATTACCTGAAATAATCGTACTCAAGATAAAACGTACCATTGACCTTTTATTTTTAAGATGACTCTAAATACATATTGAAAAAATGACTCTAGCTGTACCAAACACGTACATATTACGCCATGGGGCGTTTAGCAAACATCAAACCCTTAGAACATTTTAACCCTCCAAAACAAACATGTGTTATAATATTAACCTAATAAACATGATATATATATTTGTTATTAAAATATTGGCACAACCCAGCACTTATTAATATTGAATCATTATCCACTCTCTCACTCTCTCACTTTCATTCTTTGGTACAATTTCGACTGGTTAAAATGAGTTCATTTGAATAAATTGAAATTTAGTATTTTTTATATAAAACAATTGGATTGGTTTTGGCAGCAGTTTTTGTTTAGATACTTAGCTGCATTATATGTGAAGATATCCCATCTTTGCAGATCGCGCACTCTCGCCTGATGTTATCGGAGAACTGTTTTAATAATACTGCACTTTCACATTTTTATTTTCCTGTTGGTACTATTTAAATTTTGGTTTACATTTTTTGATGTAGTTGTAAGAGTTAGATAATGTAAAGTTTAGAGTATGCCGGCCGGCGTGGAACACTGTTGAGACGAAACTGCCAGCGGTTAGTAGCTTTTCAATGCGGAGGTGGGGCAAACTGCGTCACTAGTCCTTTGTTCGAAACGGCCAAACCCCGTCGTTTACAGATGTATTTATGCGTATCGCATTCCTGTAGCTGATGTCATCATGGGTTAGGCTTGTTTACACTTTAATATGACGAACTGTTTTTTGCTATTACTGTGATTTTACCCTGACCTCGACACAAATCCTGTCCACTCAATATTACGGCATTGAAAACTTTTGGAAAACTTTACTCTGTTTTCTTTATAGGGCTTTAAAAACAATTATAACAATTATACTTTATAACAATTATTTCCCAAAATATTATAGGACCAGAATTGTACCGTTACAAAAACCCCTCAATGAGAGGTTTTATGCCGAAGCATAAAAACTCTCATTGACACATTCGTACTTACTAAAGGGATCAGCTAGGATATGTCGCCACAACCCCCTTACTATTTATATGAAAAGAATACAATAACTCACCCGTGGTCCGATGATGGTGACAGTACCTGCATGACCTTACTGGACTTCTCCTACGAGATCCCAACACTATAAGGCCAATCAGGCTCTTTACGCTCCTGCTCTGACACGCTGGCCAGCTCAGGACCGCCGTCACAACATCACCAAACACTGAAACAATAAATCAAAAATATCAAAATAGTGGCTTGGTATAATGCTATATCCCTAACTGATCTGTTTCCCCTTAGCTATGTGCTGGTTTGTGTTAAGAAGCACTGGGTTTGCTTCAACTCAACAAGAATTATATAGAAGTGCCATTCTCTTCATTGACTACCCTTAACATTATAAAATTTTTCGATT
This sequence comes from Magicicada septendecula, assembly GCA_034769895.1. NCBI lineage: Eukaryota > Metazoa > Arthropoda > Insecta > Hemiptera > Cicadidae > Magicicada > Magicicada septendecula. Next base: position 367,098,519 of record CM068375.1, read on the forward strand.
CCCATCGATAATAATTAACCCTTTTTTGTTTTCGTAATTAATATAATTATAAGAAGAAACACACATCTTTATACCACAATTGAAACATATAATCCAAAATTTATGGATACAATTACCAAAATCTCCCTCTTCCTAAAACATTTTATAAAAAAAATTTACTATTATTATTATTATAGTAGACGAGGTCCTTCCCTCTCTTAAGCCCCGCGATGGAAGCCAATTTATAACGTAGACGACTGCTCCGTCTATTTAAATTAATTATTTATATTTATTATTAAGTAGTAGTCTCAGGGTTGTTTTTTACTTAATATGGGTCTTGCACTCGGCTGATTATTATTATTCAATCTCGTATTTTATTATTATATATCTGTTTATTGACTTATTCCCCTCAATTCAACCTATTGTTGAATCCAGGATTGAATAAGTCGGTTACTTACACTCTTTTCAACGTATTAACTGTCGGTTTAATTGGTTTAATTATATGTATTTTAATTCACTGGTTAGAATTATTCCAATCGAAGTTCCGTCGACTCTTCGTTGATCAGCGGTGGTGAGAAGATCAGTAGTTTTCTTCCTATATACTAACATACACATACATAGACATGACATTCATGGTAACTCATACTTTATAATATGATATATATATATAGGTCAGTACGGGTGTGAACAAAATATAAAATCACTCAATTTGAATGATTCGCACTTTAAGCATGGTACCAACCGCCTCGTTCTTCTCCTCCAAGTTGTATTTACTGATACAATAAAGGTCAACTCTTTCAATGGTAAAAATAATAATGGTTATTTATTCAATTCTAACACAATGAAATTTAGTACAATAATACGTGTTGCTCTTCTTCCTGGTTAACAATAAACATTTAAAATTGAACATGGACTCTAAAACGATTGATAAACTCAAGTTGGCATGACTGCCTTTGGTTAGTTACAAAATGTGTGTTGACAAACATACAGGTTATGTCGTATTATTCGACTTGAAATGTCATTAATAATTATAATAATAAAAGTAGTAGGTTCTTTTAGACTGCAAAATACACTTATTTGAGATAATTGCTACGGCTAGAACAAACATATAAGATAAGAATTCATTGATTGTTAATTAAAAAAGACAAAATATGAACGACTGTTCATGGTTAGACATAAGCTTTAAATATCGTTTCGTGCAACCTTGTTTGGTTAAAAGTGGTTAAATAGTTATTAATAATTGATAATAATTGTTATGATCCAGTGTCAGGTACTAAGATCATCTCTAACATTGGATATGCCTATTTCAGGTAACGGTAATTCATGGATTGTAGTTATTACTCTCTAGCGTAACTTTTACTTAAATTTAGCAACAAAATATTCAATACTCTTATCTGCTAATAGCATAAGAGCACATACACTCTTCATTGATGGTACAATGTCTTTACTTATTCTAAATATTTATAGTATACAAATCGTTGAAATTGTCGTTACTTAAATCGTTCAACTTCGACATTGTTTATTTGTATTTCTTAGATCCCTTCTTTTAAGAATAGGGAATTTAATTGTTTACCATAGGTTAATTTAAATCGCTATTAGCGTTCAGTTATCTTTCTTTCTTATCATCTAATCATAACATTATAGCTGTGGGTATGAATACTTGCGTATCTTGTCGTTCGAAGGGTTACACTTTTTCTTATTAACACTTTTTAATTAATTAAAATTTCTTTTTTTTATTCATTAATTAATTAAATTTTATCACTGCACTGCACCCACTCCTATGCGCATTAACTCTGAATAAAGTACACTTAGAAATATACTGCACTGATTCTTCAATGGATGTAACCTATATCTCGGTTTGAGGTTAACGTTGTTTACACCTGGTTGCTGTCAAAAGCACGTTTTTCTGGAGCGGCGACTAGCATGCAGCTCGCTTCGTGTATGTTGAAAGACTGTCTCTGGTTCCTCTGTCGGAATGAGGAATTTCGGATTTTTTATGAGTTCTGATTGGTCAGTTTATTTTAATTCGTTTATCTCCGGTGGGCTTCGTCAAAACAGACGCTTCCAACGGCGTCACTTTTTGGTGTAAAGATTAAGAAATCGTGGCTGACATACCCACGCGCAAGGGCACAGCATAATACAATTATTCTTAAAAGTCCAATATCTTCCTTATAATTGTACTGATGACATTGTGATTACCCTCATTGTTCATGATTTTTAAAGACGATTAATTTGAACCCCCTCATATATTTCTGATTCGGAGTTGCTGAATTCGCACTTAGTATTTATACTTAGTGTCCATTAAGCCATTAATTATTAATATTATATTGTTTTTATTCCATTTTCCATGGTAATAACTTGTTCTTAAACTACTGTACAATTTTCACTTAAAACTATGCCTTAATATTAACACTATGTCTGTTTTCATAGATTCGAACTTAAACCTATTGTTATACATTTTTGTTTTTCTTATTCTCTAGCAATAATAATATTTAATTGAATTCTAACATTGTATAATTAAACATCGACGGGTTAAGTCACTACTGACAGTGTTCTTTTTCCCTACATTATTGGTTTAGTGCCTTAATTATCATTTATTAATTAGGCTTGTCATACCTATATGGAGTTACCTTGTTGTATGTTTGGTATCCTACACATATTATTCGTATTATTCTCTAACTGATAATTAAAATAGTTACAATGGTCTTATTGTTATTGTGATGCAGTTCATTCTGCATTTGATTCTGTTATTATCTAGGTTTAGTGGCTGTATGTTGAATAAACATTAAGTATCAGTTAAAAGTGATGTTTATGAAATATAAATAATGATTCGAATATTATATACTTTGTGATTATAAAAATGAAGTTATATGTTCACTAGTGCCAACTTGAAAAACGTAAGATGTAACGAGGTCATTGTAGTTGTTAGCGCGTGTGTATTGTGTGAGCACAGCTTATGCGTTTGTAATTTCTAATAAATCCATTATATATTTAACTATCGCTCAGTTAATTGTCCACCACTTATATCCTTTTAACAGGTTATGGGCCCAGGTGCGCGGAAAGGGCAATATTTATGTGAAATTGAGCAGTGATAGTCCAAAACGTGTTTACGTGCAAATAGGTTATTCCGACCGCATGGTAAAGTGAAAATTAACCTCAACGCCATAAACATGGAAAGTGAATCAATTCAGTGATAGTTTAAAAAGTGTTTACGTGCAAATATAAGTGTTTACGTGCAAATAAAAAGGTTATTCCGACCGCGTGTGTAAAAGTGAAAATTAACCTCTACACATAAACATGGAAAGTGAATTACTACGTATTAACAAGTTACAAGGTAGCGAGAAC